>CM052311.1:15631495-15649323 GCA_028455605.1 Lasioglossum malachurum
TGTTTTGATCTCACTCGTTGAGCAATCGATCTATATCGATTAGAGGGCGCGCTGGGCTAATGAAACGCGGCTAATTTGATTTAAAGAAAGTATACTTTCTTTACATATATAAATATATATATATATACCCAAAACCGGAAACAATAAGGTCTCTACGATCTGACGGTAATACATGGCTGAGGAGACAGGGCTCCCCTGTATTTAGATCCTAGAGCACCAAAGCAACCCAAACAAGGAAATAGGATACAATGGAAAACATAACAAGGAAATAGTTTACAATGGAAATATACAACAAGGAATCAATAATAATAAGTACCTAAAGGGGGAGATCACCAGTAAAGGTCACCCAAGAGAAACTAATTCAAACACGGGAGACAAACCTGAGAATGGGGCAACCCGAGGACGCTGGTCACGTCCAAACTCAAATCAGCCATAACTCCTAGTGCGTCTTGAGCCCTCCACACAACTCAAACCCGCGGTAGGCTCGGCAGGTGAACAACCGCATGGAAACAATATTCTGGTTTGCTCCAGAATTTCGTTGAAGTCGGATTGGATCCTAAGTTGATTATACAGATATATAAGCTTCTCCCCAACGAACATACATCGCGGACCCTAGAAACTTGCATACCCCCTTATAGAATCATAGATTAGGGACCTAACCTGACCTAAGGGTATTAGGTATTAGGTATTAGGGTATTTTCCAGATTAGCTGGGAAAAGAGGGAGCATAGGAAGTAAAAACATTGAAGACGCACAAGATGGTTTTATGGTGAAGAGGGGGGGCCAAACAGGCAGGTGTGGCAAACCTGTGGGTCCGGAGGTGAAAAGGTCCGACGTCCACCACGAGCCGTAAAACTACTACTACTACTACTACTACTACTACTACTACTACTACTGCTACTACTACTACTGCTACTACTACTACTACTACTACTACTACTAGATTAGGACTTCAGACTATCTAATTTTGGAGGAAACTAAAGCGGACAAAGTAAGGATAGAAGCGGGGAAAAGAGCAATAAAATATGAAGAAAAAACGAAACGGTTGAACAAGAATAAAATAGTACAAGAATGCTGGAGGGAAATAGAAGCGAAGCGAGAAGAGAAAAAGTCGAAATGGGAGGAAATGAGAGATGCATACTACAGATTAAAATGATAGACACACAGGATATAAGAACAGAGAGAGTGAGAGGAAGAGAGTTTGCAGAAGAATTAGCACAAAGAGACAGGGCGGAACAGGTGCAATGGCAATATGGTAGAATAATAGGGGGCAGATACAACGTAAACTACATACAAAGACGGGACAGCGAGCAAGCAAACTATCATTCGATGATAGATATGATGATATCAAAGATCAAAGCATGATCGCAAGGTTCAGATGTGGAAACGAAGAGCGGGGAAACAAATACTGGAAGGAAGAAAATGAGATAGTATGCAGACTATGTAAATGGGATAGAGAAACGTTGGACCACATGGTTAGAGATTGTAAACAGCTGACAAGAGAAAATGTAATGATAAGAGAGATGCTAAAGGGAGAAGAAGTAGGAACCGGGTAGATGCGTAAGGTACTTGAAAAAAGGAGAAGGGAAGAAAAACGAGAGGAAGGAGGAAGACTAACTGAAACCACAATAAGCTAACCCAGACACACATGCACACAAACACTTGTAACCCCATTTTGAGGCCGAAAGGCATAAAATAAATCTATTTATTACTATATAATATATGTTTATAACAATATATTTATTTATATATAATTATAAACTATAAATTTTTAATTCTATTATTAAAAATCATTTGAAACTGTTTTGTTTCTTTCCATGGTCCTCCGCTAATGTAATCCACATCCGTATGAAACACTTATTTCTTTCTGATGAATTGAGGTTTTGGATATCATCCCTGCATCTAAAAATTAGAATTTCTTGGTGAAAAGCTTTGTTCAATAAACGAGAAGATTTTTTAGTATGAATATATTAGGTTGGAGGGAAAGTGTTCAGGATTCGAATTTCCGCGAATTGTAATTTCGCGACCGTCGTTTACACGATTCGGCGTCGCGAGAGCGCTACGCGATACAATGACGAAAATTACGAGTCGGCCGCCAAACTCGACAACAACAGTTCCTTTTAGTATTTTAGTATCGCCACGAAGGAACACTCTTGTTTGATATACCGACCTAGCAACACGTACTGTGAAACGCGGCATCAATTTACGTACTACTTCTAACGTACAACAGTACATACAATCGCGCCTATCGCGTACTGCGAATCGTTAGGAGTATCCATTCTCGAATTCAGCAGATTATCGTGCGCCTACTTAACGTCGGACTATCATTTCCGCAGTAAGCACCGTGATCAATACAACAATAAAGACAATTTTACGTGACCAGTGATCCGGCCAGTTCTTCACTAATCCCGCTACATATCCTTGTCAGGATAGTACCAGCTATCCGCCTCCTCAACGCCTACGCGCAAACAGAAAGCTATGTTGTATATTAAATAAGCAGGTAATTTTGCTTGTAAATCGAAAACACGTGTTAACTAGCAAGTCATTGGAAAACAGGAATTGACAGGTTACCTGGAAAATGGCAACATATTGTTACAAATAATGGAAATAATATTATTGAATAATATTGAACATGTATTTTTATAAATTGGTATAAATGTTTTCTTTAACGCTAAACCTACCGAACCTCAAAAGTAACTGGTACATGTTCCCTTATAAAAATTAAAAGATTGATTATATTTAGACTTTGTGCGGCTACTAGTGTAATACGTGCACTACTAAAAATATCTACACAGTCGTTTCTTATGAAATCAGTTTTATTATTACTTTTTAAATTGTAAAATAAAAAACCTGGAACCAGTCATTTTGACCAGTGTTGGTAGGTTTCGTGTTAAAATACAGTAGAATTTTCCCTCCAACCTAGTTATAATTTTGTATTTTCCTTTTGCCCGTAATATTTCAATGATTGAAAATAAATTTCAAATAAAAACTTAGCTGAAATGGCAGAGACAAGTTTCACCAACACAATAGCGAATCATTGGAAAACAAGAATTCCCAGGTTATCTGAAAAATGGCAGCATATTATTACAAATAATGGAAATTATATTAGAGAATAATATTAAACATGTTGGGCCCGCAGTGGCTCAGTGGGTAGAGCGCGCGCCTGCGGACTCCGTGGTCGCGGGTTCGATCCCCGACGCCGGCACCTCTGGAAATATTCCATGTGCCATTTAAACTGTGGTGCCCAAGGTGGTTCGGAACCCACCTTATAAAAACTGTAGGTCCCGTCGTGAAATAACCCTGCAAAAAGGAGTTTGAAAAGCGACGTAAAATAATATTTAAAAAAAAAATATTAAAATAAAATATTATTATTATAAAAATATTATTTTTGTCAATTGATATTCAAATGTTTTCTTTAAAATACAATACAATAGAATTTTTCCTCCAACCTAACCATAATAATATTTTTGGATTTTCCTGTTGCCGGTAATGTTTTAATGACTGAAAATGAATATTGTAACGCGACAAGGGGACGAGACAACCCCAGGGGCGCCAGGCCGTTTCGGCACTACCCTGAGACGACAGAAGAATCGTGCCGTGGCCGAATGTTCTAGAAGGCCGCGTGGTCGAGAACCTTCTAAACCCTTAGTAACGCGTGTTGTTAGGGTTAGCAACGATTTCATATAAATACCGGTAGGCTATCGCAGAGCATTCACTTTTGCTGCGCCTGTGGGAGAGGACGAGGTAAAACCACGGCCGCCCATATGTTAGGGAGAGTACGAAGAAATACGCCCGGCAGCCCAGGAAAGGACAGGGGTTGCACCTGGACGCCTCTCTGGATAAACGGGAGAGGACGGCCAGTGAGGCCGGCCGCCGAGCTTGCAGAGGACACCAGGTGAATCCGAGTCGTCGTCATTTCCCCAGAGGGAGAGTACGGTTGAGACAAACCGGACGCCCGATGGGGAACTCTTATCATAGCCAACATTTCTAATTTCACGTTGCTAACCCTATTCAAAGGTTATTGTAATTACACACAAACTTCCATTGTACGAAATTAATTTGAAAATATATTCTGTGTACAGACAAAATTTCCTAATCCTGTTTCCTGCGCAAACCTCAACCCGTATCCTACAATATAAAATAAAAGCTTACCTGAAATCATAGTGACAAGTTTCACCAACACAATCCTGACAAGTGGCTGAAGTTATTAAATCACTCACACCCGCTTTTTATTAATTGGAATATTACAAACACGTGTACAAGGAACATGAGTGTAACTAACCACACTTCACGTAAACGCACGATGATGCGACGCGACGATCGAGTTAATTCTGATTGATTCTGACTCTGACTAAATATTGTTATAAATATATAAATATAAATAAAAAAAATAAATTGCTATAAATATATATTGTGACGTTGCAATTTTGCGACGTCACTTCTTCGTCACTTTCGTGTGAGTTTCAAGAATAACAAGGAACCGGACCGCCCTCTAACGGAACACGACATGATAGGCACAGGATTCGAGAGCGTTCCCCGAGGAGATTCCGCCATTATCGAGATCTCCTAATGACATCTGTCGCGCGTGCCGAGAACGGCAAGTTTCAGGGCCGTACAAGGAACGCGCAGAGAGAACCACCGACCCGCCGAATTTCAGCGAGGAACGCAACAGCATCCCGCAGCACAGGTCGAGCCCGCCAGAAATCAATGGCCAGTTTAGAAGCCCTGTGCACAGGCAACCACTTGGCGCGATCGCACCCGGCGAATCGACCGGAGGCGTCGGAAGGACACGGACTCTCCTGAACATCAAGTCGATTGCGACCATTTCGAGGTCCTGACGCCGCCTCGCCCCGCACGAAGAGAGTCACGCAGGGATGGTGCCATCGTAACCAAGGCCGCGCCTCCACCAAAGTAGCGCACGGCGTAGGAAAATACGTGTTTCAGTCCGGGGCCCTTCCTAGGGATAAAAGGGAACGCTCCTGTTGCTTAGGTCTCGCGCGAGAGCATCGTGTCCATGAAAATTCGGTTTGACGGTCGAATGGGGGGAAACCAGGTTCGATCCGCTAGATTGACGAGAGCCGATAGATCACTGTCGCGTTGGCTATCGTAGACGATACACGTTTCGTTGATTGTAATTGCGTTGCGAGAACGAACAGTATTCGCGTTGCGAAGCGGTGCGTGCCCGTTAGAGGATTCCGAGACGCATAGGACTCGCAGACCATCCGCAGTCCTGCTAGAAAACAACGTGCGAACGAGAGTAGTCCCGATTCATTTTCTTTGGCACAGGTGTAACCGACCATACGAGATTCAGTAAGTCATAACAGTGATCCTTTCGGTTATTTCATAGCTAGGCGGCTCGACCTTCGTCGCGCGGGGACGAACACTTCCCGTCTCGTCCTCGGGAATTCTGGTGTGCCGGGGCGCAGGGCGCCTCGTGCCGTGGAGTCGTACTCGTACCGCGAGTATTTTGAGCTTCGGGTATTTCGAGAGTTTTTCCCTTAGATTGCGAGCGCGGAAGTGTTTCCTCGGAGGGGTCAAGTTTGGCAAGGACAATCTCGGAGGTAACTGCGGCATTCTTGAATCCTGTGACTCGTCACCGTCGTACCGCGGGAGAATATCGTACGCGTCGACGCAAATCTCGTGCGAAAGTCATCGCGGCAGTCTCATATTTCGCCGAACATCTACGCCTCGCGTTTTCCGTCGTTCGGGATCTAGTCAATTGCGAGCAAAATCATCTGTCCCGTCGCGAGGGAATACGACACAACAACCGCGCGGCGAGCGACCATCTTCTCGTCCAAATTGTATGAAGAGCGCGGGCTCTCGGGTGGCGGTCACGTGGCCGCTAATTTTGTAACATTCTGACGAGAGCTCAGATGATGAGCTCACATGATTCATTCTCGAGACCAACTTGTAGTCGAATTCGACTATTCCTGTGCGATCCGTCCTACCGAGAGGGCCGTCCTAGTTCTCCCGTGTCCGAACCATCTGGCCTAGTCGCGTCGTCGTTTGAGTCCGCGTATCTTGAAGATCCGAGTTCGAGAATCGTATCGAGTTCCGAGGTGCCTGGCACCCGAACCGTTAGAGTTTCGTGGGGAATTCATCGGATTTTCGAGTCTCGTATTGTCTCGGGCGGACCGCTCGTACTCGGTTAAACGCGGCCCAGTCTCAGTGCCCGCAAGGCCCGAAGTTGACCAATTTTTCCGAGTCAAACAACTCGTCAAAACCGGGACAACGTGACAATATATTGTAATACGTTTGACGCGTAACGGCCGCGAGTTCGAGACCGCGGTAAAAGGTCACTTGCCCAGCTGTCTCTTCGACGTCGAAAAACCGAGCAGAAGAACACGGCGTGTTCGTGAAGATGAACGTACCGAAAAGTAAACGCCGAGCTGACCGCGCGTGTAGTAAACACGAATCGGTAATCGCGCGAGGGGCATCCTTCAAAATCACGCGCTACCGTTCCCGATGTCTTGTTTTTAAAAACAATACCGTCCGTTGGCGTCCTGGCAAGATGCACCATTGTCGCGAACCGTTCAATTTCGAATGCCCCACTCCGTTCTCGTTCCGAACAGAACAGCCGCGCCGATTATAAATAGATGCGAAAATTTCTAGGAAAGGGATTCTGGTATATGCTTTTCGACCTGAAACACTGTCGTTCGTCGCGAGCAAAATCTTTATTTTTCTGTGAACGGCATTTGCACTTCGCAAAGAATTAGTTGCATTTTTTAAATCGGGAAGCGGTAGAGCATCATTTGAATTTATTTATGAATAAAGAATTTCTGTGTACATTAGCATTTCTTACCGATATGACATGTCACCTTAATTCACGAAATGTGCTTTTGCAAGGGAAAGGGAAGAATAATGCTAATTTGTTTTGACATATAAATAGCTTCCGTAGAAAATTAGCAATATTCGTACAACAATTTGAAAAAGAAGATCTGCGTCAAGAAATTAAGGATGAATTTCTTCAAGTAAATTTTTGTTCATTTCGAGAGAATATATTAGATATTTTGAACGAATTCAATAGTAGATTTTTAGATTTGGTTTGAAAATGTTTTCAATTGTTCGCATCGACTTACATTTGCGAAACAAGTTTTTCCGCGATGAAGCATATTAAATCGAATATTCGTAATCGATTGACCGATACCTCTTTGGAAAGCGCGTTCCGTATAGCGATGTCTCAATTGGGGCTTGACGTTTCCGAATTAATTCGATACGAGATATGACACTGTATATTGCTTATTTATTTTTGTTTTGCATTGCTTATTTGATGCTTATGCGCATGCTTAAAACCAGATCCGTATAATTTATCTTTTTTTTCAGAGGCAGGTCTTATGATGATACGATCGTTTTGGAATCTTTAAAGATTCTTTGAATTTACGATCAATTCTGAAGAGCGTTTTTATAAATATATTTTGTATTAATATCGGGAAGGGTACGACCACATTGGAGCTGCGATAGAAGCTAACACTGCTAAGAGTAGCTCTGTTCGCCGCTTCAACTTGAACGTTTCCACAAAACAAAACATTGTAGTGTAGTATATTTAGTATGTGTTTCGATGCCTCGTTCTCTCGCCAACCGTTACTTGTTTACATCGGTGACTTGTTTATATCTCGCGCGAAGTTCGGTACGAAGCGCGACGGAGGCGCGCGTTGCATGAAGGAGAGGTTGGTGGGAGAAGCAAGCGTTTGAGGGGCCCCACCCGTGCCCATCACTGATAGAGATTATGGTACGAACGTTTTTTAACCTTCGAAAAATTCGTCAAACTTATCATAATTAATTCGTCAATACCACGTGCGGCAAATTTCTTTTTTACATTCTATGCATCATTTCCAGTATATCTTCTCACGCTGATTTCAAATCTGGTCTCAAAATTTGTATTCGACCTCAGGATTTTGCAACAAATTTAATTTTTTGCGAACAAAACTAATGAAATCATTTTTCGTTGAAATGATTTAATAACCCACTAGTTTCAAGGTATACGATATATTGTAACGTTGTCCCTTTTTCGCACGGTTGTATGGCCGGCGAAAATGGTCAACCCCGAGAATTTATGGTCTCTGAGGACGGGCCGTGCGCTGCCGCGCGGACACGGTCCTCTCGAGACAAAGTGATTATCAAGAAGATCCGAATTTTGACTCTAACGAGTGTTCGGGCGCCAGGTACCCGGACGTACCACACTAAATATCACTAACGAGGAAGTCGAACACGAGCGTCGAATCTTCTCGTAATCGCGAACGAATGAGAACGACACGGACAGCCAGGAGTTCGGACACAGGCAATAACGGGGACAGCCCTCGCGGCACGGCGGATCTCGCAGGTCAGAAGTGAATGCAATAGTTTGGGCTCGTACTGGTTTATTCGACGTGTCAAAGGAAATTTTACAGGTGGGCGGCCACGTGGCCGCGACCCGGGAGCCCGCGCTCCTAATACAAATTAGCGATGGATGGTCGATCGCGGAGCGCGTTAGTCGAGGTTACAAATGTCACGAAAGTACGGTACGGCGGTACAAAATACGTCTCACGAGAGACGAGATTCGCGAAGCGCAGATGGACGGCACGATTACGACAGAGTGTCACGAGGTTGATGAACGCGGTTCGCCGTGCGTTTTCGAATTGATTACCGAATTCGATACCGATGAGCTATCCTTTTCACGACGCGGCTCCTTGAAGAAGACTTCCGACTACTCGGAAGAGAAAACGGTTCTACCGAACTCACAGCGTTCTCGGAAGAACGCGAGTACAAGGCACGAGGCGTGAAGCGCCTCGGCACTCACCAAAGTATCGAGGACGACACGTGCTCGTCTCGTCCTCGCACAAAATAGCGAGCCAACACGAATTTATGGAACCAAGAATCACTAGATCGACTTATCGTGGTTGAGATTTGCTGCTTCCTCCGGATCGAAATTTACCGCTTGCGGCACAGTCTTACGGCTACGGGATTAACACGGAGCGAAAAGAAAACCACCCGCGACGCGTAATTGATTCGGAAATGCGGAATTCTGAATTGGAATTCGCAACGAGACTTGCGAGCAACCTCTTCGGGTAACAACCAGCACGACAGTGATTCCTCGATCCGCATCGACGGAACGCATCGATTCTCGGTCTCCCCACTCCCCATGGGGTAATTCTATATATATATATATATATTGAGGACTTTCAGGAAAATAACTGAAACGTGTTGCCCTAAAATAAAGAGGTTATAATTTTCATATGATGTATATACAATATTTACAAATATGCAACATGGTGTATTAATTACCTAAAATAAAGAGAAACGACAATTAAAGTCTATTCTCCTCAATTACTCCTAGATCTATTAATTTATTTATCGCTGGTTATATTTATCACTTTAATCTTTGCACATGTGCTCCCTTACGTCATCTGTCTATATTTTGATCTCCCTCGTTGAGCATCGATATATGTACATTGATTAGAGGTCGCGCTGAGCTAATAAGGCGCGGCTAATTTGAATTATAGAAAGTATCCTTTCTTTACATCTCCCCACCCGAGATGAAAGTTATCAATATTATCTATTCCAATTTTTCTACATTTGTATCTTCTTTATCTGTTTCATATACAGGGTATCCCAAAATTCCTTCAACAGTCGGAAATGGGAGGTTCCTGAGATCATTTGAAGCGACATTTTTCTTAGCAAAAATGGCCGCCGCGGCTTTGTTTAGGAGTTATTAACGAAAAACGCGGACCAATCAGAGCGCGACCTAGATGCGTGTCGACAATAGGCCAATAGGCGCGCTGGATTATGCCAACTCGCATGTAGGTCGCGTTCTGATTGGTCTGTATTTTTCGTTTATAACTCCTAAACAAAGCCGCGGATAACATTTTTGCAAAGGGAAATGTTGCTTCAAATTATCTCAGGAACCTCCCATTTCCGGCTGATGAAGGAATTTTGGGACACCCTGTATATCCATTGTGGTTGGTATTAGTTTAGTTACATGGAATATATATGTATCTGATCTTTTCCTCCCTGTTTTCAGTTTATAAATGGAATCTGAAATTTTGTCGATTATTTCAAATGGCCCAATTCTCAGTTTGTCCATTTTCTTTCCATTTAGTCTATTTCCATGTTCTACATATATTAAATCTCCAATGTTAAATATATGGTGTTTCCTATTTTTGTCGAATAAGTTCTTATTATAATTATGTGATCTTATAGTATTCTCTAAAGCCACTTTTCTATTCCTATACCAGGTGTCTCTTTGTCTTCGATTTTCTTCAATTCTTTGGGTATGATGCTTACATCTGTACCATCCAGCAAGTACTTTGGTGCAAAGTTAGTTATTGAGTGTTCCGTTTCGTTGTATCCTTCTATGCATTCGTGCGCCATTGTTGTCCAAGCCTTTTTATTTTCGTTTTCGTTAATTTTACATCTTATTAACTTCCCGATTTTATAGGGAAGTTATTGTAATTACCCCGAAAATCGAGTTTTTAGCAGATCTTCACGTTTCATGGTCGTTGGAGTCATTTTAAACTATTTTTATCAAAATGTTTGTATGTGTGTGTGTGTGTGTGTGTGCGTATGTCTGTTTCTATGGTATCAAATTTTTCGTTAAGGTTTTCTGAAAAAGTAACAACGCGATCAGAATGATGAATGATGCAATCGATGTGCCCCGTCTTAACTTAGAGCTGAATAGATTTTGGTCCATATTGGTCAAGTAGTTTTTTAGATTTTTAGTTTTTTTCGAAAGGAGTTGATTCTACAATGCAATTTATAAGGGAGGACGGAAATTTTCCATGAAAGAAGCGAACGCAATTACATAAAAAATTTTTTTCTTAATTTGTTTTTGAATTAAAAAAAATTTTTTTTTTTAAACTGATGCTAATATTACCGCTTGGAATAATCGAAAGTTATTTCAATGCAAGAGTGGGTTAATCATAGCTACTGCCGACAATACCTTTTCAAAGAATATCAATGAGTGTGCAAACTAATTTATATTACAATCTTTGATAATACAGTCTATTCAAAACGAATTGTTACCTGCAATTTTTATTCGACAGACTACGTACATCGTTTCATCGGTAGGACGCACCGTTGACAGACATTAACGTTTACTTAATATTATAACGTCTTAGTACGATAGTAATGGTGTTTTAGCATTTTCAAAAGCGTGCGAGTTATTCATGTGGCCTGTTTCTAGTGCCCCACCCTGTATATATACATATATATTATAATTTATTAGGAGGTATATATATGTATAATTTGATTGTATCCAGAATTAATATTTATACATATATAATGAATTCATATCATGTTGAAATAAGCGAGCAACGAGCATACGATGTTGGTTTGATGCGACGCTATATAGCAAATATTTTGATAAGTAGAAAACTATTGAACTTCCCTCAAAACGTATAATCTTCTTAAAATGTACACTAAATAATGATAATAAATAATATACTGCAACTAACAAATCGAGAAGTTCTTTGTGTGACTCTCCATAAGTCACGCACCAAATATAAAAAAACATTAATAGCTGTAGACCCTACTAGCCATGCGTACCAATAATCCTCTCGCAACAGTAATCGTACCCGCGAACTCGCGAAGCGAGTGAGCAACAACAACCCTACTCGCGAGCGAGCGAGCAACAATAACCCCACTCGCGAGCGAGCGAGCAACAATATCCCTCTAGTTTATTTACTATTGTCTGGTTTAGCCTTTCATTCAGACCGTTTGAGAAGGGTGTGTTTACTGCGGTGAATACTATTTTTATATTGTTTTCTTCTAGGTACTCTTTAAACCCCTTCGAATTAATACCTGGGTATTGGTCTGTTAAAATCATGCCTATTTGGTCTGTGTCTATTACCTTCTTAACTAGTTTGATAAAGTTGTTCGCACTCTGTGTTTTGGAAGTTGTTATAAAAGCGTACCTTGTAAAGTGATCTACTAGTAAATGCAAGTACCTTTTTGTAGATCGGTTTCCTCCGAAGCCACTAATGGTGTCTATTGATACTATTTCAAATGGTCTTGTGGCTGGGCCCAGGAATGACATCAGACCGAATTTTCCTTGACTCCTTGATTTATTTTCTAAGCATATTTTGCATTCTTTGCAGGTTTTTGTTATATTCTTTATGAGATTTCTTGCTGTGTATTTTGAGCTAATAGTGGCACCGTTCCTCATGTATATTTTTTATTATCTTTTTGCTAAAGTCTTCAGATAATATTATTTTCTCTCTATCTTTTATTCTTTTATAAAATATTTTATTCTTCTCTATTAGTTTTATTTTGTTCTCCTGTATATTTTTATTTTCTTCTTGATCCTTTCCTATTTCATGTATTTCGATTAAATTAACTGTTCTTAGTAATTCTTCTTCATTTTCTTCTGGCTCTAAAACCGGGTTTCTACTTAAACAGTCGGCTTCCAAATTTTCTTTCCCTGGAATATATTTTATCTTAAAGTCTGTGACGTTTCACGTTTGCGACGTCACTTCTTCGTTAATTTGCGGTTACGAAAGTAATATAAGAAGGACCGGACCGCACTCTCACGAGACACGACGTGACACCGCAGGATTCGAGAGCGCTCCCGAGGAAGTTCTGTACTTACCGACACGCAATAATTGACATCTATCGTACGCACCGAGAACGGCAAGTTACAGGGCCGTGTCACGGACGCGTCAAAGGTACCCCGACCGTCCGTAATTTCCGTAGGAAAAGAGATGCAGAGCAGGACGAACCAGGAAGAACCACAGAAGGACATAGCGTGAGCCCCGTGCAGGGATTACTGGACCGAGAGCACACGGCACATGAGCCCGGAGGCGTCGAAGGGCAAGGAGCAATTCTGAGACATCACGTCGCGACGACATTTCGAGGTCCCGACGTCGCCTCACCCCGCTCAGCTCTAGCGAGGGTGGTGCAATCGGAATCCAAAGGAAGGCTGAGTCTTCTCCGGTCAGGAAAATGACCGGAATTATGTGAGGTGCTATGGTCCAGGGCCCTAAGGGTCCCCGTAGGGACGATCCTGATATCTAATACGTCGCGCGCTGGTCACGCGCCAATCGGGGAAATTCGGCAACGCGTCGAGAGGGGGGAACAAGGATCGATCCGTCCCGCTGACGAAAATCGATGGATCACTGTCACGTTGGCTTCCGACAATTCCGCAAGCGTAACCTCTACGTAATCTACGCCGTTTTCGCGCGAGTACCGCGCATAGTCAATAGTCCGGTCGCGTCATGTCGAGCGAGTTTCGTGCGAGTTAGAGGGTCCGGGAGCCGTCAATTTCCAGGCGAATCGCTTCCCGGAAGCCGATACAGCAAGCGTCCCGTGGACGAGATCGAACACCGAGAAAACACGCGGAACGGTAAGTCAAGTCAGTGATCCATTCGGTATTTCTTGCGAGGTGGCTCGACCTTTGTCGCGGGAGGACAAACGCTTCTCGTTTCGTCCTCGAATTTCCAGGTGTGCCGAGGCGCCGGGCGCCTCGTGCCGACTTCTCATGCTCGTTCCGACGACATTTTGAGACAAATTCGTAGAGAGGATTCCCCGATTGTCGAGAATACGGAAGTTTCCTCCGAGGAGCCGCGTTCCGCGAGAGTAATCTCCATCGTCTCCAATCCTGTGCCGCGGCGATAAACGAACGACGAGCGACGGCGTCCGAACGCATAACTGTTATCGTACCGGTATAAAAATACCGATTTATAAAAAAGAAGAAATCTTCTTTACCGGCTAAACCAGGCTGATTCGACACCATTTTATATATACATTTTTTTCTTAAAATAACCCCAAGAACTCAAATCTAACCTCAAAATCAGGGGCCACGGAAATCGTAATCTCCCCGGTAATACGTTAGGTCCCCCTTTCTTCATCTGTATTTATGTTCATATTCTCTAACGGTTTATGGTCTGAGTATACCGTGAACCGTTTTCCTATAAGCCAGTATTTTATCGCCTCCTTTATCGCTAAACATTCCAAGTAAATCCCCTTTTTTTTCTCTGTGTTTCGTTTAGCTTCTTTGAAAAATATGCTACTGGTCTATTTTTCCCAGCCATTTGTGTCTGCTTTAAGACAGCTCCGATCCCTTCTATTGACGCATCCGTGTATAATATAATTGGAAGTTCTTGATCAAAATGTTCTAATACTGGTTGTGTACGTAATATTTCTTTTATTCTATTAAACGCAATCTGACATTTTTTAGACCATATAAATTTTTCGCTTTTCGATATAGACTGGTTCTGGACCACTTTTTGGGAGCTGAAAAAGCAGAATTAGGTAAACGCTGGAAGGCTTATTGCTTGAGCCCGTTCGTGGGCGGGGGGGGGGGGCAATACAGCGATTCCGTTCGTAGGATAGGGGGGGGGGGGGGGGATACAGCGATCCCCCTTTTCAAGGACAGTTTCCTGGTATTGCGTTCAAGGCGAGTTTCCTGGTATTGCGTAAGCCCCGTTCGTTGCCGATGGGGAGGCGGAGAGGGGAGGGGGCAATACAGCGATCCCTCTTATCAAGAACAGTTTCCTGGTGTTGCGTTCAAAGGCCAAAAATTTTTCTCGGCTGGCATTGAGTTGCCAAACCGAGATACCCGTGCCCATAATTTTCACACGCGTGTTCTTATCTACAGCAAGATGTAACAGGAGCGTTTACGCTGGCTGGCTTTGTTTTCTGTCTGTCATCACCATACAGCCAGCCAGCCAAAAATTTTTCTCGGCTGGCATCGAGTTGCCAAAACCGAGATACTTGGACCCTTCGTTCTATCATGATCGGAGATTTCGACGAACGCCTTGCCTAATCTCGCGAGTTCGATGAACGTCTTGCCTAATCTCGCGAGTTCGATGAACGTGTTCTTTAATTTCGTGGGCGGAGACTTCATTGCATCGTTTTCCGGAGGGGGATACATGCATAAAAGAATAGGTGCTATTGATGCTCTGATGCAAAATGTTCGTAACGATGGAGAGTCTATCATGGTGGACGAGAATGTGCCTCTGACTGAGGCAATGGACTTGTTAGTATAAGTACAAAGAAATATTATAAGTAATATGTTATATTATTTATTATGAATAGTTATTTTACATTACAATTTTATGTTATCAACAGATCTTCAATTCCGACGAAGAGCGGCTTTCATACGTGGATGGCGGTAAGCCATCCGACGAGGAGTATATCATCGCAGTGAAGGTGCTGTTTGCCCCAATGTGAGTAAAGTTAAAATAATTTTATATATTTATTAATTAAAAATGTGAATACTTAATATATATAACATTTTTTTTGCACATAGCCACAAGATGAAGAATAAAAAAAATAAAATATAAAATTAGATCTATTTTAAAAATAAAGTTTTTATAGTTTATTCCCCATATTAGTTTTTTATTTCTTAATTTATTTTCGTTCGAGCGCCGATTCTTTCGCAATTCCACAGACATCCATACCACGAGGGTTTGGCGGGATTGTACCGGGATCGACTCCGATCGGTACATTGCCACAGTTCACCCCGCAGACGTATCCGCAGGATCTGGACCAGGCGCGATGTTCCTTCATGTTCTTCATCATCATCTTCCCATTGAGTCAGCTGTATACCACATTCGAAACATTCAACGACATCCTCTTCACCCAGATGGAAAAATCCAGCGGCTGCGAATATCTCCGGTTGGATGATGTGATTATCAAAACTGCGAAGTCTGTCACGCTCGAGACGATAATCAGGTGGTGGTGGTGGTGTTGTGTGATCGGTTGTTGTTGATGTTGTTGTGACGGCTGTAGGATTCATCTCCGATTTCGCAATCAGTGTGAAACACTGAAAAATTCAAAGATGTAGACGCGTCTTTATAACTGGTACTTTACGTGTTTTTATAATTGTTAACCCATGCCCGAAATGTTTGCACTTCGCGAAGACAGCAATGATATCGTTTCGTTTTGAAGTTTTTTGCCGGTTGCCAACAGTGAAGTCGACACGGTTCGCCGTCAGCAATTTCATACACGGGATCGCGAACTAGTACGTCGTATTTCGGACAGTTGAAATCTTCCAAATTTATCGAGTTTATTTGCATTTTTCAAGGATGTCTCGCTCGAAACATCCACCTTTGTATGCTACGACAGGATTCGCATAATCGCGCACAAAATTTTGTATTACTTCGAATATATCGTGCTGTTGATGCTTTTCATAGCCGAAATCTTTAAATGGAATCCCGTGCACGAAATTGATAACATACCATGCAGACTTTTTGTCAGCGTCGGATAAACAACGGAAGTTCTTCCCCAAGCGAAATTCGCAGATTTCGAACGAGCCGTAGTGACAAACATCGATCATAGCTAATTCTTTGCATATCAATTTTTTTTCCACAATGAAGCCGTCCGTGTCAATGATTTGAGTGATTCTATCCATCTAAATAAAGAAAGTTTTATCACTAGATTTTACGTCGTTTTTTTTTTATTTTTATTGTATTATCCGTCCGCCGAGAGTTGGCACAAAATCTCGTCAGTGGGGTGCAGGGGGACGGTGAGTCCCCACTTTTGACGCAATGCTGCGGATCGCGCTCTTACGCACTTATGCATCGGTATCGGGCGGGAACGCTAGACATTGGATCTCAGCGTCACCACATTGCTCTGTTGCTGTTTTCGTCAAGCGATTCGGCCAATCACGGAAGACGTGTAGCGCGACATGACTCTGTTGCAATCTCACTCAAGACGCTCATTTGCTGCCTTCGTCAAGCGATTCGGCCAATCGCGGAAGACGTGAAGCGCGTAGTGGGAGCGTAACGTGGTACCTACGAGTTTCTCTGTGCCAACTCTCGGCGGACGAATAATACTTACCGTAGAAGAAAAGGGGCGAATGCGCGACGTAGACTGCTGGGATGATAAAAAACACACAAGATCACACCCGCGATATAACTTCGTATAGCGACTGTGATTGTCAACGTTTTTTATGGTATAACTTCATACGATGACTGCGGCGAGCAATTTATAATGAATACCCCCACCACTAATGTAAGAAAATATCTCGTTCTATGGAGAGGGGATAATATTATTATTAGTTTAATTGTGTGTATGTGTGTGTGCGAAAATGATTTGAGAAGGTATTTTAAAAATAAAATTATTCGAGAATATCTCTTTTGAATTTTATTTTATTGCAAATTTCTCTCTCTTTTACAATTTCTATAGAATAAAAATGCAATTAAAGTAGAGAAAAATGATAAAGTATATATTTTTATCGGTATAAGCGGTTTAAGTAATTTTTCGAAAAATATCCGTCAATGGACTGTACTCCACGATGCGGTCGTGTATCATTAAGCAGTAGGCTGTTGTCGATGGGGGAACGTCGGTTCGATATTCGAATTCGATTCGTACGTCGACCGTAGCATTTTTTAGCGCTTCATTTTGTCGAGAACAATCGAGAACGACGAGCGGGCCGTATCGCAGGAAATCCATAGTATAATTCTTGGAATTTCGCATACATGTTGTAGAGCAACGTGTATTTACCTTTCTCGAAATCGATATTTAAATCATCGTACAGATACGTTTCCGAGTTCAAGTAAAGCCGAATATTTGTCAATGCGCAATGATCGAATCGCGTAGCCGTTTTCGTTAAGTTATTCTTTCGATTGGTTTGGAAAGCGAATATCACGTATCCCGGTTTTTCCAATTGCAGAGCCGTTTTTATCGCCCATGTATGCTTCGTAGTTGTCTGTAGTAGAGGATATGTAAGTACATATGACTACAATATGTAACATGGACAGCTTATGTATTTCATCCAATGCGACGTGTGGCATTCGCCATTGAATTTTGTACAGATTCAGGATAGGTTTCGCGTCGTCGGAAGGACTGTACAACGCGTTCACGTCGGTACGCGAGCGAATCAAAATCAATTCGTGTCGAGCATTTATCACA
>CM052311.1:15649823-15671184 GCA_028455605.1 Lasioglossum malachurum
CGTCTCAAGTACGCGTTTATCGCTTCCAATTCGTATCAACCTTCGGGTATGACGATCTCCTCATCTTTTTCGCCGAAGTAAAATCGATTGTTTCCGATGTTCACGCTGATGTTCGGTATCGTGTAATAAGTTTGCAAATCGAGCAATCCCAACTCGTATTGTCTGCGAAGACGATGACGACGACGACGATGACGGTACCGCGACAGGATACCTTCGACTCATCGAACACGGCATCTTTGGAATCTTCGATGCGTGATATTTTTGAAAATCCTGAAACTCATCAAGAGGAAAATCAACATCCATCCGAGAATTTAGGGCCGTTAGCGCACGAGTATTTAGAAAAATTTTTCACCGGACCATCGAAAAATTCCGATAACGTGTACGGAATATATCTCCGATAAGCTGGTGCTGGAGAATTCCGAATTCGATGTGAACAGCAACGATGATGTCATCGTTAACAGAGTAAGGTACGAGGGGACTCGCGGTGTTTACGATTTGATATTCAATGAAATACCCAACAAGCGGCTGTACACCGAGAACGTGTACAAAAGAATTCTGAATCTTACGCATGCACATCGACGCGGGAATCAGGTAATGGGAAACAAAGGCTACAAGTATAAGAACATTATAGGACCATTGTTTTCGTCGCGAGGTGGTAGAGGGATTGAACTTCCAACTTTTATGCGCGTGACCGGCCATCCAATCGATTACGTGCATTGGGACGATCCGAACGAACTCGTCGATCGTTTGAAATTGTTAACCGCTTCGAAGAACAACGGCCATTCCAACCATGACAATGAAATAATGTCGATAATCGAAGAACTTCGCGAAGCCAGTATAATTATAAATTAAAGTACGCGCGTTCGTCGAGTCAGTGACGAATGAAATGTCAATCGATGAAATTGTTACGGTTCATAAAAATGCGTGTTCGTCTTAATTGTTGCGAAACAAATCAAACGATATCCCCGGGAGGAGGAGGAGACGACAACGACGACAACAACGACAACAACGGTCAAAGCCGGAACTTGAGATTTCATAGTTTAACGATAAAACTGGATGAGATATTTCAACAAATACTGTGGGTCGTAGAGCAGGTAAAACGGTTGTGCAAGCGATACAAGTTGGTGACAAGAAGAAGAAGAAGACTAACTCGAGCGAAAAAAAATATATGTCTATCGACAAATTTGGTATGGTGTTTCGCGAAGCGAACAAACGCGAGCTGAATGTTTCTCCGATTTTCTATCCCGGCGTTTTTAAAAGTTACGTGCGCAATAACGCTATATGTTTGAACGACGATGATAAACTGTATGATGCGAAAGGTACGAGGATCGGACGCGTGGCGAATCCCGAGGCAAACGATCACGCTGCAACCAATGTATACGTGGACACGCTTAACGCGAAGCTCGAATCCGAGATCATGGAAAAACTGAAAACCGCTAAAGAGACAATAAAGCCCGAAATATTGGCTACGATACAAAGTGTTCGATACGATGCAAACGAAAATATGAACTCAATCGTATCAATCACATATCAACGAGACCTTGAAGGAGAAGATAACAAGACAATATGAAGTATTAAAAAATTAATCGTAAACGTGTAAAAGAAACGCCTCAACCGATCTTGAGAGATCCATGAACCACCGTCATACTGCATACTGCACATGCGCTATAGCTGTACATGCACTAACCTGTACCTGTACCTATACCTTCTTTTTTTTTTTATCGTGTGGAAATGCGTTACGCATACGCCGGCCGCCCTGGGAAGGGAGCTAGGGTTATGTGGGGCTCCCTCGGATGGGGGGGGGGGTCGCCAAGCTAACAAAGCTCCGCGATCCCCTCTCCCAGAATACCCACTAAAACCACACACCCACTTAAGCTATTGAGGAGGTGCCCGGATCTCGCGAAAACTCAACGGGTCACCTCCTAGCTATACATACATCCCGAGGGGAGTGGTTAGCTCCCCCCATACATACTCTAACTGGACCCCGGGCGCGGGGACCCTTTGTGGAGCCTTTGGATTGGGCTTCCCGAGCCCCAGCTTGGTCCACCCACAGCTCCCGGAGCCTCCTTGCCCCGCTCGAGTAGGAAACCCGAGGGTCCCCCGCCCGGCCAGGGCAGGAAGGCGCCGACACCGGCAAGAGGGGGTCGTCGGAGACGCATCCGGACGTCCCGACCCTCCCCACCCCACCCCCCACGCGCCAGCCACAGAACCCACATCCGTGGGGTGACCGGCACCCCGCCACAAAGACATAACGTCTCGGGGTGCCGGGTCACCCCTGGGGGAGTTGCACTCCCCCCCGGGGGCCGGGGTTAGCTCACTCGCCCGGCCCCCATCCATCGGGGAGGGGTTCACTCACCGCGTCCTCCGCCCAACCGCCGTTCCCCCCATCGGGGGGGGGGGGTAGCCGCGTCACGGGGCGACGTCCTCCGCGCCGCAACCCCCGTTGCCGCCGCCCTGCGTCTTCTCCTCAAAGTAGGGGGCGGCACACGTCGACGCGGGCGACGTCCCCGCGCCATCCTCCTCTTTGCGGAGCCCAGGTCCCTCTCCCGGGCCTTCTCGGCGGCCTCCTTCTCGGACATTACTGTCTCGCAGAAGGACACCACCGCCTTCCACAACCCCCCGCTCCCGATCAAGTGGTCGAACAAGATCGGGAGCGAGAGGTCCCACCCTTTCACCGCGGCTCTACGGACACGGCGCAGCCCGACCTAAGCTCCTCGAGTGAATGCCGCGCCGTGTCCAGCTCCTCGCCGTAGTGGTGGCACTGCGTCGTCGGCTCCCGCCCCATCCTATGCAGGTACTCGTCGAAACAACCGTGTCCGGTGAGCACCTGCGTGAAACGGAAGGTCAACCCCACCCGCCTCCCGCACCATGCATCAAACATGGGCAGGGGGGCCCGGACTGTCGGACGCGTCGAGGATGCAAGCAACTGCTTCCACCGTTCGAACACGTCCGCCCGGGCCTGGCGTCTCAGACCATTGTGGCTGGTCGGGGACCACGTAAGGCACCGCGGTTACCGCCAGCCCAACCTCAAGTTCCCCAGGCATTGGACCATCAGGTCCTGCGCCCGGCGGTAGTTGTTGAGGTTGGCCTGGAGAACCAGCTGGGAGCATCCCCGAGCCGAGGTAGCCATTACGTCGGGCTCGCGGACGCCAGCTCCTGAGTCGACCCAGGGGGTGGAGGGGAAATCACCTCCCCGCCCAGGCTCGACTCCACCTCCATCGCTTGATAGGGAGGGAGGGGTTGACCGGCCTCCTCCTGTGGCCCCAGGGGACGGCTCCACACCGCTGCCCCTCTTTGGCCTCTTCTTTTTGGATGGCAATGAGCACACGTTGCCCCCCGCCCTGTGGTTGGCGGGCTTGCCCGCCCCCGCGCAAACGGCGCAATGGGGGCGGACCAGCACGCCGCCGCTCGGTGGGACGGATCCCCGCACCGGTAGCAATGGCCGCTCCCGTCCACCGCAGCAGTGCACCGCTGTCTCACATGCCCGAGGGCGAGGGAGCAGAAGCACTGCATAGGCCGGGCGGCCAGAACGACCTCCCGTGCCCGGGTCTATCCCACCCTAATCGTTTTGGCCCTATCAAGGGCCAAGGCCGCCGCAGCCGGGCTCTGTACCCAAATATTAACGAGCCTGCCGGTCGGGATCTTAATGTCCCCGACCTTAACGGACTCAGGGGTGCATCCCCCGACCTTCGCCACTGCCGCGAACACCTCCCAAGGGGTGACGGAGAGGTCCAGGCCCGTCAGACGGAACTCCGCCTTCTTGACGTACCTGGCCACCTTCACGTTCATCTCCCTCAGGACACTGGCCATCCCGGCGCACAGTGGGCTGGATCGAGAAATTTAGTGACACTTCACGAGGGAACATACCTTCTCATATTGATTTCTAATAAATTTGTATTGCTTCCTAAATGTCCATTAACATCGAAGCTGAAATACTAATGTTCGTCCACAAAAACTATAGTCAATATAACTTCACAAAGATAGACATTGACGCCTTGACGCCCCCGTCAGCACCGGGAACCTGAATAATCAGGCCTCCGGTGACCGCCCTCTTCTACTGCAGGGTCTCGATCCCCAGGGCGTCAATCTCGGCGCCCTGGAGAGCCCTGCGGATAGCCTCCTCGTAGGTGGCCTTGCTCCCCCCGGGACAGTGATTGTCACTGCTGCGGAGCTTTTCTTTTGAACCCCGGACCCCTTGATCTTAGTGGCGAGAACCGAGGGGGCAGGGGGCGTGGCGGCAGCAGCCTTGGCTCTCTCCGCCTCGCTTTCTTTCCCCAACCGGAGGAAACGTGTTCCCAGGGTGGTGGGAGGCGGCAGCGACCGGGGCCATTCCACTGTTGGGATGGGGGGCGGGGGAGGCCGATACGGCCCCCTGTCCTCTCTGCCGCCCTTCTTCTTCTTCTTTTTCCTCTTGGTGGGGGGGTTTACCCCACCAAGAGGAGCCACAGGTGGCAAGGGGAGGTCGGGAACATGGGGATCGGGGATAGGGGTACGCGCCGGCGGAGCGACGGGGCGGGGACGGGGGTTCTCGGCTTTCCAGCCAACCGCGCCGTGCCGGCGTATGTCCCCACAGGGGGACTACGGACCCCCAGCACCGGCCGGAGCTCCTCACGGAACGCCAATAATTTGGCGTCTATGAGAGCCCCGAGCCGGGCCAAGAGGACCGCATCTCTCGAATGCGCCCCTCCTAGAAGAGGGGGTGAGGCGATCACCTCGATGGGACCCCATCCGCGGCGGGAAGCGGGAACGAAGAGGGGACAGGTATCGAGCGGCCTGCTGCCTCTTCATCGCCATCATCTCCCCACGGATGGCGGTCTAGCAGTCCCTCAACTCCTCTATTTCGCGTCTCGGCGCCGCGTTCTCCGCCCTGAGGGTACGATTCTCCGCCTGCACCCTCTCCCAGAGGGTTGCAGGCAGCCCATCGGATGACCCCCCAGGGGGCGCGACGCCGGGATCAGCTGGGGAAGAGGAGGGGGAGACTCCCTGCCACCCTCTCCCGTCCTACTCCCTCATCGCAGCCTCAACTAAGCGCGCCGCGTCCTGCAGGGCCCGCACGTACGTCCCCTCATGTTGCGCGTGGTGGCCTCGACCGTACGGCTGGAGGCAACCACCTCGGCAGCGATCTCCCCGGGGAGGAGGTCCCGCAGCTCGAGCTGACACGCTTCAACAGAGGGTGCGGCCTAACCGCGGGGCCTCTTGTTTTCCCGGGGGGGGGGGGACAGACTCCCCACGACGGGCGTCGAGGGCCTCTTACTCCCCGTCGTTGTATGCGACGCCAGGGACATTCGGTCCGGGGTACCCCTCCCCCGAAGGAATAACCTCCCTAACATCATTCTCCCAAGACACGTCATCTTGGTCCATTATAATTACATAACGGGCTTGGTTACTACCCCCCAATTTCTGGGAGGGGCCTCACTCCGCAGCACTAATGTTCAACCCCGGGGGGCGCCACCAACGCACCCGGAGTCCCCGGATCACTACCCGGTTGCGGGCAAGACCGGAGGTGCAACACCCACCCCCCCTAATGCTGTGTGCGTGCCCCCACGCATAGGTGCGTAGGCGCACACGCACATCAGTGGCGCGCTAGTGGCCGGTGTATCCACCAACCCCACCAAAGTGCAATGGTGCTACCTTTACCGCGCGCCTAAGCTTGATAGTTAGAGACATATTTTATAGAGGTTTGTAATCCTCGCGGGCTGGCCGATCGAGGCAAGCCCCTCGTTCCGGTAAAACATGACCACCGTTTTACGGTATGGTGACCCGGGCAAGCATCTTGTTGCCTGAGACACAAGGAGCACGGGAGGACGCTGCCTCCTGCGCAGAAGCCGCACTACAAAGTCCGAGGGAATACCCTCCCGTGCACCCCTCTCCCCGTTAGCACACACCGAAGTGTGTCCCAGGGTCCACCACGAGGAGATGGAGCGAGAGGATTTAGCTCTGTGACACTGTTGGCGCCACAGAGCCTAGGACCCCACCTGTACCTGTACCAGTACCTGTACCTGTACCTGTACCTGTACCTGTACCTGTATTATCGATACTAAGTAGAATTCATCGTAAAAAGTTCATCCTTGAGAGAAGCGCTGGAAAAATGAGGGTGGGAAATATAACTGAGAAATTTGAAGATTTTAAGAAAAGTATATATGGGAAACTCGATACAGTATACGCGCAGATACAGCAACGACGACGACAACGACGACGACGAGTAAAGAAAACTTTGTGGAAGAGATGCATGCTCAGGCGAGACATTTTTCCCCGTGTAGACGTGTGATCGTGCGAGGATTCGATGATCTTTGGCAAGCCGATATAGTCAAAGTTCAAAAATACGCGCGAGACAATCGAGGACATCGATATATTTTCACGGTAATCGATGTATTTAGCAAATACGAATTGACGGTTCCTTTGAAGAGTAAAAATGCGAGCGACGTGCGCAAAGCTTTCGTGTCAGCGCTGAAGAAGGACGGTTGAGCCCCAAACAACTTGCAGACCGACATGGGGAAAGAATTCTATAATGCAACGTTCCAAAACTATCCGAGGACCCGCAACATCCACCATTATTCTACGTTTAGCACTATGAAGGCGTCCGTTGTGACGTTTCGCACGCTGAAGAACAGTGTGACGTTGCACATTTTGTCAACGTCAAGCCGCACCCTCACGAAAGACCGGGTCAACTTTGAGCAATGCCGAAACGAACATGACCATGGCGATCGCTCTCCCTGGCGTGAACGTTGCCGAAAGGAACCAAGGCCTGTCTCCGGCCACTAATTGACGAAGAATCTCGAGGCAGAGACGCTCGGAACACCTATCGCAGGACGCCTCGCGTGAGGAAGACAGCGAGGATTGGACCGAGCCCGGATCCTGCAACCCGGAGAACTCGACGAGGATATCGTGATCCAGGGATGACCATCTGCCCCCCTCGCCGACGTATCGCCCGGAATATGCCACGAGAACAGCCCCGGACGGCTCGCATCCACCGCCGCTGGCCCACATCGCGATATCGGCCGGGCCTCGGAGAATTTACGAATTCCCGGAGGCCCGGGGCCGAAAGTCCTCGTTGCGCCCTTGCGGCAAGGAGCCACGCGATAGGCCCGAGCATCGCCTCAGCGGAGACAATCGCGTGAGAGGGGGACGCCTCGCTTCCACGTTCCCGAACCCGCTCGAACTGGGTCACTGGGACAAAGCGTCACGTATCGAACACACGTGTTTATCATCTCGTAGTTAAGCTAAAGTCTTTTGCATCGGCAGCGCGTCGAGAAGAACGTGGTGAGTGCCGGTCAGGCTTTTGGATATTGTTAATTAATTTGTGATCAGTTCGTGTTGGTTCGGGCTTAGAATCTCCGTGTCGAACACCACGTGTCCGCCAGCGTTCCGTCGATCGAGAGTCGCTCTCTCGAGAGGAACGTAAGGCCATGGGTCGTTACGTCGCCGGTTGTCCGCGCGCGGAATATCCGGGACGAACGATATCCGAATTTCGAGTTATTTGGCTTCCCTCGCGACGTCTCGCGGTGGGACGACGTCACGGGGTCAGTTCGTTCGTTCGCCATCGTGTCTCGTTCGCGCCTTGTCCCCCAAATTCATTAGACCGCGTATGTTACCGGAGCTCGGCAGAAATCGTGCCTTCGTGTTTGTATTCTCACGCGAAGTCCTATGACTTCCGAGCTCGACGCGACCGAAGAGGCTGCGCGCGTTCGGTAGGACACTCGCCGTAAATTATTGCCTACGCGCTGGCAAATACTTTGACTGCCGCCGGTTCACCCCGGGGGCTTGTGTAACGTTGCGTTCAAGTAATAAACGCCTATTATTTGCTCTGGAAAACTTTCTTCATTTCTTCTCCCTCTGAGAAACATTCCCGACGCGGGGAATGCCCCGTCCTTTCCTCGCGTAAAACCCTGGCCTTCCACGTGGCCATTCCTGGCTCCTGCGATCTTCGTAGATTCGGAATTCGGTCGAGATTTCGAAGTGTTCGATAATTTCCGTGGCACGGCAACGTGCCTGGCGCCCGACTTCACGTGTGTAGAATTTAACGAATCTCGATCCGAATCTACGAAAGATCTTTTGTCCCGGGAGGACCACGTGTCGCGCGACCGAGCGTGGCCCCCGGAAAATATCGCTGGATCGATGCGCTTCCCACGTTGACCGAGGACTACAATAATCGAAAACATCGTACCATCCGTATGCGACCCGTCGACGTGAACCGTAAAAATGCCAGCCACCTTCTGTCCACCGTGTACGGCAAGGTGAAGATTGCTGGTCCTGTCAAATTTAAGCTCAATGATCGCGTGCGCGTTAGCAAGTTCAAAACCCTATTTGACAAAGGATACACGCCGAACTGGTCAACCGAAATATTCAAGATTATCGCTGTGAAACGAACGAATCCTGTCACATACCTCTTGGCCGACGCGCGGGGCACACCTATCGCCGGAGGATTTTACGAACACGAGATACGTGCGACAAAATATCCTGACATATACTTAGTTGAAAAAATATTATGCAGGAAAGGAAATAACGTATATGTAAAATGGTTGGGGATGGACGCGTCATATAATTCATGGATATCTAAAACGAATATAATTTAATTGTATTTTCTACTCGTATTTTATATGTAAGAGTCATGATAGTTATCTTTTTCTTTAAAATGACCATACTTTATATGTACAAGTCGCTATAATTCATCTTCTCTACTTTAATTGCATTTTTATTCTATATATATGAATTGTGAAAATGTAATTTACAATAAAATAAAATACAAAAGAGATATTCTCGAATAATTTTATTTTTAAAATAATGTATCGTTACAAAAAGACCTTCTCGAATAATTTTCACACTCAAACACACACACACACACGCGCGCGCGCGTACACATACACGCAACATTAATTTTTATATCAGCGCACGAAGCCGCCAGTTCACAATCGATCAGTGAACTTTGATCGAAAGATTCACTCTCAACGATCGCTTTCATGATATTCTTCGCGTTGCTATCCTTCACCGCGACGACAAAATTCATAAATTTAGCAGTCACCGTGGGAACATTGTCGATCAACCATGAATACATGTTGCGCACGCAGAATTCGAGATTGTACAAGTTACGCATAGTTTTTTCCATGATGTACAGAGCTACGAACTGATTCGATAATTTCACTAGATTCATGCCATTGCCATTAATTATTTGCAATGTTAAATAATCACTAATTTTTTGACACTGTTTCTGCATAGACGACGAAAGTAAATCGGAAATATACTCCTTCGTGCGCAGCAACTCTGTCCGTGCGTCCAGGGAAAACGTGATCTCGTTGCCGCGGTTATCTCCTATAGCCAGTTCCACGCAAATATCATCACCAACGTGCACACCAATTTCAAGATATTTGAAATAATTGCCGGCTATGGAATATCTTCGACTCAAGACTCGCGCACCGTACAAACAACTCGACGACGACGACGACGGTGATGGCTGTATCGTCGATGATTGCGAAATGTGATTGCCGCTGTTGTAAAAACCCCTGCAATAGATTTCAAAAATTAGACGTTTTTCTAAATTTATTTTTCACAATTTTTTTCACCTTTTTCTACTTACGTGTTATTTAGTCTCATCTTTTTGTGCGACTCCTCGATGTTCGAACGATCACATTCGGCGAGCGGACGACGGTTGTGCTGCATCGTGCTGTCTACGTTTTAGCGGTGGTTGTCTCGATCTGAAGCATGACGCTCGGAATACATTGTTTTTTTATGATGTCTCCCCACCACTTCTTTTACCGATAAGATTAACAAAATGGACGCATCCCCTTCCCGACAGTTACACACGCTAGTCTTCAGAGCCTTGCAATAATCTCCCCACCACTTCTTTTCCTTTTACGAGAATAAAAAATGGGTGACTTGGTTTTTTTAATCGATGCTGTAATGTCCCCAAGGAAGAGTATCGATCAAATTACTGCAAATATACCGCTTATCGTCGTACGGACTCAATGCTAATTTTATTTCCGACATCGAATATACCTGATGTCGCACGGACACTATACGATTACTGCTAACACTCTTTTCCGTATGATTACGAAGACATTCGACATAGTCTTCGAAACTTATATCCCGAGCGGTAACGTTTGTCCTAATGCCTTTGATCTTTTTAGTTTCCTGATCATCTTGCACGCGAATCGCATACATTTTCGAACGAAGCCCTACAAACTCGGTCATAATTTTACCACCGTTCTCATCCTTCATCAATCCTAGCTGTTTCTTGTTCGCGATCGGAACACCGTAAACGTTGTTCACGGCATAATTACTGGTGTCGTATCGATGGATATCGCGTTTCAGCAGCGCCTCGTACGCGTCATCGCAAGCGATCTCGTATATCAGGCTGTCCGTGTCCGTGTACAAAATCTTACTATTTTGCTGGAAGTTTGGATACATGTACTCGTAATGAAAGCTGTACAAATGAAATTTCGATATGTCCAATATAGCCATGCCCACGTAGACTGGCTTGAAAAATTTAACTAGTAGCTTTTTCAGCTGAATCGCGGCGAAGTTCTCGGAAAACACCGTATAGCTATGAAAATTTCGTCTAGCTATCAATCGTTCGACGCCGTGTCTACCGTTCCATCGAGAAAGTAATTTCACGATCGCATGATTTCGAACGTTCTCCATCGTTTTTCCAAACACAGCATTGTTCATTAATTTGAACAAATTCTTGGAAAAATCGTTGGTCGCGTTGGCGCATAATTTTGTGTTCAAATCGATATAGCCGTGCAACCATCGCGACTGTCGAAACTCTAGAATTCGATGAATTTTCTTCAATTTCAGATTATGTTTCAAACTCTGTTGGAGGTATCGATAATGTGTAACGTATCGTTCCTTATCGCGAAGTGTTGCCAGCAACTTTCTTTGACTCGAGCCGGTCATCGTCGCGTCGTGACTTGGGCAAAACGGAAGATCCGCGTGAGCATCGTGAATTTCGCGCGGATACTCTAAATCCACCTCCAAAATGTATCCTACGGGGCTATCAACCGGAACGGATTCGACGTCGAAATCATCTACCCCCTCGTCCACCCATCGAAAGTCTCTGTACAGTAGAGGTTGCGACATAGCCCAACCGTACAAATTATTCACGTCGAAATACATTAAGTAGGTGGATGGTTTACTCGAGTCGTGCGTAGACGAATATTTGTTGTTTGCGCGTGCATATCTGTGTAAACACTGACTCAATCCGCCACGTATTCCTCGCTCCACGAACAAAAGCATGTCGACTTCGGTGAACAACTCCAATTCGATCTTTGTCATTTTCAGCATCACGTCCCACGCGAAACCGGGGAGCGTGTAATAATGCGCCGGATCGAGCTTGTAATTCTCGAGACAGTCATCGCGAACATTTTCGAAAACATCCGCCAACAACAGCACATCCAATTTTAAGTATAAATCGCTGTACTGCCCAAGCGTTCGTATAGCGAAACGCGACCAAACCGTATTCGCGTGAAGGTAATCGACGTTGGATATCTCGCTGCCACACAACCGATTGTAAAATGCTTCGCGCGGCGGCAAACATGTATCGTTTAATTTATCGTACGATGTCAGATAGTCGTATGGAAAAACGCCTTTTCTGGTTAACAGGTTGAAATCGTCGTTGGAAAGATGTGCAAATTCGCCTCGCACGATGCGTAATTTACTTTTGTCCAAGTATGACGAGGGCTTGTCCAGACTCGAGTTCATGAACTTGAACGAGTCGATGAAGCGGAATTTCAACAACTTTGCATACTTTCGCTCTTCACCCGTCTGTGTCTCGATATGAACAGTTTTCGTGAAAGAGATATACTTCTCTTTCGTCAATGGCAACACGTTTATCCGCCCCTCGAACGCGTTTGCTAATTCTTTGATGATGAAATGTGCGTCGTATCCCGATAAATTATGGAAAACCACCGCTATCACGTACGAAGATTGATAGTTCAAATTGCATCCGCAACGAAACTTTTCACGGAAACCACGTCGGCGCGCTGCATGAATTCCGCCTCCAACGTTACGTTAGCTTTCAACGATGAATGCGTATTTAAAAATTCCGTAACGCGCCCCGTAATTATTCGTTTCGCATGCTGTAAAAATTGTTTCGGATCGATATGTTCGACGTTGATAACGATGCCGGTCGATATGCGATTTTTAAACGCCGACTCGACATTTTCCCAACGAAGCGTCGAGGTTCTCGCCCCCTTGCGATCGTATAAATCTCTACCGACGTGCGACGAGGAAATACGATGATTCATCGAAACGTTCAAAGTTTTCATACGGCACATAGTCGATATTAAACTAAATTTCTCACGTACCAACAATTCATCCTTTGCACGGGCTAGATAATTGACGCAACACTGCAAAGACTCGATGTACGAGCGATGCCATTTGTGATACTCGTCCATAGTTTTCAGCAGCATTGACATGCGTGTCAAACACTTCAACATTTTCTTCAACGTTTCAATCATCTTGCTACCGCACGGTTGTTAACAAAATATTTCTTTCAACTTCGATTTGATATCGTTCGTTAAATTTCCAGTTCTCAAAAATATAATTATACTTTGCATCCAACGATGCGACGTTCGCCCGTTTCGATGATGTCCAATATTGTGGATGGGGATTCGATCACCGGCCATCGCGCGACAACTTGACTAAATCTTTTCGTGTAAGCGAAACATACGCGACTCGTTCCATCGTTCCGCATTAAACGTTCCACCAACGTTTTCCGCTCGATGGAGAAATGATCAATCAAGTACGAATTTATGCCGTGAGACCAAGCTAAATTTTTCAACGTTGGAGCAGTCACGTCACCTTTTTCCTCTGATATGTCCATTTCATATATATACGCAACAAGTCCAACGGGTAGTACGCGAAAACCGTCACGTATGAAATAAAAAGATGACTGATAACTTTAACACGACAAACGCTTGCAACGATGGAACGTTCACGAATCGTATGACGGCAATTCGCGTCCTGTTCATTCATCCTTACCCTCCCCAACCAACCAACTACAATAACAAAGATAAAAGAAATTATTTGAAACGCTCCGTTTGATTACGCTGGCTGGCCGTATGGTGATGTCAGAGAGAAAACAGCAAAACGCTCCTCTTACATCTTGCTGTAGGTAAGAAGACACGTGAATCGAAAAGATAAGGATGCATATATCGAAACACGTTCGGACACGTTCGGCATTAGGTGACAGAAAACAAAGCCGGCCAGCGTAAACGCTCCTCTTACATCTTACTGTAGATAAGAACACGTGTGTGAAAATTATGGGTCCGGTATCTCGATTTGGCAACACGATGCCAAATTTTTGATCATTGACAGATTTATGTTTCCGAACACGTTTGGCCATGAGTGTTTACGTTGACCCGCTTGCCTTTGAACGCATTACCAGGAATCTGTCCTTGATAAAGGGGATCGCTGTATTGCCCCCCCCCCTCCCCCTCGCCACCGAACGAGGTTACGCAATACCAGGAAACGGGCCTTGAACGAAATACCGGGAAACTGGCCTTGATAAGAGGGGTCGCCGTATTGCCAAACCCTCCCCCTCCCCCCTCGCCAGCGAACAGAATCGCTGGGTTGCCCCCTCCCCTCCCCCTTCCCCTCGCCTGCGAACGGGCTCACGCTATACGCCTTCCAGGCGTTTACCTAATTCCGCTTTTTTAGCCCCAAAAAAGTGGGTTAGAACCCGCCTATATATACTACTCGGCTCCCGCCTGGGACACGGATACGGTCCTGCAATTCCGCGTCGCGCAAACTAGTGCGACGTTCAAAATATGAAAATCTGTCCCTGGAACTCACATGCCCAGGGAGAGCGCTCGCAGCAACCATAATCGTGTTTAGCTTAGCCAAAGGGTGACCCGGTCTTCCGCTAGTGGATTCAGAGGGACGTAGGCAATACTGCCATGTCACAGGATATATAGATAAATAAGGTAATAGAGAAACAAATAATTCTATCGTTCTCAAAATGTGTTTCAAAATAACATATCGTGACTACTTTAGCGTGATTCTCCATCTCTTAATCGGTGGAGATATGTTAAAAGAACTTGCCGCAAAATTGACCATGGCCTTAAATTGCAAGGTCAAAGTTTTTTGTAATTGCGTCGTATAGTATTCATCAGGAGGAACAAAAGTCTGGAAGTAACCATGGGTCAAAATGAACCGTTCGCTTGAAAATTAACGTATGATTGAGACGAGGTGTGATTAAGGTTCAGTGTGCTCGAAGCCACGTCGAGATAAGCGGCGAGCGACCGAGCGACCGAGCGGCGAGCGAAATAGTACACAATAACAATTGAACAGCATTATTGGCGTATTTTTTAAGTAAAACAAAATTATTCGAGACATTACACAGCTATTTGGGTTCCATTTAACTATAAAAGAACGTCAATTTTCAAGCGAACGGTTCGTTTTTGACTCATGGTTGTAACCGTACTGGTTACACATCGAGATGTCGCGTGAATCAATCTCGATCCTCACTGCGACGGTCGTGACGTCATTCATGATCCCTGTCATAGACAAGGACCGCAGGAGTGATCGAGATAGATAAAGGGTGCGTGCGCATTGATCCCCTCTCGAATACGATCGAAGGAGATCAATGCGAGCAACAAATTCGGCACTCGACGTCTGGACTCGATCCAGTAAGCAGAGACTTTAAAAATTTAAATTCTATAATTTGCGTATCGCCTATAAGGCATATTGTTTCATTATTGCTCAAAGCCCGGCTAAAGGGTGAATAGAATTTCGCGTTGTGAATTGTTATATCAATTGCTAAATATTCGAGTCATAGCTCTAATTAAATATATACTGAGAGTATCGAAGTTCTGTACTACTTTTGTATTTGCGAATCGCCTAGAAAGTGAATTTCTATAATTATGTTCACGGCCCGACTCAAGGGTAATTCTGGTCGCGTAATGCGCGTTATTAACATATGTTGTTGATAATTGAATAAATTTCTATTATGTGAAAAGTTGCTTGGACAGTGAGATTCCATTAAATATTGTGATCTATAATTATGTTCCATGGCCGTCTCAAGGGCAACTATAGTTCCTTGTTGAAAAATCCTAGAAAGAAGCGTTCCTTTACGTCGGGTCACGTAATTGTAGATATTTCGTTCGCCGAAAGACGGTAGGCTGCGTTCTAGCTACGTTTCTGTTCGGAGCAGGGTATTGCTTTGGAAAATATTCGCCCAGCGATCCTTGAGGTACTTGTGTATAGGATATACTGTGTATATCGTGAATTGACGAGATACACAGTAAATCTGCTCAGAATGGACTACAGGAAAAATTCGCATGTCGCCATGGGCACGCACGCGTGCCCTGCCTAGACATCCGTAATTTTTCCCCCCACGTTGTGAAACCGCCTAGAGAGCAGGAGCTTCCCGGAGAAGATCCGGCGGGACCGATCGCTTGCCTGAGTTCACTAGCCTGGTCTCGAACGAGGTTTAGTCCTGTTGTCCTGCTAAGAGCATATCATTGTGTGGGTGGTAAAGAGTCGCCACGGCCACGAATACGTGCCCTGCCTAGTCTCTTGAACCACGCCATACAACAGGGTAAATTCTGGGGCAGGTAGACGCTGATCGCTGCTCCCGTGGTATCACGACGGTACCGATCAGTGCGGACTACGCTGCTCAGGGAAATTTAACTCCATCCTCTTGCAGTTCAGAAATCAACGAGGTATCTTTCGGTACGAATCGTTTGTGCGAGGTAAACATCGACGATACGTATTTCTCATGCGCGTGAATGAGAACCGCGATCGCGTCTAAGCTAGACAGTTTCTTGCGTACATTCCAGGCAAGGAAGCTTTTGTTTACAGTCCGTGGTCGTCGCGTTTCATTCAAGGCGTATCGTTGTTGTGGTACGAATACTAGGTAAAGGCGTGTACGACAAGCCGTGTACATCTGGTAACCACTCGAAAGCTGTTCTCATCCAGATCAATTATTTAAAAGAATATATCTCAATTTTACCAGATATCATCTCTCCACAATTATTTATCTCCACTTAAACCCTTCCGCTGTCCAGTGCCTGGAGGCACGAACCTTTCGTGACATTCCATCGGGTCTCGTAACCAACCCGGTGTTGGAATTATCAAGGAACACTTAACTTTATTGCAAGTCAGTTATCAAGAACGGGTTGAAAGATCAAGTAGTAGATAACGGGTGTGTCTGGAATACCGCAGAGTTGCCAAGGCCCCGGGGGGGGAGTTCATCGTCCCCCCGAGGTGTACCGGCACCCCAAGGCATTAGTTTTCGCGGCGGGGTGCCGGCCACCTGCATAAGAGGTCATGCTCAGTGGCGGGGGGGGGGGTGGGGTGGAGGGGGTCGGGGCGCACGGAGACGCTTTCGACGACCCCCTCTTACCGGTGTCGGCGCCTTCTTGCACTGGCCGGTTGCGGGACCTACGGGTTACCTGCACCGAGCGGGGCAAGGGGGCACCGGGAGCTGCGGGTGGACCGAGCTGGGGCTCGGGAAGCCCGATTCGAAGGCTCCAGGGACGGGGACACCGAGCGGGTCCCTCCGCTCGGGGTCCAGTTAGAGTAGGTATGGGGGGAGCTAATCCCTCCCCTTGGGATGCTTTAAACAGCTAGGAGGTGACCCGTTGAGTTCTCGCGAGATCCGGGCACCTCCTTATTAGCTCAGGTGGGCGTGTGTTTTAGTGGGTACTCTGAGGGACGGGACAGGGAAGCTTGCTTCTAAGCCTGGCTGTCCCCTCCCTGAGGGAGCCCCACATAACCCCGGCTCTCCCCCAGGGAAGCCGGGGTATGCGTAATGCATTTCACACGGAAAAAAAAAAAAAAAAAAAAAGAGTTGCCAAGGCCACGGATATCGTGCTCTGCCGACTCTGATCAGAATTGTCCACGCACAGCCGTGAATCTTTTCTATTCGGAACCGTTCGCCGCTCCTGTGATTCTCCAGCGGTGCCGTTCGGTTGTCCGCAATTTTATGGTTGATCTTTCAATATATTCAGGGGGTTAACAAGAGTTCGGTTACATGGTTCCTATCAGACTTTTGTTCCCCCTGATTTGTACTATACGACGCAATGATAAAAAATTTGACCTTGAAATTCAAGTTCAAGGTTAATTTTGCCGCAAGTTTTTTTTAACAAATCTCCACCGAACCAGGAATGGAGAATCACGCTAGGATAGTCACGACATATATGTTAGCATTTTAGCGATGACGCAGTTAGAAGAGAATTCCGGGAAGAACGATTGAACGGATGTTTGGTTTCCTTGAGGCATTTATGGCAAGTATTTATGGGTGTGACCCGGGAAGTAAATAAACAATTTAGCTATTGTGTGTCGAACTATTGAATGTTTATTGAAAACGAGACCTTTAGAAAAAGGCAAGCGACCCGACGTCGTATTGCTAAACAATAAGAACATGTGGTTCTGAAGGATCTGGCCACGGAGTGGGGAAGGCAGGGTGCCTTTTGGTGAGAGGACTGTGTCAGACCCCACGGCACTCACTCCAGAACCGTTGATAAGTAAAGTTGACATATAATTTTGAAACACCCTGGACAGGGCGTGAAACAATGTTTTGTCGTGACTATCATAGATGGCTCCTACATCTTCTGATCGGTGGAGATCTGTTAAAAAGACGTCCGCAGAATTGACCTTGACTTTGAAATTCAAGGTCAAATTTTTTTCTTTTATCCTGTGCTACTAATCACAAGGATTAAATTTGTCAAAGGAACCATGGGTCAAATCCTAAACAGTTTCGTTAGAACTTAATTAACCCGACTAGAATTTCAGTTAGGCAGGCCTATAGGTCCGCATTAGGCTAGCCTAATTTGGCTTGTTAGGTCCTAATGGGGCAGTCCCATTGGACAAGCATGCGACATGTAACGCGGGATATCCACGACTGCCTAATTGGGAAAGCCGTATGAGGCCCGCATTAGGAAACCCGCGTATAGGGCCACATTAGGTTCTCCCCAATGCTTCTTTTCAATACCCACAAATAAAAAAAAGCATTTTCTATTTAATAAATAACTGTTTCTTGGCAGATATCAGAAATTTTAGGATTAAAATTGAAAAAATGAAAAAACAAAAATGTTGACAGCGGGACTCAAACCAGCGACCTACTGATTACCAATATTTCTCGCTGCGCCGTTGGCCACTCCGGTTGCTGTTCATAGGTTAACGCGATCTCTCTATGACTGGGAAACAGATTTTCAAATGCAATTTTCTCGGAAAATCTTGAGAAGTGCGCGCTACTGCTTTATTACATTTGGATACGTCATTTTCAAGTATTACAAGATTCAGGAAAATCAGTTTCCCGATGACCGCTACCCCTCCTTGTGAGACGTATAAGTTCATGAGTTCTTAAATTTCGCATATCATCCGACATGGTAGCGGAAAACAATTTATGTTAATTTACTGTTCAGTCGTGAATGGCGCGCGGATGATTGTTCCAATCTGTAAAGCTTATTAGACCTACTATTAGAACTACTTATTAGAGGCCTACTAGACCGCGGACTCGACGACTCGCGAATGTCGCTGTATTAACGTCAAATTAATTCTAGGTAACCGGTTGCTTCCGAGTATTGTCGTGTTTGATGAATCGCGTTTCGTCAACTTGCCTTGTCCCGATGACTGGACAAGGAAGGCGCAATAGTGAGGGCGAGAAACTGAGGGCAGTGTCACGGTTCTAGTCCAGGAACTGAACTGAGTGATCTCGACTTCCAGTCTTAACGCGATGACCGTGAGGCTCCTCTAAAAAACGGGAGGGCGTTTTTAGTTTAGGAACTGGTGTTGTATCACCGATTGCCATGAGAAGGGAAAATGCCCTGATTGGTTCCTGCAGAATGTTGCATTTCCCAATCAGGACATCTTCGATTGTTCAATAGGCCGGGCCGAAAAACACCAAAGTAAGTGTGGCGTTTGGCCCTAGTGCGGGGAAGTTGCGTCTTGGGGTCAATAAGAACTGTGCAAATTTGAGCCCTGTGAGTTGATATCTTCTGTTCCGGCAAGAACCTTGAATTTTCGAAAATTTAGTGAAACGGAATGAAGTGACTTATAGGCTTTGGATATTTTATGCAGCATAAAAAACTATTAGACTCGTATTTTTTATTATCGGCTTATCTCGAAGTTTAAGGGTTGAAACTACCCCTAGTATATGAGGTATATGAAAAAATGTTTCATACAAAAGTTTTATAGTATTTTATACTCTTTTCAACAATGTATTCATTTTTTTTTAATGTCAAATTTGTTCACCCCCACCCGTTACTTTTGCAAAGTTTTAAGTTTTTGTAAAGACAGAAATTCTGGATCATTTAATGCCAAATCCATTCATATATGTATAATAGAAGGTGATTACGATTAAATTTTCGAAAAACGAAATGATAACATCGTGTCATTAATGCTATAAGCGCCACGCTGTGCGAATAAATCCGTCCATTAGAAGGGCCGTTCGCCGCGCCGTCACTGGCGGCAACTCATGTCGGGGGAAGATATTTTGCTTCCTGGTTCGGGAAAAAACGTCGACGTTGCAAACTTCAAAGGGTGATTTCTCAAGATAAAAGTCTGCTCTATCGCGTGGTATAGTTCGATTTTCCGCAAAACCCTTATTTTTTAAGATAAACTGAAAAATATCCTCAAAAATCATTAAACAATCATATCACTGGATTCGGGAAAATTTACAGAATCTTTTGCTGTAAAGAACAATTCAATATCTTTTATAATAACATTACAATATTTGTTTAAAGTTTAAAAATATGTATTTTTTTTCAAAGCCAAATTCCTCAAAAACATCATCCAACACTAATTGTTGAACTTTGGGACTTCCGCTTCCGGTTGATTACGAGGAGAAGTGCGTAGAGAGCTGTGCGAATGATTGTGTGAGGGAGTGGTAGTTGATAGGTGTGAGCGGGGCGAAAGTGGTGGAGGAGTGGGCGTGTGGTGCAAGTGCACTCGGGACATAGAAGGGAAAGGTCGGGTAGGAGGGACAGAGAGCGCAAGGGCAAAGTAAAGTGAGAGGGAGTGATAGGTTAAGTTGGCGAGGGATAGGGGGACATAGGCGGGAAGCGCGAGAAGGACGCGGCCTACTGGGGGACAGAGTAAAGAGGGAAGGCGGGAAAATTCGAAAAAGGAACTAGGTAAGAAAGGAGGTGATAGAACAAAGATAGAGAGTAGTAGAAGCATGAGCGACAGAGGGAAAGATTGTAGGGAGGAGGGGAAGGGGGTGAGAGGGATTCTTTCCTCCTGGGTGCGCAGAAAGAATAGGCAAATTAGGAGGGGGGTACGGGAAGTCTGGACAGTTTGTGGAGGAAAAGGGATAGAGTGAGCGAGGTAGAGGGGGGAACGGGGACGAAGGGGCGGCTTTTAAGAAAACCGCACTTACAATAAGATCGCCAGAGGGGGGGGCAGAGGGGGATGGGGACCGGGAAACTACGGCAGTGAGCTAGGAGTAGGAATTGATGGAGGAGATAAAGAAGTTAAGGGAGGAGGTTAGGGAAGACAGAAGGGAAAAGGGGAGGTTAATAGATGAGATGAGGGAAGAATGGAAGAGGGAAAGGGAGATGTGGGCAGAGGAGAGAAGGGAAGAAAAGATGAATAGGGAAGAGCTAGAAAGAAAGGTAGAAGAGCTAGAGGATAGAGTAGAGAAAGCGGAAGAGCGAGAGAGGGAAAAGGGCGGGGAGGGAAGTTATTGAGGGGCAGAACTGGCAGAACAAAGAAGGAGGATTAGGAGGGTAGAGCTAGCGCAGGATAGAAAGGAAAGGGGGGGAAAGAAGAAATAACGTTTTAATAAAGGGGATGCAACTGGAGGGAAAAGTTGTGACGGAGGCAGTAAAGGAATTATGAGGGAGGATGGGGACAGATATGGAGGGAATAAGGGAAATAAGTCAGATAGGGAAGATAGGGAGAGGGGGATACGGGATGGTGCTGGTTAAAATTGCGGACAGGGACCAAAAAAGAAAGGTTATGGGGGAAAAGAGGAAGCTAGCGGGGAGAAAAGAAAGGATAGAAGACGACCTCACGGAGGAGGAGAGGAGGGCAAGATGGAAGATAGAAAGGGCGGCAGAGGAGGAGAGGGGGAGGGGGGAAAATGCGCAGGTAGGCTATATGAAGATGTGGGTGAACGGGAAGATGAAGAAGGGGGATGAAATTGAAGAAAAATGGATGGAGGGGCAGGGAAACGAGTAGGGCAGGAAAAAGGGGGGAAGGGGATAGAAGGGAAAAAGACAGGGAACAGAACAGAACATACTAATTGTAAGATAGGTTTCTGGAACGTGGCAGGATTGAACAACAAGGACGATGGGTTCTGGAAAGAAGTGGGTAGAAGAGAAGGGTTGGAGCAGGATTAGGAAAAACTGCCAAGAGGGTTCTATTGGGAGGTGCAAGGGGCTAGAAGAGAGGAAAAGAGGGGGAGGGCAATGGGGGG
>CM052311.1:15681730-15709492 GCA_028455605.1 Lasioglossum malachurum
GAGTTACAAAATTAACAAATTTTCAAAGTCGACTTGGCACCATTTTCTGTTATTCGATCAATTTCAAATTTTGCACAGGTTATTTTTTCGCACAGTGGCACCATCCTAGGGGGTGTCCCATAAAAAAAATCTAAAAAATAATTTTCGCCAAGTATAACGAAGGTCCACCCTAGTGCACAGACAACCACTTGGCGCGATCGCACCCGACGAATCGACCGGAGGCGTCGGAAGGACACGGACTCTCCTCAACATCAAGTCGATTGCAACCATTTCGAGGTCCTGACGCCGCCTCGCCCCGCACGAAGAGAGTCACGCGGGGATGATGCCCTCGTAACCAAGGCCGCACCTCCACCAAAGGAAGTAGAATTAGCTCCACGGCGTAGGAAAATTACGTGTCTCGATCCGGGGCCCTAGGATGCTAAAAGTGAACGCTCCTGTTGCTTAGGTCTCGCGCGAGAGCATCGCGCCCATGGAAATTCGGTTTGACGGTCGAGTGGGGGGAAACCAGGTTCGATCCGCTAGATTGACGAGAGCCGATAGATCACTGTCGCGTTGGCTATCGTAGACGATACACGTTTCGTTGATTGTAATCGCGTTGCGAGAACGAACAGTATTCGCGTTGCGTGCCCGTTAGAGGATTCCGCGACGCCTAAGACTCGCAGACCATCTGCAGTCCTGCTAGAAAACAACGTGCGAACGAGGATAGTCCCGATTCGTTTTCTCTGGCACAGGCGTAACCGACCCTACGAGATTCGGTAAGTCGTAACAGTGATCCTTTCGGTTATTCCGTAGCTAGGCGGCTCGACCTTCGTCGCGCGGAGACGAACGCTTCCCGTCTCGTTCTCGGGAAGTCGGGTGTGCCAAGGCGCATGGCGCCTCGTGCGTTTTTCCCTTCGATTGCGAGCGCGGAAGAGTTTCCTCGGAGGGGTCAAGTTTGGCAAGTACAATCTCGGAGGTAACTGAGGCATTCTTGAATCCTGTGTCTCGTCACCTTCGAACCGTGTGAGAATATCGTACGCGTCGACGCAAATCTCGTGCGAAAGTCATCGCGGCAGTCTCGTATTTCGCCGAACATCTGCGCCTCGCGTTTTCCGTCATTTGGGATCTAGTCAATTGCGAGCAAAATCATCTGTATCGTCGCGAGGAAATACGAGACGACAACCGCCCGGCGAGCGACCATCTTCTCGTCCAAATTGTATGAAGAGCGCGGGCTCTCGGGTTTCGGCCACGTGGCCGCTAATTTTGTAACATTCTGACTTCTGCAATAAACAGATCGAGACCAACTTGTTGTCGAATTCTACTGTTCCTGTAAGATCCGTCCTACCGAGAGGCCCGTCCTAGTTCTCCCGTGTCCGAACCATCTGGCCTAGTCGGGTCGTCGTTTGGGTCCGCGTATTTTGAAGATCCGAGTTCGAGAATCGTATCGCGTTCCGAGTGCCTGGCGCCCGAACCGTTAGAGTTTTCTAACGCGGGCCGGTCTCAGCGCCCGCAAGGCCCGAAGTTGACCAGTTTTCCCGAGACAACTCGTCAAAACCGGGTCAACGTGACACAGTATATATAATATATAAATAAAATATAATTTCGTATATATGTATAATATACTCACTCTTTTCCTTTATTTTAGGGATAGGAAAGGGTACTAAAATAACTTTAAACCAAATATATATATAATAAAAAAATTATATATTTTATTTGGCAGAATAAAAATGAAACTAAAACAAAAATTACATTTATACTGCAAAGTATATATATAAATATCTTACTTAATAACAAAATTTCGCGTTTTTAATAACTGAATAACAAATTTTCATTTTTAATAAATAAATAATGAAGACTTTAGATGTAACAAAATAAATATTGCCTATATATGGATAACGAATAATAAAAATAAAATAAATATTGCACATATATCAAGTATATTCAATATAAATATTACAAAAATAGAAATAAAAATTGCACTATAATCTCAAATAAAAATAAATATATTAAGGACTATCAGATGTGGAATTGTCTTTATATAAATTGTCTGCATTATGCAGTTCGAGATGACACGAATTAATCTAAAAATTATTACAATTAATATTTTGTGATTGAAAACTAGATCGAACTCTACAAATTGAAGAAACCGTATCTGTAGATAATCTGTTTCTTTTTACATTCTTTACATCACTTACTATCGAATAAATTCGTTCGGCCTCGGCATTCGAGTGGGGTAAAGAAAGAACCATTTCGACTAATAATTTCAAATTTGGAAACATTATTTCCCCATCGAAATTTGTAAACTTAAAAATTTTTCTCCACATTGAATCAATAGCTAAAGAAGCTAATTCTTCTTTTTCATCATCAAAACATGTTGGTAAAATTCGCCATCCAAAAGCTAATTTAGTTACACCAATATGTTGATCCAAAATTCGTTAATTTTTAGTCTACCTTGATCATTCAATGCTATTTTAGGATCTAGACAAATTAATTGTTCAAAAAATGTATCTTTCAATGGTAGACGCGTAAGCATCTCTCGAACTGCCGTGATGTAAAATTCCATACATTGACCTCGAATTTTTCGAGAAGATTCTAAATCTAATGTTTCTAAAAAACATTCACATTCGGGTCCTACATACACATTTTCTATACTAAGCAAATTATCTATATTTTCAACATTTAAATTTCCAAAATCATTTAAAGCTTCATGCTTAACAAAATTTTGCCCAATTTGATGAATTAACCGGCGGCTATTTTCAAATAATTTATGTATTAAAATGACGCGGGATTGGAACAAGGCATTGAAACTATCAAAAAAATTTATTGAATATTTCAGAAATAGCATATATGCTTTAATAATGGGATCATTTAAGTACTCTAAAATAATATCGGCGGATTTTGATTTTTCCTCGACTACTGCTAATAGAAAAAAGCTTTTTAGTACATCCCAGTTATCGAGAATTTGATTCTACCAAAATTGCACATCTGTTTGGACTGCCCGCAACATAAGTGGCTATTCTTCTAATTAAGCCGTCACACGAAGAAGGTAATTTATTACATGCTTTACTAGCAATGAGCGCGGAAGAATGAAACAAACAATTTAATATTATTAAATTTGGAAGGTGAGCTTTTAAATGCGACGCGAAAGAATTATGGCATCCGGCCATTACGGATGCATTATCGCTCGCTGTTCGAGATTGGCGCGCTCGAGCGCCATATTGCTTCAACGGCACGTCGTGATCCCACCAACTGATCGATCCCGAGCGCGTCAAATGATCGACCACTCAGCGGCGTCGAATTCCGGCGCATCTCTCGACCAGACGGATGATTGGTCGAGGCCCATCCTCAGTTCTTCTCGAATATTCTCGAACATGTAACCGGAACTTTCGGCACTCGACGAATCCCCCAGAAGAATTGAGCCAATGAGAAAGAGAGAGAAAACCTCAGTCTTGCTCTCTCGCACCTCCAAGAAACACGTGTTCTGAATCAAGTTAAAGTTCCTTTTTCCAGTTATATTTATTGTGACTTGCTACATCATTTCTGTTCTTGACAAGCTTTTGTAATACAAACTAAGTGACGAATATTAAAGTACAATTTAAGGTAGATTCAAGTCCACTCAAACTCTATCATCCCAATCCAATCGTTACCCTGTCACGTTGGACATTCTCACTCTCTGTTACATACAAGGAGATTCCATTCACTCACTTTCAGAATCCCATGCACCTCAACTGATTAAGAGTGACTACGACACTCGCCATACCAACAATATTTTTAATTGGAATTTCTTTATCTTGTAAAAACCTTTGGAACTTTTTGAAACTTTTAACCGCGGAATCGGCGCCATCTAAAGGCAATAAATCTAATAACTGTGTAACAACTTTATTATTAATTGGCGACACGTATTGAACAAGAATGCACAATAATTTCACATCAGAAATGTCTGTGCTTTCATCGATTAATATAGAATTTGCAAGTTTCCAAACATTCAATTATTTTTTCAAGTTCACATTTGGCAATTACGTTTTGTATAATTTTGGTACACTTATGTCGAGCAAGCGAAAGATTTGAACAACTTTTGGCTTAATAGAAACATCTTTAATCGATGGAATCAAATGTTCCACTGTACGAAGAGCTATGTTATGCTCCGCGAAGAAAGCAGAAATTTTTATTTCGGCGCGTTTAACTTGATCTTTATGTGATAACAATTGAAGACTACTGTCATTATTATCATAATCATTAGTGGCTTTGTTATTAAATGACTTCATATTTTCTGTATGTCTGATCGATAGTGAATGATTAATTAAATCTATTCTTCCGCATCTGATCGTCTTGTTGCATGCAATACAAAGCGCTCTATTATCTACTGGAGAAGGAGCTAACCGCAATTTGAAGATGTCGTCTTCTAACCAAGAATTTTGGAAGTATAGTATTCTACGTTTCCTTGTAGCTCCTTCTCCAATACTAGCTGCCATTATACAATCGAATATATTAACATTCACTTGCCAGAATTTCGGAGCACGGTCGTCTCGTCGAGTCGTCTTGCACTCTTCCGTCCGGATTCCCGCCAATAATAGTACCCCTACTTCCCCCACAAACTCAACGTAATACATACGTTCCTGCATTTGGCCGCGCATGCGCGAAAAAACCGTGGAATATCCCAACACTGAGCCGACCACGATAGCGCGAGGCACCACTGCACAGCGAAGATGCGCGCTGCACGAAAGAGACGTTAGTGGGGGGAAGCTTCTTGCCTACGTCAGCCAAACGTGCCCGCCGCTGGGATACAGTATAAAGCAGGCGTGGGCACGGGTGGAGCCCCTCAAACGCTTGCATCTCCCACGAACCTCTCTTCCATGCAACGCGCGACGCTTCGTCGCGACCGCTCATGTCTTGCGCCTTCGTTGCCCCCACCATACGCATCGTCGGCGTATACAGGGTGTCTCAAACTTACCTTAGTTTAATGAAACGGGAGGTTCCCGAGATCATTTCAAGCGACATTTTCCTTTACGAAAATAGCGTACGCGGCTTCGTTAAGGAGTTATTAACGAAAAACACGGACCAATCAGAGCGTGAGCTAGACGCGTACTGCCCGGCGCGTCGGCAGGCGAGCGTGATGTAACGCCGCGATGCCGCAACGAACAAAAGTTTCTCGATGATGTAAATCCTCTCCAATTTCGACGAGATTTGGATATGTTGTCAAGACTATAATTCGGAACAACATTTCCCTGTACAGTTTTTGTCGGTCGGCTTTAGTTTACGAGATAATTGTAAAAACTCGTAATTGTAAATCGATCGATGTACTGCGTGAAGTCTTCGCAAGACCTGCGCACTGCTCGCAACGGGCGAAGCGTGTTGTTTCTCCATGGTAACGGTGTATGCTGGTGGCAGGCAGTGGGCGCTATGGTAGGGACAGTCTTGTCTCAATTGAGACAAAAATGCCCAGGCCTGGTATAAAGTATCGGGACGCTGAATCACTGATGATCTTGGGTCTGGTGACGTGTTGCAAGGATCGTCATCTTGGTCTTATTAGGCCGTGTCACTTGACATCCGATCAGGCTCTCTTACAAGGAGAGGTTGCGACCATCGGATCACCGATCGTGTTGAGACTTCGTACACTTATAGGTTTCGTTCTCCTGTTTACAAATATATACCATTATAGGGGCAGACGCTCAATAGTTTTTGAGATATTGACGATTAAAGTTTCATTGCTTCCCTTAAATACAATATTATTTATAGGTCACATCAAGAGCCGGCGTGACGTGATGGTAGTATGTCAAGTTTCCACGCGAAAGACCAGTGTTCAAATCCTGCCAACTTATTCGGTTTTTTTTTAAATTTTACTGTATTTTCATTTATGTGTGGAACCGGGTGAAATGATTTGAGACGGGTTCGCTTTTGTATCGCCTTATTGCGCGGAGGACCTGCGTCTGTCCTATACGACTGCTCGCGCTCGAATGAAGGCTCGTGTGCCTTCGACTGTCGAATATTCGTTTCGACAGTCAACTGTTTGACAAACGACGACCGTCCTCGGAACCGATCTTCGAGTGTTTCTCTGCGGTTTCCCGAGGACGATCGTCGCCGCGCATACAATACATGTCGGCGTTCCGGCGGCGTGCTCGTTGCACGGGCCGCCACATATGAAATAATATTTACCTCGATGTATGCGTATGTTATTAATTTCAATCGATTCGATTTCACGCATAAAATTGTATTATCTCTACTTTTTAAATAAAATACACGAAATCGGTACTTGTTATTATACGCATTGAAGAAAAAAATTCACTGAATTCACAAAATTTCACTATGGAACAAAACTGACTCATCAACTTACTCGAAACTTTTGAGAACACGACGCGGTTTGAAAACGTCGGGTTATAATACTTCCTCATTGGTGTTGACCGTGATGAATTTTTAAATTATCTTGTAACGATTGTCTTTGAATTTTTTTCTTCAATGCGTAAAATAATAAGTACCGATTTCGTGTGTTTTATTTAAAAAATAGGGATAATGCAATTTTATGCGTAAAATCAAATCGACTGAAATTAATAACATACACATACATCGAGGTTAATGTTTCATAAATGAAAAATACAGTAAAATTTAAAAAACAACGAATTAATTGGCAGGATTTGAACACAGGTTTTCCGCGTGAAAACTTTATAAGCTACCATTACGCCACGCCACACACTGGTCCACGCGCTCGATCTAGCTGTTCATTTGATAAAGAAGCAACTTACACAAATCGATGTTTATTGAATGAATGTTGCTTTCTAAATGTCCATGACATTCAAACATTTTGGGCGTGGATTTATTGTAAGTAAGATAATATTGCTTAACCTAATGTTTATTCACAACTATGTACACTTACATGCTACTTAACATATTTATACTCTTGATAACGTAATATACTATAACCGCCTCTCTCAATACCACATGCGCGAGATTCCTTCTAATATATCCGAACTAACCGCCGGAAAACACGATGAAATTAATGAGATTTATTACAAATTGTGATCAGAACAAGCATTTAAAAATCAACATTTTATGAATCCTATTTGCCACCGAAAAAAATACCTCTTTTCTTATTGATACCCTGGAGAATCCATGTAATATTATGTGTCCATTTTTTTTTTGCAAATGAATAGTATTTGTCTATATTTAGAGTATATCTTGTAACGTTGTCCCTTTTTCGCACGGTTTTCCGGCCGACGAAAATGGTCAACTCTCGGGAATTTATAGTCACTGAGGACGGGCCGTGCGCGTCCGTGCAGGCACGATCCTCCCGAGACAAAGGCGATCGGCGAGAAGGTTCGCTTGGACACGAAAATATGTTCGGGCGCCAGGTACTTGGAAGTACCACACTAAATACCACTAACAGCTCGTGTTCGAGGACGTCGAACACGAGTTTCGAACCTTCTCGTTACGCGAACTAGCTACGACGACACGAATGGCCAGGAGTTCGAACACAGAGGATAACGGGGACAGCCCTCACGGCAGGACGGATCTCGCAGGTCGGAAATAAACTCGACGATTAGGGCGAATTCGTTTATTCGTTGTCAAACGTAAAAGATTACAGGTGAGCGGCCACGTGGCCGCGACCCGGGAGCCCGCGCGCCTAATACACATTGGCGATAGTTGTTCGACCGCGGAGCGCGTTAGTTGATGTTCTCTCTATCACGAAATTAGTCTCTAGCGAGACGATAATCCGCGAAGCGCAGGCGGACGGCGCTTGTCAGTCTCACGACGGTCCGTGAAACTCGGAATTACATTTTGTAACGAGACTCGGAAATGAATACCTTCTAACTCGACAATCAGCGCGACAGTGATCCTTCGATCCGCATCAGCGGACCGTATGGCGCACCCGCAACGCAACTACTTCTAGTCGCAGGACCGAACCTTCGGAATAGGTTTTCGGGCCCCCGACGTTCCGTAATGCGCCACGCACAGTTCATACGGTCTGGGATAGGTACGCGCCTGAGGAGTATGACCGTCACGGAGAGCGAGACGTGCGGGCGGGAATTGAGGCGGAGCGAGTCGAGATCGGGCTCTAGAGTCCTCTGCGTGCCGACCACTGCTTTAAATAATAGACAAGTTTTTTAAGAAGTAAACGCATTTTGATGATGCAGTCGAACAATTAATATTAAAAGATGTTGAAGAAGAAAGTGATGACAATAATGATTTGTCAATATAATGTAATGTCAATTGTTATTGTTGTTTATAAAAATAAAAATTATATTTTTGTTTTTTTTTATAATTAAAATATCATGTTTATAAAATTCATTACTGGGGACTTCCTTTCCCGGTTGTATGAGAGACGGTTGTGTGTAGTTAGCTGAGCGAGAGTTTTGTGTGAAAGAGTGGAGTGGAAAGAAGTGTGATGGTACAAAGTGGTAGAGAGGGGTGCGTAGGGTGTAGGGATAGGAGGTAGAAAAAGGGATAGGGTACGGGAGTGAGAGAAAGAGCAGTGGGGAAGGGAAAAGTGAGAGGAATTAGTAGGTTAGGTACGCTGGACACTAGACAGGTGAGAGCGGGTAAAGAGAGCAGGAGGAAGGTGGCGCGTCATAGAGAGGGACAGTTAGACTGGGAGTCAGGTAGACAGAGGAAGCGGGAAATTTTGAAAAGAGTAGAAGGAAAGAAAGTTAGTAGGCTCAGACGTGCGAGGTGGAAATATAGAAACAGGTAGAACGTGAATTGAAAAGGAGAGTATCACAAGCGCGAGGATGTAGGGAGATGAACTAAGCGAGGCTTACTTATTAAATTAATAACTGGGAATATTATATTTGTAGCGTACGAAATAAGATTACAATGAACTAGAATTATTATAAGAACTTGGATTAGAAGCGCGTGTTATAGTAAGACCGCTCGGGGTCGGATGAGAGTGAGCACTCGTCGGAGTCCAGGACGAGACTGACAGACAGACTGTCTGAATTGAACTGAATAACTGAACTCGTTTTGAGATCGTGGGGTCGTGAGGAGTGAAGTCACCATATAGGTGTCTTATTGTTTACGCTATGTGTCGGATGTTATGAGATGTGCGATTAATGATTGCGAAGAATGCTACGTGATACGGCTACGGGAATACGTTAAGATATGATTATTATACAAGGGTTAAGATATGAATGAAGGTATGGTATGACATGAGAGTCGGATGTGGTGATCGGAGCGGAGTATGACTATTTATATCTAACGAATATTATTAATAATTACGGTTAAAATACCCTACTCTTATTAACTATGCTTATAACCTATGGCAACACGTCGGCGGACGTGACACATGTAATTGTAATTTTATTTCTGCAATTCCCAAGTAATTCTAAAGCAATTACAAGTAATTGTAATTGGTAGTTGCAATTACAAGTAATTGTAACTGGTAGCCGCAATTACTTTCCAACAGACGGCGCTCGCGCGTGAAAACTCGCACGCCGCTAGACCATGTATAATTGTATACGTACGCGAGGATTGCAAGGGTCCGGGATTCCACTAACGATTTCTCGATAATGCAAAGACAGGGTTTTTGTAGTAGTCAAAATCGCTAGATGAAAGATCAATCTGAGGCCCTGTTTGACTCAAAAGTCCTTCTTTTACGTCTCCGAGCAATGGTTTTGCAATATGTATGTATTCGGCTGCATGTTGCCCGTCGCATGTTGCCCGTCAGATGACGCTGCAGTCATGCTGGCGTAGTAGCCTCTCCGACGGGCAACATGCAGCTGAATATTGCAAAACCATTAATCGGAGACGTAAAAGAAGGACTTTTGAGTCAAACAGGGCCCTAGATTGATCTTTCATCTAGCGATTTTGACTACTACAAAAACCCTGTCTTTGCATTATTGAGAAATCATTAGTGGAATCCCGGACCCTTGCAATCCTCGCGTACGTATATGTACATGGTCTAGCGGCGTGTGAGAGTACCCCAGCGGCGTGTGAGTTTTTACGCGCGAGCGTCGTCCGTTGGAAAGTAATTGCGACTACCAAAATCTAATTTCAATTACAATTACAATTACATACCAATTACTGTAATTTGAAATTGCAGAAATACAATTAGAATTACATGTAATTGTAATTGATAATTGCAATTACTTTGGCTCAACCAGCAATTGTAATTGCGGACCACAATTACAATTACAGTGATTCGTCAAGTAATTGCAATTGCGGACCACAATTACAATTACAGTGATTCGTCAAGTAATTGCAATTACCAATTACAATTACATGTATTTCTGCAATTTCAAATTACAGTAATTGGTAAGTAATTTTAATTGTAATTGAAATTAAATTTTGCCCAACTCTGTCCGCTTGACTGTGAAAACAACATGGACTCGTCCGCGCTTCGCGCGCGGAGTAAATTACATTGCAGACCATCCGCTGTACTTTGATGACCAGAGCAGTTGCGCGACTGCGCGATAAATCTACGGTCTTAGTGGGGGACGTTGAAGTGTGCGCATTGCTGGAATAGGGTAGTGGAAGGGGAAAGTAGGGGAGTCGGGAGCTCCGTTTCGAGCTCAATCTGGCGACACTGCGCTGAACTGTGAAAACTCCCATACAATGTAGGTAAGTTCCCCGCGCGCGGGGCAAACATGATTCTGCCACATAATTCCATGGAAACAAATGTAGGTTTTCACAGTCAAGCGGATTCCGTCGTGGGTCAAGCATCTATATATAGGTACTATGGATATCGATACAGAATTAATAATTCTGAGTCAAATATACTTATACTTCAAAGAAGTATATTCGAGACGAGACCCAATTTAAGGGGTATTTCACGCGACAATTACAAAGCTCGTGATTTAGAAATTAATTCGTGGAATGAAGTTTGTTCTGCGTTAGTGGAACATTATTATGACACTACGGCAGGCATGCACAACCGGACGATTTGGGAGCGGGAGCTCTCGACTCGGCTCGTGAGCAGGGTTACCATATTTTTCTCTCGCCAGGCCCCTTACCCTTCCGCCTCTCGCCCAGCTACGCTGCGTAGGGTAAGGGGCCTGGCGAGAGAAAAATATGGTAACCCTGCTTGCGTGAGCCTGGTCGGAGCTGGCTGGCACATATAGGCACACGCTCTGTAGTCTCGCGGGTGAGACTCACATACTTACAAGTTACGCTCAGTGGGTTCCCCTTCCATGGGACCCATGGAAATCATCGACACAGATTTTCTCGACACGGTTTTCACCGACAACATTTCACCGACTCCAGATTTGACCGACAACTACTTGTGACAACCACAGTAATAACCAACAGTAACATTGTTTAACAACAACGTTAGCCGACTGCGTATATTCAACAAATACTCAGAAATCGTATACAATACACCACCACAAGTTTCTTGCAGGCATTAGCACACAATATTAACTTATAATAAATTTAATGTAATTAATGTTTTTGTTACACAATCTATTGAATGTACTTAAAATCTTTGTTATATTGATCTAGGAAAGTTATTAACAACGGGAATATTATTCTCCTTGCAACTATTATTTTTATCGTAATTTATAATTGTATGATAATACAATTAATTGAAGGAAGCTTAAATTTTTGTTATTTATTATGTTAATATTTTCGTTGCCATAAATGTTTTTGTTATACAGTCTATCAAATGTATGAAATTTTTATTATATTCATTATTAGTTAAATGGACTTTCTTGTCATTATTGTGATCTCGGATAATGGGCATAGGGACTGTGTCAAAACGTCGAGACGAAAACGACACCCCATCGAGTGATTTCGGCGCCGTCGAGGATCGACACTCTTCGGCTGTTTAGGTTAAGATACAGCATTGGACTGTTTAGCTTTAAGGAACTGCATGTGTGTGTTTGTGTGTATGTTCATATGTGCGTAGAGTGCGAGCTTGGTGCGTTTTCTTTTAACGAAGACGACGCAGTCGAGAGAAAAGCGCACGTGAGTGAACTTCGGCCTGCGAGTTGCGGTCAGAGTTGAGAGAGTCCAGAGTACTGCGCTGAGTTTTGACCTGCGGAATGCGGTCAATCGCGCTATGTATGTAGTACTTTATTTTTAAATATATATATTTAATTTATATATTATTATTATTATATATATATATATATATATATATATATATATATATGTATATTTACTGTTTTATTCGTTCCCGCGCGTAGTCAGTTATATTTTCCCACATTATTTTGAGAATAATGTATCTAATACTTTAAGTACATATCAATAATATACAAATACATTCTGTTCAGTTTGGTTTCACTGTGTTTCTTGGTAAATCTGTCCTCTCATTCACTATATCAAGAAAAAGTACATAATCGATGAGATATTATAGCACATCCTTATTAGTGAACATCATATGCATATCGTTGTAAATCGTGTTACTGTTGGTTATTACTGTGGTCGTCTCAACGACCAGGAAAGGAAATGACGAAAGGAAAATGTTGTACAGAATCATGGTCTTGGAGAAGATTCACATTATCGAAAAACTTTTGTTCGTTGCGGCATCACGGCGTTACATCACGCTCGCCTGCCGGCGCGCCGGGCAGTACGCGTCTAGCTCGCGCTCTGATTGGTCCGTGTTTTTCGTTAATAACTCCTTAACGAAGCCGCGTACGCTATTTTTGTAAAGGAAAATGTCGCTTGAAATGATCTCGGGATCCTCGCATTTCATTAAACTAAGGTAATTTTGAGACACCCTGTATGGATACTGCGGCTGCCTTCGCTCTAGCCTACGCCGCACAGTGGGACAAACCGATGAATTTCGTGTCAAAATCAAAAAACTTTTGATAGAATTGAGATAGAGCGATGACTTTTTTTCAATTATAGCTGATACATTGCAGAATATGGGAAAAATAACTACAAACGTTTAAAGATGGTGAAAATTGCAATTATTCATCATTTTCATCCTATATTTAAGAATTCTTACATCTTTCAATGCCTCTCATTTTTTCACACGTCAACCGATTTCAATGAAACTTTCACAGTGCATATAATTGGCACAGATCTACAAAATGTATTTTTAAAATTTTCAATATAGGCCCACTGATTAAAGATGAAAATACAACTTTTAGTATTTTTTGTACAATTCCGATCTATTACAATTTTGTCCCAATATTTTTGTGACCGACTGTATTTCATTTTATTCTAATGTTGTTTGGTAAACATAATTCTGTACCAATAATACATGAAAAGAGGAGTGCCTAAACACTTATGAGCGGAAGTGTATAAAACACAATAAAAATAAATATAACGAAGTATTTGAACGTTTACTTGACGTATATTTGACGTATCGCTGCGATTGTCACTGACACTCCTTGTAGGCTGTGTGTGACTGTAATGTAATTTAAATTAGATATCTATTTCCCATAATTATATTTTCATTGAGATACACGACGACTGAAGTTGCATGCGGACTAATACGGACTGCGGACGCTCTGCTTGACTGTGAAAACGACATCGACTCGTCCGCGCACCGCTCAAGTGTGAAACGGGGCTTAGAGCTACGAGTTGTGCACGCCTGCACTATTGACTGGGATGGGAATCTAAGACAGTGGTCGGCAACGGTTGCCCCGTTCGGCCCGATTTCGAGGCCTGCGCCTCCCTTACGTCTCGCTCTCCGTGACGGCCCATATGCTCAGGCCCGTACCGCATGAAGTTAGTTTAACGGCACCGGCCAGTTTTCCAATGCTTAAGGATAGGGCGCCAGTATCCAAAATACCGGGCCCGGTTTCTCAACGAAATTTTTTTCGCGCCGGGCCCTGCGCGGGCAAGGCGTCTCCTCTCGACGGGGGTCAGGGCTATCTGCTGTGCGTGGCACAAAAAAAAGGTTTTTATGGGCTTCACAACTCCTTAGGTAAACTATCGGTAGCTCTCCTTTACATCATGGAACGTTCCTGCTGCGCTTGTTGAATTCTTCTTAAATAATGATTTTAAAGAATTACTAGAAAATATATCAGTGACACATATCTCTGTTCTGCAAATTTTTCCACCGGATCTACTGTGAAAAAATATATAAATATATGATCGTATTCTACGATTCTTGCTCTTTGGAATACCGTTTGTTTCCATTATTTGTAACAACTTGTTGTCATCATTCAGGTAACAAGCAAAATGACTTGCTTATTCAAAATGCGACAGAACTTTCCTTTCACAACCTAATAAATGATATCAAAAATTATTTCAGTTACACCGGTAAATAATAAAATGTTCATTTTAGGGAAACCAATAGTGTCATTTCGCCCATTACGATAGTTTGCAACTGTACGCATCATGTATAAATTTCATATCGGCACACATGAGATGTGAAACACTCCAGTAACTACAAACAGCTGTTAGGTTTGAATTGTTTGTTATTTCGGGTCCAAAAAATTGCTGAATATTCTTTAGACACTCTGAAATAAGGGTTTACTGCGTTTCTCCTAATATTGCACGTTTCACGTAGTGAAAAGACATTTTCAATTTGTTTATGTCCAACAAGTAGTCGAATACACTGCCCCTTACGAGCGATAGCGGAACAGAGCAGTGGGTTAAGATATTATAAACCGTTACCGCCCACTGCTATGCGATTGTAGGGGGTGGCAAGACGCCATCTCGTATGGGTCCGAACTGGTGACATTGTATTGATGCGAGCCTGAGAAGAAACCTTCCCAGGCAAGAGTACGATGACGTGTCTAGGTTCGACTGCGTGGCCGATTGGGTGAGAGTGGAGGAGGCAGGCCTCGTTTCACACGCATTTTCGACTGTTGTCGAATTTTATTGGCTACAGCAGCCACACATAATATGTAGCGTGCAGCGTCGAAGTCAAAACATTGGGACTACGGGCGTGGCTGTGGTGGAGATTCGGCGACTTTATGATAGGCGCGATTTGTTTAGGTGTCGTTCCCGGGGCTGTTCTCAATGGAGAGGTTTACGACAGGTCATTACTATTGAGCTGGAAGTCGGCACTTTCTCGTAAAGTAATTTGTGTAGGTACCGAATACTCCGGCGAAAATGCTATATATCAGAAATCTAAAAAGTAGTATGTTCAGTCGTCCCTGTCATAAATGTCCGCTGTTTCTACATACCTGCAAAGTGAATTGTCTACCTTTTTTCATTGTATTATAACGGCTGCACTAACAAACCGATAAAGATATTTTCACGTGTTCATTGTAAAATAATTTGTAGGCGCCCCGACTTCTCCGGGGAAAGATACATGTAAAAATGCTACATATGTATATCCGAGAATCTAAAAAACGTCCAGAAACTCCGTTGTGCTTACTCGAGTTGTTTGACGAACTGTATAGATTGTTAGATGATATTCTTTTTCTTTTTGTTACCATAGTAATAAATTGTTATTTTTTTTTTGTTTTAACGTTTTAATTCCTTAACAACGTATTCGCCACCTATTGGCACGACAAACTCTGACAAGTTCTAGTTAATAGCTTTTTCAATAAATACAGCATGTTGTATTTTGCCTTCGTGCCGCCACGCCAGTGACCGGGAGGGGGCCGAATATACAGTGAATACCACTAATATTCAGACGCTCTTAAAAAGACAATAACAAAAGGAGTGGGAAAGTGAGTACAATTAATTTACTACATGACGTGGAGAAAGATTTGTGGAAAATTGCAATTGGTCGGAATTACATAGGAAATACTAACAGTTGTATTTCGCAATTTTTTTGGGGTGCTCCTTTATTGAAAATTTGAATAGCAGGTTGTATGGATCTACTACATGGTGTTCATACTATTCCTAGCCAGCGTTTCTCTTGTAAATATAAATTATAAGAAAATCATGAAAAAGGAAAAAGTAGTACATACTGTTTTCTATACGCAACCCAACGGCATATGTAATTTTTCGGGTTTATGATGTATCCATTGAGGCGTGTCCAATGTTAAACAAGCCACACCGGTCAGTGTAGTGTTTAGCCCGAAATGTCGGGAAAAACTATTTTGGCGTTATTTAAAGGCTCAACGTAATAATGTAGTAGGTCGTTGAGAGAGAGAATTCGCTTATTATATCAAGGACCAAAAATAACAGTTATTCTAAAATTTTCCACGATAAAAATCATTAATAAAGAGTTGATTATTATTCATATTTAAGATAATCTACACAAAATATAAAGAAGAAACAAAATGGTTAAAAAATATTGATTTTTATACTTTTTGGTTACAAGTAACAGTTATCAATGAGAGAAATTTATTTCAATCGCTCATAACAGTTATCGTTGAGAGAAATTTATTTCGATCGCTCGTACAATTATCGATGAGAGAAATTTATTTCGAGCACTCATAACAGTTATCGATGATCGAATTTCTTTTCACTTGTTCATAATAATTATCGATGAGAGAAATTCATTTCGATCGCTCTTAACAGTGTTACATCCTAAGATGGATGTATTATAGATTTGAATAGTTAAAATTGAAAAATTTAATTTAATGTATTGAAAAGATTAAGATTGAGATATAACGCAGTTTTGAATCTACCTGCATTCACCGGCTTCGGTTCGGGTAATCGAAGATTTGTTAAATACTAAGTGACTTTGATCTTGGAATTGGAACGAAGAAATCGAAGATGGGTAAACTCTTTAAAAATGATTTGAAGTATTGATTTTATATAAAAATTAACAAAAATATATTCTATTGAACAAATTTAGGATACATTGAGTTATAAAAATCTTATAATAAATTGTTAGTATTTACCGTTCGCTGTGGTTTCGCTCGCTTTTTCGCTCGCTATTTCGCTGTTTCGCTCGCAGGATGAAACAATCGTTTTAGCCGATGATGATGATGGTGTTGATGATGTTGATATTGTTGATGTTGGTGTTGGTGTAGGTGTTGATTCCGTTGGGTGTACACGCCTTTTCCTAACTTCACTCTAACATTACTAACTTCAACTCAGAATATTGATTTGAACTGAATATCGACAATGACTCTCGAACAACGACAGAGCAAATTTGAACATAGACTGGACTGGACTTTTTGAAGAGCCATCCCTTTTATAGATTAATCAATCCATTGTTCTGAACCCAATCTCCATGGGGTGAGTGCGTCCTCAGGCATTCTTCGAAATCAGTTTTCCTATGAACCAATATCTCTTGACCGGATGAAGAGTCTTGGATTCCCTTTTATCGTTCTCTTGGCTCGATCATGTTGCCCCACACATCCTGTCAGGTAATTAGTTACCAGCATATTATTTATCAACCTCTTATTCATTTTGAAGTATCCATCTTCACATTCTTCAGCGATGAACAGTCTTCAGCGGATATTCATTCGCAATTTATGTTTCAAATTGGCGCTATTATTTAATAATTCAACTGTGAAATATATCTTATAAGTTTTCCTTAATTCTATTGATTCTGCCGCTCGCTATATATTATTAATATACGACAGTTCAATATTAGTTATTAACTAGAGTATTTAATATTTAATTTCAATACAACATTACTTGAGTAAGTATAAGTATAAAAGAGATTCAGAAATTATATATTATACATGATTATGATTAATTTCTATCGATGGCTGAACCACCGGACGTGACAACAGTTATCGATGATCGAATCTCTTTTCACATGTTTATAATAATTATCGATGACCGAATTTCTTTTCACATGTTCATAATAATTATTGACGAGAGGAATTTATTTCGGTTACTTATTTAATTATTGAGTTGTCTACTCTTCTTCGGATGGAGCAAGCCTGTGAAATTCATTGAGAAGATTTCATACAACAAGACGAATCAACAGACCATAAGAACAACACAAAATCTGTTTGTTGACTGTCTTTGTACTCTGACGACTCTGTTCCACTCGTACATGGATGTAGAACTGTTTTATGAATAAACAATTTATGAAATAATTGATTGTCCACCATTTGAAAGTTGTACTATTTAATAATAACTATTATAAATTTCCTTCTTCAATAACTGTTATGAGCGATCGAAATAAATTTCTATTACCGATAACTTTCGTATTCGTATTTCGTATTCGTATTCGCCATTGGCACGACGAAAGAATTACATTTTAAATTCTTTTAAAGAATTACAGCATGTTATATTCTTCCTATGGTAGACTAGAATTTCACCGGCGACCGGGCCGGCTGGGGTGTAGAGGGGAGTGGAAGGTTCTGGGGAACCCCTGGGGTTAGCCGGCGAACCCCTGGGGTTAGACACGATCTCGGGCGCTAGGCCTTTGTGCGAGCTCGGAAAAGGCCTAAAATTATTGCCCGGCCCGGCTGCTGTCAAACTAAATGGGGTCCACCGGCGCACCGGCACCGGTGCCGTCAAAGTAAACCCTCCTTTAGGGCGACACCGGTATCGATGGGTTTCGGGCCGAACGGGGCAACCGTTGCCGACCACTGATCTAACAATAAGAGAAAATAGGGTAAGTTAAAGCAAGGCGTTCTGTTGGAGATATTCGAATTCTATTGAAATTAGAAACTCGTAATTGCGTTTCAATTTTTCCAATCAATTCGTCAAAGGATCGTATGAACATACGAAAATAATAAAAAAATTTCTTTCCACTGTTACGTAAATCTACATATAACGAAACAAACGCGACTTTTAAACTCTGCTGACCAATAAGACCAATAAGGATGTACCCAGTATTGCCTGTTTGCTTGAATTTCTTTTTTTTCCTCTCGTATAAATAATACACAGCAGCAACTTTATGCATTAAGTTATTAAGCATTTAGTCATCTGACTATCATCAACTATATGTTAGAACTATATTACAGGCTATAATATAATAGTTATACTTTCGGCTACTGAGATACACGGTGACTGAAGCTAGAATAATCGCATACTTTGCGGACGCTCCGCTTGACTGTGAAAACAACATCGAATCGTCCGCGGTCCGCGCGCGTAGCGAGAATTCGAGACTCGGTCGGGCTCGGAAAAAGTCGGGCGTTATCGGTCGGGCGTCCGTGACAAACGAACGCACGAGTAGTCCGAGACTGTCGGACGGTCCGAAACAGGCGGACGGTCCGATACAATTGCGATTTCGGATCCAGATCAACAATTTCGGGCAGTTTAACACCTTCAAGCAGTCCGACTAATGCAAGCGGCTCATCGTGTATTCGAAATTTAAATTATAATTGATTCTTAATATAAATTTATGTTTAATGAATTGTTCCTATAGTACTACCAATTATCAAAGCGTTTAGTCTACTATAAATAATGTAAATATTAATAGTAACTAGTAAATGCGTATGGGAAAGGGAAACTAATTCATTATTACATATCGCGGAACCGTGATATTAAATACCCAGTCGAACGGCATTTTCACGAGAACTAATTCCAAATATGTATAAAGATTTGAAGTCGCAAATAAGAAGTAAAATATCGGCGGACATACAAGAAGTTAAATATTATATTTGTATGAATTATATATTCTTGCCTTTATGAAATATTATACAATATCTCGTACAGTTTATAGTTTATATGTTTCATATACAATATAATGCATATATCATTATATATATATATATATTCTCTCTCTCTCTCTCTCTGGAAGGTTTTAGAGAACACCGCATTCGAAAAAGTCCATTGGATCAAAAGTTATAAACAGAAACGTGCGCAAAAGAGAGCGTAAAAGTTGACATGTGTTCACTAATGACGTCACAACTTTTGAACCAATAGACTTTTTTGAATTTTCTTTTCTTCTAAACCTAATCGAAGAAACGCCGCGTCCAACGGTCCAAACCCCAGATTTCTACGTTGAGCCGTTCTCAAGTGATGCCGTTACAAACATACAGACATACATACAGACAGACACGATTTTATTATATATAGAGATAGAGATAGAGATAAATTATAATTTAAATTTCGAATATACACTGGTAAGGATGACGAACAGGTGTTCAATACCATCTGTGGCAGGAACCGTCCTAGGTAAACGAACAGAGCGATTCTAGACGAATCTACATATCTGTTTAGTTTAGTTTAGGGACCAAACATACGCACGACCAACTGGTAGTTGACAAAATACGAATGTTCATCCAAAGGGTACTGACAAGTACCACCTGTCATTGCAGGAGTATATAAGCCCTTGCATTTCTACTCTCGTGGGCTAGTACTATCGTAATAACGTATCGTGTCGCGTCGTGCTGCATCTCGGAAGTCAACTACCAGTGAGATCGGGCTAAGTTCTCCTTCAAATCAGAGTTAGCCGTATAGATTCCGCGAGTTCGGTCTAAAATCTATTAGGCAGTGAATAAGGTTGCTCCGAGACCCCCGCATTGCCAGTGCGTCAACACCGTGCATCTCAGTTTAGGTAATACATACACATCTTCTTTCAACTCTTTCAATTCTTTCAATTCTAATTCAATTCATTCGCGACAGTAACACAATTGTATCACAGAATCTTATAATCAGAATATATCCGTGTTCATTGATAATTAACGCGAATTCATTAAACCCATAATTATTGTCCAATATCCTAATCGAGTAATTGAACGTCCCCACACGATACAATCTTACCGCTCGGATTGTATCATTAAATTATACTAGTTACGAGGCTTACTAACTATTCTAACAGCTCCTAGCGGCGCCCCAATTCCGCATTGGGTTCGTCCGCGTGCCTTTAACTAACAATTAGATACCATATTCGTAGTGTAACAACACTTCGCCGGCTATTCGTGCAGCTCGCGGCTCTGACTCGTAACAACACGATGAGCCGCTTGCATTAGTCGGACTGCTTGAAGGTGTTAAACTGCCCGAAATTGTTGATCTGGGTCCGAAATCGCAATTGTATCGAACTGTCCAACTGTTTCGGACCGTTCGACGGTATCGGACCGTCCGACAGTCTCAGACTACCCGAGCGTTCGATTATTACGGACGCCCGACCGAGACCGTCCGAATTCGACGGACCTGACCCGAACACTCGGACGTCCGATACATAAGACAGTCTGCACACTCCTACCCGCCAGTGATGCTAGAGTCGTGGTACCGTGGTACTAAATCATACTCCCACTATGACGAACTGTTGCCCCTACTTTCCTTTTCCAACACGCTCGCGCGCTACACCGACCCTCAATATTCGAATCGACTTATTTGTGCGAATGTTCGTTTTCGAAAATGCATAGCATAAAAACAGAACAGCGTACACTGCTGAGCGATTCCTCGCCTACGTTTTTGATGCGGATATCAACGTCCAACTTCCCCTTCGATATTTCCGATTTGCCATGCAGTTCTAATGAACATGCGGAATAGTCAAGCTTTCTTTGAATAAGTTTTTTTAAATAGCAAAATAATCAAGCTTTCCTAATTGCCAGTAAAATTTTGACAGTGTAGTAAATACAATTTTTCACATTTATTTTTTCGAAATTATCGTACCGCATAGTATGCACCTCATGGGTGATGTGGAAACCTATGGGTACGTGAGTCGCCCCAACGCGCCACGCGCAGTGCATACGGCCTGCGGTCAGTACGGACCTGAGGAGCTATGCGGGACTATGGCTGCCACGAGGAGCGAGACGCGCGGGTGGAGACGCGCGGGAGAAGTAGGTGTCCACCGAGAATTCCCTAGCTCGCGTGCTATTTCTGCCGTACCACGACTCTGGCATCACTGCAGCCCGCTCGACTGTGTAACGGACCTTAGACTATGTAGCATCGTTCTGATGCTTCCTCGTTCTCAACAATGCGATTATTACTGTCCAACAAATTTCAACGTTTTTTATAATTTCAATATACTGTTGGGTCCTTCTTATAGAGTTTTTTGCGCTGATTCTGAATCTGTCCTTAATTTTCCTCCTATACGCACAGTTTTTGAAAAACATGGCTTTGAAAAAAAACATATTTTTCAACGTTAAACAAACATTGTGATGTTATTATAAAATATATTCAATTGTTCTTTACAGCAAAAGATTCTGTAGACTTTCTCGAATCCAGTGATATATAATATTAATACATTGTGATTGTTTAAACATGTTTAAACATGAAAGCAAAATATCTTCGCCCGACATGCGTTGACGCCAGTGGCGCTCGGGACGGGATACGGCGCAGTGACGGGATACGGAGCGGCGAACGACCGTTCTAGTGGTGAGCGCCACTGGCGACAACTCATGTCGGGCGAAGATATTTTGCTTTCTGATTCGAAAAAAACGTTTGAAACCTCGACGTTTGAAACCTCAAAGGGGGGTTTCTCAAGATAAAAGTCTGCTCTACCGCGTGGTATAGTTAGATTTTCCGCTGGACACTTGTTTTTTGAGATGAATTGAAAAATATCATCAAAAATTGGTGCAAACGTGGTGTCTCTCCATCTTTAATGATTGTTTAAACATGTTTAAACAATCATAATGTATTACTATTATATATCACTGGATTCGGGAAAGTCTACAGAATCTTTTGCTGTAAAGAACAATTCAATATCTTTTATAATGACATCACAATATTTGTTTAAAGCTGAAAAATATGGTTTTTTTTTCAAAGCTATGTTTTTCAAAAACTGTGAGTATAGGAGAAAAATTAAGGACAGATTCAGAATCAGCGCAAAAAACTCTATAAGAAGGACCCAACAGTATATTGAAATCAAATTTGGTGTTAGACAGTGTTATTACTGTCACTGCAGCAGTATTTGGAATTATTTTCACTAGCCACGATTGCCATGCGAATATTAGTGTCACAGTCAAAGGGTTGGAAATACAGTTTGTATAGCATATTAACTGGGAACGCTTTACAAAGTTGCTGCATCGATGGCTCATATGATATTTATCCTCATCTTCATCTCTACATAACATTTCCATTAGGTTGATTGGGTTGTAATTTATACACACATATAGTTACCGATTGATCTGTAATCAATAACAAACTATTATTTGTTCAATTTTACTTAAAAAGCTCGTAGAGTTTTTAATAATTAAACAAAAAATATAAAATATAACAATTATAATCGAGGACCATAATTGGTATAATCAAGATTCTAAAAGTTGTGGCATAAGAGTTCAAATAATTATAATCAGAAAAATTTTAGTTATTCGTTATGGTAACCATAACAGATAAACCTTACAATTTTGTAATTGCTTCGTTCTTCGAAAAATTTCTGCAAAATTTACTAACACTTGACTTCCATTTGTATAAAAATTAACATTTCGTTAATGATGTATCTGGAATGATGTATCTCTAGCTATAACTGTTGTATTTCCACTTTTATATTTGGATAGATGTTGGTGGCTGTCTTGATTACGAATCTAGCAACTCGAGCTATTTGGGTTCCGTTCATGCATGTTATTTATTGTTTAACACAAGAATCAAGTAAATGGGTAAGTCAGAATATATAGAAATAACAACCGTTTATTTATTAAATTTTATTTAGCTATAAAAAGTGAAAATTTGGTAAATTGATTAGATTAAACATGGTTTTGAAAGAAACGATAAATGATTTTACGAAAGAGAATGCCTAAAGTACACTTATTTTTATAACAGTGTGTGTGTTAACCACTCTACTACTATGTTGTGAGATTGAAGTAACAGAAATAAAATGGACATTTATTATAACTATGAGTCTATTTTAGGTGTCTTCTGTCAGAAAGAAGGTCGCAGTAGCCTGTACAGACAGAGGGTGGGGAAAAATTAATGGTCATCCTTTTAGGAGGTGATAGAACTTGTCGAGATCGCCACTATTGGCGATCAAATTTTTTATTGGCTTAGTTGATTCTACTCATCGAGCTGAACAAAAGACTCAAAGGGACCATATGCCGGAAATCAATATTTCATAGATAAATCTTTGTTTGAAGTTTTTTTGCCTTTCAAAAAAATCTATTTTCATGAAGTCAGAAAATAAATCTGATTCTTATAAAGTCCTTAAAATCATGTTCTGAATATCCTGATCATGATTAGCGAAAATCACCCCCCAAAACTAACCCTGGAAAAGGACCCCGCACTGAACCACGTGAAATGGGTCCTCGGCGAAAATGGCTGAAGTTGAAATATGTTGGACCTTTTGGGTCACTGAACAAATTTATGTCATGCAAAATGTCAAAAGAATGTACAGTTTCGTTGTTTCAACCCTTCAAAAACCTCGCTATCCGTTATGATTTTTCCCACTTTAAATCATCAATCAGTTCTTGCAAATAATGACATTTTCAAATTGTTTAAACAATACTGTCATAAACACTTATTCTTTAACTATTTTCTTCACTAAAAATTCATATTGTTCCCTTATAATGGTAACCACATTGATCCGAAAGCGATATCTTTGCTTGTCTGACCTCAGGTTTTTGAAGGGTGGAAACAACGAAACTGTCCATTTTTTTTACATTTTGCCTGACATACATTTGTTCAGTGACCCAAAAGGTCCAACATATTTCAAATTCAGCCATTTTCGCCGAGGACCCATTCCACGTGGTTCGGAGTGCGGTGTCCTTTTTCAAGGTTAGTTTTGGGGGGCGATTTTCGCTAATCATGTGTGTGTGATCAGGATATTCAGAATATGATATTGAGAACTTTATAACAATCAGATTTATTTTCTGCCTTCATGAAAATCGATTTTTTTGAAATTTCAGGCAAAAAAACTTCAAACGAAGATTTATCTATGAAATATTGATTTCCGGCATATGGTCCCTTTGAGTCTTTTGTTCAGCTCGCCGAGTAGAATCGACTAAGCCAATAAAAAAATTTGACATAGAAAATGACCGTGAAAATTCATTTTGCGGTACCATGTTTATAATGCAATGTCGGCGATCTCGACGAGTTCTATCACCTCCTAAAAGGATGACCATTAATTTTTCACCACCCTGTACTTTACACCGCAGTGTGAGTAGTTACTATCCCAATTGTTTTCACATCCATGTCCCGTCAAAGAATTATTTTTTGATTAGTTTAGAGGGCTTACCGCTTAAGGGTATTGATGATCTTGCACTTTGCAGTCGATCAAAAGTGCTGTTCGCTAGTATTGCAGCTCTACTGTATTCATATCCTTGTAATATTGACTTTTAACGTAATAAAGCCGTGAATTTTTTGCTACTAATAGATTTTACGTTTGACCTTCAAGAAAAAATTTTAAAAAATTGAAAATAACTATAATTTAATTATTTATAAGCTATATATATAGAATAATAAGATAACTTTGATCCGGCAAGGAACTGATTTTCGATCAACTAAAATACATAACTGGAAGATAATTTTTCATTGTGTAAGGAACTACTTTTTAATCAGATATTTTTTGTATAAATATTTCTTAAAAAACTCATGAACCATACCTTTTGTCAATCGTTATGTATTTAGAATTTATAAGTACACAATTATTTAATATTAAATATAAGAATATGCTATCCTAGAATGTCGACTTAAAAAGATTTATAATTTTATAATAAACACCATCTATTTGATGGCCTTCCATTAATAAATGGAGTGTGTCATTTTAAATTTTTAACTAATTTTTGGACACTATTTCAAAGTAAAATGCGGTGTACTGGAAAATCAGTAGCACTCGTGTGATGAATCCATTTTACCTATAAATTATCGTCTTCTAGACTAGATACAGTCATTGGATTAAGTCTCTTAATTACATCAGTTTGCTTTGTTTGTTTCATTAGCAAAGTTGAAAATGGTATTATATTTTTTCCTGGCATATCCTCTGGAGCTTGTTTTAAATCTTCTATGCTGTACTTGTTATAAGAACAAATAATCGATACTAATTATCGTGTACTAATCCATATAGGGTTGGCTAAGTACCGTCATGGAATATTGGAAGCCACCATTGCTTTACAAAAATCCGCATAAAAATATTTTTCTTTGAAGAACTGCTGCTGCATTGTGTATTGTTACATAATACAGTAGTCGCGCAAAACCTGTCAAACAGCCGGGAGCTGGAGCGACAGGTTTTGAGTGGTGGTATATTTTTTTACTGCGTTCCTACGTCGATCGCGCCGAGCGAGACTTCAATAGAGAGCCGAACATATAGAAGGACAGAATGAGATACGGATCGGGTGACCGAAGCGTGTCGCCGTCGCCGGCACAGTTTAAATCGGGTAGGAAGGGTTGGATCAGTCCGGTGGTGGAGAAAGTGTGAGTGGGTGAATTAGAACACTGATTTACCCGGGGAAGCCGGGTTTCTGCGACTTCAAAATAAACTATTTATTGTTAAACTCGTTGAACTCGCGGTACAATAAGCTGAACTTTTAGATGTCGTTTCGGAAGAATGACTCACGGTTATCGTTTCGAAAAAACGATTTGCAGCGTTAGTTTCGGAAGAACTGATGTCTATCGAGTGTAAATCACGACTCTCTGCGAGGATCGGAGTCCTCGAGTAATACGTGGGTATCCCCACCATACTCTCATACTTGGGAGCTCGTTAGAAATCGTTCAAATTGAACGCGAACCGTAACGACAATAAGCCGGGACGAGGCGGTAGAACATTGCTTAGAACGTATTTACAACCGCGTGTCAAACAATAAGGGTCCAGCAGAAAATCTAACTATACCACGTGGTAGAGCAGACTTTTATCTTGAGAAATCACCCTATTAAGTTTGGAACGTCGACGTTTTTTTCGAACCAGAAAGCAAAATATCTTCGCCTGACATGCGTTAACGCCAGTGGTGCTCGGGACGGGTTACGGCGCAGCGACGGGACACGGAGCGGCGAACGACCGTTCTAGTGGTGAGCGCCACTGGCGACAGCTCATGTCGGGCGAAGATATTTTTCTTTCTGCTTCGAAAAAAACGTCGACATTCTCAAGATAAGTCTGCTCTATCGCGTGGTATAGTTCGATTTTCCGCTGGACCCTTATTTTTTGAGATAAATTGAAAAATATCCACAAAAATTGGTGCAAAAGTGGTGTCTCTCCGTCTTTAAACATGTTTAAACAATCATAATGCATTACTATTATATATCAGTGGATACGGGAAAGTCTACAGAATCTTTTGCTGTAAATAACAATTGAATATATTCTATAATAACATCACAATATTTGTTTGACGTTGAAAAATATGTTTTTTTTCAAAGCCATATTCCTCAAAAACTGTGCGTATAGGAGAAAAATCAAGGAGAGATTCGGAATCAGAACCAAAAGGTCTCTCTATAAGAAGGACCCAACAATATATTGGGAACAAATTTGTTCTTCTTTACAACATCATGGGAATAGGAAACGTTCCTGCCACTTGGTGAATTCTTCTTAATAAATAATGATTTAATATAATTATTAGAAACTATATGAGACATATCTTTGTTCTGCAAACGTTTCCACCGGTTCAAGTGTGAAAAAATGTTTGAAAATATAGTTGCATTCTAAGATTCATTTTCTTTGAAATACCGTGTTTTTTGTTCATTATTTGTAACAACTTGTTGCCATCACTCAAGTAACCTGTCAATTCCCGTATCCCAATGACTAATTAGCAACATGTGTTTTCGATGTACAAGCAAAATTACATGCTTATTTAAAATGTGTGTGTGTGTGCGACATAACAAAAATTATTTCAGATACACCGGAACATAGTAAAATGTTCATTTCAGGGAAACCAATAGTGTCATTTCGCCCACTACGATGCTTTGCAACTGTACACACCATGTAAAAATTTCATACGGCACACATAATAAGATGTGAAACACTCCATTAACTACAAATAGTTGTTAAGTTTGAATTGTTTGTTATTTCGGGACCATAAAATTGCTGAATATTCTTTAGACATTCTGAAATAAATGTCGACAGCGTTTGTCCTAAAATTACACCTTCCACGTAGTGAAAAAATATTTTCAATGGGAAGTCGGCTCTTTCGGACAACACGTGTTTGCTAGGGTGGACCTTATTTTTTGATCAAAGAATTTTTTCCCGGGTACCCCCCAGAATTGTGACAATGGTTGAGAAAATGATCTGGAAAAAATTTGGGGCCGATTGGATCATGGGAAACCGGCGCTCAACGA
>CM052311.1:15709592-15733661 GCA_028455605.1 Lasioglossum malachurum
GCGTTTTGGAGGCGTAATTTTCATTATTCGGCAGCAAGATGTCTGTTCGGGAGGCTCTGCAAGCAGGATTGACTAGCCCTACCAAGCGGCGCACTCACACAGTCACCGCTAAATTATTACGTTTAGGGGAAGCAGCTCCGATGACCTTCACCTTGACACATGTTGTCAAGGACAACATTCTGAGCACCTTTTCTCTATGAATCTACCCGGCTCTCGGACTTAGTTTCCGAGATATTTGCAAAAAACTATTGCTAGTACTAAATTGAATTTTCCGTATTCGTGCACGCTCCGTGGCAACGTATGCCTGCTCCGGCGCGGCGCGGCGTCTGTTTACTGATTCTGTATACACGTTGTGGAGATCAGAAAGAAAACAGGGTTTCACTCTGATCATACATATATAAGATAAGCTTTCAATTTTGGGAGACTACTCCTGAATTTTTATTTGCGTGATCGGGCTGGCCTGACGACCGGCCCTCTCCACCCCCCACCATCTAATCCTAACTAATTCTGATCCCATAATTTTTGCATTCTATGTAGCTGTCATACAGAATTTGAACTACCTAGTAATGGAAATCATGTCATTAGAATTAGTTAGGATCAGGTGGTAGGGGGCGGAGAGGGCCGGTCGTCAGACCGGCCCGACCACGCATACGAAAATCCAGAAGTAGTCTTTCAAAATTGAAAACTCACCCTATATAGAGTGACACTCTGTTCAGTTTTCTCTCTCATCCCCACAACGTATTTACAAACAAAAAATAAACAGATGCCGCCCCGGAACAGGCTTACGTTGCCACAGAGCGTGCAAGAATACGGAAAATTCAATACAGTATTAGCAATAGTTTTTTTGCAAATATCTCGAAAACTAAGACCGTGTACCGGGTAGATATGACAAAAGTTGTTCAGAATATTGTCCTTGACAACATATGTCAAGGTGAAGGTCATCGGAGCTGCCTCCCCTAAACATAATAATTAACCAATCCATTGTTCTAGGCTTAATCTTCATGGGGTGAACGCAGCCTAATCGCATTTCTTCTTAATTCGTTGTTTTCATTTTGACCGGATGTTTAATCTTTGATTCGTTTTTATCATCCTCTTGGCTAGATCATATTGCTCTACACATCCTCGTAGATCGGGGTTACCAACCTTTTGCTCATCGATTCTTTTGTCCATTACGTAGTGTCTTTCTTAGTTTGGTCTGGTCTATCTTACACTCTTCAGAGATGAACAGGTTCCAGCGGATGTTTCGTCTAATTATTCGCTAGCATATTCTATTTCGGATTATCTCAATTGTTTCATGAAAAAGATTTCGCTGTATTCTTAATTTGTTCAATGAAGATTTAAATTAAAAATGAGTTTTCTTAATTCTGCCGCACGCAATGTAGTATAATATACGATAGTTTAATATTAATTATTAATTATAGTGTTCGATATTACATTTCCCGTACAACATTATTAGAGCAAGTATAAAAAGAAATTCGGAAAATGTATGTATACATGATTGATTTTATCAATTATCACTGGCTGAACCACCGAACGTGACAAATCATATGAATTGTTTCGTTTCTTCCAAATGTTCATTAAAAAATTTAAAAATTCTTTTTCACAAAGCTAGTGGGTAATAGTTTTCCTCAGTCTAGTTTAATATGCAGTATAATATCATAATATTGTATATACATTTATTAAAACAATAACAAATTACAATAACAAAACAAAACGAGATGAAGCAAGCGACGACAATAACGAGAAAGCTAAAGCTACAAAACGTTAACTAATCTCAAGTCCTAGCAAGGTACAGGAAGACAACTCAGGAGCAATGCGATCTCAGCGAGAGTCACGAGCTTTCTCACCACTGATAAAAATCCTTTTTGGTGGGAGGATTGGGAGGACTTGAACCAGGCGAACTTTATAAGGTCATTCTTCTATAATTATTCATGTACTGTTTCATGAGTGATTCCTACTACCCTCGTCGAACTATAATATACTGTCATATACTGCGTAAAACCATTAGCGGGAAAGATCGAGCAAGATTGACTGCGGGGTTACTGCAGTATTATGACTAAATATGAAATATAAACTAAACTTGATATCAAGCTGTTGAATTTGGCTTATTTGGCTATATCATTTGAAACCATGTTCTACAGGTTGTTCGACTACAGGTGGGAGAAAATTTAAGGGGTGGTTCTCCCTAATAATTGTGACGTGGCAGGTTTTGCCAACGTCTGTCCTAGTAGTAGTAGTAGTAGTAATTAAATCTGGCCGGGGAGGAGCGATCGGCGCTCCCCACTTCCTGAACGCACACCGGCTGGTTACGCTGGTATCATAATTGGCCGTTCCGGCCCTCGGCCCGCTATGGGTTGCAAATAACCTACTGCGTTCGATCTCCCGACCCTGCTTTTTATAGCCCGGGCAACTTTTCAGGGTGGTCGATCTACTAGTCAGGGAGCGGTCGTCATCGATGAAAAGGCCATTCTATCTAATAATTTGAGCGTTTATAATAAGTTTTTGAGCGTTTTACGGCTCGTGGTGGACGTCGGGCCTTTTCACCTTCGGACCCACAGGTTTGCCACACCTGCCCGTTTGGCCTCCCCTCTTCACCATAAAACCATCTTGTGCGTCTTGGGTGTGTTTACTTCCTATGCTCCCTCTTTTCCCAGCTAATCTGGAAAGTCCGCCCTTAATAACCTTAGGTTAGGTTAGGTCCCTAATCTATGACTCTATAAGAGTGTGCAAGTTTCTAGGGTTCGCGATATATATTCGTTGGGGAGAAGCTTATATATCTGTATATATAATCAACTTAGGATCCAATCCGACTTCAACGAAATTCTGGAGCAAACCAAAATATTGTTTCCATGCGGTTGTTCACCTGCCGAGCCTACCGCGGGTTGGGGTTGTGTGGAGGGCTCAAGACGCACTAGGAGTTATGGCTGATTTGAGTTTTGGATGTGACCAGCGTCCTCGGGTTACCCCATTCTCAGGTTTGGCTCCCGTGTTTGAATTAGTTTCTCTTGGGCGACATTTTGGGTCTCCCCTTTAGTTTTACTTATTATTATTGATTCCTTGTTGTATATTTCCATTGTAAACTAGTTCCTTGTTGTGTTTTCTATTGTATCCTATTTCCTTGTTTGGGTTGCTTTGGTGCTCTAGGATCTAAATACAGGGAATCCCTGTCTCCTCAGCCATGTATTACCGTCAGATCGTAGAGACCTCATTGTTTCCGTTTTTGGGCATATATATATATATATATATATATATATATATATATATATATTTCCATCTGCCATCTGTTTCCTTATTTGTTCGGGTTGCTTTGGTGCTCTAGGATCTAAATAACGTCTGTCCTAACCCTTTACGAGAGGATCGGGTCACTCTTGGGCAATGCCGAAAAGAAACGGCCGTTGCGATCGTGCTCCCTGGAGACGTCCGACTCTCAGTGGAAAAGTATTACCGCGTTTGAATGTCGCGCCACTGGGCGCGACACGAGGTTTCAGGACTAGCCGGATTCCGTGAGAGGCCCAGTACCTATCTCCTACCGCTAACACTGTCCAACAAATTTCAACTTTATTTATGTTCCCAATAAACTGTTGGGTCCTTCATGTAGAGGAAGTAGGGGGACGCCTCGCTTCCGCGTCCGCGAGCCGGCTCGAACTGGGTCACTGGGTCGAAGGACTGCGTACTGTAATCACGCACTTATATTCGCGAGTATCAATTAGTATTTTGCGTCGGCTGCCGAGACGAGAGTATCCCCGTCTGGTAAGTGCCGGTCAGGCCTTTGCGATAATTTGGTGTTTTGTGACCAGTTCGTGTTGGTTCGGGGCGTATTTGGCGCGTCTGTAATTTTGTGTCGGGCCCACGTGTTCCCCGGCGTTACCGACGACCGGGAGTAGCTATCCCGCGAGGGGCGCGGGCCATGTGTTGTTACGCCGCCGGTTGTCCGCGGATGGAATATCCGGGGCGTACGATATTCGTAACTTATTTTGGCTAGCCTCGATACATTCCACGGTGGAACGATGTGACGTGCCCGTTTCGTCTGTTCGATACTTCTACGCTTGTAATTCACGCGAAATCCTGTGACTGCCGAGCTCGACGCGACTGAATAGGCTATGCGCGACCGGCCGAACATCCGCCGCATATTATCGCCTTCGCGCCGGCAAACACTTTGACTACCGCCGGTTTCCACCGGTGGCTTGTATAACGACGCGTTTTTAATAAACGACTAGTATTTGCCTTAAAACCTCGAGTAGCTTATTCTTCCTGTGAGAAATCCTGGCCGTGCACGTGGCTATTCCTAGCTATCGCGGTCCTCTCAGATTCGGAATTTGGTTACGATTGTAATGAACAGTTCGGTAGATTAGCGTGGCACGGCAAAGTGCCTGGCGCTCGATTTCGTATTTGAAGGAGCAAAGATATTTCGATCCGAATCTGCGAGCGATCCTTTGTCCCGGGAGGACCACGTGTCACGCGATCGAGCGTGGCCCGGTCCAAGAGCCATAATTTCCCGTGTTCGGTTGCTTTTCGATTCCCCGAAAAGTAAACGGCGTGACATAATTCATATAAGATGAAAATAAAGAATAAAAATATTGCGATTTCGACTTCATTATTTACTTATTCACAATTGAAAATCCGCCTAAAATGCGGTAACACAACCAACAAAATTGTACGTTGCGTACGTCATAGAGGCGCGCGACAGTCACGTATCAAGTGACAGATGCATGCATACCTTGGTTCTCATTTGGGGCCTCAACGAGGTGAAAATATTTAACAAATTAATCGTTGGACGACATTAAACCTACCTACTCGTTAAAATCCACAAGGGCATTTCTAATGTCCGTCCTATGGAATTATCGAGTAGAAATCTCACTAAATTGTTCTCACATGAGTAATTTACTCGAGATCACTATAAAATGGTATGAATTGTGTTCATAAATGTTGAATGAAATCCTCCAAATGCAAGTATCCACAAAAATGCACATGCGTTCAAGAATTGCGCACAACTGATTCACGTTTGATGCACGTCAATTTGACTTTCGCACAAGGGAAAATAAAATATCAGTGAAATTAATGTGAAGTCTGTTAGGGCACCCACTTACATAACACCCTAATTCAACGTTTTAAGAAAATGTGTTTGTGCTAGAAGAATCGTTCGTACAAGCTAGCATCCGTATGCACGTTGATTCGAGACAGTTGATGTGATAAATTTCACACACATGAGATATTTGGCGGTCACAGACACAATGAGATAGAATCGCGAAATTCGTGAAAACAGTATAGGCAATGTATTGGTATAGCAACGCGCGATGTTTGGGCGGGAGTTTGCTGTAGATCTTCATTTGTTTTATGAGTGTGCATACGTGTGGTAAGTGTGGCGTTTGGCCCTAGTGCGGGAAAGTTGCGTCTTGGGGTTAATAAGAACTGTGCAAAATTTGAGCCCTGAATTTTAGAAAATTTAGTGAAACGGTATAAAGTGACTTATAAGTGAATGATCAAGGATATTCTCAACCGAATTCGATAGGCTTTGGATATTTTATGCAGTATAAAAAACTATTAGACACGTCTTTTTTGACTTATGTGAGATCAATCAAAAACTGTTATTGATCCCTTCTGCTCGATAATTCTATAGGGCGGATATTAGTCGTGCAACGATCAATTTGTTAATCCTGTAATCTCGCTGGGGCCCCAAATGAAAAACAAGGTATGCATGCATCTGTCACTTGATGCGTGACTGTCACGATACTTGATTTTTAATAGTGAATAACTAAATAATTATGTCGAAATCGTAATTTCTTTATTCTTCATTTTCGTCCTATATTATCATGTAGAACGACCCCTTTTTTAAAAGCTTAAGGACTCTAAGGGAAAAAAATGCAATTTACGCAGTATCTTCCCCCCTAAAGATGACGGTCGGGGGAGAGTGTGGGGCTCGACACGGTACTCTCGAATGTAACGGGCCCATACCCACTAAAAAAAACCTAACAGTGAGCACTGCAACCCGCTACTCGCATTACTCCAGTGCTCACGTAGCTTTGGCTATCTCCCACACATGTTCTTGTCTTATATGGAGAACCACCCCTTAAATTTTCTTCCACCTGTAGTCGAACACCCTGTATATTTTCATTTTGAAGCCCGATTGATAGTACCTGGACATACTCTGAACTCAAACTCTCTAACAAATTTTGGTATCTTCAAAACGTGACTACATTGGTTACCGAATGGAATTGTATACATGAAGCATATCATGTATGCAAGCCAGATAGCTGGAATAATACATATCGTGAAGTTTTTGTTTTTACCTTTTGTTTTTTTCTATGCATCAAATACATAGGCACCCTGCATTTGACGTCTCTAGACTAGGGTTAAATCATTCACCTTGTAGAGATGCAATCGCACACACCTGTGAAACTAATCATTTATCAGATGTATACAGTGTTGGGTAATAGATAAATTTATTTAAATAAATAATTATTTAAATAACAAGGTATTTGTTATTTGGATTGCCACGTCCAGTGGTTTAGCCGATCATTTTTCAATCAGGTTTATCATCAATTATGATGATAAAATCAAGTATGATATACATTTCCTTAATTTCTTTTTTTTTTAACATTTTGTTACGTCCCGGGATCCGGAAATTCCGGACAAAAGTGGGTCGTTTTAAGAAGACGATCTTCGACCCACGTTACACGTACGTCCACGTCTGATCAGGACCGATACCGGGGACCTGCTGAGGGTTCGCGAAGGGGTAGCGAAACAAATGGAGTGGCGAGTATTGCTTAAACGTCGCGGAAGACGCGTAATCGTGGGATGCGACGCGACGATAGAGATAGTGACTGCGAGTGTGACGCCGCGGTGCGTGTGTATGTGTTCCTCCGATTTACGTTTCGGTACGACGGTGTTTATTACTGGGCACGCGGCTGATATTTTGAACGCGAGAATCTGTGCGTTCCCCGTACCGAGCGATCCGTAGGGCTCAGACATGCGGAGCGGTTTGTTTATCGGCTAGTCGATCGGAGAGCACACACTCACGCCGTAACACACACACTCGCGGACGCGATCACTCGGACACGAAACTGTTCACCGGACGCGGACGTTCAGTAGAACCATCTCAGGATGAGCGTTCTCCTAGTGGCGTAGCGGTCGTAACGGGGATCGTCGATGCAGATTTCCTCTAGGGGAGGAAAACTCGGGGCGATTATCGAGCGGGACTAATTTCCAGGGGCGGAAACTCACGCCCTCGTCGAGTTTGGCCTTCTCCTCGCGGGACTCGGTTCCTTGGGCCTCGTTGAGCCTAGTGGGCTCCTCCACGCGTGGGCTGACGTGCTCAACCTGGTGTGGCTCAGAGCTTACCTCCGCGTGGCGCTCTGGCTCCTCACGGCGTTCGGACTCTGCGGGTTTCCGGATATCTATCAGCCTGACCGAACCGGTAAACGGGATGTCGCGTATGATTCGCGGGCGTTTGGAGATTCCCAGGAACTGGTTGTAGACCGTACCGGTACCGTGGCGGAGGTGCTGCCGTACCAACTTACGCAATTGGTACTTCCAACCGGCGCGTCGCGGCATGTGACACCGCTAGAAAAATACCAATTCCCGCGAACTAACGAGTTTTCAAGCAAGAAGGGCCCTATCTTCCCTCGTACCGAGCGACCCGTAGGGCTCGGACGTACGATAGAATACAGGGTTCCACCAGGAACACGATGACACTTACGGGTCTCACACGCTCGCGAACGCGTCAGGAGAATGGTCAATGTAGGTAATGATGAGTAGGAAGACAGAGATATAATAGAAAAATAAAAATATAATATTTGTAAATTGCGATGGCACGTACAAACAATATAACAAGAAAACGAAATAGAACGAGGTGCAGCAATAGGCGCGAAATGAATAGAACGAAACAATGTAATAGAAAACTGAAAATAACTAAAACAAAATAATACTGTGTGCGTAATAATCAAATAATATAAAATAATAAGTAACGTAAATGCGAGAGGTTCTAGAAAGAAAATAAGGCAAAGAAAGTAACTAAAATAGAAATGTGAAATACAGAATGAAATAGAAATGAAATAAAAATGAAATAGAAATGTAAGATGAGAAAATTGGAGTAATATATATATTTATTGCCGAGTGTATTCTTTTCGCGTTACCATTGCTCCGGTGGCTATCGTGTTGTTGCCGTTTTCCTATGTCCGCGCTCGCGGGATATCTATATATTTGTATATACACGCTTGACGCGATTTTGACGCGGCTACAATGTAGAACGTATATGTACATGTGTACAGCGGAGGATCTGTTCGTTCGCGCGAAGACCAAATCAAACCGTCGGTACGACGTTACAATATACTTCCTTCAATAATGTTGTACGAGAAATAAAATATATCAAATATTATAATTAATGACAAACTATCGCATATTATACCACACTGCGTGCGATAGAATTAAGAAAACTTATTTTAAATCTTCATTGAACAAATTAAGATCATAGCGAGATTTATTTTATTGTGTCAAGTTCTAAAAATAAATCGTGAGCGAATATTCGCTGAAGTCTGTTCATCACTGAAGAGTGTGAGGATTTTCGGCAGAATTTATGAGCAATAGATTTTTTGTTCTCCGATCGATATAATGTGCACGATGTAGAAGAAAGCAATTACGAAGAAAACGATTAAAAAGAATCAGTGATGATCACCTCATGACTAATAAATCTAAGAAAATGGTGCGTTCCCCTAATTTAGGAAGATGCGCAGAGTAATAAGATCCGGCCAAGAGAAAGATAAAAGATGCAATGCATACGATTAAGAAGAAAGAGACTAAGAAGAAAAGTGATTAAACGGAATTGGTGAAGACGCACTCACCTACGAGAACAATGGATTGATCAACCTATAAAAGGGACAGCTCATCATCAGGAGCTCAGTTGAAAGTCGAATGTTAAAAGTTAAAGGTAAAAGTTAACGGTCACAGTTCAATTTTAGTTCAAGTTTAGTCAATTATATAAAAAATACATCAATCAACCTTCGGTAAAACAAAATCAAAATAGTGTAACAAAAATAGGAAAAGTGAATTGACGTGATAACCAAAAAGGTGAATTGACGTGATAACCCGCAGGAGTAATAATTATCATCAACATCATCATCATCATCATTCTCGCTGCGGAGCCAGTAATCCAATAGAACCATCTCCGGTCGAAAACTGCGCGCGGTAATTACTAACAATTTATTATAAGATTTTAATAACTCAATTTTAATAACTCAAAATCAATACTTCAAATCATTTTTAAAATGTTTACCTATCTTCGATTTCTTCGTTCCAATTCCAAGATCAAAGTCACTTAGTATTTAACAAATCCTCAATTACCCGAACCGAAGCCGGTGAATGCAGGTAGGTTCAAAACTGCGTTTTATTCTCAATTTATATAAAATCTATCAATACTCTCTTCAAATCCATACAATTACGTCCACCTTAGGACATTACAGGATATTCAATTAAAACGCAGAAATAATTATTTATTATTTGAGAGAGAGAGAGAGAGAGAGAGAGAGAGAGAGAGAGCAAGTCTAAATGAATTTATTTAAAATAATAAAGTTAATTGTTATTTACAAATACAATTTGCAATTATTATTTGTATATTAACAAATAATAAATTAAAAATTGTATTTTTATTCATTAATCCGCCTTCCGGACGGGCCCGGCCACTGGCGGTATACCTAAAAAGGTTGCCATAGCAGAAAAAAACGCGCACGGATCAGCTCCGAATCGGCCGATTATTTACAACCACCGCGCTCCCACAACTTCAACTCGAGAGGGAGAGGGGGTGAGAGAGGGAGAGAGGGAGAGAGAGTGGGAGAGTGGGTGAGTGGGAGAGATGGAGAGAGGGAGAGAGAGAGAGAGGGAGAGAGGGAGAGAGGGAGAGAGGGAGAGAGAGAGATACTAAATTATTATTTATTATTCATAGTCATTAAACAAATTTTCTTTCTAACTGTCCTCGACAACGATATTAATATTAATGTATCGTCTGTTGTGCTTTATTTGAAAAAATTTAGTTTGTTTACGTCGAATAGGTTGGACCGACCGCTAACTCGCAACAGTTTACAGAACGATTCGCTGGCAAAATCAGTTTCAATGTCATCGTTGTCGCTAGAAGTTCTGTCGCTGGAAGCTTATATGTACATAGTAAATACTAGTTTAAATCTTTAGTTTATTTCGTAGTATTTTTATAATGAGTTCTATAGAGGGTGAAGTAGTGAGTGATCCTGAAGAAGGACCATCCCATTCTGATGGAAAATCGAGTATCCAGACGAAGTCTCAAAAAACATTAACCATATTAGACGGAAAATTTTTTTAAATAATTGATGAAAAGAGTGTACAAATTAGCAAGTCGTGGCAAGTTGTGTGAAATGTGAACCAAAGATGACAGAAATTAAAGACAAAATGTGTGCTTCATCTAATTTTCTATCTCATTTAAAAAGAAAGCACTCCCAACGTTTGGAAGAGTACAAAGAACATGTTGCAAGCAAGAGACGGAAAATCAATAATTTAAATTCAAAATATATTGGGAAGAAATCAACTCGACAAACTACATCTCAAGAAGATCTAAATAAAGACCTTACGTTATTTTTTGTGCACTCAATGATACCTCTCGGAACAATAGAAGAACCTTATTCTCTTGCCATGTTGAAAAATCTTGGTGTAACAACAAAATTTAATTAAAAAGCAAATTGATACAAAAAATAGTTGTATTTTCATTGTATACATATACAAAATACAAGAAATAAAAGAAGACCAAAAAATATTTAATTGATTTCCACCTCAATCCAAATAATAAATAAATTTTTATTTGCAAATAATAAATAATAAATAGATTATTTATGGAATTATTTAAATAACTTTGATTTAAATAAAAAGTTTAATTATTATTTGCAATTAAAATCACACGTTTATTTATTATATTTAATTATTTATTATTTAAAATAAAATTTACCCAACACTGCATGTATACTATTGTGTATTATTATTTGATGGCTCTTTCATTCCTACTCTCGCAAGATGTTAACTTAGGGGTGAAACTTTGCAAACATTTTTTTATAGTGTTAAAGATTACTCGACATCAACACGAACTCTACAAAATTGAATATGATTTGAGAACGCTTACATCGATCTTATTCGACTGTGTGTTTCTCTTGTATTTCTACTTTTTGAATTAGTATAAAATATTTGCGTCATTATAAATACAGGGAGGTCCGTTTAAGTACGAACACCTAAATATCTCCTCAGGTTATTGTGATGCAAAATATATTTGTTACGTAATGTGCATAGTGTTAATGGACCAAATATCTGGCAAGAATATTTTCTCCCGTAGGTCATTTTTTTCGGAGTTATCCAGGTCATCGATGGTTTTTGATACATAATTACATTTTTTTTTATTGCACCGAGTAACTGATTGAAAAATACATTCAGATATGTATAATAACGTGACATTGACCTTGATCTGAAGGTAAAACTTTAATTTTCAAAGATCAAGGTCATGTTATTATACATACTTGAATGTATTTTTCCATCAGTTACACGATGCAATAAAAAAGATGTAGTTACGTACCAAAAAACACCGATAACCTTGACAACTCCGAAAAAAATGACCCTTGATATTTGGTCCATTGACACCATGCACATTACGTAACAAATATATTTTTCATCACAATAACCTGAAGAAATGGACCACGCAAAGGATCGCCAATTTTCGAAGTTCAAGGTCATTTCAAGATCATGTTATTATAAATATCTGAATGTATTTTCCCATCAGTTACACGATGCAATAAAAATAAAATGTAGTTATGTACCAAAAAACATCGATGACCTTGTCAACTCCGAAAAATATGACCCTCGGAAAAAAATATTGGTGCCAGATATTTGGTCCATTGACACCATGCATTAGGTAACAAATATTTTTTGCATCACAATAACCTGAAGAGATATTTAGGTGTTCGTACTTAAACGGACCTCCCTGTATATGCAATATAATCATGAGTTTACTGAATACATTACTGAAATTATATCTTGCAGTTAATTCGGCTAAATGGAACGTTGGGCATGAGCCGCTATTCTATTTTAACTGACTTTGCTTATTATATGGAGAAAGAAAGTGCTGCAACACACATGGCGTTTTGCATGTCAGTATTGTCATTTGTTTGGATGCTCGATGCAACGGAGTCGCTAGATGCGATTTTGGACATTTGGACCAAGTAGTATACCAGTGATGTTTTAGTTTTGTAAGATACTTCCAACATTCTAGATTTCCTTAAATTTAGAATTTGAATGTATTTAGAGCAATGCATTTAGATATAAAAATAATCAAAAATGTATGTTAATTAAACATAATAGAACAAGAAAGATTAAAATAAGTCTAATATATAATTAATCTTGTGGTTATGTTTTCAAGTTAACGAGTAACTATAATATGTAGGGAACCCAGAAAGCAGTTGTGGACATTCTGGAAATGCAAGAAAAAAAGGATCACCTTTGCAAATCCTGAAGTATCAGATTGGTTCGTCTACAAATTCATATGCGACAGGGATCAAATTAACAAATAGACGAAGACATATTCTTATATGTTTTAAATTTTGTTTGTACATATTACGGGATCCATCCACATGCTAACGAAATATTTATAATAAATTGTGTAACTTTGTAACTTTGTTTGCTGTTATTGACTTATTTCGATGTAATGTGGAGAAGGCTCTGCTTCTACAATGTGTATTCATAAATGCACATGAATTTCTTATGAATTTGGTATTCCACGTTCGTATTCCGCTAGCATAAAACAGAACTGTCCTACTGTTCTCGCTTTTTCTTTTTAATCCAACTGTCCATGAATTCGGAAATAAATAAATTAGTACAATTTAATAAATATTATAGTTACAATTTTCAGGACAAAAATTGCTTCTCTTTCAATACGATGCTCTGATGATCCTATTCAATATTTTCTCTCGCTTTCTTTTTTAATCGAAGAGCAGACTTTGTAATAAAAAATCATATTCTCTATTATCAATTAATGTAAATACTGTTTAAAGGAATGCGGCCTTGATGGACCAAAGAATAAGAAATGAAGGTTTTGAGTGAATGGAAATGATTGAGAATGGAGTGCTGAGTGAGTGATGTGAGAGAATGGGATGGATGTAACGTGCGGATTTGAATGGCTTAAATAGAAAAGAGAAAATGGGTAAATTCGTAATCTACAATGAATAACTATGTATTTTGCACTTAACACTGTACAAATTGTCGATGGAATGAACGATGAACATGAAACTGTACAAAATGAAAAGAATAAAGATGCTTGAAATGAGAGCGTTTTCTCACAGCTAGAGCGCATGGCTATTGCGTGCGAAAGATTGAGCGATGGCGTTTTTCTCTCTCCTTTTGTGTCTCTATCCTTCTGGAACGTTCGTCACGCGTCGATGCTTCCGGTCGAGCATTCGTGAACGCTCCAGAAGGATCGAGAGTGAGTCGTGGCAAATTGCGTGAGCAATCGAGCGCTAGGCAATTCCCTAGCGCCAGACCGCCAGTGTTGGGATATTGGGCGGGCTGCACGCGTATGCGCAACGATTCTAGCGTCAGCAGGGATTCTAACCCGACGCCTAACCCTTTTTTTTCGTGTGAAATGCATTACGCATACCCCGGCCTCTCTGGGGGGAGCCGGGGTCATGTGGGGCTCCCTCAGGTAGGGGATAGCCAGGCTTACAAAGCTTCCCTATCCCGTCCCTCAGAGTACCCACTAAAACACACGCCCACCTGAGCTAATCAGGAGGTGCCCGGATCTCGCGAAAACTCAACGGGTCACCTCCTAGCTTTATAAAGCATCCCAAGGGGAGGGGTTAGCTCCCCCAATACCTACTCTAACTGGACCCCGAGCGGAGGGACCCGCTCGGTGTCCCCATCCTTGGAGCCTTCGAATCGGGCTTCCCGAGCCCCAGCTCGATCCACCCGCAGCTCCCGATGCCTCCTTGCCCCGCTCGGTGCAGGGAACCCGTGGGTCCCGCACCCGACCAGGGCAAGAAGGCGCCGACACCGGTAAGAGACGGTCGTCGAAAGCGTCTCTGTGCGCTGTGACGTGGCAGTTTTGCCTACGTCCTCCGGAATCAGTTGTCGAAAGACCGGGTCACCCTCTGGCAAAGTAAACGCGAGATGGGCTGTGGCGAGCGCTCTCCCTGGGCACGAGCGAGACCCATGGGCAGAACACTCATGATTTTGAGCGTCGCGCCAATTTGCGCGGCGCGGTTTTGCAGGACTATAGCCGGGTCCCGGGAGGGGACCCGGAACACTTTTCTCCCCGAGAGGACTGAGGTTGAGGTGAACGATATTGGCACTGAGACAGCGAGAGATCGACAAGGCCCAAGATAAGCAGCCTGGAGGCGCCGACGAGGGCAAATCGCCCTCTTCCCGAATCGCCGGAAGCCAAGGATCGTCGCGCAGGGCTCGGCCCTGCCAAAATCTAGCGAGCGATAGGCCAAAGCGTCTCGCGGGGGAAAGGTTAGGAAAGCGGGGGACGCTCTGCTTCCGCGTTGCCGAGCCACGGTGTGGAGATCACTTCTTCGTCGGCTTGAGTTGAGTCAACATTAACGATTGCTTAAGAAACAAAGTAATTTGCGAGCGAGCTGCCGGATAGAGGGACAGGAAGGCGCCGTAGACCAGCTACCGCCAACCTGTTATCCGTGGTAAGCCTCTGTCAGATTTCCTTCGATGTAAAGTGATCTCTTTCGCGTTGGCTCGGTTAGCGTTTTGCGGGTCCGCGATCACGTCGCCGACTACGAGGCTTCGTAGCTGCCGGGGTTCGAGTCGAGAGAAGTATCGCGAGCGGTAGAATCCGTCGGGCGACGAACGCGCGGGGAATAACATTAGCGGGTGCGCAGCACTATTTTTCTTAACGAGGATCCGCGCGTTGTCGTTCATTTCAGGCCAACCTCGTTAGTCCTACGGTGGGACGCAGCCACGTGCTCGTGTCGTATCTCGTGGCTTATTCCGACGAAGGTAGTCCTTTTGTACCGCGTATTCCATCGGAATCCGGGCGTGAATCGCGCGTGTAGCGCGCACGAAGACGCAAAACATCGCGTTGCTGCCGGGTTCGACGCGGCGAATAGAAGTCCTCAGTGGACTCGAAGCGCGTGCAACAAACATCAGTCGCCGAATAATTTGTGACGCGCAGGTTAACCTCAAAAACGCTGCCGGCTTCCACCGGCAGCTCGATTCTGTCAACTATCGAATAATAAAGTGTTGTTAGTTTCGAACCACAATCGCTCGACAGTGTACTACAAATTCCTCGACGTCCCGTGAAACGCTTATAAGCCGCGATAAACGCATCTGCCGTGTAGTCTGATACGAATTCGAGATGTACGGCGCCGATAGCCATACATACGAATAACGCGAGGTACCCTTTGAGGACCTTGCCTCCGCGGCCTCGATTAGTACGCCAGAGGAAGGGTTCCGCGTAGTCTACTTCGGAGTGCAAGAACGCACGTGCGGTCGTGATGCGGCGCGACGGGAGCTGTCCCATAATTTGCGTACACTGCTGAGCTCTATGACGCGCGCACGTTACACATTTGCTTATAAATGCTCGTATCGGTTGTCGTCCGCCGACAATCCAATAAGATTGCCGTAACGTCGCGAGTGTGAGCTGTGGTCCGGCGTGCAGGTTCCTTAAGTGTGCTTGGGCGATGACAAGAGAGGTGGATGCTGAGGATCGCGGTAAGATCATCGGGTGTTTTTGATCTACGTCGAGAAGAGAGTGCTGAAGGCGTCCTCTCACGCGCAAGATGCTGTTCGCGTCCGTAAAGGGCATTACGTGTACGAGTGCGCTGGATTTCGGGAGTGCGACTCCGAGAGTGATCGCCTGAATCTCTGGCATGAAATGATCCGCCTATGTCTGGCGAATCCAGAACTTACGAGTTAAGGAATCTGCAGGACCGCGATCTGCTCTTTTTAGTCTCATGCGGCGCGCGGTTCTGAAACATAGCGCGGTTATCCGTAGCAAGCGGGTGAGAGACGAAAACCGATTGATTACGTTCCACGAAGGTATGGTCGCGGTGTGTGCCATAGACGCTTTGTCAGGCCGTTTCTCGGCGTCGATGCGGGGGTCTGGAGAAAGTGTTTCCGTGGGCCAAGCTGGAGAGCAATCTCGCAGCCAAGCAGGCCCTCGCCACCAAATGGAATCGCATAGTGTTCGCGGAGAAACACCGCGGGAAGCTAAATCCGCAGGGTTGCAAGTCCCTCGAACGTGGTGCCAATAGGCGTGCGGTGTGAGCTGATGAATCTCAGCGACGCGGTTCCGTGCAAAATCCTTCCATTTGGAGGGAGGGCTGCGGATCCACGCGAGCGCTACGGCCGAATCTGTCCACAAATGCGCGGGGATGCGCTCGAGTCCTAACGCGGTACGGATGTGAGCTACTTGTTTCGCGCGGAGAAGCGCAGTCGACAATTCCAGACGCGGGATGGTCATCGGTTTGATGGGAGCGACTCGGGACTTCGCGAATAGCAAGGTTACGCGGAACGAATCGTCATCGTCTCTGATGCGGATGTATATTATGATGCCCATCGCGCGCGTGGACGCATCGGAGAATCCATGAATTTCGACGACGCGATCGGGGTCGAGCTGTCCGATCCCAGAATCGTTCCCATCTCTGCGTGAACTCAGGCGGAAGCTCATCGTCCCAACTCGTTTTCTGGAGCCATCCTAATGGGTCGAAGAGCTGCGAAATTGTCGACAGTACTTCTCGCTTTGACCTGTGGGCGTTCGCTGGTGCCTGGAAGGAAAACACGAACGAATCGGATTCGGTTTTCCACGCGAGACTGAGAGCGCGATGCGGTGCATCAATGGTCAGCGTACGATCGTTCGACGATTCTGGACTTTGTTGGTGCGAGGGGATTAGTTCATTGCAGTTTGAGATCCATTTTTTAAAAGTAAATTCCCCTGCTCCAAGGATGCTTTGTAGCTGAAGGATTTTCTCATGAGCTGTTCGCAGGTCGTTGGCTCCCGATAGTACGTCGTCGACAGATGTCTCGCGGAGTAAAATGTCCCTCGCGCGCGGAAAATCGTTGCCCTCGTCGCTGACCAATTGACGCAAGCATCTTAACGCGAGGAACGGGGCGCAGGCGAGGCCGTAAGTGACGATGGTGGGTGCGTATTCCTGAACCGGTAGCGAAGACTCGCGGCGCCAAAGGATTCGCTGGAAGATTTGATCATCTTCATGTACGCGAATTTGCCGGTACATTTTCTCAACGTCTGCGGAGAACGCGAAGCGAAATCTGCGCCACCGTAGGATGACGTCAGCTAAATCCACTTGTAACTTTGGACCAGTGTGTAAGCATTCGTTGAGAGATGCTCCGGACGTCGTGCGATGCGAACCGTTGAACACGACGCGGATCTTTGACGCACCGCCTACCTCGCGGAAGACTCCGTGATGCGGTAATACATAGGACGCGGTGTTTGCTTCGTTCTCTCGATCGGTTGCGACGCGCATGTGGCCGAGACGTTCGTCTCGCTCGAGGAATTCAATATATCTCTCCCGGACTTGAGGACGCGGCGCGAGTGCCTTTTCGTTTCGCAACAATATACGCAGCGCGACCGATCTCGAGTCCCCGAGCTTGCAAAGGTTTTTCACGAATGGTAGTCGTACGATGTACCGCCCGGTTTGATCGCGTGAATGAGTAAGAGAGAAGTGTTCCTCAAAGTTACTCTCAGACTCGGTCAACATCGTGTCGTGCTGATTGTTTGGTTCCTCCTGGACCCAGAATCGTTGAATCAGCTCATAGAGCTCCGGTCGACGCCACACTGAAAGCTGGAGACTCCGACTGGTGAAGTGTGGGTACATCCGGATGCGGCTGGACCGGAGATGACCCAGCCTAGCTTGGTAAGCTGGGCGATAGGAGTGTCGTCGTCTCCTCGCCGAATGTCGGGTCGTATGATACGGCTGTAGACATCGACGCCGATGACGAGGTCGATCGGCTGCGGCACCAGGTAGAATGGGTCGGCCAGCGTCAGTCCCTGTATGTGTGACCAACTTGCATGTGGAGGTGCTACGGTAGGTGCATAATGCGTGAGTTCAGGTAAAATGAATGCGTTGATTTCGCAGGTGAACGCCTCGGTAAGCGAGGAGATGACGGTAGAAACGCCCCGTGTCGTCACATTATGACCCGCTCCGATGCCGTAGATAGGTAAACATGCATGTTGCCGTCTTTGCCGTTTAAAATGTTCTCCATCCACCGGTAAGTTACGAACTAGATCGCGGGCGTCACCCTGGAGGCTCTGGAGAAGGTAATGAAACCTTCCGGAACATCGAGACTAGCGTTGTTTAAAACTAAAGACGTGAACAACGCCTTGAATGGCGGCCACTCTTTGAAGTCCCTGGAAAAAGTCGGGACGTCAATGCGGCGGAGCTTTGCTGATGAAGTAGCCGGCGAATTCTTCTCGCTACCGTGGGAGCTTGTCTCATCTTTCTCGACGGAGGCGCAGGTCGAAATCTCCTTGAGAAAACGGCAGAGTGCGGCTTTCGTTTCAACAACCAATTCTTCACACTCGGACCGTAGGTAGCCAACGTAGTACTCATGCGTCAGGATTTCGGCTGTACATAACTCACGGAGCTGTAAATGGTTAGCTCGGAACTCGTCCCAACTGCGCAAGAGCGAATCCAACCTGGCTTGTATGTACTCCTCCGTGAGATTGGCCATCCCATTTTTTTCCAATATTGTTCTGCAATTCGAATTGCACGGCGAGCAGCGTTGTGGCCGTCAGCATGTTGCACGTACCCAGATTCGAAGGTGACGGTTGGCAACGAACACGAGGTAACGCGACACGCGCACGCGACGAAAACACAGAGTGCGAACGAACCGGCGTTAACGGTCACTGAGACGTTAATTGCACACGCGGTTACTGTTGCGGCTGCACGAAAGGCTTCATCCACGAATAATCTCGGATGTAGATTCCTCGGCTCGTAGCACGAGCGCGACTCACTAGCTCGCCGCGATGGGTGTTTACAGTTCGAGCTAAACACGCGCTTCTCAAAAAATTCGACACACATCAATTGAGTGGGCAACGACCTGCAAGCATCCCAAAGCCCTCCTCGGATTCTGACTTGGATCATCGTAGAAAAAGGGGAACTCGTCAAGATTATTGTTGTTCACTGGCAAGGGGGTAATGTGGCGGCTAACTTCCTACACTTGCCACAAGATGGATAGATAGTCAAAGACCTTTCCCGCTACTACCTGATCCGTCATCAATCCCTATATATACCGTCCTCAACCGCCTTCCGATATCCCAGCGTCTAAGGCAGGGCCCGCTAGACAGCCTTACTGATGAGTCCTGTAGCGGGTCTAGGACGAAACGCTCCCTTTTCGTTTTCTTCCAACTACACATCTTTACAGCCGCCAAATTGGTGACCCCGACGACGAACAGAACGGAACACGGAGAATGACCAGAGGAAGACGACTACAAAAAGGAGCCCGACAACATCAAGGAGGATGGAGATGCTACTGCAAAAACCGCCGAGAATCGTAATCCCTCTCCTAGTGTGGCCACCCATCGATCTGTAGCAGACTGCCACCAGGTACTCAGAAGGCACGACGAGACCCCGCGGACCCACGACCGATGTCAGCAGATCAAGACGGACTCACGGAGGATCAAAGGACGGAATCCACGTCCTCTCCGAGCGGCCATGCTAGGACAGCAGCATCCGGCTCGAAGGACCAAACATGTTTGCAAATCGGGTACGATAATTCTGAGATAATCGTGGGTGAATGATGAAGTAATGCACGTAGCGTAACAAACGCTTTAATATTTAACGATAACGAATGGTACAAGACATACAGAAACGTAGCACGAAGATATGTGATGGACCACGATAGTTATAAACGCTGAGTAGTAAGCAAAATCGCGGTTCGAGGACAGTATCGCGGATAACCGAAGTGTATTCAACGCGTGTTGTCAATAAACTCAGCTGATTCTCAGGGCCACGTACCGGTGAGAATCAGCTGTGGCCGTTGGTGCCTTGGGCGGACGCAGGTAGGGGGCGCCTAGATCCCGATCCCGGCAAGTGGGATCGGCCGCATGACGGTTTGCCGGAACAGGAGGTATAGGACAATGGGGATGCTACGCTAACCTGATATTTTTATCTCATGCTGGGTAAAAGGACGGATGACGTTTTCGAACAGTTACCCATCGACTCTGCGTACCAATCTGCAGGGTAAACTAAACATGTGATTGCCATAAATCTTACAGCGGTCTTTTTCGTATCCTGTTTTTCATCTAACCGTCCCGCCGTTTTCGTAAACGTGCTACAGCGTGCATTTCGAATTTCGACATGCATAATACCCTTTCTAAATTCTTCAGATAAATCTTACGGAAAATCAGTGTCGTTCGTGCCGCGGTAGAGAGAACATTAACGGTTGCTATTAGCTGTGTTGTTGATAGTGATATTTAAACTAATCACTAGACTGCGGATCTTTATGCAAAATGAAAGTTGGCTGCTGCTATTACAAGGGACAGGAGTCAGACAGACATTTGATTCTTATTGAAATCATTTTAACAATTTGAAAATAATACATTGGTGTTTTCAAATTATTTTAATATTTCCACTGTTTTAAATGCACCTACTCATTTTTGCTACAAATGCATGAAATGCGCAGTCTAGTGATCGCATTACCTGATTGTTGTGATGTGTGCTACAAGACGAGTGATATGGAAATTGTTATTAGTGCATAACCATGTGTTGACAAATGTGAACAGTGATCGTGAGTGTGGACAAATTTCAAGACATCTGTGTGAAATAAACATACGATTTATTTATCGATTCGAAAGTGAAAATGAAATTCTGGATCGTCGACTTGACCGCGCATCCTTTGGGCCGCAGATCTTAGGTTGTAGTATACCAACTATCTATCACCAGCTATGCAGTTTGTCGACCGGAGTATGTCCGTTAGCTTTCGGTACTCTCGTACGAAGTACCGAAGACATCTGTGCAGTTCGTCACCGAGTGACCCAGTGACACACATTTCGAAGCAGCAAATGGATTTACGGCTGAGAATAAGTGAGTTTTTAATTACAATGAGTTTCTGCTTTTTCTTTCGTTTGGGTAAAGTTGCCGTAAGTCGGGTAAAGATGATGTGGGTCCTTGCAGATTTCAATGACCTTGAAATATGTTATAAAACTCGACGTTTTAAATGCCTTTTACCTTCCAAATAGTTGGTGGTCGGTTTTAGTTTCGGAGATAATATTAGCAAGCAGTGTCCGCTATCATGAACACCCATATGAATTTTCAAGTAGGTAAAGTTTTTCACGATTATCTCGTAAACTAAAGCCGACGGCCAAAAAGTCTAAAAGGAAATGTTGTTCAGAATAATGGTCTCGACAACATGTAACGGTTCTGCTTCCGGGCGACGTTGGTCGTTCCGCGGCGGTATCTTCTCGTGCTGGATAACTCGTCGAGCCTGGGTTCGTTTACTGGCGAAAGGATCGGTTGAAGCTGAAATGGATGTGGTGCGCGGGACGTGAAATAACGACAACGTGAATGTATTTTCGGGCCTCACTGCTCCGACTTTCGCGGATCGCGTGCAGACTATCGACGGCGGTGCGGTTACGGATCACTCGGTCCCGGTCGTAGTCATTTATTCGCGACGGCGGAACGCGGCGCGGATGCGGCTTCTCGGACCTGTTGCACGGCGTAGTTCGGATCGAAGGAACGGATCAGGGTCGTTAGATTTCTCGTGGCGGTTAGTCAGTGCACGAGGAGAATGCTGTCTCCTCGTTTACCGTCTCCGAAGTCTGTTGGACGTCTCAGGATGCGGTGAAAGGCTTGTCCGGGAAGCGGTCTGGACGGACAGAGAGGAAGCGGCTACACCGACGGTTAACAAGACTTGCAACGATGTCGAGAAGACCGGGGCGGCGGACTACTCGGCGTCGAGAGCGTGGGAAAGCTAGGCGGGATCGTGAGAATCTCAGTGACGAGTGAGAAACTAGGAAGTGATACTTACGGGATATGTGGCTAGGACGGTGTTCCTTAGAGGCAGCCAAGGCAGGAATAGAGGCCCGTGCTGCGTCTGCAGCGCCTTTTATAGGAACAGGTTGGTGGTAGGGGTGGTAGTGCGGAGAGGTAGGTTTGTAACGTTGAGTTTCCGTTACATGTCGAAGATGTCCGAACTTCGGCCCCCGGTTCCCTCCGAGTGTGGTTCTTAGGCGAGGAGTAACGCGGTGGCGGCCGTTTTGGCGTAACACCTTCCGGGCGCGGGGACAGTCCCCTGTCCTGTGAGTCGTAGTCGTTACAGACGCGGATTTAACGAGTTTGTCGTACTGTAACGAGCACAGTTGCTCGGTAAGAGCCGTTGGAGTCGCATCAGAAAATTCCCCCTCGATATGTCGTCGAAGGAGGAGAAGAAGAAGAAGAAGCAGCGAGCTTCGGTCGTGAACGAAATAGCGAAGACCAGCGATACCATACGTAAAAAATATTTAGCGTTGAAAGTTGGGAAAATGACGGCCGAGAAGAATGTGCGAACAACTTCACAACCGATCGTCGAACCGTTGAAACAGATAGTTCAAAATACGGCTATCGTCGAACCGGACATGGATGGTGACAACGCCTTCTCTGATATTAAAGGAACTCCGCCACCGTCCCCCCTACGAAAAAAAAGAAGATTCTCGGATAATAAGGGAACGACGCCATCATCCTCTATGAAAAAAAGAAGAAGAAGAAGAAAGAAGAATAGAAATAAGAAAAAAAAGAACTACAAAGTAACGCTCGCCTCGAAAAAAAATATATCCTGACGACAACGACGATGACAACGATGACGACGACGATGACGACGACGACGAGATCGAGCCGCGATAGGATACCTTTGAACCACCGATCACGGTATCTTCGGAATCTTCGATGCGTAATATTTTTGAAAATCCAGAAACTCATGGAGAGGAAAATCAACGTCTAACCGAGAATTTCGGACCTTTGGCGCTCGAATATTTAAAAAAATTTTTTATGGACCAACGAAAAATTCCGACAACGTGTAGGGGATATATTTGCAAGACGATAAACTGATGCTGGGAAATTCAACGTTTGAGGTGCATAACAACGACGATATCATCGTTAACGGGGTACGGTACACGGGGACTCACGGTCTTTACGAATTGATATTCAATAAAATTCCCGACGAGCGGTTGTACACCGAGGACGATAAGAACGTGTACAAAAGAATTCTTACGCAAGCGCATCGACGCGGGAATCAGGTAATGGGAAATAAAGGTTACAAGTATAAGAAAATTATAGGACCGATGTTTTTGGTGGGGAGGAGATTCAACTTCCAACTTCTATGCCCGTGAACAACCGTCCAATCGATTACGTGCATTGGGACGATCCGAACGAACTCGTCGATCGTTTGAAATTGTTGACGTCTTCGAAGAACGCCGACCGTTCCAACCACAACAACGAAATAATGTTGATAATCGAAGAACTTCGCGAAGCCGGTATAATTATAAATTAAAGCGCGTGTGCGTTCGTGGAGTTAGTGACGAATGAAATGTCAATCGATGAAATTGTCGCATAGTTACGGCTCGATAAAATGCGCGTTCGTCTTTAATTGTTACGAAACGAATCAAACGATATCCTCGGGAGGAGGAGACGACGACGATGAAAGCTGGAACTTGAGATTTCAAAGTCTATGGATAAAAACTGGATGAGCTATTTCAACGAATACTGCGGATCGAAGAGCAGGTAAAACGGTTGTGCAAGCGATACGAGTTGGTGATAATCGAAGAAGAAGAAGAAGAAGAAGAAGAAGACTAATACAAATATCAAATAATTAATAATAAATAACAGCCAATAGCTGTAGCTGTAGCTGTAGCTGTAGCTGTAGCTGTAGCTGTAGCTGTAGCTGTAGCTGTAGCTGTAGCTGTAGCTGTAGCTGTAGCTGTAGCTGTAGCTGTAGCTGTAGCTGTGGCTGTAGCTGTAGCTGTAGCTGTAGCTGTAGCTGTAGCTGTAGCTGTAGCTGTAGCTGTAGCTGTAGCTGTAGCTGTAGCTGTAGCTGTAGCTGTAGCTGTAGCTGTAGCTGTAGCTGTAGCTGTAG
>CM052311.1:15751169-15764509 GCA_028455605.1 Lasioglossum malachurum
TGAACGCAATACCAGGAATCTGTCCTTGATAAAGGGGATCGCTGTACTCCCCCCCCCCCCCCCACCGACGAACGAAACTTACGCAATACCAGGAAATAGGCCTTGAACGAAATACCAGGAAACTGTCCTTGATAAAGGGGATCGCTGTACACCCCCTCCCTCCTCTCCACCGAACGAGGCTTACGCATATCAGGAAACGGGCCTTGAACGAAATACCTGGAAACTGTCCTTGATAAGAGGGATCGCTGTATTGCCAAACCTCCTCTCCCCTCCCCGCACCTACGAACGTCGACGTACGTCTGACGTATCACGCACCCGATTCTTCTCTCGCCAGGCCCCTTACCCTTCCGCTTCTCGCTATCTTCGCAGCGTAGCCCGCCTGTGCTTCCCCCCTCCTCCCATTTACACTGACACGTACCGTACGCCAGCGTTAGTAGGAAGAGTGCAAAGGCGAGCTACTGTGCGATACTGGGCGAGAGGCGGAAGGGTAAGGGGCCTGGCGAGAATTAGAATATGGCAACTTGGCAACCCTGCACCCGACTCGAGCCTCTCAGCCACGAGGCTGCTCGAGGCATCGAGCCCGCTTGAGCCCGCTCCCCGCTCCCCGCTCGACGGCTCGACTGTCTGCCAGTGTATTACCTAGCTGTATTATTATCCGATTTATGCCGTGTTTGAGCTTATTTTGATCGGGAAAACATTTTCAATCGATAGGTGATAATATCATTATGATAACGTTCATATTAAGTAATGTTGGTTTTAGTTAGTAAATGCCAAGACGCTGTGCGTTACAATGTTGCCTCCGATGCTGAATCACGACCGTATCGAACGTCGCGTCGTTGTGCCTCCTAGAGACAACAATGTAAGCGTTTCTCCATCACTTATTAATAGCAATCAAATGTTTGTTACGATTCATAATTCTGCCATGGAAACGTTATCAATCGATTGTAAATGGCTCGCTGATGAAAACAAGTCTAAACACGCCACAAATCAGATAAGTTAGAGGCATGCCCAACGCCTAATTCGGCGGCTGGCGAGCACAAAGCGTAAGATCTTGCCTCAGCTCGTGACTTCGCTAGTCCGGTCCTGGCTGGCTGGTACATACATACTAGGGAGAACTGCAACAGTGTGCGTGAGAACGTGTGCTACACTGATACACTTATTGTTCGTGGATTCCATTTCCATACGTCCGAGCTGAGTTTCGGCTCATGAGCTGGCGAGCGGCTCGCGAGGCGCTCTTTGAGTAAAAAATTATTCGTCATGCGTCGAAAAGAGATAACCATCATTATTTTTATTTAACGCGTGATAAATAATTTTTTTATCATTCATTCGCTATTTGAAATTTTCAATTCAATAAAAATTTGTAAGCTATTCTAATTTCGAGACGTTCCAACACTTACGCTCTTCGCGAGGGGACGGCTGTATACAAGAACAAGCTTTGGCACGTCCACGTGGAATCCCCGACCTCCATTTTTTCCAAAAGATGTTTTTAACTCGATAAGACCGAGGCCAGTCAATCCGACCTCAATCCGACTTATACATAGAAATACAGGGTGAACATTATAAAGCGTTACAGACGAATCTCTCCAAAAATATTGATGATACGCAAAAATGTTTCAGATGGAAGTTATTCAGTACCGAGGGGGGCATCATGCGTTGGGTTTTTATTTTTACCAGTGGACACTCCGAGGTGAGGTGAAGGTCAACTTCCTTTTTTTTCAATAGAATGTCCTATTTCTTATACCATAAATCGAGAGAGTATCAAATTCTGAATATAAAAGTGTTGACCTTCATATATCCTAAACCTAATAATTAACGAGATAGTATCCAGAGAAGAAAGAAAATTTTTTCGATAATATCTCGTTAACTACTAGATTTAGGACATATGGAGATCAATACATTTTTACTCAGAATTCGATAGTCAATCGATTCATGATGCAGAAAGTAGGTCTTTCCATTAAAAAAAATCAAGGTGACCTTCTCCTTACCTTGGAGTGTTCATCGGGAGAAATAAAAATTCCACCACATGATGTCCCCATTGCTACTGAACAACTTTCATCTCAAACATTTTTGCGTATAATCAATATTTTTCGAGATATTCGTCTCTCACACTTTATAATGTTCACCCTGTATATTCCATCACATAATACTTTTGGATTTCGTCATTAAACCTCTTTTTCCCAGCTTGATCACCGATCCACTAGCCACCCATCCTACATATTAATTAATCCACTTAATTCTTTTAATCAAACTCTTTATTATTCGGAACAGCATGCGTCAAATAAAAGTTATACCGTTTTTTTTTGCTTATTTCTGTTCCCACAGATCGATTCTTGGAACAATTATGTATAAAAAAAGTTGGAACGAAAGTTCGTAGCCTTTGTAAATCAAAATTCATAGGTATATAGGTATAGGTATTGGTATATGTATTCATAGGTTTATTGAATAACATGATAAGTCACTTAAAAAATGGCAAAAAGTAATAGAATAGAATGGAAAATATGTTAGTTATTGAACAAATCTATGTATAAATATCATAATTTCATCATTGGGTTTTAATTTAAAAACGCTACAAACTTTCGTTCCAACCCAATTTTTTGATATTACAAATTTAGGTATCGCATATAAAATTTGAAGTAGGAATTGTTGATTTTCCTAAAATTATGCTCTTACATAGGATATTTCAAGGAATTTTTTGTCTTTGATATTAGTTTTGTTGCTAACTAACACCAAAACATCGTTTTAAATATCAGTTTATCTCGAACACGTTCGTCGAAGAACGTAACACGAAACAGTGGTCTGCTGCACCGATGAAATGCCGTCGGTGGCCTTCTGGTTCTCACTCCAGTCAGAATCTATCCTAGAGGGCGTAAGAGGGCGTAAGTCTAGATTTTTTAATCGTAAATAAGTTTAGTTGTACAACAATCTTATTAATTTTTTTAATTGTTTATGCAACTATAAAATTGCTAAATATTTTGAAATTTTGAATTTGTAGATTTTTTAATACATGCATATGTATATACATATACATACAGGGTGTTTCACGCAATCAGTGATGCCATATGGGGTACGAAACGGTACCAAAATTCTCGGAAATCTCTCCTTCTTTTCCCCTTCCACTATTCACCTTCCCTATTCCACCGACACATTGCGCGTGCCCTCTGGTCATCAGAGAGGGAGTACAGCATATATCGTTGATTTCCTCCCATCTGACAACACTGCACGCAATTGTTTCACGCCATAACTCCGTTATTAATGCATTTACGAAAAAATATCAAAAGAGAAAAATAAATGTTTTTTAATAATATTCATACAATTAATAATATTAATATTATAATATATACTAATAATATTAATTAGTAATTATTATATAAACAATATCACAGCATTACAATTGTTGCAGTGTACACATGAACGCATATACTGATATTCGGATTGTGAGAAATATCGAAAAAGGGATCGTCGAGAGTGGGCAGCATGCGGCTGGACAGCGTGACCGTACCTATCCTTGCAGGGAAATACCCAGAGCACCTAAGGGTGCAATAAAACCAGGCAGCGAACACGTTTGCAACAAGGCGTCCGTACATACTTTCTCTACAGTTCTTTATGTGATAAAATCGAACTGTAAACTCACTTTTCTCGAAAACAAAGGTGTTTCTCAATAATGGATATACAGGATGTCCCATCTAACTTGACCATCTTGGATATCTTTCTTGTTTTTAAAGATACGTCAAAAGTCCGAAAGACAAAGTTGAATGGTTCAGTGAGACTCGCATGATACCAAAGAAATTTTTGTTTTTATGTGATTTTTTTAGATACATCAAGGTCACCTTCATGTTTTCAAATGGCACTTGGTATTTTGGACTTAACAGTATTATAGCCCGTATCAAGAAGAATTCGACGACCTAGTATACCATGACCTTCGGATGACCTTGAAGTACCATTTTAAAAAATGACATAAAAATTTTTTAACAAAAGTCGATCAGTTTTCGATTGGCTATACATTGCAATAAAAAAAGTTCGAAAATTTTTATTTTTAAACAACAAAGATATTTGAGGTGGTCAAGTTAGCTGAGACACCCTGTATACTACAAAGTCTATATAGGGTCTCGTCCAAAAAGCGCTTTCCGATACCCGCGGAAAAAATTAATGTACACTCGTTGTGTGCGTAGCTATCAATATTGTATTTTAAATATACCGTTTCAGTACCTTCTTAAGTTTGGATTACATGTCAAATATTAATTTAGTAACTCATATTTACAATTCAGTTACAATTGAAAAAGAATTCTGATAAATAAAAAATAATTATAGTATGTACTTCGCAATTCTATGTAGTGTATAAAAATGGAGTCCATATTTGGATCTTGATTATTTATCCACATCGTTAAAAATATTATAATCCGAATAAAAATTATATAAACATATACAAAACGAATCAAAGTTAACACCATAAACTTGTAAAGATTTGTTAAAAAACCAACAATGCAAGGAACAAAATTACGTGCACATTGAGTGCATAGAAATATCATACTGATGTAAGCACATCAAAATTAGAATGTCGATTTAAAGTGTAAGATTAATACAAAATGAAGAGCTACACTGTGTGAAACACAAAATTTTTCTAAATAAATTTTTGTATAATTTTATAATTAATATAATTATACTTACACGCATCAAAATAAAATAAACATATATAAGGATATTTATGCTTGTGAATCTATTAATCTATGTTACTGCCAAATTGTAGTTCGTAAGTATTTTATATTACATATGTACTTACTAACAATAAGACTTACTTCATTTCCAACTTCAAATACATGCGCCATATAAATTTGTAGACTCCAAATCGTACACTAATACACCAAATACACCAAAATACACGACACATCGGTAACATCGAGCACGACACCTAAATGGTACGGGGGCTGTCAGAGCCCCTTGGAGCATTGACAACAAAGTCCATAAGATGCAATGTCTGTACTGATCTTAAGTCTGTGCTTAAGCTCAGTACAGACATTGCAGAAAATGCATTTTTCTATCACCGGTTCTGAATTACCGACTCTATAGAAACTGCCCGAGTACGACAGCGGACTCTATCGAAATGGAACGGTCAGCTAGTGAAGTACATGACGTTACAACACGAAATGTGTGTGTCTGAGGACGCCAGATTTTACAGCGTTGTCAGCTTCAAAAGTTCAATGTTGCCGCATTATATTCATACAACAACCGTCGATGCTCGCATCAAAAGCGTTCGAGCGGTTACTTTCTCGCTCTCCGCGCGCACGCGCGAGGCTGTTGAAATTCAGAGGAATTCTTAAGTCCAGAATTTTTAAAAAATCGTAAATAATATTCTCTTAAGCGATCATTCGAATATTCGTTGAGTTGTACAACAATCTTATTAATCAATATTTTTAATTGTTTATGCAAATATAAAATTGCTAAATATTTTGATATTTTTAATTTGTAGATTTTTTAATACATATGTATTAATGTGCATGTACATGTTCATATGTATACATATACTGTGTTTTACGCAATTGTTTCAGATCATAACTCCGTTACGAAAAAATATCAAAAGAGAAAGATAAATGGTTCGAAGAATGCTAAATTCCTAGGCCCTCAGATTTTTTTAGATGCAACTGTGCATGTGCAATTAACAATTGCATCATTTCTTTAAATAGAAATGCATATTTTTGTATATATTTTGCATATATATGCATATATCTCTGTTCATCCTACGTAAAAAATTATTGGGGGGTATACCATAGCAAAAAAATTATTAGTTCTCGAGATATTTTCAAAACCTGCCTTTATCGAAGAAGATGCTCATTGTAAATCAGTTTCTGTTATAACAACAATGTCGAAACGGCGTTTACGTTTACATTGTCGTGAAGCGCTTGAGCATCTTCTTCAATAAAGACAGGTTTTGAAAATATTTCGAGAACTAACAAGTTTTTTGCCATGGCACCCTAATAATTTTTTACGTATAATGAACAGAGGAATTGATTAGTGCAATAAAAAATATGCATTTCTATTTTAAAAAATGATGCAGTCGTGTATTGCACATGCAAAGTTGCACCTAAAAAAAAATCTAATAAGGGCCTACGAATTCGTTCTTCGAACTATTTATCTTTCTCCTTTGACATTTTTTCGTAAATGCATTAATAACGGAGTTATGAATTGAAACAATTGCGTGAAACACCCTGTATATGTATGTAAATAGGTATGTAAGTTCTATTAAGTAATGTAAAGATCACATACGTAAATACTTAAAAAAATTTCTATTTTGTACGTATATGTATTCTTAACTAATGTTAACAGGTCAACATAATTAATTTGAATATTAATAAAAAAGGTATTATATGTATATTTTCCGATACGAAAATATTAGTTATATATATATATATATATATATATATATATATATATAGTTCCAGCACGATTGGTATATAAATACAAAAGGAAGCGTCTTACGATATAGAACATCATATGTTACATTTATAACTGTACATCAACTGACACCTACCAAATCTAAATTTTCAGAAACCAAGAGAAATCTCAACTGGACAATAAAAGCACCAGACTAGAAAACTATTGCGAAACCATACCAGAACAGCAACATCTGTTGCGCAGTCTTTTGACGGTGGTTTTAAGCAGAGTAGACCAATTAGAGGAAAAACTCAATCAGCATTCTGCGCCAGGAAGAGGAAGTCCTTCAATTTTCAAGCAGGACATAGTATTTCCCCTGAATTGTGAACAGGAATTGGAGAAATTCCTGCCAGAAAGTAACGAAGAAGTTGCAACAAGACTAGTATGTGGATACAAAAAAATATCGCTCTACATACAGAACATTAAATTATTACATTCGTAGCTGTACATCTTATCCTCTTACTGTAATTACTATATCTTTTTTCGTAAAAACATATTTAATTTTCAGTCGCTGCCACCAGCGAGGAATCGCTGACTCTAAACAGACCCAGAGAGTTTGAAAGGAGGCAGCAAGAAGACGAGCGAAAGAGTTGCAGCAGTCGCTAATAAGAATATCCTTAAAATCTTGTTCTAGCGTTTTAAAAAAATAATTATAAAAATGATTATATATATAAGTATATAAATCGTTATTCTTAAATATGTACAAGTTGTCAAATTGTTTAATAGAAAGGAAATAAAATTATATAGCAAATGAATTTTTAAATAAAAGTAACTTCTTTAAACCTTCACAAAATGTCCAGAGGACGTTATTTTCGACATTCGAAAAACATTCCGGGAATGTCCAGAGAACACGTTTTAGCAATGCCCAGAAAACACGTTTTAGGAATGTCCCCACAGTATGTTCTGAGGGATATCCAGAGAACACGTTCTAGGAATGTCCCCGCATTACGTTCTGAGATATGTCCAACTTCGTAACACGAACTTTCCCAGTCCCTCGTGAGGCTCTTTCTAGGACCTTATTTGCAGGATGGTCAATGGATGTCCGGAATATCCGAAATGAACGTTCACTGAACGCACATATGATATCCTTGTGCTATTTGGGAAGTCCAAAAAGGATGAAAGAATTTTATTATGGAAAAATAAAAACGGTACACAATCGTGTGTTGCTATCAATATTATATTATAAATACCGTTTCAGTATACCCTCTTAAGTTGGGATTACATGTCAAATATTAATTCAGTAATTCAATCATATTTACAATTCAGTTACAATTGAAAAAGAATTCTAATAAATAAAAAGTAATTATAGTATGTACTTCTTAATTTGATGTAGTGTAAAAAATGGAGTCCATATTTGGATCTTGATTATTTAACCACATCGTTAAAAATATTATAATCCAAATAAAAATTATATAAACATATACAAAACGAATCAAAGTAAACACCATAAACTTGTAAAGATTTGTTAAAAAACCAACAATGCAAGGAACAAAATTATGTGCACATTGTCTGCATAGAAATATCATACTGATTTTAGCACATCAAAATTTTTCTAAATAAATTTTTTATAATTTTAGAATTAATATAACTATATTTACACGCATCAAAATAAAATAAACATACGTAAGGATATTTATGCTTGTGAATCTATTAATCTATGTTACTGCCAAATTGTAGTTCGTAAATATTTTATATTACATATGTACTCTTACTAACAAGAAGACTTATTTCATTTCCAACTTCAAATATCAGGCGCCATATATATTTGTAGACTACAAATCGTATGAAACACCCATAGTAAAAATGATGTATACTGAATAGACAGTTCTTACTAATACACGACACATCGGTAACATTGAGCACGACACCGAAATGGTACGGGGACTCTTAGAGCCCCCCGGGGCATTGACAACAAAGTCCATAAGATGCAATGTCTGTACTGATCTTAAGTCTGTGCTATTAAAGACTACCAGCGCCTGTGCTATTCAGTATTCAGCGAGACCCGTAACACCGACGAGACTGCCAGCCTTACGGGAATTGGTGAGACGTGAATTTTCGGCGTTCTGTTACGCCCTCTAGGACATGTTCTGGCTCCAGCCAGAAAAGCAGAAAGCCGCCGACGGCATTTCGTCGGTGAAGAAGACCTCTGAGGAGATTCTAATCGCGACGAATCGGCGAGAAGGCGAATTATCAGGAAACCATATAGATTATTATTAAATGTTACATTCTCCGCCATAGAAATATATGATTCCATTTAAAAAAACATCGATGACCTTGAAATCTCATAAAGAAATGACCTTGAAAAGTTTTTGCCTTACACCGTTGCATGTGGCCCTTCAAACAGCGTAACTTTGTCCTAAGAACAAAGGTGTTCTGTTTCTACGGAGTCACCCTGTATACATATGCATGTATTAACAAATCTACAAATTCAAAATTTCAAAATATTTTGCAATTTTATAGTTGCATAAACAATTAAAAAAATTAATAAAATTGTTGTATAACTAAACGAATATTCAGACGATCGTTTAAGAAAATTATTTACGATTAAAAAATCTAGACTTTAAATTAAGAAGCAATATTCCTTTGAATTTCAACAGCCTCGTACAACAAGAAAGAAACCGCTCGAATGCTTTCGATGCGAGCATCGACGGTTATTGTATGAATGTAATGCGGCAACATTGCACTTTTGAAGCTGACAACACTGTAAAATCAGAGAGTATATGAGAGTGCTCACGCTCGGGTTTTGCCCGTCCTCATTATAGTGCTGCCCCCTAGTCTGGTGCTTAGCCTGGATCAGCTCCTACATCATCTCTCAGGTTGGACAAGAACCTACATCATCTTTGGTCTTCATCAGAACGAAAAGGTTATATTGTTTCATATAAAATATGTAACTAAGATATAGATCTGATATACATATCTCTAATTACTATAAATTACATATAACATTAATTATAATGATAGAAGTATTTGAATCTTTTCCAATCTTTTAGTTGCAAACTCTAGTTGTAAAAAATAATAAAACGCGGAAGAATTCGGAGATACATATACCGATTTCATATCGAAGCTTGAATGTAACCATTTTGGATATCATTAATTCAATAATGAGGTATTGTCATTAACACTATCCCCGATTTTTTTCATATTTTTAGCTACAGTTATTATTGAGGGGGTATTTTAGTCTACACCATTAAAAAAAATTGATTTTTTATTTTTTGCATTTTCGGAAAGTAGACAGGACTTTTTGAACACGAGGAAGGACCCTTGTATGGACCTAGGTTAGAACACTAGTTGTAAGTATGCCATTTTCATATAACGGGTATGAAAAACTTTAAACGCGTTTTTCTCGAAACAATGTCTTTTTACATGGCTGACATGATATCTCAAACTCTAGTGTCTAGAGTCTAGTCGACCGATTGACTTCAACTTTGAGGTATCCCTTCAGTGGATATGCCGTTATCGTCTCTAAACCAGAATTATAGAAAAAAAATTTGACTTACTATTTTTAGCCCGCTAAACATGAAACAAGCCAAGAAAATCAATATTCAAAATTTAAAGTGCCACGATTTTGTAAATCTTCACTTTTTTCATTCTGGTTCACACCATAATCACAATCAGACTAATAAAGAATCTTTTGGGTCATTTCATGCCAAATTCATCACTTTTTGCAGGCACCATCGTCGATTTTGGGATTTTGAAAATCATAAATCTTGTTGGGTTCTAGAAAACATGCCAAAAGTTTAGACATTACCAAAAACAGATTCTCTATTTGGTACATAGCGACAAAAGGTCAGTAGTAAAAGAATCCTTCCTAAGCAAACCAGCTGACACTAGGCGTTCATTTTGGTTGTCTTTTTAAGTTTTTAAGGTTAGTTTAAACTCCATTCCTTTTTCTGAAACATATGCGGAAATGAAAAATACAAAAGAATAGGATCATGTATTTAGTCGTATTCGTATACAGTATGCTGGTATTTTCTCAAGACCAGCGATACAGACTACAGACAACGGCCCATAAAAGTGGTGCGGCCGACTCGCCTCTACCTGAAACGGGGGGTGAATTACCTATTTATTACATAGCGACGAAAGGTCGATAGTAAAAGAAGCTATCCTAAATACCCGGCGGACACTAGGCGTTCATTTTAGTTGTCTTTCGAGTTTTTAAGTTTACTTTAATCTCCATTCCCTTTTCTGAAACATATATATATGTGGAAGTGGAAAATACAAAAGAATAGGGTCATGTAGTCGTATTCATATACGGTATGATGGTATTTTCTCAAGACCAGTGGTACAGACAACGGATCATAAAAGCGCTGCGATCGACTCGCCTCTATCTGAAACGGGGGGTACACGCCGTACAGTGGGACAAACCGATGAATTCTGTGTCAAAATTAAAGAACATTCGATATAAATGAGATAGAGCAATGATGTTTTAAAAATTAAAGCTGAAACATTGCACAGTATGGGAGCATAGAGAGATTATAACACGAATGGTTTTTAACCTTGAAAAAAATCGTTAAACTTGCACAGTTCCAAGAAAATTGTGGTTTATCCAAAACCATGCGCAGAAAATTTTTTTTGACATGCTATACATAATTTCCAATAGGTGCATCGATTGATGTATTGAAAAATACCTCATTCCATTAAAAAAAATGAAGATGATCTTCATATCTCTAATAAAAATGACATAAAAACAAAAATTTTTTGTATCGCTTGAGCCCCAGTTTACCATTCATCTTAGTCCTTCAGATATTTGATGTATCTTTAAAAACAACAAAGATATTTGAGGTGACTCACCTGTATACTGAAAATTTCATCGAAATCGATTAACATACACAGGAGGTATAAGCGTTAACAGTGGTGAAAATCTTGAAAACCCCGTGTTTGTATTATCGAGAAATGAAAAGGCGAATCCCGCACCCTTGCAATCCTGAAAACGAGTCTACTCCCGCGTCAAACTATTCGTAACTGAGCTTGTCCATCAATTCCGGTCCGATACTTTTTTTCGAGACTGCGAGGCCACATCTCTGGTGTAGGTTGATGGGTCCCTGCTGTGCGATGCACAAAAAGAAAGGTTTTTGTGGGCTCCACAACTCCTTAGGTCTTAGGTAAACTATCGGTAGCTCTCCTTTACAACATGATGGGAATAGGAAACGTTGTTTTCCACATGTTGTTAGGCAACGTGTGTTTTCAATGTACAAGCAAAATTACATGCTTATTTAATATATCTGTGGTTATAATATCTGTGGTTGTCAGGAAGAACGCCGCATGTCACACACTTTCACTTTCGAGATATAGCCGTTTGGTGTTTTGATCACTAATGCTTCGACATAGCACATCGGTTAAATTGTATTTTTTTTCGAGCTTTTCAAATTTGTTTTCATGACTTTTTTTCTGGTAAATACGTCAATCCTATACTACGAAGCACAATGGATGCATAAACTCAAATTTTTTAAAATTTTGACATGCGGCGTTTTACTTGCAACCACAGATATATGATATCAAAAATTATTTCAGATACACCGGAAAATAATAAAATATTCATTTTAGGGAAACCAATAGAGCCCACTACGTACTTTGCAACTGTATACACCATGTAAAAATTTCATACGGCACACATGAGATGTTAAACACTCCAGTAACTACAAACAGCTGTTAGGTTTGAATTATTTGTTATTTAGGGTCCATAAAATTGCTGAATATTCTTTAGACATTCTGAAATAAGGATCGACACCTTTTGTCCTAAAATTACACCTTTCACGTAGTGATAAAACATTTTCCATTTGTTTATGTCCAACAAGTAGTCCAATACATCGCCCCGTACGAGCGATAGGGCAACAGCAGTGGGTTAAGATATTATAAACAGTTACCGCCCATTACTACGCGTTGTAGGGGGTGGCAAGACCCCATCTCGTATTTCCCAGGCAGGAGTACGGTGACGTGTGTAGGTTCGAATGCGCAGCCGATTGGGTCAGAGTGGAGGAGGTAGGCTTCGTTTCATACGCATTTTCGGCTGTGGTCGAAATATTGGCTACAGCGGCCACACATACTATATAGCGTGCAGCGTCAAAGTCAAAATATTGGGACTACGGGCACAGTTGTGGTGGGGATAGGCAGACCTAGCGATAGACTCGATTTGTTTATGTGCCGAAAGTCGGCATTTTCTCGGACAACACGTGTTGACTGTAAAGTAATTGTAGGCATCCCGACTTCTCCGGCGAAAGATAAATGTAAAAATGCTACATATGTATATGTACATATGCTACCTGAGATGTTTGACGAATTATTTCACCGTACAGTTTGTCAGATGATATTGAAGTGAAACTTCTTTGCTGAGGGCGCTACAATTTTCTAGCGTCACAGAAGTCGACCGTTACGGGGCGAACGCCACGAACTGGCTCGTGTCACTTCCGTGAGAAAATAATGAAAAATTAACAAGTTTAGCATTCACTTGTTAACGGTTTCATGCCGAGATACCTAGCTAGCCGGGGGATTATCCGGCCGTGTTTATTGCACTACTTGGCCACGACTCCCGAGGCCCTCGTCGTTTCGTCGCCCTAGCACGGGGGATGGGAAAAAATTGTATTTACATAAATTTTAAAAGTAAAAGAACCTATCCTAAACACCCCTGGCTGACACTAGGCGTTCATCTTGGACGTCCTTCCAGTTTTTAAGTTTACAGTTTTCTCCATTTGCTTTTCTGCAACATGTATACGGGGGATGTGGAAAATATAAAAGAATGGGGTCAATTAAGTCGTATTCGGGACACTGGGCTGGCTGGGAGATTGCCCGGGTCGTGTTTATTGCACCACATGGCCATGGCACCCGCGACCCTTGTCGCTTCGACGCCCTAGCACGGGGGATGGGAAAAAATTGTATTTACATAAATTTTTCGAAGATATTCTCACGAATAAAACCAC
>CM052311.1:15764609-15800801 GCA_028455605.1 Lasioglossum malachurum
CTTTATAAACTCGTAGTGCGTGTGTATGATATTGAAAATAGTGCTAGAGCATATGTGTGGTTTGTTCCAGTATATTATGTACGGTGTTATGAACAGTGCAGATTAAGAATTTGTGGATATGTGTGAGAACAGTTTAAAAGTGAAAGGGCATTGACCCCTTCTGCTCGATAATTCCATAGGGCGGATATTATAAATGCCCTTGTGGATTTCAACGAGTAGGTAGGTTCAATGTCGTCCAACGATTTTTTAATCATTTTCACCTCGCTGGGGCCCCAAATAAGAACCAAGGTATGCATGCGTTTGTCACTTGATACGAGACTGTCGCTCGCCTGTGTGACGTACGCAACGTACACTTTTGTTAGAAATGTTGCAGTATTTTAGGCGGATTTTTAACAGTTAATAACTAAATAACGAAGTCGAAATCGCAATTTTTTTATTCTTCATTTTCGTCTTATATTATCGTCGAGAATCACCCCTTAAATTTTCTCCCACCTGTTGCTAAACACCCATGTAATGTGTGCTAGGCACGACCTGGTGGAGTACGACTCCGACGGATCCCTTATATATGGATGTATGTATATTCGTGTGCATGTGTGAAAACATGAATTGCAATAAGTATCGCGCAATATCGCTCGCACTGGACACTACCGCGGTTCAAATCACGCTATGTACTTGTATCTTTAATGATCCTTGTCCGAAGAATCTCGAAATCAATCTATCGGACTACTTTCTACGACTGTTCTCGTTCGCTCTTTTCCGATAACTAACATCTGGGTCTAACCGACCCTTTCTCGAAGGCCCTGGGAAAATTCCGGCGCCGCGCGGTCGATCGACGGTTTACGTTATGGCGCGTACGTGTTTGTGTTAGGACTGACTCGCACTAGAACCGTACAAAGAACATCCTGTCTGGTCTATGTCACGAGACGTAGACCGTTCTCAGTCCTGACTTCGTACCCTTGACTCTAGTATAAAAAACAGGAAAAACCCTCTTCGTCGCGTCGAAATTTACGACCGCGGCCGAACACTACTCTTACCTTGCTCTTCGTTTCCCTCAAAATTTCTTCGCACCTCTCTACAAGACCCTCCCTTACTCCCCTTTTTCTTATCGCCTTAACCAATATATCCCTATCTACTGAATCAAAGGCCGCTTTTAGATCTATAAACATTATAATCAACCTCCTTTCCTTTCTTTTCACCTGCCTATTTATTAGGTAGTTTAATACAAATATATTGTCGATGCATCCAAGCCCTTTCCTGAAACCCGTTTGACTCGCCGGTATCAACCCCTTCCCCTCCACCTCTTCCCTCACCCTTTCCGCCAAGACTGCTGCGTATATCTTATACTCTGTTTGTGTGAGCGTAACCCCCCTATAATTGCCTACCATGCTTCTGTCCCCTTTCTTCATTATCGGCACCACCACCCCCTCTGACCAGTCCTCCGGCCAACCCTCCCCCCTCCATGCCCTGCTACAAACCCTCCATAACCATTCCTGCACCTCGTTTCCCCCATGCTTCCACACTTCGTTTGGTATCCCGTCCCCTCCTGCCGCTTTCCTCTCCCTCAGCCCCTTTATCACCCTTATAATTTCTCCCGTTTCTAAACCTTTCTGACCCAACCCTCCTCACCCTCAACTCTACCCCTCCTAACAGCCCCCTAAAATGTGCCTCCCACTCTTCCATCATAATACTTTCATCAACTCCAGCCCCCTTTTCCTTTCCCTATTCACTATTCTCCAAACCTGGCTTTCCGACTTTATACCCTCCACCTCTTTTTCCCATTTTTCCCTCTCCCTCTTCTTTTTCTCCTCACATAATCTCTTGTACTCCCTATTCCTTGATTTAAACTCTGTTCCCTCCCCACCCCTCTTCCTCCACCCCTTAGTTCCTCTCTTACTTTCTTTTTCTCTTCTTTACATTCCTCGTCCCACCAACCCTTCTTCTTCACTTTTTCTTTTTTCCCAGTTTCCCTTATTAATTCTTTTATTTTCTCCTTTAGCCCTCTCCAGTCTTTTTGTAAACCCTCCTCTCCCTCTTTCGCCCCCCCAAATTTTTCCGTGAATTCCTTCTTACCCTCTTCCGACCACACTCTCCTGCCCAGCGTCTTCCCCTTCTCTTTCCTCGCTTCTCCTCCTCCCCTATCCCCCTTTAACCATACATTCACCGGCATGTGATCCGACTCTATATTTTCCCCAATTTCCATTTTTCTACCCCCTCTCTAGTATCCTCATTCCCCAGCGCGTAATCGATCACCGAATTTCCTCTTGCCCCTACATACGTCCATTCCCCTTTTTCATCCCCCTTCTTATTCCCATTTAAAATTCCCCAACCTCTCTCACTTAGGAACTCGCATAATTTCCTCCCTTCCGCGTTTACCTTCGCGTCTTTTGACTCCCAATTTCCTTTCACCCATCCCTCTTCCCCCTCTCCTACCTCTCCCCCTTCTCTCCCTGTTCTCGCGTTGAAGTCCCCCCCTATAATCACTCTTACCCCTTTCTCTTTTTCTTCTATCCACTCTCCCAATTCTTCCATTTTTCTATCTAGGTCCCCATTTACGTACACCCCAATCACCCTCCACCCTCTTTCCGACCCTAACTCCTTTCTTACCCCCACTATCATACCCCCTATTACCCTCCCCATTCTTTCCTTTCTCTTGGCCCATTGAGCCTCCCAGAAAAAGCCTCTAGGCAACCTATTTCTGATTTTGTCCCAACCCTTCTCCTCTATCCATGTCTCCATTAGGACTATCACATCCCATTCCTCTAACCCTTTCCAGAAATCCTCTATCTTATTCGCTAACCCCGCTACATTCCAAAAACCCACTTTGCATCCTAATCCCTTTCTTTTTCCCCCTGCCTCTCACCCTGTCCCCCTCTTTACTCGTTTCTCTGCTCTTCTATCCAAATTTCCTCTATCTCGTCCCATCTTTTCATTTTTCCATTAACTTCATGTGCCCGACCTGAACGTTCCTACCTTTTATCCTCTCTTTCTCTGCTTCCCTTTCTATTTTCCATCTTGCCCTCCTTTCCTCCTCCGTAAGGTCGTCATCTATTCTTGCTTTCAAACCCCTAAGCTTTTTCTTCCCTTCCATCACTTTTCATTTTCACCACTGCCATCCCCCTTCCCTCCTTTCCCACCTTTCCTATCTTTTTAATCTCTTTCATTTCCTCTCCCTTTACCTCCATCTTTTACCATAACTTCTTAATCTCCCCTATCAGCTTTTCTCCTTCTCTCCTTATCCCCCTTACTATACAATTATTTCTTTTCTCTTCTCTATCCCTTTTATCCTGTTTGATTTCCATTCTTCTTATTCTCTTTCTATTCTCTTCTGCTAATTCCCCTTCTACCCCGCCTTCCCTACCTTTCATTCCCTCTTTCTCGTCCCCTCTCGCTAACTCTTCTAGTCTCTCCTCTACTTTTATTACCCTTCCCTCTATGCTTTCTATCCAATTCTTTATCTTTACCCTTTTTGCCTCTTCCTCCTCCCTTTCCTGCCTCCATTTCTCCCTTTCCCTCCTCCATTCCTCTAACAACTTTTTCCCTTCTTCCCTCTCCCCCTTCATCTCTTCCCTCATCTTCCGCACCTCCCTCATTAACCCTTTGAACATTTCCTCCATTCCCTTCACTAACCCTCTCCCCTCCCCTTTCACTTCTGGCGGAGACCTTACTGTTGTATCACTTTTTTAAATTATTAAACTTTCCTCTGCCCCCCTCCCTCTACCTGCCCTATTCCCCTTTTCCTCCCCACAAAATCCAGATTTCCCGTGCTAAACCACCGCTCTATATTGCCATCCTTTATAAACCTATCCATTCTCTCTTTTCCTTCTTTCCCGACTTCCCTCCCCGCCCCCTTTTCTTCTTCTCCTCTGTCACTCATTTTCCTCTATACTTCTAACTTTCTTTCCTTCTACTCCTTTCAAAATTTCCCGCTTCCCCCGTCTACCTGACTCCCAGTCTACCTGTCTCTCTCTAGGTCGCGCCACCTTCCTCCTGCTCTCTTTTCCCGCTCCCACCTGTCTAGTGTCTCGCGTACCTAACCTACTAACTGCTCTCACTTGTTCCTTCCCCACTGCTCTTTCTCTCACTCCCTCACCCTATCCCCTTTTCTACCTCCTATCCCTACACCCTAAGCACCCCTCTCTACCCCTTTCTACACTCACACTTCTTTCCACTCCACTCTTTCACACAAATCTCTCGCTCAGCTAACTATGCACAACCGTCTCTCATACAACCGGAAAAGGAAGTCCAGAGATCACGAATAATAATTACGTATCTTTTAGTTGAAGCCGGGTTTAGATACTTTTGTATTTAAATACTGCCCAACTCTGCTTCAAACTAGTGGCTTATCAAATCATTTCAACGAATAATGTTTTCATTAGTTTTGTTAACAAAAATCGATTTTTTGCAAAATCCTAGGGTATAAATCCCACATATAAATAAATATGAATATTAACAAATTGTTGATCGAGATCAAGGATACAGATAAATAAATATGTGTGCAAAATACCGATATTAAGAAACTTATATTTTTTTGTAAAAAATTCCCTAAAAACACCAGAAAAATGAAAGTCTAGACTGGAGCAAAATGAAAACCAAATTTTTCGACGAAAATTTAGAAGGATGACTTTTGGGTACGCTAGCGTGGTTGTTTGGTTTTCGTCTGACTGTGTCAACGATGGGCTAGTGTTGTAGGCATACGGTTGTAATAAGAGAAAGGAATGAAAGGATGTGGGAGAGAAGAGAGTGAAGAGGATGGTTGAGTTTTATGAGTCGGGAAAACCCTGCGTTTGGAAAACTACCATCATCCGTGCAAATCGGTCGACGATGGGATTCGCTGTAATGTGTGTGTGTGTGTGTGTGCGTGTGTGTGTGTGTGTGTGTGTGCAACATAGGATTATTACTGAGAGATTGTCATTGACAAAGAGTGGACACCGAAGGGGGACTACTTTGAAAATATGAATGATTTCAAAAATTATTTCAGATATACACAGGAAAATAGTAAACTGTTCATTTTGGAGAAATCAATTGTAATTATAGAACTTTCGTCAGGTGGAAGCAGATGAACGTATGCAGAGTTGTGCTAATTCAATTACATTTGTAATTCAATTAATTCAATTACTAAGTATTTTAATCAGATTTGTAATTGAAATACAATATAATTAAAATACAGCTCTCCAAATTATAGCACAGAACAATGAAGAAGTGCGGCATATTTTTATGTTTTTCTTTTATTATACTTGTTTAGTGTCTGTGCGGCGCGGCGTAGTTTATATTCCTCGTCCTCGTTCATAATACGTAACGCTATTTTATGTAATTTAATTACAAAGTATTTTATAATTGTACTCCAATTGCAATTACGAATTACATTGTAATTTAATTGAATGAAGATCTGAATTATAAATTACAATATGACTGAATTACAATATAATTCAATTACATCGTAATTATAATTCCTGGAGTAATTCAATTGTAATTCTGCACAACTCTGAACGTATGGGATCAATCAGTTAGAGAATGAAATGTTTTGCCTTGCTTTTATTTCCCATTCCACAGTCCAAACTGAACATAATTTCTAATAGGTCCTAAGGAATTGTAAATAGTACCTTATACATTTTCTAGTTTGTTGGAAGTAGAGCTAAAATATAGTTCGATCTGTTTTGTTTAAATAAAATTAGTTATTCCGCACAATGTGTCTACTTCTGCGATCCTTTCTTTTATTTAACCTTATTAAATAATTATTTTTGCAATTATTTTAATACATGATATTTGATACAGGAAATTGTTTGATATGAAGGAGAATATAATACGGGTGCAGCGAATCAAACAATATAAACTGTTCATTCTGATCTGACTGAAACTCGATATAGGTGCTCGCCCGGATTGAAAGTCGAAATAGGAGCTGATCCAGGCTCAACACTAGACTAGGGGGCAGCACTATAATGGACACGGGCAAAACCCGGGCGTGAGCACCCTCATATACTCTCTGGTACAGACGTCTCATCTTACGGGGCCGTCACGCCGTACTTGCTGGAGCCGAAGTGGCCCCAATACCACTTCGGTGTCGCGCCCAATGTTACCGATAGTAACGTATTAGCAAGTACCGAATATTCTTAATATGATTTGCAGATTACAAATGTATATGGCGCGTGCATTTGAATGGTCAAAATTATGTAGTAGGATAATTATGAAGTGCTACAGTAATGTAAAGTAATAGATTCATGAGCATATTAATATCTTAACGTACATTTATAATATTGTTAAGAGTGTGATCTTGTTTCTGTTAATTACAAAATTACAATAAAATTATTTAGGATAATTTTATGTCAATAGTTTTTCATTTTGCATTTATCTTACGCATCAAATCAACTTTATAATCTTAATGTAATAATGTTTTTCTGAACAAAACTAAAATAAAATCATTTTTTTGTTGAAATGAATTGATTTGAAGTATAACTCAAGTAAGACTTGAGTTTGAAGGTATATTGTATTTTCATATAGTAAACACAATAAAATCGACTGTTCAGTCGCAAGTTCACAAAATACCCTTTCTTTAACGGAAGATCCACTTTCACTTCAAACATCGTGACAATTCAACGAGAACATTATATGAAATATCCACTAACGGGTCTTTCTTTACAATTCTAGTACAATCGAGTTCCCTTTTTACAACCTTCTCTCTTTGCAACAATGATACGGTACTACAGGGGATCGGTATTTCCCCAGCAATCGCGTGTAGCTAAAAATAGTAGAATCATGGAAGGTCGGTTCTCACATTATTTGTGATATTTAGTGACCACACACAGGAGACCGTTTTAGGGATTAAGTCGTTTTCCATACTGTAACTACGCAGCTGTTTTCAACATGTGCACAAGGCATTGCGACCTTCGGAACCTTCCACCCTCGGTACGGGTTGATTTTTCACGGTCATAAACCCTGCGATCCAAATAACCCTCGCATTCGTTAGTCCCGGCCAAGGATCCATGCTTACCCTCTACCAGCTTGTTTCAAGGTTACGCGCTAGCCTCTAAATTACGGTTCGAAGACAATATTCAATTCTTTACACCATGCCTCCAAGGGTACATTGGTCGACCCATACATAGTTTTTCCCGACCGAAACTTTCACCACTCAACTCAGGTATACTCCTACTCCTCCGTCCACTTAGAATTTCCGCTAGACCAATAGAACGGAAGACTGAACAATGACCGGTATCCTGATTGGAAGCGAAAGATCGACAGCACGAATCCGGACTACTTCTTTCCCGATGACAATAGATAACCTCTACTTCTCCTTACCTTAAGGTCAACCTCTCTTCCACGAGGAGCCTCTCGGACCTCGAGTGGAGGGTGGAAGTCGAGTTCACAGTTCAGTTCATTCCGAACCTTTGAACGAGTGACACTAATCACCTCTCTACCGAGTGTCATACTTCTTACAATCGATATCGTGTAAGCGAAGTCATAGTACAGATCAACACGGTTTGATCTGCCCGCGTATAAGGCAGGACTTGTCGGATCAGCCTTACTGATGAATCCACCGACAAGTGTTCGACCGCGGCCATAAATTTTCGTCGCGACGAAGAGGGTTTTTCCTGTTTTTTATACTCGAGTCAAGGGTACGAAGTGAGGACCGAGAACGGTCTACATCTCGTGACATAGACCAGACAGGAGGATCTTTGTTTACGGTTCTAGTGCGGGCCAGTCCCAATACAAACACGTGCGCGCCACAACGTAAACCGTCGATCGACTCCGCGGCGCCGGAATTTTCCCAGGGCCTTCGAGAAAAAGACCGTTGGGACCCAGAAGTTAGTTATCGGAAAAGAGCGAACGAGAGCAGTCGTAGAAAGTCGTCCGGTAGAGTGATTTCGAGATCCTTCGGACAAGGATCATTAAAGATACAAGTAGCGTGATTTGAACCGCGTTAGTGTCCAGTGCGAGCAAGATTGCGCGATACCTATGGCACATCATGTTTTCACACATGCATACGAATATACATACTTATGGCAATCATGTTTTCATACATGCATACGAATATACATACTTATGGCAAATCATGTTTTAACATGATCATAACGAACATACATACGTACATAAGGGATCCCTTGGAGTCATACTCCACCAGGTCGTGCTTAGCACATACCCACACACACTCGACGGATCCCATGGAGCCAGTCTCCATCAGGTCGTGCATAGCACACACTTATACGTACATATATATATACAGCAGAACTCTACCTGCCGAGTCGTGCACATAACATTCTTAATCTATGATAATTCACGATTGTCGCTACTATAACGCTCACATCTTCATCGTCTTTTTCTTTTGTAATCAATGTTTAAATCGTTATTTCTGGGGTTTTTATGCCGCAAGGCTTTTCCCCAATGAGCCAATAAATTATCCAAGATATTTCGGCTCAATTCTGTTTTGTTTATTTAAAAAATTTATTCCTTCTCTACCTTTATATCCTAACATTCCTTTTGAAATACAGGATTTTTCCATGTTGGAAAGATTTCGATACAACAAGTCTGGGACGAAACGGAATTCTTTCAATCCCATCCAATCCGATCCGATCATTTTGAACTAGTTGCCCAAGATTAGTTTGGCGAGCAATATTTAGATAAACTCGCGAATATCACGGTCGCGAGTAAACATTTTGGTCCTTCGAACCGGATCGGTGACCTAGTGAACATACAGTGAGTGCAAGACAACACAAGACGGACAGCAGCAATTATATTGAAAGAATTGCAGCCACGATCATCCGACAACACCGATAAAACAGCAGCGAAAGCAGTCAACCACATCAGATCCAGGTAGGCACGTTTCTTCGAATTTGCCGATCAGGTTTATTTGGCCATCCCCATCGAAACAGTCGTAAAATGGCTAATGCAAACAAGTCTAGACAGCATATCAACGCCCTCAAGATCAAACAACACGTTTTCAAGTAAAACCTGACAGACTTCTCTAAAGAACTATCCGATTATCAAGAGTCCGCGACCGCGCGAACGATACTCCGAGAACGAATCGATCAGATCAGGAAACAGTTCGACGCGTTCAACGACACCCAAGACGAGTTAGGTCAGCATGAGGATTTTGAACAATTACAAATCGAACGCAAGGCCGTGGAAGATTCGTACTACAACGCGTTAGCAATCGCGGTACAATTACTCGAAGAATCGCCAGCTGCACAGAATCATTCAATAAGAATCGCGAGCGATTCACCAGCTCCATCCACTTCTACCAGCATTTCCGGGGTCCATTTACCCAAAATTAGTCTACCAAATTTCGATGGATGGCTAGAAAAATGGTTACCATTCAAGGACGCGTTCGTTAGCATGATCCAAGGTCATCTGGGACTCACCGATGTCCAACGTTTCAACTATCTCAGGCTATCAGTATCGGGACAAGCCGAAGACGCCATTGAATCCTTCACAACGAGCGAGGAGAATTATAAGGCTGCATGGGCTCAATTACTAGAAACGTACGACAACAAACGCTCACACATTTTACGACATAGCGCGATGTTGCTCGAGACACCCGCAATGACTAACACTTCACCAAACGAAATTATTAAATTCATAAATTATATGCAATCGCACATTCGCTTATTGCAATCACTCGGTAGATCTTGGGAAGACATCGCGAGCCATCTAATCACGGGCATCGCTATCGATCGTATAGATCGCGAAATACGTCGGAACTGGGAACAAACTTTCGTAGGCACCGACATGCCCATCGCTTCGGATATGTTCAAACATCTTCGCAACGCCTCACATCAAGGCAATTCTCACAACACTTCGTGCATCACGAATAAATCCGGGAACGCGTTGCCAGAAAACCGACGACCGTCGGCAAACCTTCGAACGCGAGCCGCGAAACGAACATTCGCGACGATGTCGAAAGGGACACTATCATTTTCGAGGCCGAACAAACGAATTCCCACAACGAAAACCTATGCTCTAGCATGCAAAATATGCAAAACGTCATCGCATCAGTTATTTGCTTGTTCTAAATTCGAGAATATGACTATAGAAGAACGATGGGCAGTAGTCACGGCAGAAAATCTATGCCCGAATTGTCTATTGCCAGGGCACAGGATTGATAAGTGCGTAAAGGGTCGGTGTCGCATTTGTAGTCAAAGACACAATACCAAATTGCATAGAGACCAGAAACATACGATTCCCGATAGACAAGCATGACTAGGATCCGAAAGCGCAACCCAACTCTCATCTCGCAATCACACGTTCTTATCGAATAAACCAACGACCGGTTTATTAACAACCGCGATAATCTACGTCCTGGATCGCGATCGAAAGCTGGTTCCGTGTCGCACATTGGTTGATACCTGCTCCAACGCGAATCTCATCACAGTTGAGCTAGCAAATCGATTACAACTACCGACTACTCGACAAACTGCCGTCATCGAAGCGTTGAACCAACTCAACACAACGACAAGCAATCTCATGACCGCTACGATAAAATCAAGACTAACGAATTATCAGAGGACTTTAACATTTTGCATAATTCCACGCATAGCAGATTCATTACCCGACAATCAGATTGACAGAACGGACATTCGCATACCATCAAACCTCCGTCTAGCCGATCCAGAGTTCCATCGTCCGGGAAAAATCGATATGTTACTCGGCACCGGACCCACATTATCTTGTCTCAGTATCGGCCAAATCATCTTATCAAAACAGAATAACGTCGACCTCGTATTACAAAGGACACAACTTGGATGGATCATAGGAGGCGATTTCCTCTCAGCGTCACGATCAAACCGCAAGACTTTTGCCTACAACATACAATTCGATCTACAAAGTTTCTGGAAAATAGAAGAAGGGACCATAGAACGAAATATACCGCGAATATCACGGTCGCGAGTAAACATCGACCACTTTTTGCAGGCGCCATCGTCGATTTTGTTCTAAATGGAATATGTTGTAGTCCATGTGAAATTAGAAGGAGTTTAAGTAATCATTTAGCCGGTTCCGATTTTTTTAGAAATGACAGCCTTTCGAAATTTGCAATTTTTATCTCAGGATTTGTATGTCCGATTGAGCTACATTTTTTTTTGTTTTCTTCAGAAAGGATTGGGCTATTGTAAAGTAAATTTTGCAATCTCGATAATATCAACTTTACAATGTCGAAAAATTTAAACAAACGCTTTTTTTACATTTTTTTCGACGAGGGGCCAGAATGATTTAAATTTTGAAAAAATATGGTTATATTCCTTGAAGTTTCCCCTTCAAAATTCGAAATTATTTCTTTTCGTCGCGAAGTTCGAGAACCGATTGCACGGGAAATACAAAAATAATTCTGAACCTGCTAGTGAAAATAAAAGATTGAACTGAGAAGTCATAAAACAGCATTATACTTACATATATAAATACAACTTTAACTTCGGGTACCCGCATATTGCAAACTTTCGGGACCCTGACCCGACCCGACTGCCATTTCGGGTACCCGAAATCGCGGGTACTCGAAGTTTATAAATTTTCGGGATCCCGACCCGACCCGACCCGATCATTGCCCGACTTGACCCGAGATTTCGGGTACCCTCACACCCCTAGTAAGAAGAGGTTGAAAAATCAATGTGAAGGTTTCACACACAAACAGAAGGAATTTATTATTTATAAATTTATAATAAGTATCTGAACAGAAATAACTTCTGCGTTACACATTTTGTAAATTTCAAACATAAAGATGAAAAGCACAAAACATGTCCCTACTTTACCTAGATTACGATATACATTCTGTCAAAAAAGTACCGGGAATTGGTCAATGAAACAGAAAATATGTATTATTCATTCAAATTTATTGTATCGCCTTCAAAGTAGGCCTCTTTCGAAATAATACACTTATGCCAAAGAATAACCCAATCATCTTTTATGTCATCTATCGCCTAAAAACGGGTGCCTCGAAGTGGTAATTTGAGTTTTGGAAAAAGAAAAAAGTCGGCCAAAGCCATATCAGGGGAATACGGTGGCTGCTCGATAAGATTTGTTGAGTTTTTGGCCAGAAATTCATTCACAATGGTAGCCGTGTGATATGGTGCGTTATCGTGGTTCAAAATCCACCACGTTTCGACCTCTTTTAAATGCACTGTACCACTCATACGCACGTGTTTTTGATAAAGTCGATTCACCGTAAGCCTTATGTAACATTTTCAGCGTTTCGGCACAGGAAATTCCATTTGCAATGCAAAATTTAAGACAGATTCTTTGTTCGATATTTTTATCCATTGTAAAAATCGCAAAACACACTTGAGATGAACTGACAAAATGGCACATTGTAAACGAACTAAATGACAAGTGACGCTCAAACTCCGCGTGAGTATACAGGACAGTTATGCCAACTTAGCGACAAAAAGAATTTCAACAATCCCTTTAAGCGGGCTTTTTAAATGATCGATTCCCGCTACTTTATTGACAGAATGTATATAATATATTAAAGGAATAAATAACAACAATCATCTATTGAGACTCACTAAACAAACTAATATTATATGTAAGTAAAACGAAATACATTACCTCTAATAACAAAAACCTGAAAAAAGAAACTACATCGCACAGACAGCAAATAAGTATATGAAAGAAAAACAAAAATATATCGCACTTCTTCAAAGTTCTGGGCTATAATTTGGAGAAATGTATTTTAATTATATTCTATTTTTGAATTATATTGTATATTTCAATTATATTGTATTTTAATTATATTTTATTTCAATTATATTGTATTTCAATTACACATCTGATTAAAATTCTTAGTAATTGAATTACCATGTAATTGAATTAGCACAACTCTGCCCAATAGGTGCGCTCGAGACGGGATACGGCGCAGCGACGGGATGCGGAGTGGCGAACGGCCGTTCTAGTGGTGAGCGCCACTGATGGCAATTCATGTTGTGCGAAGATATTTTGCTTTCTGATTCGAAAAAAACGTCGACGTTCCAAACTTGAAAGGGTGGTTTCTCAAGATAAAAGTCTGCTCTACCGCGTTTAATTTTACGCTGGACCCTTATTTTTTAAGATAAACTGAAAAATATCCTCAACAATTGATGCAAAAGTGGTGTATCTCCATCTTTACTGATTGTTTAAACATGTTTAAACATTCATAATATATTAATATTGGTATCACTGGATTCGCGCGCGGGAAGGTTTGTAGAATCATTAACTGTAAAGAACAATTCAATATTGTAACGAGACAAGGGGACGAGACAACCCCAGGGGCGCCAAGTCGTCTCGTCACTACCCTGCGACGACAGAAGAATCGCGTCGTGGCCGAATGTTCTAGAAGGCCGCTTGGTCGAAAATCTTCTAAAACCCTTAGTAACGCGTGTAACGTGTAATACCGGTAGACTATCGCGGAGGATTCACTTTTGCTGCGCCTATGGGAGAGGACGAGGTAAGACCACGGCCGCCCATATGTTAGGGAGAGTACGAAGCAATGCTATCGGACGCCCGGCAGCTCAGGAGAGGACAGGGGTTGCACCTGGACGCCTCTCTGGATAAATGGGAGAGAACGGCCATGAAGGCCGGCCGCCCGCCGAGAGGAAAGAACAGGGTAGCTTCCTGGCCGCCTGATAGTAGGATCACTTGGTTACTCTGTACGTCTTGGAGAGGACGGCCATCGAGGCCGGCCGCCGAGCTTACAGAGGACACCAGGTGAATCCGAGTCGTCGCCATAACCCCAGAGGGAGAGTACGGTTGAGATAAACCGGACGCCCGATGGGGGAACTCCTATCATACCCAATATTCCTAATTTCTCGTTGCTAACCTTCTTCAAAGGTTATTGTAAATACATGAAAAATTCCAATGTGTGTATCTAACTTTGAAAATATATTCTGTGTACAGACAATTTTCCTAAATCATGTTTCCTGCGATAACCTCAACCCGTATCCTCCTACAATACCTTTTATAATAACACCACAATATTTGTTTAAAGTTGAAAAATTCGTTTTTTTTTCAATGTTATGTTTCTCAAAAACTGTGCGTGCAGGAGAAAAATTAAGGGCAGATTCTGAATCAGCGCAAAAAACTCTATAAGATCTACCCAACAGTATATTGAAAACATTAAAAAAGTCGAAATTCGTTGGACAGTGTTATACCTGAGCGAGGGGTACGGGAGTTCATTCCATTGTGCTGCCCTTTGCAGATAAAAGTGAAAATGTTAGGGATATACATAAATAGTATGTAGATTATATGTAGATATGTTGAAAACTAAAGTTACATGAGCCAAAAACTTGCAATTTCCTGCTAAATGTCACAATAGGCTCAAAATGTCGTTTTGAGAAACATTTCCTAATTTTGAAGGCCAGTGTCTCGGTATCTATTAGGTCAAAAAATACGTTTGACCGGTGAAATTTAAAGGCAAATTCATGCTCTTTCCAAAAATGAAAAAAAAAGTTCGTAGGACCCATAGTTTTTGAGTAATAAGCGAGAAACCAAAAAAAGGTAATAAAAAACGGGGTTTTTCCCCCTCCCCAAGTTAGCACAGGGTCCTCGAGGTCGAAAACTCAGATTCGACTCCCCAGAGTAACCCTAAATGACGTGTCAAAATTTCATTAAGTTCGGAATACTTTCCAGTGGAAAGTACCTGGCGACTGCACTAGATATGAAGATCTAGAAATCGGGCTGGGCCATGGCGAATGTGACGCGACCGCGTGCACACGGTTTGCGATCGGCCTAACAAATAATATTGTATAAAGCTTTCAAATAAACTTGTAAACCTACACAACAGATACACGTCCCTCTACTAACTTGGTAATCTACTACTACTACGTCAATTTTGACATTAATAGCCTCTTTCATATCTGGGTTTCCATTTTTAAAACTTATTATCAATGTACACTAAACTAACATTATTCTCAACAGACCACGAAACTCATTATGTCATGCTTCTACGTTACCTACATTTATTAATATTAATTCTATACAGAAACATTACATGTTGCATTAAATAATCTTTATCCAACACATAATCTATGTTTCATTATACAGTAATTCTGCGATCGAAGTCTCAACACCGTGTTTTGAACGGACTTCAATAGTATAGGGTGACTATCTTTTTATGACTGCGTCTACCTCGCCGAGACATCAAACGACGAGCCGAACATAGAGAAGGACAGAATGAAATTGGATCGCGTGACCGAAGCGTGTCGCAGTCGCCGGCACAGTTTAAAAACCCGTTCGTCATCACAATGTATACCCAAATTTTATCTTCTTTATCTTTCATTATCTTTTTATGGAACTTTCACCATCATATTCGTGGCATTTTTCTAATGCAAAATGATACCAAACACGATATAATTTCAACTGTATTTCAACTGTTCGCGTCTCTTTCTTTCCAATACGCTCTTCTTCGTTGCGTTCGAAACTTCCAGCGTCGATTAAACCACTAAATACAGTTGAAACTATATCGTGTTTGGTGTCATTTTAATCAGAGAAATGCCAGAAATAAGTTAGTGAAAGTCCCATAAAAAAATAATGAAAATTAAGAAGTTTGAAAATTCGGTTCACTCGAGTCAATGTAGTGGTGTTCCCACCGATATACCCGAGCCGACATCAATCGTCGACAGGCAGTGGAGTGGCTCCAACTGTACTTCGATCGTACAGGCGACCCAGGACTTCGATGGCAGAATTACTGTACTTTCAAATTATTACCTTCACTGGAAGTTATTTTATGTTCGGTCCTATATTGATCTTACTTATTTCTAAAAGAAAGGGAAGACTGGTTTAGTAGCCATCGTTAATGCACAGCCTAAGAGGATCTTACCCTAAAAGGCATGAATAATCTTTATCGCCTTATCCGTACCAGTACTTTATCTGCTTACCTCCTACGAAGATTATGCAAAACTTTTATGCATTGAATGATAAATAGTTCTTTCGATTTAGCGAACGGAGACCCTTCAAATGCATATCTGGAGCGACCATATCTGTCGCATTTATTTTACACAGCTCCTATAAAGCATACCAACGCTTTCGATCATAAGTTGATATGTGTAATTTGGGCAGCGGTGGACAGCGTCTAATGATTTCGTAATTGTAATGCGTGCATTGGCGTGCATAAATACCGCATACTTCTATTGAAAACATAAATCAGGTGACGAATACCTTGGTATTTTGTAATTAATCATGATATAAAATGTGAAATACTTCTGTAATTTGTTGATTGTGAAAGTTAACGGATAAAAAATTATAGCCAATTTTCTGAAGACAATGTTATCGGCAAAAACAAATTTGGCGAAGTTTCCGTTTACGTCTATTCGCAGAATTCGATGAAATTTTGATAATACAGTAATTCTGCGATCGAAGTCCTGGGTCGCCTGTACGATCGAAGTACAGTGCCTACCCACTCCACTGCCTGTCAACGCCGAGTCGCTCCGCAGGGCGGCGACGATTGATGTCGGCTCGGGTATATCGGTGTGAACATCACATCATTGACTCGAGTGAATCAAATTTTCAAACTTCTTAATTTTCATTATTTCTTTATGGAACTGTTACTAACTTATTTCTGGCATTTCTCTGATTCAAATGACACCAAACACGATATCATTTCAACTGCATTTAGTGGTTTAATCGACGGTGGAAATTTCGAACGCAACGAAGAAGAGCGTATTGGAAAGAAAGAGACGCGAACAGTTGAAATACAGTTGAAATTATATCGTGTTTGGTATCATTTTGCATTAGAAAAATGCCACGAATATGATGGTGAAAGTTCCATAAAAAAATAATGAAAGATAAAGAAGATAAAATTTTGGTATACATTGTGATGACGCACGGGTCTTTAAGGGTACCGATCCGACTCAAGAAAGAGTGTGGTGGCACACTCACACACCGCTAGATACTATATACGTACACGAGGTTGCAAGGGTCTAGTCCTTGACCAATCTCGTCTCGCTAATGCACATTTGGGGCCCCTATGTAGTCAAAATCGATAGATAAAAGATCAATCTACTGCGCAAACTTGCCAAAGTGGTCTACTTTTGCGTGTTCGAGGCGTAATTTACATTATTCGGTGACTGCTGTCACCGCCGAGATTGTATCCCGTTGGCGCCACTGTACTTCTCGACATTCAACTGTAGAAATTGTACCCAGCGTCCCCTACTGGACGGAGCTCAAACTAATTTCGAGGTCAAACCCGGATCGGCACCCTTAAGGGTCACTGTCGTGACTAAATAATGAGAAACAGACGTAAGTGCTCGTAGCGGAAAAAATGCCGAAGCTGTACTTTCACAGAACGGTCCCGTTTGAGGTGTACTTCTGTCCTTGACCAATTGCTGTTTTAGATTAGTATGGTTTAACATAATAATCGTTGCATTGACAATGTACGTGTCCCCGCTAGTGCGCGGGCTTCCCACCGTTTCTATAAAGATCCCACTTCTCCCGATATTTAAGAAAATGTATGTCTCTTGACTGTGGCAGCACTGTCGCTCCGCCAATACTTCTCGCCGCTCCGCTAAAGCTGCCGAATAATGCAAATTACGTCTCGAAAACGCAAAAGTAGATCACTTTCGCAAGCTCGCGCACTAGTTTCATCTTTTATCTGTCGATTCTGACTACGTAGGGGCCCCAAATGTGCATTAGCGAGACGAGATTGGTCAAGGACTGGACCCTTGCAACCTCGTGTACGTATACAGTATCTAGCGGTGTGTGAGTGTGCCACCAAACTCTCGCTCGAGCCGGATCGGCCCCCTTAAACTGTGTCGGCGATGGCGACACGCTTCGGCCACGCGATCCTATTTCATTCTGTCCTTCTCTATGTTCGGCTCGTCGTTTGAAGCACGGACTTAAGATAGGTACAGATTGTGCATGCAATACATTTTTCACGCCGTGGTTCTGAATTACCGACCCTGTAGAAAATGCCCTAGGACGACAGCGGACTCTATCGAAATGGACCGGTCAGCTAGTGAACTACATGAGGTTACGACACGAAAGGTGTGTGACTGAGGATGTCAGATTTTACAGCGTTGTCAGCTTTAAAAGTGCACTGTTGCCGCATTATATTCATACAGTAATCGTCGATGCCCGCATCGAAAGCGTTCGAGCGGTTTCTTTTCTGCTTTCCGGAGCTATCGAAATTCAGTGACATATTGCTTCTTAATTTAAAGTATAGAATTCTAATTCGTAAATAATTTTATTAAACGATTATCTGAATATTCGTTGACTTGTTAAAGAATCTTTTTAATGTTTTTAATTGTTTATGTAAATATAAAACTTTTAAATGTTTTGACATTTTTTTAATTCATAGATTGTTTAACGCATTCACGTAAACCTGATTATATATGTACGACGTTCACTTAAGTATGTTCTTTAGGTACAATGGGAGACAAAAATAGAAGAAATTCGAAATCCATCAATATATTAGCAATGAAAGCCATTCATGAGTATATTTTACATTAAACTTTTGCGAATACTGTACCCTCTGTAGCTACATTCAGTGGTCTACACTTGCCGCTTCCATGCTAGTAAGAGACAACACGATAAATTTGACGGTTTGTAACAGTTTATAAATTTTTTTCTCTGTAACTGTTTAGTGAATCCTAATAAATTTTGAACATAATTAATTACATAATTTTTACTACATATAAAAAAAACTGGACTTTCTAGTTGCGTTTTTTCAAGGCTTGAATAGGGTTTGAAGTGGAATTTCATGAATTCTCCATAAGAAGACGTGTTAAAATGCGAAAACTTTAAGTTGCTATAATTCTTAAACGGTGCAGTGAATCGAACCCAAACTTTGGTACTTGCATTGATTTAGTAAGAATTATATCTTGTCAAATTTTCAAAAATTTTGTTGCGTTTTTGTATTACCTCCTGAACATCCTTAAGTAATCTACAGAACAAAAGTATAGCTTTAAAAATTATGTTTTGTATATATACATATACATATCGCAGGGACCATACAAATAAGTTTACGTGACAGGTGAGCAGAGTGACAGAGTCAGAATCAATCAGAATTAACACGACCGTCGCGTCGCATCATCGTGCGTTTACGTGAAGTGAGGTTAGTTACACTCGTGTTCTTTGTGCACGTGTTTCTAATATTCCAATTAATAAAAAGCGATTTCAGGTAAGTTTTTATTTTATATTCATTTTCAGTCATTAAAACATTACCGGCAAAAGGAAAATACAAAAATATTATTATGATTAGGTTGGAGGGAAAATTCTATGATATCGTATTTTAAAGAAAACATTTGAATCAATTGACGAAAATACATGTTTAATATTATTCAATAATATAATTTCCATTATTTGTAATAATATGTTGCCATTTTTCAGATAACCTGTTGTAACGGAAGCGGTCTTGATCGACCAAAGGATGAACGATGGAATTTGAAATGTGTAGTATTCGGATTTTACAATAATTGAACTATATTTCAGCACTTGTGGATTTACAGATTGTCAAAAAACAGAAAGCGAAGCGAAGATAGCGGTGTAAAATGAAATAAAGGAAAACTTTGAAATAACGCGTGATGTTTACTATGGAGCAGCTGATCGTGATAGACTGAGAAAGAGCGCGTTCAGCTGTTCCTCTCTCTCTTTTATTGGCTCGATCCTTCTGGAATATTCGTCAAGCGTCATACTTCCAGGTGGGCATTCGCGAGCATTCCAGAAGGATCGAGAATGGGCTTTGACCAATCGTGTGGTCGATAGCATGCCCACGCATTTCCGCCCGCCGCTGAGTGGTCGGTCATTTGCCGGGATCGCGTCGTTCACTTGGCGGGATCGCAGCGAGGTTTGGCGGGAGTGTGCGCGCTCGCACGCGCCAATCTCAAACACCTGTCAATTCCTGTTTTCCAATGATTCGCTATTGTGTTGGTGAATCTTGTCTCTGCCATTTCAGGTAAGTTTTTATTTTAAATTTATTTTCAGTTAGTGAAACATTACTGGCAAAAGGAAAATACAAAATTATAACTAGGTTGGAGGGAAAATTCTACTGTATTTTAACACGAAACCTACCAACACTGTCAAAATGACTGGTTCCAGGTTTTTCATTTTACAATTAAAAAGCAATAAAACTGATTTCATAAGAAACGACTGGGTAGATATTTTTAGTAGTGCACGTATTACACTAGTAGCTGCACAAAGTCTAAATAAAATCAATCTTGTAATTTTTATAAGGGAACATGTACCAGTTATTTTTGAGGTTCGGTAGGTTTATCGTTAAAGAAAACATTTGTACCAATTTATAAAAATACATGTTCAATATTATTCAATAATATAATTTTCATTATTTGTAACAATATTTCCAATGACTTGCTAGTTAACATGTGTTTTTGATTTACAAGCAAAATTACCTGCTTATTTAAAATAAAACATAGCTTTCCCTCCAGCGTAATATATTCATACTAAAAAATCTTCCCGTTTATTGAACAATGCTTTTCACCAAGAAATTCTAATTTTTAGATGTAGCGAAGATATCCAAAACCTCAATTCATCAGAATGAAACAAATGTTTCATACCGATGTGGATTACATTAGCGGAGGACCATGGGAAGAAACAAAACAGTTTCAACTGATTTTTATATATAATATAATAGAATAAAAAATTTATATAGTTTATAATTATATATAAATAAATATATTGTTATAAACATATATATTATATATATTACTGTATATATATATATATTAGTGTTATATGCGCGATTGTATTGTATTGTATTTACTATGTACCTAATGTTTCTGTAATATATGAAATTTTTATTCAATTAAAATTAAATTTTAATGTCCTATAAACGTCCTGTCAATGTCCTTTTAACGTTCTGAATTGTCCCAGATATGTCCCAGATAAGTCCGAACGGGGCGTCCTACGTACGTCCCACTTTCTAAATGGGACTTATAAATCGGACGTCCGTGGGACAAACAGAGGTCCGATACGGACGTACTTTGGACATTCGTCGGACATCCGAGTGCTAGCTGGGATATAATTATACGACTCTAAAAGCAGTTGACGAACTGTCGCATCATACTGGCGCATACGCACAGCACGAACATAAAGTAGAAAGTCGGTAAGGTAGAGCGCAACATTGAAATGATAAAAAAATTTTTTTCGAGTCGGCAAAAATCCTTCTGGCAATCGTTATTTTAGTCGAAAAGGAACCTATTTTCAATATTTCATCTAATTCTGAGAATGGACTTAAACGGAAACACAACCACAAATTTTGCCGTATAAAGTGGGACATCCCAAAAACTCTGGAAAGTAAGTATTGAGATGAAGTCATAATGCCTGTTCAGGATTCGGTCTCGGATAGCTATACCGGTGCTCGCATTGTCACCCGTTTTTGCCGCATATGTCAACACGCGGACGGTTCATGGATCGCCACTGTTCGACGCCGCTTAGCAACACGGGCGGTTATAATTGGCCGAATGCCACCGTTTGAATCCTTCAAATGTACGACAACAAGGATCATGCGATTCGTGAGCTCCAATCACGATGCTCCACATTCGCCGGTCCTTGTTATTTAAGACACCTGTGGTGCTTTCGTCGCCTTCTTCACTATCGAATCTGCTCACACTCGTTGTCTACCAGTTACTTTGTCATGATGTTTACGCAGTACGACTGCTCTCCCCGCAAGTTCCGCGATACGGATTTCTCTCGCGATTATCCGACGCGCGTGTGACGCCTGACTCGCGGGTTCTCATAGAACACGCAAATAAAGTGAATTGCCACCTGTGGATGTTAAACGCCAAAAACCACCTCTGTCTCGCTTTATCACCTTCTCAAAGACCATTGCCCGTGGATTTCCTTGCGCACTCACCTCTGGGTGGTTCCGGCAGCCGGCAGCTTCCGACCACCATGGTCGGTGCCGAAACAATGCCTTATATTCAATATCAATTTGCGCACTTCACCTTCAATTTATTCTTTAAATATTTATACAGGGTGTCTCAAAATTACCTTAGTTTAATGAAACAGGAGGTTCCCGAGATCATTTCAAGCGACATTTTCCTTTACGAAAATAGTGTATGCAGCTTCGTTAAGGAATTATTAACGAAAAATACGGACCAATCAGAGCGCGAGCTAGACGCGTACAGGCTCTGTCTTTACCTAGCCCTGCTCCCTTCTGTGAAGCTGTCGATCCGCTCGAGATTTATTGCCGCATTGCTTCCCAAACCGTCGTTTTCCTTTCCGCGACGATCCGCGGCCTTCTCGAGGCGCTCTGTTAGGGCTGCGCATACCAGGCGGGCGAGCCACGGGAAAGTTGCCAGAAATCTCGAGCTCCTACTTCTCCTGCTATGTGCCACAGCAGATTTTTGGTAGGAGCTCAAAATTTGTGGCAACTTTACCGTGACTCGCCCGCCTGGTATGCGCAGGCCTTACAGTGGTCCAAATCGAAAAATTCAGTGACTTTTGGCCCAAAAACGAACTTTCTTGTATCGATATCTAATCAGTGAACATTGCTTCCCAAATGTTCATAGACCTTGGAAATGGAGAAATTAGTACAATTTATTAAATATTATATAGTTGCAATAAATGTTGAAAGTTGGACATTTTAAGAAGAGTATTTTTCACGAGAAAAATTGCTTCACTTTGATGCGATGCCCTGACGCGCGCGGTTCCTATTTATTATTTTCTCGTGCTTTCTTTTTTAAATTAAAGAGCTAATTTTTGCGACAAGAAATCGTATCTTACATTATTAATTAGTCTGCATAATATATTAAAAGTAAATGCTCGACTAAATGGAGAAAATTTAAAAAATTTTTTATAATCGGTAAGGGATATCTTTGAAGTCCCAGGAAGTCCCAGTTTCTAACAAATTAGAATATTTTCAGTACACCTTCCTCTATATGATGGTAAAAAAATTGTTTCCGCACTTCCGCCTTTGGCAATTATAACAGTTTAAAACTGTCAATGTTACGTCGCGCCTCCCTACGCTTTACGGACTATACTTGTATTCTCCGACCAAACTTCCAAAGCGATACGGAGTTCTTTTCAACAAACTGTTTGGATTAGAGTTACTTAAAATGTTTATGCTATGGTGCAGATGAGAATGTTCTTAGAGCATTTATCCACTGTTGATTTTTATTTCGTTTTAATCATTTTATGTTTTGTGTTAATAATTCGTAGTGTTTTAATTTACTTTATGAACTAAACTTAAGTTGTATTAGTGTTTTTATTGTGTGTGAATTAAAACCTGAAAATCAAGTAGAATATTAACAAATGAAGATGTATTTTATAGACTATTATTAACATTGGACCCGCACATATGAGCAATGCGAGTAAAATCGTCTAAGAAAAAATACGAAATTATATTCATTTATTTTTTTTTGTTCCTCAAAAATTTATAAAAATAATATATTGACTAAGCTGAATGTATTCCGTTTCACGAAATGTTCGTCGAACTGTCGTAATATCTCAAGTCATTTAATCTCGAATCTGAATCTTTAATGCTTCGTACAGACCTGATCATTTCACTTTGAAACTTTAATTCACTCAATAAACTGCCAACATTTCCTGCATTTCTTTGTGTAGTATACGCCGTTGCAGCTCCCATAGTTATTTGGAAGAAATTCTGGAAATAGCACAAATCCGTTCCGCATGCCGTTCGCCGTTCGGCGCGCCGAAATGTTTGCCGAAAAGCGCGTTTGCCGCGCAGTTCGCCGCGCGGTTCAAGTCTGTACGAGGCATTAAGATAATCTTCCACAATAAAAAAATATATGGAAATGTATATATATATGATTTACTAGATTACGGATTTCATCCAATTTAAAAATGTTTAAAAAGAGGGTCGAAATTTTAATGTAAAGTGTTTTTATTTTAGTTGAAAATGGTAAAAGATTAACTAACGTTTTCGAATGTTGTTAAGGGTAGTTCATATATGCATGTACTTCCCTCACGTATTAATTCTCTTTCATAAATAATAAAGAATTATGTAACGTCTTAGGAGATAATAACGCATTCTCAGCATATTCTGTAAAATTACCACGTTTTTATTAATTTATTAACTCGCTTTCCTGTGTGTCAGTTTGTCTGTTCGGTACATATTTTTCAATTGGTTTTAAACTAACTTCCCGACGAGCTAGAGACTTGAAACTTTAAACATAGCTCAGAACAGGATGACAAAGCAATATTAACTCGCTTTCTTGTAGACTAAAAAAAGCAGAAAATAATTATTTAAACCTCATCCGTCCCTCATTTCACGAACTGAATCTGTCCCTCGGTGGCAAATTGAAATAGTGATAAAAAGTCGATAAATAAAATAACAAGTCAAACAGTTACTTTTCGATGTTTTATTCATTGAAATTGATGAGTTAACACTTACATCTTTGGTTTTTGCAGTTATATGTTTCGCATTAAAAAATCAGTCACCAAGTTCCGGAAAAATTTACCTACAAATGACAGAAAAATGTAACTTATTTAACAGGAAAACTGTGTCAAATTGACACGAGGGATGGATGAGAGAGGGTTAAATAAAATAAAATTTTTAATATATACCACGTTTTTAACACGGACTAGAAGGTATAAAATAATTTTCTCTTGCCCCATACAGATTCCTAACCCTATAGAGATTGTCCTGAAAATTAGTGATTGTGAATTTTTGATAGCTGTGATAATACTTGTAAAATTTAAAACGAAAAACGTGGGACGCATGCAATAGATAATGATGTATGAATAGTTCACCTAAGTCACCAACAATTTTATTGCACTGCAAATGATATAACCTGTTGTGTGTGTGAGTTTTCTCAACGGCAACTACTCTCTACACTCCTTACTATTATCTTGCGCCCCACGTTTTTTGTTTTAAATGTTACAGTATTATGAGTGAGAGAGAGAGAGAGAGAGAGAGAGAGAGAGAGAGAGAGAGAGAGATTTTCCATTTACCGTTGAAGTTGAAGTTACATCTGCATGCTGCACATCATTCCGAACCAGAAGCGTTTTATTGATAGTCAGAGTAGCGAATTATCCGCCGCACGAAAATATACCACTTAAAAGCAAACACTATCGAATTGAGAGAGGATGTTCTTACACAAGTTGTTTCCGTCTAAAAGCAACTGCTTGATAGAGATCATGCAAATTGATTTTAGCCTTAATTGACAATTCAAGATAAGAGTTGAAATGCCCGGGCATGAGCCACTAAAAACATGCTTAAGATTCACGTTGTCCTGAGTGCTTGCATTCACTAATTCCGTTCAATGTGCGCGAACAGATATAACGATACGATGGCGGAAGCGTAAAACAGAGAGTATCCTCTATCTTCGCCAGTCCGCTGGCGATTATGTCATTTTCTCCATTTTACGGAGAAACCTTTTGTCCCGCATCCTCAGCATTAACAGCGTCACGTCGTCACTCTTAAATTTTTCCAGGTAATGCCTGCAAATACATCGGTCGATTCGGTGTCTTCGGTTTGTTTTATAAAACAGTTCACGAATCGCTAGAAACGAATAGCATAACGTCCGCGTCGAAGCTAAATCGCACGAACCCGCAGATAAAGAAAAGGCGTCTTCTCGGCAGAGCTCGTCTGTAGCACCTAAGAACTAGAAGACAATATAACACACAAAAGTCTCGCTTGGCTAGTCATTTACGCTTCCTCTTCCTCGAGTTTTACCCGCGAAACTTGCTACCCATTTTCACTCTTTTCAACCCCTCCCCAACCCCTGGCCACATCCCCTGTTCTTCCGTTCTTCTTCGTCACGCTGGCGCCGGCTCGGTTGCCCACCCTGGAAAAGTATTAGCTACATCCTGTTCGTGATGAAATGGTCTCGGTTTCCTTTCTCAAAAGGCATTTGCTTCTCTACTGTTTACTGGAGACTGAGATTTCATAGCGATTAACGATTATTTCTCTTCCTTCTGTAAGAATGTTTATACCACCGTATGGATATGGATGACTGATTGTTTCACTCATATGTTTACCTGTTGTATACAGTTTTATTGATTTATACTGTTATGTATAATTTTATTGATTTATGCGTTGCGTTAACGTTTTGTTAACAAATGTATGCTTCGTTGAGTTTTTGTTAAATAAACAGTTCCCGTCGAGCGAGCAAAGGATCGTGACGTGTCGGACCTCCTTACAAATTCAGAAGTGGGATCGATTTGTGTTTTTACGTTCGGGGGAATTCAGTTACGGTTTTACGAATTAACTCAGTTATTCAGTTACGGTTTTACGGTTTACCTCAATTATATTATATTAGTTATCTGAGTGAATTTTATTTTATGTACGACGATGAGTTTATATACGACGGCCGAACTGAAAGAAAAATTGAAAGAGTTGAATCTTCCTACAACCGGGTCCAAAAACGAATTGCTGAAGCGGCTCCTGGAAACGGGGATTCCGCCTGAAGAACTGGTGGTGACTGTTCCATCCATGGATGACGAATCACGCGATGCAGGTCGAGACAGTCACCCGCAAGTCGCTGTCACACTTGGAGATCGCTCTCTCGCGGAGGTGGAGCTTGAGTTTCTCCGTCGAGAAAGAGGTCTAGCCACACGCGAGATTGAGCTTTTAAGAAAAGAACTTAATATTGTGAGAACGATGCTGCCGCGTTCAGAAGATGAAGTCCGGACAACACGAACGAGGGTTAAAAAATGGCAGGAGCTCAAAGAACTGATAGGCGAATTTGACTGAAATGTTTTGGAATTCCATCGCTGGGAGAAGCAAATGCAAAAATTGTTCGACGCGTACGAATTGGATGAGCACAGTTCAAAGGCTTTCGTCTGTAGCCGTCTAACGGGACGAGCGTTACGGTGGTACCACTCCCGGGACGACTGTGTCGAATTGTCCAGGGAAGATGTTATGCGCCAGCTGAAGAAAATGTATGGACAACGTGTCACTCCGCTGATTTTGCGACGTGAACTGGAAGTGAGGAGGTGGAACGCATTCTGAACCATGGGCAGTGGGCAGTCTATCTACTTTGCGCTGTTTCTACTGGCTGTAAATATTGTCAATTTTACAACACTGCGTTTGATTTTTATACAGGGTGCAACCGAAACCTATGTATGTAATAGTTAATCGTAATAATTACGTATAATCTATGGTTATTAACAACATTTCTCTTCCTTCTGAACCGCGGACAGTCTATCTACATCGCGTTGTTTTTACTGGTTGTAAATATTTTGTAATATTACTGTAATATGGTGCACCCGAAACATATGTATGTAATCAAATGAAATGAAAATGTTCTTGGCGCAACAGTTCGATCTTGTAATTACAAAAAAGCAAATTGTGCAAGTTAAATTAATCTTTCAACGTTTCACTCCCTTTGTGGATCATTCTCAAGAAAGAAGGAAACTGCGTCTGAAAAAATATTTTTTTATATAACAAAACCTTTATATTATTATAATGAAAACAGATTGTATAACTGTATCAACATTCTGTATTGTATTACTCACATGCTTTATGAAAATTCTTAAAAACGAAGCTGAAATCTGTAGACACGTGTAGTTACCATGTCGTCACACAAGCTACTGAAACAGAGACGTAAATCCAATAGAGACAGAAGCAATCAGAATCAATAGATCGAAACACAAACCAATCGATATTTGGCGGTTATTTCAAACCGTTATTTCAAATTAGAACAGGTTTCAGTTTCAAAATTACCGTTTGAACTTATCTTTTATGAGAGGTATGTCGATGACATCATTACATGTGTCACGTCCAGTGGTTTAGCCGATAATAATAATTAATTATAAAATAAAAAATGATATACATTTTCTTAATTTCTTTTTTTTATATATATATATATATATATATATATATATATACTTGCCTCAATAATGTTGTACGAGAAATAAAATATCAAATATTTGTCAAACTATCGTATATTATACCACACTGCGTGCGATAGAATTAAGAATACTCATCTGCAATCTTCATTAAACAAATTAAGATCGTAGCGAGATTTATTTTATTGTGTCACGTTCTAAAAATAAATCGTGAGCCAATATTCGCTGAAGTCTGTTCATCACTGAAGATTGTGAGGATTTTCGGCAGAATTGATGAGCAATGTTCTCTCCGATCAATACAATGTGCACGATTTAGAAGAAAGCAATTACGAAGAAAACGATTAAAAAGAATCGATGTAGTCACCTCATGGCTAATAAATCTAAGAAAATGGTGCGTTCCCCTAAATTAGGAAGACGCACAGAGTAATAAGATCCGGCCAAGAGAAGGATAAAAGATGCAATGCATACGATTAAGAAGAAAGAGACTAAGAAGAAAAGTGATTAAAACGGAATTGGTGAAGACGCACTCACCTACGAGAACAATGGATTGATCAACCTATAAAAGGTACAGCTCATCATCAGGAGCTCATTATTATTTATTACTTATTACATATTACACAGTACACATTAAACCACGATTAGTAGACGTAGTCAAATATAAAAAGTTCAAAAGAGTTTAGTGAAGTGCAAATCAGTTCAAAATCAAGAAAGCGAGCAAACCCGCAGGAACAATATTGTGTGTGTTCAATAAAGTGAAGAAACGTGTACACTTGTTGGAGAACCACCATCTCCAACAACTCCAAAGGAATAACCACATTTTCTACATCATTCTAAAGCGTGCTGAAGCGACAGCATTGAGGCTTCAAAAGCGAAAACTGCGTATCGGTAAATACTAACAATTTATTATAAGATTTTTATAACTCAATGTACCCTAAAATTGTTCAATAGAATATATTTTGTTAATTTTTATACAAAAATCAATACTTCAAATCATTTTTAAAGAGTTTACCCATCTTCGATTTCTTCGTTCCAATTCCAAGATCAAAGTCACTTAGTATTTAACAAATCCTCAATTACCCGAACCGAAGCCGGTGAATGCAGGTAGGTTCAAAACTGCGTTTTATTCTCAATTTATATAAAATCTATTAAATCAATATAATTACGTCCATCTTAGGATGTAACACATGCATAAAACCACACCAATTACAAACTGTGTTGGACGCGTTTAACAGTTTTCACGATAGAATTCAATTCACACATGAGATCGAGAAGGATTCATGTTTGAACTTTCTGGATGTTAGTGTGGTGGGAGACGGTAATAAGTTAAAAACGAATTGGTATCACAAATCCAGTTGATCGGGGAGATACGTCAACTTGCACTCTCATCATCCCTTGTTGAAATAAAACAGTCCTGAAATTAAAACTCAGAATCCAAGAATGCTACTACAGTGTTGCGAGTTATGTATGGTGGTGTGCGTCACCTCGAAGTAACGATCGGCGGTCGAAATGACGATCGGTGGTCGAAATGACGATCGGTGGTCGAAATGACGATCGGTGGTCGAAATGACGATCAGCAGCCGAAGCGACGATCGAGTCGCGAGACGCGAATTCAGTTCGACGAAAGACTCGGTATAGGCAGGACATATGTACCTGGTGTAGTTTTCGAAGTAGCCTTTTATAATAAAGTAGTTACCTATTTCACTAGACTGTGTTTCGCTATGTGTTTTATTGATCGCTATCGTATTAGCAAACCCGGAATTCAGATCTGATAATTTACAATTAATAAAGGATGTCCTTAGACGCAACGGGTACGGGGTTGATTTTACATCTTGCATAATAAAGGAACGTATTTGTGACATCTATCATCCTCTTCTCGTTGCTAAACGGAAAGAGGAGAAATTCATGAATACGGGTCCTAAAAACTGGAAGAACACCGTTGTCCTCCCTTACGTTGAAAATATATCCAATGACATAAAAAGGATCTTTAGAAAAATAGGATTGCATACGATATTCAAGATACCGTATTATTTAAAAAATTGTTTCCCACGAATCAAAATTCCCACGAATACATCCTTCCAAAAGTTGTAATGTTGTATATTTAATACATTGGACAGGCTATTAGAAACAAGAATCTAACCAAACATTCAATAGAGTTTGACCACCGTTTTGATTTTGAAAACATTAAAACAATAGACAGAGAGAATAATCTGAATAATAGGATATTACTGGAAACGATTCATATGATTAAACATCCTAGCGTTAATCTTAGGTATGAAACGCCTAAGATTCAAGAATATTACGCAACACTATTGAACCAGTAATGGCTTATATTTTTATAACATCCAAATTGCATTGTATTTCAACACAATAAGTTTCCATTACATGGTCACTATTGATGTTATTCAAAATCATCTACACGATGGATTTGCAGTTAGAAATGTTGTTCTTGACGTTTTCACGGTTTGAAATAACCACCAAATATCGATTGGTTTGTGTTTCGATCTATTGATTCTGATTGGTTCTGTCTCTATTGGCTTTACGTCTCTGCTTCAGTAGCTTGTATGACGACATGGTAACTACACGTGTCTACAGATTTCAGTTTCGTTTTTAAGAATTTTCATAAAGCATGTGAGTAATACAATACGGAATGTTGATACAGTAATACAATCCGTCTTCATTATAATAATATAAAGGTTTTGTTATAAAAAAAATTTTTCAGACGCAGTTTTCTTCTTTCTAGAGAATGATCCACATAGGGATTGAAACGTTGAAAGTTTAATTTAACTTGCACAATTTGCTTTTTTGTAATTACAAGATCGAACCATTGCGCCGAGAACATTTTCATTTCATTTGTTTAACAATCTGTCACGTCGTCTAGCTATTCGTAGCCGCCAGAAGGGCGAAAACGCTAGCGACACCGGGTATTTACAGGCCAGGAGACCGGGCCTCGTTCGGCCGCACGAAACGCGGTCCACCCGGGACAAAAAGGTATTCGCAGGCTCGTCGTCTCTCACGAACTTGAATGATATTCGGGCGCCAGGCACTAGACAGTGCCGCTCTAAAGGATTCGCCACAACGTGTGAGTCCTGAACAACACGAATTCGAGCCTGCAACTACCGAGATTCGTCCTGAATAGCCCGCGAACAGGCACAGGGTACTACGCGGGACGAACACGAGGCATTCACCGCGGCGGGAAGGTTTCTCACAAAAGATGCGCTCACTGTAGTTCGGCTAACAATACTTTTGTTCCGTCGCGTAGGAACCATCCAAGTGGGTTTCTTTCGGTTAATATTTATGGTCCGTTCGTGCCTAAAGACCGTCGTCATGGATTAAACAAACTAGGGTCATTCGGCGACCAGTCGAGGCATCTGGCTTATGTTTAGTTTTTATACACCCTTGAAAATACAGGATGTCATAAATCTAGTCCCTCCGAGGGACCACCCGCGACCGTCAAGTACTGTGTCGAATTACCTGGACCGGTCGTCGACCGAGTCTAGGTATCGCCCCACTCCTCCTTCCCAGGGCCTCATTCAGAACTACGGGAAGGAGGTCCTAACTGCTAAAAGTGCACTCATTGGGAAATGCAGTTTTCTACAAGAACCAATCAGTGCATTTTATTTCCTGCTCGAGAAGCCTGACGAACATCGCGTAAAGACCGCATTCGTCAGTTGAGTTTACGCTCTAACGCCGCGCTGTGACACTCTCCAGTCCTCGGGTAGACAAGACAACGCACGAGCCGTTTTATTGTCAATCATTCGTAATATTTATAAACTTGCATCGCGATAGTTCGTTGTCCAGCGATCAGGACATCCGACAAACGGGATCGCATCAGTCGAGATCCCTCGCGTACGAAATCTATCATTCCTCAGATCCGCAAGCGGCATACTTCAGTGTCTCGATCAATTCACGAACACGGATTATCATGTATTCAAATCTGCGCGCATATAAGGCAGGACCTGCTAGATCAGCCTTACTGATGAGTCCACTAGCAGATCCGGGACGAAACGCTTCTTTTAACGTATTTCATTGTCATGCGAATCTATTATTGTTTGTTGCGTCTTTGATATCATTCTACGATTTGAACTACTTGCCCAAGATTAATTTGGCGGGCAACGGATCCGAAGCATTCGCGAACCGACACAACCGCGACTTCAAAACAACTTTATTGTTCGATAGGTGACAGAATCGAGCTGCCGGTGGAAGCCGGCAGCGTTTTTGAGGTTAGCCAGCGCGTCACAAATTATTTGGCGACGGATGTTTGTCGCACGCGCTTCGAGTCCACTGAGGACTTCTATTCGCCGCGTCGAACCCGGCAGCAACGCGATGTTTTGCGTCTTCGTACGCGCTACACGCGCGATTCACGCTCGGATTAAGATGGAATACGCGGTACAAAAGGACTACCTTCGTCGGAATAAGCCACGAAGATACGATACGAGCACGTGGCTGCGTCCCACCGTAGGACTAACGAGGTTGGCCTGAAATGAACGACGACGCGCGGATCCTCGCTAAGAAAAATAGTGCTTCTTACTCGCTAATATTGTTCCCCGGATTCCTACCGCTCGCGATACTTCTCCTGACACGAATACTGGCAGCCATAAAGCCTCGTCGGTATTTCGGCGACGCGATCGCGGACCCGCAAAACGCTAACCGAGCCAACGCGAAGGAGGTCACTTTAAATCGAAGGAAATCTGACAGAGGCTTACCACGGATAACAGGTCGGCGGCAGCTGGTCTACGGCGCCTCACTGTCCCTCCATCCGGCAGCTCCCTTGCAAATTACTTTGTTTCTTAAGCAATCATTAACGTTTACGCAACTAAAGCCGACGAAGAAGTAATCTCCACGCCGTGGCTCGGCAACGCGGAAGCAGAGCGTCCCCCGCTTTCCTAACTTTCCCCCCCGCGAGACGCTTTGCCCTATCGCTCGCAAGATTTTGGCAAGGCCGAGCCCTGCGCGACGATCCTTGGCTTCCGGCGATTCGCGGCTTCTCCGGCAGCGCTGCTCGGCGGTTGGCCGCTTTCCTCGGAGACGATCGACGTTGGTCAATCCGGTCGCGTTCCCAGCTTCTTTCCGGAGGCCCTCGTCGGCGCCTCCAGGTTGTTTTTCCTGGACCTTGTCAATCTCACGATGGCTCAGTGCGGGAGGTACGCCGGAGCCAATATCGTTCACCTCTACGGCCTCTCAGTCCTCTCGGGCAGAAAAGTGTTCGGGGTCCCCTCCCGGGACCCGGCTATGGTCCTGCAAAACCGCGTCGCGCAAATCGGCGCGACGCTTAAAATCATGAGTGCTCTGCCCATGGGTCTCGCTCGTGCCCAGGGAGAGCGCTCGCCACAGCCCATCTCGCGTTTACTTTGCCAGAGGGTGACCCGGTCTTTTGATAACTGGTTACGGAGGACGTAGACAAAACTGCCACGTCACAAGTCATACGATCGATAATAGGAAAAATATTTATATGTATGTAATAGTTCATTGTAATAGTTGCGTATAATCTATGGTTGACACCCTACATATTTTAATAACACTCGAAAAAACTGTTAAAACGTAGAATGTAAAACGTGGATTTTTCACATATTCTCGTCCAAATCTATTGGATAACATAGGAGAAAGGTAAAAATTTATAAGAGAAAGGCAGAAATTTCTGGTTACGCAAAGAAATGTTACCTAGTATTCCTTCTCGATAAATTTTATAATTGGTTAATTTCTCATTTCTCGAGAAATTGAAATCAAGGAAAATTCTTATCAATCTCATTATGTATTTCATAACATATTTTCGGAAATGAATTTTTAGTTAACTCAAATTGCATATTATATGTACTAATCAATCGCGTACGTATAAGCATATCTACGAGCAGCATATCGATGCCTACGTATGCATGCTAGCAATGTGATAATTTATAATAATTTTTGGGGATTTGTGTCGATGTCAGGTAATGCACTTGGTGCTTTGATGTTTGCTGCACGACACAATGTGATACAATGTTTAAATTTTAATGTTTAAACTTCGGAAAAAGTGACGATCGCGTTAATCGTAATTTTCTGTTGTGCGTGAGCAAACAAGCAGTCTACGGTTGAATTCCAAAAACGAAGGTTTAGTTCTTGTGTCCGTTCGTGCATAGTTGGTGTCACAAGTTAGTTATTGTTACTATAATTTACTTGTTGTAATTTTTATGTATTAATTATTTATATAATCTGGTTAATCATAATATTTTAGCCTGTCAATATGAATAAGACATACAAAGATTGCTGGGAATATTTTCGAAAAAATAAAAACAAATAGTCTGCTACCTGCAATATTTGTGAAAAACAGCTTTCATGCCAAGAATCGGCAACCATAAGTCTTCGTAGGCATCTTGAAGGTGTTCACAGTTTTAAAAGAGCGGAAAGTATGGATGAACCAAGTACCAGTAGTTCTAGTTTTAAATCCGTCAAACGATTTCGGTATTCAGATGACAATGAAACAATTAATAAATTTATTACACGACCAATTTTGTTAGAAATAATATCGAAATTGGCAGCTGTTGATCGATTTTCATTTAATCAAATCACTAAAAGTGAATTTATAAGACACAGTTTATCGATCAAAGGATTTAGTCTCTCCCGTAATCCATCAGATGTAATGCAATTGATTATGGGCTATTATATGCAGAAGGAAGAAAAATTAACTAAAAAAATAAAAACACTAAAATTAAACAACAAAAAATTCAGCATATCTATTGATTAATGGACGAGTGTAACCAATAAAAGATATATGGATGTACATATCTATTACAGTAGCAAGGAATCTACCAATCTAGGGTTAATACCATTTCTTGGAAGCTGTACAGCTGAAAAAGCTTTAGAACTATGTACTTGATGTAAAACTAAATTCTTTTAGTCTTTCACTACAAGAAGACGTTCTAGCTGTTATGACTGATGGGGCGTCTGTTATGCAAAAATTTTGGCGACTCTCTCCGGCATACCAACAGCTGTGTTATAATCATGGGGTACATTTAGCTGTTTTAAAAATATTTTATGTAAAAAAAATACTGATGATACCCAATCTTGTGATTCAGACGAGAACAATAGATTTTTAGAAAACGAAAATAAGGGTTCAGCCGATTCAGATTCCGATGTCGAAACAATAGAAACCACAAATGTTCAATTACGACCAACAATCAGAGAAACAGACATAACAATTAGAAAAATGGTAAAAATATTTAAAAATTTTCCGGTAAAGAATGATATTCTGCAGAAATATATAGAGGAAGGACAAAATACAAAATTAAAACTCATTATGGATTGTAAAACCAGGTGGAACACTATGGAGGCTATGATTAGACGAATTTTGAGAGTACGGAATCCTATTAAAAGAGCACTGTCTGAAATAAATATAGATTACATGTGGAAAGATGAATATATTAAAATTGCCGAAATTTTATTAGCTACATTAGAGCCTATAAGAATTACAATAGAAAATCTTAGTAGAGAAGATTCGTTATTATTAACTGCTGAAGGTGCTCTTGAATTCTTATTTAAAACTTTAGAAAAACTGAATGCTGAATTGAGTAATGAGTTTTTCTTCTTGTTATTAAAGAAGAAATATCGGTAAACCTTTCGTTTAGGGGAGGAAGCTCCGATGACCTTCATCTTGACATTCTGAACATTCTGAACAATTTTTGTCATTACATATACCCGGTGCTCGGCTTTAGTTTCCGAGATAATTGCAAAAAACTATTGTTAATACAGTAATCGCGAAAAACCTGTCGAACAGCCGGGGGCTGGAGCGACAGGTTTTGAGAGGTGGTATATTTTTTGACTGCGTTTCTACGTCGATCGCGCCGAGCGAGACTTCAATAGAGAGCCGAACATAGAGAAGAACAGAATGAGATACGGATCGGTTGGCCGAAGTGTGTCGCCGTCGCCAACACAACTTAAAGGCCCACATTGTTGCTGTTATTCGTTGCCTTCGAAACTTCGATCGTCGATTAAACCACTAAATACAGTTGAAATTATATCGTGTTTGGTGTCATTTTAATCAGAGAAATGCCAGAAATAAGTTATTGAAAGTCAAATAAAAAAATAATGAAAATTAAGAAGTTTGAAAATTCGATTCACTCGAGTCAATGTTGTGGTGTTCACACCCATATACCCGAGCCGAGATCAATCATCGCCGCCGTGCGTCTCGGCGCGACGTTGGCTGGGAGCGGAGTGGGTAGGCGCTCGACAGGTTTTGCGCGATTACTGTACTGTATTGCATTTTCCGTTTTCCTGCACGCTCCGTGGCAACGTAAACCTGTTCCGTAGCCGCATCTGTTTATTTTTTGTTTGTAAACACGTTGTGGAGATAAGAAGCGACCATACCACACCCACCCACTCAGTGTTTCACACGCACCCAGTGTTTCTAAAAAGAAGGTTCTCACATTATACAATATAAAATCAACTGACAATGAGACCAATACAGCATACATGTATTATATTATCGCATTTGATAGTGAAAGAAATTGGTATTGGTTTTAGTTGATTTTATATTGTTTAATGTGAGAACCTTCGTCTCAG
>CM052311.1:15800901-15824050 GCA_028455605.1 Lasioglossum malachurum
AATATCACACACACCCACCCAGTGTTTCACACGCACCCAGTGTTTCTAAAAAGAAGGTTCTCACATTATACAATATAAAATCAACTGACAATGAGACCAATACAGCATACATGTATTATATTATCGCATTTGATAGTGAAAGAAATTGGTATTGGTTTTAGTTGATTTTATATTGTTTAATGTGAGAACCTTCGTCTCAGAAACACTGGGTGCGTGTGAAACACTGGGTGGGTGTGTGTGATATTGTCGCTTGTGGTATCGTGTGCTGGATAATACATGTATGCTGTATTGGTCTCAGTTGATTCTATATTGAATAAAGTGAGAACCTTCTTTTTAGAAACACTGGGTGGGTGTGAAACACTGGGTGGGTGTGTGTGGTATTGTGTGTTGGTTTACGTTGCTACGGAGCGTGGAAGAATACGGAAAATTCAATACAGTAGTTGTAATGTCAAGGTGAAGGTCATCGGAGCTGCCTCCCCTAAAAGAAAGGTTTACCGATTCAGGATATACATTTTTCTATTTAATATCCAAAGCAGATATGTATAAAATGACAAAACAAATTCTAAGCAGGCTTCTCGGAAATTATAACAATGATAATGATTCTTATGAAAATAGTGGAAAACTTTCAGGTTCTCAGAATGAGGAACTATCACTGAAAAAACAGTTGGAATTAGAAATTGCAGATAGCCTGTGACGTGGCAAAATAACCATGTCCCTTCTTATATTAGAGATTCCTCTCTAAGTAGAAATTCGAAAGGACCGGACCGCCCTCTGGCAATATAATTGCGTATTAATTAGCAGCTGTAAGCGCTCCTACTGGGACATCCCAAAATTTAAGAACTGTGACTGTAAGGAAATTCGAACGTCGTGCCGATTGGCTAGATTAGCCTCGCTGCTAGAGAAAAGGAAAAACGCCTGACCACACATTTGTGTCAAACCCTTCCGCGGAAGGAAATAAAAGGATATCGAGCCCAGGCCAACCAACCTGGAGGCGCCGACGAGGGACCATGGGACCTGAAATAAGATCTAAGTATCGTCCCGTCGACGCCTCGTCCCGCAGCAACAACAGTCCCATGCAGGAGCGGCTCGAGCGATCCTGGAATGTCTTGCGACATTCCCGGTGGCAGAACGGCCACCGTTAAGGTAACCAGGGAAACGGCAAGGTCAGGGGCCTCCCTGTCGAGTGTCGGCCCTACGTATTGGCGACATCGCGAGCGACAGTAATTGGCGGGCAAAACCGAAAGAGTGGGGGACGCCTCACTTCCGCATCCTCGAGCCACCGAAAATCAAGGGCACTGTTGCGTAGGCTTTCGTTCTAATTAGTTGTTTCGATCCGACACTTGTAACCGCGTGTGCGTAAGAATGTAAGATATTGTACGAGCGGCCGTCCGTAGCAAATCGAACGAGATACGCCGAGTTAGCATCGCTGCCGGTGGTAAGTGCCAACCAGACTTCAAGTTTATGATTTCGTGATATCAACGATTTTCCAAGTGGCTAAGGCGGCATTTTTGTGTAATATTTCTCGGTTGCTTGCAGTTCGTTTTAACGACGACCGCGTGTTTTTGTGAAGCCGTTGTAACGGCTGCCCTTTGTGATTTCCTTAGGCGAGTTTCCCAGTGAGAGCGACCAGCGCGAGTTCCGCCGAATTACCACGTGTTCGCATAATTTCGTTGTAGCTGCCGCGCACAGTCATTTTGCAATCATTTTGACAAATCCATCGTCACCCCGCGCCGGCCTAGAATCTCGGATTATTGCCGATGCGGGTTGATTTCTTTGTTCCGAGAATCGCGTATTCCACCGGGAACCGGTAACACTTATGTAATCGCTGTTCTTTCGCCCGGTCAACCGGCGTAGTACCGATTCTATCTTGTTGCAGCGAAACCGTGCACGTGCCGGCCTTCCACCGAACACGTAACTTTCTCCGTCCTATAATATTGTTTCTCTTACCATTCTTTGTACACCTCCATTGCTACCGAATAGTTACTCGACAGCTTGTACAGTATTATTAGTAAAGTCAAACTGGTATTAAATTCTATTTTCTCAGTTCTCGCACGTGTCGAGATTATCCACGAGGTCCCTTCCCGCCGTGGGGAACGTCCTGTCCGATCCTGTGTAGAATCCTGTGACCATACCGAGCTATTCAGATTCTCGAGATCGTGATCTTGCAGGCTTCATTTATTATCGTGCGACATCTCCTGATGTCTGGCGCCCGAAATACGAACCTTTGATTGTTGCATACGTCTCGAAGCCCGCGAGAACACGTTTTATCACGGGTGGACTGGGCCCAGCACGGTCGGACCCAGCCTGGCCATCACGTCTGTAAAAACCCGAAGCAGATTGTTTTCCGCCTCTCTATACGAGACCCGGCAAATAAACCGCGTGATAAATTGGCGCCCGAACAGCCGGATTCTCCGCCACGTGATAAGCCTTAAAGAATTTCGTGTCAAGAGTTTAGCGTCAGAAGAAAATAAATTCCGGACTCTAACAAAGGAATTCCAGTTTTTTTAGTCCACTGGAAAAAGGACACCCAATCTGCAGCAACTTTTGGATGTTCTACATACAATACAATAAAGCCAACATCCACACAAAATGAAAGAAATTTTTCTACGGCTACAGATTTTGTTACAAAAAAAAAAGAAGTAGATTGTCTGATTCTACATTAGACACATTATGCTTCTTAAGAAGTCATTTCAAAAAACAAAAGCGTAATGTTTCACTTTATGAATGTTTGGTTTTAAATAAACGAATTTATCGGTTATATTAAGCGTCTATTTTTTCCTTGTTTTTAAAGTTATGTACATATTGGACAGGAATAAACATTGAGTTAAAGATTTTTGCGCTTTTCAAATATCATAAGTTCTCGAGAATTCGTGAAAAATATAGCATTCTCGAGAAATGAAAAATGTTGAGAAATCAGGAACGTTACCCTAATGCTTAAATATTAATTACAAACGAACCAATTTTATTCCACCTAAAAAGAATCGCGTAACATTCATATTTGTAAGGGGTTAATATAACATTGAATTCTTTATTTCGTATTTCTACGTATTTTAATTTTATGCTGACGAGATAACACTAGGCATGGGATCAAGTTCAATATGTACTCACGAATCCGAGTCAAGTTCAATAACCAAGTTTCATTTCATGGGTTTCGATTACTACTTGAAAGCAATAAAAGTTTCAATGATTATACTTGAAAAGTATTCATTGTATACAAGTAGTTATCGAACCTCGGAATGAGTACAAACAAGTTTCGAAAAGATACTTATAAGTACTTCGATGTTGAAAGAGTAATCGAAACTTCCACAAGTAGTATTTACTTGAATCTTGTAAATCAGACTGCATATATAAATAGTTTTTGGTCTTCTCTTATTTCTTCTATTTTGTATATATGTGTACAATGAACACGTGCGCATTTTTTGTCTGCTATAGCAACCTTTTCAGATATACCACCAGTGGTCGTGCCCGTCCGAAGGGCCTAGCAGCCTATAAAAAAACTATACGCGTGGAAAACCACGCGCGGCAGAAGTTGAACTTCCTGCAGTGTAGTGATGTTTAGAAGTAAATTAAGATTGGAAATGGTAAGTAATCCTAATGAAGCGACAATATCAAGAACTACTAATACAAAAAAAAATAATGAAGCTACAACAAGATCAGGAACAACTAATACAAAAAAATCATAGAAAAATTTTCATTTAAAAAAAGATGAACGATCAAAATTTGCGACGCAAAGAAGGAGAGCGTATGGGATATGCTATGAACTTTGTTTCTTTCTTACCCATACGCTCTCCTTCTTTGCATCGCAAATTTTTATCGTTCATTATTTTTGAAATGAAAATTTTTCTATGATTTTTTTTGTATTAATTGTTCTTGATCTTGTTGTCGCTTCATTATTTTTTTTTGTGTTAGTAGTTCCTGATCTAGTCGCTTCATTAGGATTACTTACCATTTCCAATCTCAATTTACTTCTAAACACTACACTGCAAGAGATTTCACTTCTGCCGCGCGTGGTTTTCCACGCGTATAGTTTTTTATACATAAGAATATTAATCCTGGGTTATAAAATACTAGTGTCAAGTATAGGTACTCACAAATTTTTCATAATCTTTTGTACCTCCGTCGGATCAACAGGACACTGCCATTTGCGCAAAGAAGTTTAAAGCACAACACAACACATTATCCAAAATTGTGACAACGAACGAGAAGAAGTTACTCCGACCACGGTCAAAATAGTACTGCGGTTGTCACCTCGGTTTTTCGTGAATGGTTAAGGGTGCAAAAGTGGGGAAATTGTCAAAGAAATTCCTTGTGGCATGCGGTCATCAATGACGTCATTTATAAAGGTAGTCCGCTCGTCGATTCGATGGGTCAGTCGCACGTATTGTCGCACGTTTTTTAATTTTTTTTTTTTCTTAAAAAATCAACTACTGCGACCCAAACATAGAGATTAGTTCCCTGCTCGCCGCGAGATGGGATAGCTGCCAGCCACATGAAAGCATGAACGCGCTGGCCTTACCCACCGCTCAGATATACATATGTATATACACATAGGACAGCTGCCATGGATATTCCACCACTTTTTTTTACCTTTGACCGTTCGCTTTTTCATGTCGCGAATTCCGTGACGCGAATTAGGCTTACACCCTGCCAAAAGAAGTTTCACTTCAAAAATACAATCTAAGTTATTATTTGTTGTGAGAAATAATCATCAACCAGGCTTAGGTTGGCACCCCTGAGCCGGTTGGTAGCGTTTTTATAACTGGATGTGTTTGCTTGCGTTTGAATGCGTCTTACAGCTAACTGCAAAACGTGTGTTGTCCGAAGAAGTGCTGAGCGTGTGATCTGGAAGCCTATACCATACATTTATAAAACTGTCGAGTGCAAGTGCACCGCGATAATATTCTACATATATATATATTGTCACGTTGGACTTTTCCGACGAGCGGGAGGGCTCGCGAAAATGACCATTTGCGGGCTTTGCAGGCACAAAGTCCGCGCCGCGCTTAGCCGAGTATATGCGGTCCGATCGGGACAACGAGATTCGAACGTCCGACCAAATTCTCTAATATCTTCGTTCGGGCGCCAGGTACTCCGGAGGTGCCACTCGGAAAGGCCGAGCTCGGGCGTCGAACCTTCGAAGTACGCGGATCGAAAAGTACGCCGCGAGACGGGCCAGAGATTCGAACAGGGGAAGGCTAGGATAGTCCTCACGGCAGGACGGATCTCACAGGATTAATTAACTGATTAACGACAGTATGGGCTCGAGATGTTTAATCAATCGTCGTTGGTTACAAAGTACGGCCACGTGGCCGCGACCCGAGAGCCCGCGCTCTTCATACACTGTAAGCGATCGATGTAAATTCGCTGCGCGGTTGTCGTACAGAATTCTAATCACCCCGATATCGTCGGATCGTCGCAATTCCGAGAGTCACGGACGACGGAATCGAGCGCTACGCGGATGGACGGCGCGAAGAAGGACGGCCGCGATGACCTCCGCCTGTCATTCGAATCGACGCGTAAGATAACAGTTACGCGTTCGAACGCCGTCGCTCGCCGTTCGTTTATCGCCGTGGCACAGGATTCTTGCGGAACGCGGCTCGTCGGAGGAAACTTCCGTATTCTCGACACTCGAGGAACTCTCTCAACAAATTTGTCTCAAAATGCCGTCGGAACAAGCATGAGAAGTCGGCACGAGGCGCCCGGCGCCTCGGCACACGTGGAAATTCGAGGACGAAACGAGAAGCGTTTGTCCTCCCGCGACAAAGGTCGAATCACCTCGCAAGAAATGCCGAATGGATCACTGGCTTGACTTACTGTTTCGCGTGTTTGCTCGATGTTCTCTCTCGTCCACGGGACGCTGGTTGTACTGACCTTCTTGGACCTTCTCACTCGCACGGAATTCGCACGACACGATGCGAACGGGCTGTCGAATACGTTGCGGTACTCGCGCGGAAACGGCGTAGATTGATATTGAGTTTATGCGTGCGGAAGTGTCGGAAGCCAACGCGACAGTGATCCATCGATTTTCGTCAGCGCGACGGGTCGATCCTTGGTCCCCCCTCTCGACGCGTTCCCGAATTTCCCTGATTGGCGCGTGGCCAGCGCGCGACGTATTAGATGCCAGGATCGTCCCTACGGAGACCCTTAGGGCCCTGGACCATAGCGCCTCACATAATTCTGGTCATTTTCCTCACCGGAAAAGGCTCAGCCTTCCTTTGGATTCCGGTTACACCACCCTCGCTAGAGCTGAGCGGGGTGAGACGACGTCGGGACCTTGAAATGTCGCCGCGACGTGATGTCTCAGAATTGCTCCTCGCCCTCCGACGCCTCCGGGCTCGGGTCCAGTGTGCTCTCGGTCCAGTAATCTTTGCCCGTGCACGGGGCTCACGCTAGGTCTTTCCGTTGTTCTTCCTGGTTCGTCCTGCTCTGCATATCTTTTACTAGGGAAATTCCGGACGGTCGGGGTACTTTTGACGCGTCCGTGACACGGCCCTGTAACTTGCCGTTCTCTGCGCGTACCATAGATGTCAATTATTTCGTGTCGATAAGTACGGAACTTCCTCGGGAGCGCTCTCGAATCCTGCGGTGTCACGTTGTGTCTCGTGAGAGGGCAGTCCGGTCCTTCTTATATTCGCTTATTATCGTCGCAAACGTGCAACGTCACGATATATACAGGGTGTTTAGCAACAGGTGGGAGAAAATTTAAGGGGTGATTCTCGACGATAATATAAGACGAAAATGAAGAATAAAAAAATTGCGATTTCGACTTCGTTATTTAGTTATTAACTGTTAAAAATCCGCCTAAAATGCTGCAACATTTCTAACAAAAGTGTACGTTGCGTACGTCACACAGGCGAGCGACAGTCTCGTATCAAGTGACAAACGCATACATACCTTGGTTCTTATTTGGGGCCCCAGCGAGGTGAAAATGTTTAAAAAATCGTTGGATGACATTGAACCTACCTACTCGTTGAAATCCACAAGGGCATTTCTAATATCCGCCCTATGGAATTATCGAGCAGAAGGGGTCAATGCCCTTTCACTTTTAAACTGTTCTCACATATATCCACAAATTCTTAATCTGCACTGTTCATAACACCGTACATAATACACTGGAACAAACCACACATATGCTCTAGCACTATTTTCAATATCATACACACGCACTACGAGTTTATAAAGAGTTTACTGAGGAGAATGTAAATAACTGGTAATCCTTTAATGTTGAAACACTGCACTTTATTGAACTTGGTTTACGTTGCGAGACTCGCTCACAGACGAAACGGACATCTTGAGGTCGTGTGATTTCTGCGAACGGAAATCTTCGACGCGTGCGAGAAAAATCGTCCGTACAAGCTAGCATCCGTATGCACACTGGTTCGAGACAGCTGATGAGGTCAATGCCTGAAACCGATCGATAAAACAAATGCCGATCTACAACAGTAACTCCCGCCGATTTAAGGTTGTATCAATTAGATTATATTAGTTACGAGGCCTAATAACCATCCTAGCAGCTCCCCGGTTTCGCATCGGATTCGTCTGCGCGTCTCTCCTAGTGACTTCCGAATTTCGTATTGGGTTCGTTCACGAAGTTCACTCATAGAAGTTCATTCATTCATAGAGGCTCCCTGACTTCGCGTCAGGTTCGTATTCGCTGTTTATAATCCTAGCAGCTCCCCAATTTCGCATTGGGTTCGTCCGCGCACCTTAAATAACAAATTGATACCATATTCCTATTGTAATTACACTTCGCCGGCCACTCGTTGCTACTCACGGCCCCGGCTCGTAACACCATATACAGAAGAAATTGAGACTGGCAATTTCATGTTTCAGTATAATAACGCCTCAATTCATGCATCAAGACAAACAAAAGAGTGGTTGGACATCAAAAATATAAGGAGTTGGATATGGCCAGCTTGTTCGACAGATTTAAACCCAATTGTGAATCTTTGGGGAATACTTGCAAGAAAAGTATATGGCAATTGTAAACAGTACAACTCTGTTTCAGAGTTATGGATTGCGGTGAACGAAGCGTGGACATCCATCGCAGCAGAAACTCTTCGTACTTTGATTATTCGAAGAAATGGCAATTTAAGTATTAATTTGTAAATATAGAAGAAATTTTCGATAATCTTGATGTTATCTACCTAAAAAACGTGTGGCTTTATGAAAATTTTGCAGTTTGTTTTTTGTTAAACTACATATGTATATACCTACGTTTTTCTGTAAATAAATAATATATCTATGAATGTAATCATGTAAATGGATTCTTTTATTAATCCTAAAATGATATCGTGCATTAGCTTCTCATTACTATGAAGTTGTGGGAGCTCGATAATAATAAATGAAAATGATAAGAAAGGAGCTCCACGAATACGAAAGAGAGGAGGAAAAAGGAAGGAGCGTTTCGTCCTAGGTCCGCTAGAGGACTCATTAGTAAGGCTATCTAGCGGGCCCTGCCTTTTTTTGCGTTTAAAAATTGTTTATTTCAGGCATAAGAATGTTTAACAATGGTTGAATACTAAAAAAATAAACGAAAAGTATCTTATTGCTAAATAAATTCCTAATTATTACTAACGTAAAGGCACATTAGAGATCTACTTGTGATGGTTTTGTATGTCGAGCAGCAGTTTATCTGTACTCCTCGTAGTAATTACTAAATACGTATCACAGTAATACATTATTCGGTTCACAGCCGTATTAATTTATCTTGCACTTATATTGCTCCCGAAAAACGCCTTATAAATCTAGGGGCTTACTTTTGGATGAGAGTACAGGGTGATTGGTATGGGCGGTGAGGTGTTGTATATTTACAAGTGAGATATGGATGAAATAATAATATGATGCTATTTACAAGTGAGATAGTTATGAAATGAGACTATTTACAGAGCGAGGAGAAGAGAATATAGAATAAGGGATGCAGATGTCTGCTTGTTTTTGGTTATATTACTAATGAGATCATATAATACAACATAATATATCCCAACTATACAGGGTGTCCCAAAATTCCTTCAACAGCCGGAAATGGGAGGTTTCTGACGTCATTTGAAGCAACATTTTCCTTTGTAAAAATGTTATCCGCGGCTTTGTTTAGGAGTTATTAACGAAAAACACGGACCAATCAGAGCGCGACCTAAACGCGAGTTGGCACAGTCGGCCAATAGACAGTTGGCGCGCCACACAGTGGGCCAGATCCGATCGACGCGCTAGCTGTTCACGCCTATTTTACCATTATTTCAAAACATAAAGACACATTAAATAGGTAGCTGGATTCGTCTTCGCGTCAGCTATAACATTATTGAATAAAAAATATATAATTATAAATAAATAATCAAGGTGACCACAATTTGTTATTTAAAAAAAATTTTTTGAAACTTTTTGTATTGAGATTTGTAAAAGACTGTGTACTGATTACTTTTTGTAGGAAACATTTTTTTGTCACACCAATGGAAATGTCTGAAAAATCGTGTGAATAATTAATAATAATTGAAAACTGGCTATTCAGGCATTCAAACAAAGAGTAATCCATAATTTTCGAATTAACACATTTAATGAAATAACAAAAATGTGTTATTACTGTCTTATTTAAAGAATTACAAATATTCAAACAAGATGAAATATTAGGGGAAATTGGGGTATCGTGAGCCACGGGGAATCGTGAGCCAGCGCCATCTCTGTGTTCCTGGTAAATAATGACGACGGCGAACAACTGTTTTTGAGTTGTCTTATAATAAGGTAATATTTCCACGATCAGTTAAAGTTCGCACCCGCATCATTACTTTGCTCTGTTAGCAGATACAAATTCGCTGCGCTCAAAGTATTATTTTCATCTCGTGTTTGGTCTATTATTGTTACATTTTTCTGTGGATCTACGCAGGTAAGTGTGTTTATAATACTCGTGTGACTTCAAGCTTTCGAAATAAATAAAGAAATTTGAAATAGGTTAGGTTTGTGTTATTTGTTTGTGGCAAAGTTGTAAAAATAAGGGTTCGGGGAATTATGAGCCACTTTTCTCGGGGAATTGTGAGCCACTCGATTTTTGACATTTAACGAGCTAACCTCACGTGTTTGATGTTTCTCAATGATTGTTTATGCAATATTCGAGCACGATATAAATTTTTTAGAAATATCTAATAGATATTTTTTTTTCTTTTTTTATTTCTGCATAATTTGCATGGAAAATATGCCGAAAAAGATGAACACTTGGAATGCGCCGGAATGACCGCAAGAAATTGGACTTGTGAACGTTGCATTTCAGATTAATTGTGGTTATTTTTAACTTTTTTTCTTATTATTAAAAAATTATTTTGTCATTCAGATACATTAATAAACATTTCATAACAGAAATTGTAATTTTTATTTGATTTTGAAAGTGGCTCACGATTCCCGGAGATTTTTCAAATTAAAGAAAATGCACATTTTTTGTAATAGTCTTAAAACCATCTAATTTGCAGATATTCGATTAAACTATTGTGTATAAAAGAAAGGTAAATCTTCATACTACAACATTTAGCGTTGAAATTTTATGAAAAACTTAATTTAATTAAATTTCCCCTATATGTAGGAAAATAGTATATAGGGTGTATCCGTTAAGTTATGTCACCACTTTTTAGGCATTTCCGGTAGTGCAATTAAAAAATGTTTTAGACAAAAGTTTCTCAGTACTTGATGAGCTACATGTTCGCATATTCTTAAATTTGAAAAAATGTTCTCTACGTAAAAAAATAAAGGTCACCTTGACTTTTTGAAATGGCACTATATGTTTTGGACATCATAGGATTGTTTCTGACGTCGAGACGAATTTAACAGTGTACTATACTATGACCTTGACAAGACCTCAAACTTGATAATTTTGTGCAAACGTAATTTTAATGAAGAATTATGTCTTACAATATAAATCAAGTTACATTAGGTGTTCGAACTGCGATCCACCTTCTATGATACAGAACTCCGCTCTTTGTATTAGATTTTTCGTTGTTGCCATTACATGCAGTTGTTATGCGATTTTGAAGTTCCTGAACATTATTGATTGCTGTATAGTATACAACAGATTGCAGATATCCCCAAAGATGAAAATCCAACGGAGACAGATCTGGAGAACGCGGTGGCCAACGAATTGGACTATATTCCCTAATTATAATGGCATTGTGGGCAGGACAGCCGTCTTGTTGAAGGTACATATCGTTCCTAATGTTCAGTGAAATGTCTTGCAATAAGTGTGGAAGTTTTTCTTCCAAAAAGTTCAGATATCGAGCAGCTGTCAAATTTTCTTCGAAGAAATATGGTCCGATTAAGTGACCATTTAAAATACCACACTAAACATTGAGACTAATTGTAGTTTGAAAGTTGCGATCTCGTGTCCAGTGTGGATTCTTTGTTGACCAATAACGTTGATTTCGTCGATTGAATACACCATTATTTGTAAATTTGATTCGTCTGTCCACATAATTTTCATAAAAATTTCAGGATTCTCTTCATTAGCAGCAGCTAGCCATGCCAGAAATCGCCGCTGTCCATCGGTAACACGCAGTTCTTGAACTAATGTCATTTTAAATGGATGATATTTGTATCTTTTCGTAATTACATTAATACTTTTGACCGACATATTCAATTCTTTTGCAACTTGTCGAATAGACGCGTGCGGATTGGCTTCAAAATAACTGAGGACTAATATTGCATTGTCTTCGTTTGTGACGGGTCTACTACGACTAGGATGTTTCCCATCAGGAAATTTACCACGTAAAAGCAATGATTTTTGAAGATAACGGAACGTTTCTCTAGAAGGACAAATCCTATTTGGAAACCATTCTTTGTACAATCTTTATGCCGTACGTGCACTTTTTCCACATTCATTGAAAACAGATAACATATCACATCTTTCTGTATTTGAAAACTTACTCATTCTGAAAGATCAAATCGTGATATATTAAACTACGACTGAAGGAATACTGTCTGTAAGCTGATTAGATCGATGACACGATGACACTCTGACGATTCTGAACCGTAAGTGGTAAATACAAACATAATATGGGAAGCGACGACAGTAAACATAAACCGAGACGCCCTAATAATGGCAATAACGAAAAATCTAATACAAAGAGCGGAGTTCTGTATCATAGAAGGTGGATCGCAGTTCGAACATCTAATGTAACTTGATTTATATTGTAAGAAATAATTCTTCATTAAAATTACGTTTGCACAAAATTATAAAGTTTGAGGTCATTTCAAGGTCATAGTATAGTACACTGTTAAATTCGTCTCGACGTCAGAAACAATCCTATGATGTCCAAAACATATAGTGCCATTTAAAAAAGTCAAGGTGACCTTTACTTTTTTCGTAGAGAACATTTTTTCAAATTTAAGAATATGCGAACATGTAGCTCATCAAGTACTGAGAAACTTTTGTCTAAAACATTTTTTAATTGCACTACCGGAAATGCCTAAAAAGTAGTGACATAACTTAACGGATACACCCTGTATAAGCTAACCCTATCGTTAAGTGGATGCATGACTGGTGTGGGCAATAAATAAGAATGACTATTGACGGTGAAGCCGTCCACCAAGAGTGCGATTTATTAAAAGATCTCTGAGTACTTGCCACTCCGAGCGTCACTGGAAACAGTGATGCCAGAATCGTGGACGCGAGGACCAGAGGGGTATCGATCGGTACCCACGTTCTCGGAAATCTCTCCTCCTTTTCCCCTTCCACTATTCACCTTCCCTATTCCACCGACACGTTGTGTATTGCTCCGTCGCGCTCTGGTCATCAGAGAGGGGGTACATCATTTACCCCACTTTCCTCCCATCTGGCAACACAGGCGAGGACCTTTCCCCTCCGGCGGCTCGGCCGGCGGGACCCCACACTCTGACATTACCGTCCTCGCCACGTTGCTTCTGATGCGCACGCGCTACACACAAACGTATTTCTACTCTGCCCGTGTGAGTGCCTGTTCGATTGCACGCGCGCTACACACAAGCGTACCTCTACTCTGTCCATGTAGAACTGCCTGCTCAACTGGTCGACACCGACGCGTTCCTTCGATTTTCACGTTACCGAAATTTTGGAAGAATGAGTCGGAAAGTCAGAATCTGGAGACAGCGCGCATTTGAATCCCGGCACGGATTACCATGAATATACAGGGTGAACATTATAAAGTGTAACAGACTAATATCTCCCAAAATATTGATTGTACACAAAAATGTTTCAGATAAAAGTTGTTCAGTACCGAGGGGAACATCATGTGGTGGGACTTTTATTTTTACCGAAGGACACTCCAAGGTGAGGAGAAGGTCACCCTGATTTTTTTTAAATGAAAAGAGCTACTTTCTGCATAACGAATCGATAGACTATTGAATTCTGAGTAAAAATGTATTGATCTCCGTATGTCCTAAATCTAATAGTTAACGAGATATTATCCAAACAATTTTCTTTCTTCTTTGGATAATATCTCGTTAACTGTTAGATTAAGAACATATGAAGGTCAACACTTTTATACTCAGAATTTGATACTCTATCGATCTATGGTATAAAAAATAGAACATTCCAAAAATAGAACATTTAAAAAAATAAAGATGCCCTTCACCTCACCTTGGAGTGTCCTTCGGTAAAAATAAAAGTCACTGTTACGCTTTATAATGTTCACCCTGTATATTCATGGTAATGAAAACAAAGTTTCAATCAAATCTGAGACTCATCGACCTTGCGTTCTCCTTATAAGCTAAATCAACCTAAAAGGTGGTTTTGAAAACCTCCGCAAAAAAAATCGAAGCAACCTTGCTGAAGATCGAGGGTTGCAACTCCTGCACCAACGTTTTCCTACTTTGGAAGAAGGCGTTAAATCTGTTTAGAGTATCAAGGACATATTCCAAGAAGAGGAAATATCCTTTATCATGTCTGCTCAGAAAGAAAGAGAATTTCCTAGCAGCGGCCGAGCTTTCCGAAAAGGTTTGCTCGTTGAAAAATCGGACTAAATCGTCCCAAAGATGTAAAAATCGTTTAACACACCGATGCCTAGCCAGCCAGCGTGCATCCGATAATTTTACAATTTCAAAGGAGAGTTCTCATAACTCTACTGAAATCGGCGAAACCTAGCAGCCCGTTTAGGAGATGCTATTGCAAACACCTTTTATAAATACTTTAAACAAATAAAACACAAATTTCAAACACATTTGTCAAGTTTCATACTTAACGACCTGATATATGTAAAATGTCGTTACAATAATTATGTGATTACCAAATTTGTTAGGAGTGATGCACATATGTATATTGAAATACATAATGGAAATTAAATATTTTATATTGCATTATCAAGTCTGTACATTATTTTTCTGATTATAAAAGCATTCAATATTACAGAATACATCTACAAAAAAGTGAAGATGAAGTATCGAAAAAATTGATTTCGATTTTTTAACATCGATACACAATTTATAAAAAATTCTGAAAAAATTAAGGACAATTGTTTCAATAATATCTGACTACTGAATTTTTATAAGACTGGTATCTCGAAAACTTCAATAAGAAATATGCATTTATTTCGAATGTTTGGAGATTTTCAATTTTTTTAAACGTGTTTGCATACCCGGATAAATCTGAAAAAATTTCAGTCACGTGTGCTATTAGGTAGAATATTCATGAATTTTTCGTAATTGTTTATTCAGCATGGTTTGATTAAAAATCAATTTGTGTTGGGGTTCCTCTGGACTATTTAAACCTTAAAAATCAACGAAAAATATTATTTAAATAATACGGAAAACATATTTTAGCATGGACCATTAAACATCCGGTTTTTTAAAAAAAATTTCACTTCGATATCTTTGTTAGATCAAAAAAAGTTATAGCAAAATGTGCACCGCGCCGAGCCGCGCCGTGCCGGGATTCAAATGCGCGCTGTCTCCAGATTCTGACTTTCCGACTCATTCTTCCAAAATTTCGGTAACGTGAAAATCGAAGGAACGCGTCGGTGTCGACCAGTTGAGCAGGCAGTTCTACATGGACAGAGTAGAGGTACGCTTGTGTGTAGCGCGCGTGCAATCGAACAGGCACTCACACGGGCAGAGTAGAAATACGTTTGTGTGTAGCGCGTGCGCAGCAGAAACAACGTGGCGAGGACGGTACGTCAGAGTGGGGGGTCCCGCCGGCCGAGCCGCCGGAGGGGAAAGGTCCTCGCGTCCACGATTCTGGCATTACTGACTGGAAGAGTGACCGCTCAGGTAACTCCAGTCCTAAGGAAACTTTGTTGCCAGCGTGTTCGCTACCTGCACCCCCAAATGTGCTCCGGGTTTTTACCTGAAGGGTACGCGTCGCGTTGTCGAGCCGTACGCTGCCCGCTCTCGACGTTCGCTATTTAAATATTCCTTACCAGGGACCCTAACTGTTATAACCAAAATGAAAAAAAGTCATTGAATAACAAGTATCGATGAGAGAAATTTATTTCGATCGTTCATAACAGTTATCGATACAAGAAATTTATTTCGATCGCTCATAACAGTTATTGATGAAGGAAATTTATAATAGTTATTATTAAATAGTACAACTTTCAAATGGTAGACAATCAATTATTTCATATATTGTTTATTCATAAAACAGTTCTACATCTATGTACGAGTGGAACAGAGTCGTCAGTGTACAAAGACAGTCAACAAACAGATTTTGTGTTGTTCTTATGGTCTGTTGATTCGTCTTGTTGTACGAAACCTTCTCAATGAATTTCACAGGCTTGCTCCATCCGAAAAAGAGGAGACAACTCAATAATTAAATACATAACCGAAGTAAATTTCTCTCGTCAATAATTATTATGAACAAGTGAAAAGAAATTCTATCATCGATAACTGTTATGAGTGCTCGAAATAAATTTCTCGCATTAATAACTGTTATGAGCGATCGAAATAAATTTCTTTCATCGATAATTCTTATGAGTGATCGAAATAAATTTCTCTCAACGATAACTGTAATGAGCGATCGAAATAAATTTCTCTCATTGATAACTGTTACTTGTAACCAAAAAGTATAAACATCGATATTTTTTAACCATTTTGTTCTTCGATGTTTTTTCTTTATATTTTGTGTAGATTATCTTAAACATGAGTAATAATCAACTTTTTATTAATAATTTTTATCGTGGAAAATTTTAGAATAACTGTTGTTTTTAGTCCCTGTTCCTTACATATATTTTACAAAGTTACTGACTATAATGGTTATGACTGTATTTATGGTTTGTATTAATAAACAAAAATGTATACTATAATTCCTCTTAACAAAGGTAAAATACAGGTTTTAAATGTGGAAAAACTGCTGTGATGCTATACTATGGTGCTATTACCACCGACGAGATATAGAATAGACCTATCATCTTATGGGACTTCGTGTCTCATGTTCTGAAATACCGACTGTTCAAAAAATCAGAGGTTTTGGTATGCCCTCTACAATTTAGAGTGGTGATTTTAGGAATTATGACAAATTTCAGATATCGAAGGCGTAGTTGCCAACTCACATCCGAGAATATTCGCCGCATGGTTGCCAATTTACTGTTACTGCCCAGCGCGTATTTCTGCTATTTTCCACGTTACAGTCACAATTCTGGAAAAGTAAACGAAACGAGTCGAGTCAGTCAATACACGATTAATTCAACCTGAATATTTCATCTCTGTTTAAATATAATGCTTCCTGTTTCTATAATAATTTTAAAGCTGAATAAATGCTTTTTCTAATAATTTTGAATGCTTTTCTAATAATTGTTGTTGAAAATTGTTGGATACGGTTAAAATCTGAACGTGTTCCCTAACGCCTTGGTGACTCTGTCTAGAATGTTGGTATGCCTGGACTGAGTGTTGATGGTCTGTGTGTTGGCCACAGATGATTAAACGCGACCGACGCAGTTCGTTACGATTTGTACGTGTCCTCGGACGCATCGAGCGACATAATTGTATTCCTATTGTTCACAATTGTTATATTGAATAACCTTTCTTTTAGTTAGCTTCCAAGTCTTTCGGCTATTTCGGTTTTCCAACCTTAACAAAAATTGAATGACCTATTTAACGCTATTTTTATCTTGATATTTATTTATATAAACTGTTGTTGTTTTCTTTGAACCTCTCTCCTGCTATAAAATACAATTTTCAATAGGACGGAAAAATTTCAGAAGATAGTCCACTAAAAATTTGAATAACAAGTTGTTATTTGTTATACGAGGTTTCGTTACAAATTGCGGCATGTCTGTTTTATTACATGTTAATATTAAATATACAATTATTAGGTCTTTTTTCAAATATTTATTCCGAATAATTCAAACAGAGTAACTTGTGCAAAGTTTGAACTTGATGGGATACCGGGAAAATGTGCCCCAAATAGATTAACATTAAAATAATTAATTTAAGGTTTTTCTTGAATATCTTCTAAACTAGTACCCGCGTCGAAAAATATGTTCGACGAAACCTGTAGATCTGGAAAGGCTGCGTATTTTATATCGTATTACTTTTTTCGTAAAAATAACGGTTTCCGAAAAAATGAGAGAAACATCGGACCCAAATCCAAAATTTTTTTCTGAAATTTGAAAATTGAAGTGTGGTTTATCTTTTATTAGTAAACATTAGCGAAAAATTAAAAATTTTTGAATTCCACTTTCTTAAGACCTTGAGTTTTATAAAGAGAACTGCGTTTAGAAAAATCCTCTAAAATGAATCGGACGTTGTCCGGGCGAGGCCAGCAATACAATAACGCGTTCGTCAGCTGAACAATATGCCGAGGGTCGAGCCCCGGAGGCCTGGGCCCAGGTCCAGAAGCTCGGGCTGTCTCGGTGGCTGAATAGTGCAATGGACAGGGTAACCCGACACTGGGGCAGGTATATCGGTGTGGGATCGCTAATAATCCGATGACAACCCCTCTTTATTTTTCATTATTTTTTTATGGAACTTTCACCAACATATTCGTGGCATTTTACCACGTTTTTATTAGCTCGCTTTCTTGTTTGTCTGTTTGTCTGTTTGTTCGGTACAAATCTTGCAATTGATTTTAAACTAACTTCCCGATGGGCTAGAGACTTGAAATTTTAAACATAGCTCAGAACTGGATCACAATGCAATATCTAAAAAATTTTTTTAATTTTAAAAAAGCCTATGTGTTTAAATGTCAACTATTTTAAAAAAATGTAATCGTTACACCTCCCCGCGCGACGCTCGGTAGTACCCACTCGGTTCCCATTCTGACTCATCCTCACTCAACTGACCCGCTACGCACCGAAGGAGCTCAGTGTGCGTTCGAGGTCCGTGCGGTGTTTACAAAGCTACTATATATTATTATACTATAATGTTTGTTTAGCAAGCGAAAAAACAGTTACACCGAGATTCTCCGTCGAACCTTTATCTTTGAAATTTTACCACGGCGTCTGTTTTCGATAGGACGCGGTCGCAATACCGCCTGAAATTTACTATATGTCTCTGTTATAATCTCATGAAAATGTTTAACACAAGACTAAACAGCAGAAAATAATTATTTAAATGATAATAAATTTTTAAAAAATACCACGTTTTTGAAACGGACTAAAAAGTATAAAATAATTTTTCCTAGCCCCATACAGGTTCCTAACCCCATACAGATTGTGAATATTTAATAGCTATGAAAATACTTGTAAGATTTAAAACGAAAAACATGATGCCCGTCAGAGAGGCTAGCGCCGGCGCGACTGCAGCGTCCTCTGACGGGCAACATGCGACGGGCAACATGCAGCTGAATATTGCAAAACCATTGCTCGGAAACGTAAAAGAACGACTTTTGAGGCAAACAGCGTGATAGATTGATCTTTCATCTAAAAACCCCTGTCTAAAAACTAAAAAACCCTGTCTTTGCATTATCGAAAAATCAGAACGCAAATCCCGGACCCTTGCATCCTCGCGTACGTATACGTTGTCTAGCGGTGTGTGAGTGTACCCTAGCGGTGTGCGACTCTTCACGCGCGAGCGTCGTCTGTTGGAAAGGACCCCCTTAAGGGTGTCGATTCGGCTCGAGCGAGAGTGTGGTGGCACACTCACACACCGCTAGATACTGTATACGTACACGAGGTTGCAAGGGTCCGGCTTCTGTCTAATCATGTCTCGCTAATGCACATTTAGGACCCCTACGTAGTCACAATCGCTAGATAAAAGATCAATCTAGTGCGTATGGTGTCTAAGATGGCTCACTTTTGCGTTTTCGAGGCGTAATTTTCATTATTCGGCAGCATGTAGCGGAGCGGCGAGGAGCATTGGGCGGCGCGACAGTGCTGCCACAGTCAAGACACATACATTTTCTTAGATATCGAGAGATTTAGGGTTTTTATAGAAAAAGTAGACACCATGCGCACTAGCGGGGACACATACAATGTCAATGCAACGTTTATTATGTTAAACCATAATTGTTTAAACACACACTTCCACAGAAGCCAAAAAACACCCCAAAACGGAGAGTTCGGTACAAGTATAGTTCTAGCATTTTTCACTACGAGGCGCTAATGTATGTTTCTGATCATTCAGTCTCTGTATCGGTGGAACAGAGTCACTATACGGCTGACGCGTGCTGCGTAGGTGTGCTCGAGTGAGAGTGTGAGGCACACACTACCCCTCGGGCAGCGTGTATGTGTTCCTAGACGGATCGCAAGGGTTCGGTATCTGTCGAATCATTTCTCTACAATGTACATTTGGAACTCCGACGTAGTCACAATCGATAGATAAAAGATCAATCTAGTGCGTATTATTATTTTTTTATGGGACTTTCACTAACTTATTTCTGTCATTTCTCTGATTAAAATGACACCAAACACGATATAGTTTCAACTGTATTTAGTGGTTTAATCTACGGTGGAAGTTTCGAACGCAACGAAGAAAAGCGTATTGGAAAGAAAGAGACGCGAACAGCAGTCGCCGCGGATTCTGTCCTTCTCTATGTTCGGCTCGTCGTTTGATGTCTCGGCGAGGTAGACGCAGTCATAAAAAAATAGCCACCCTATACTATTGAAGTCCGTTCAAAACACGGTGTTGAGACTTCGATCGCAGAATTACTGTACCACACTCACAATCAGTTTCGAGCACAGCGAGACTGTGTGATGTCACGCTTGCTCCTGACTTACCGGCAACATTTACTGATGCAGTGTCTCTAGAAAATGTACCCAGCTCCCCTACTGGGCGGAGCTCAAACTAATTTCGAGGTCAACTCCGGATCGGCACCCTTAAGGGGGTAGGACACCTTCAGATTCTAACTAGAAAGGAACTAGAATCTTACTAGATTTTGAGTAAAAAAATGGGTTTGCGGGCCACGGCTTTTTGTCTTTATTTCAGCAGATTTTGGGCTGGGTGAGGGCTCATTCTAAAGAGGAAGGTTCAGCGCGGAGCGCTCTGGTCATGAGGTTAACGAGATTATGTTTATGTCTAATAATATGAGCGCATGAGTGATGACCAGAGCGCTCCGTGTTGAACCTTCCTCTTTAGAAAGAGCCCTCACCCATCCCAAAATCTGCTGCAATAAGGACAAAAAGCCGCGGCCCGCAAAACCCATTTTGTCACACGTGTCGAAGACATTGCGAGTCGTACTGCGTAGAGGCCTTGCCTCCCTCGCCTCTCTGTAAATATCCAAGTGGCTAATAAAGCTTTACCACCATCGTTATCGTTGAACCGCAAACACCGTGAGTTTACTAAAGTCCTAACCACGTGATTCCTTGTGAACGTAGAGTAGGCTACGTTATTCGGTACCTTCCTCGAAGCTTCATCTATTCTCCGTTGTGAGAATACGGCACATTCCTACATGATAAGCGACAGTGGTAACGTCTAGCGAGGAGCGTAGGAAGTACATAGGGCGCGCGAAAATTTAAAGTAGGAGAGGATCTTAAGAGAAGAGAAGAGTAGGTGAGGAAAACCTCTGCAAGGGAGTAAGAAGGATAGGGAATGATAGGAGAGGATAGGGAAGGATAGGAGTAGGATATTGAATGAAGATTTTCTGAGGGAAAAAGGGGAGGAGAGAGATATGGAAGGGGAGACAAAGGTAGGGAAGGAGGGGGATATTTAAAAAAAAAAGGTAAAACTAAGCTAGCAAGAATTTCCAATGTTTATCAATGATCGTATAATCTAAAAAATTCATAAGATAGGTCTAGCTTAGGTCTTTACACTCTTAACACGTTCGTCGCCCAACGCGATTCGGTTGAGTTTCTCGCGGTGCCCAAATCCGACCGTCGGAACACAGAACGTAAACAGCGTCACCAGTGTCGCCAGGTACTCCCTCTCTGATGACCAGGCCAGTCTACGGCACGGGAACCGTGGTGTACGGTCTTAGTGGGGGACGTTGGAATGTGCGCATGGTGCTGAAATGGGATACTGGAAGGGGAAAAGGAGGAGAGTAAGATGCCATATGGGGTACGAAACGGTACCCAAATTCTCGGAAAAACTCTCCTCCTTTTCCCTTTCCACTATCCTATTCTACTCACTCCCATTCGCCCCACTCAATCCCCGTCGCGCTCTGGTCATCAGAGAGGGGGTACATCATATATCGTTGATTCCCCCTCATCTGGTAACACTGATAAGCGTCACCCATATTTGGGTCACGGGGCCCCCACGGAAGCATACCCGTCATCCAAATCTGGGTGACGCGGCAACGAACGTGTTAAGAGCCGCTGAGTGGTCGTCAATGCGTCTTGTGCAACGCGACACGCCGCGCCAAATATAAAACTCCAGTTCTATATTTGATATCTTTGAGTTACAGTGCAACAATGAAATGAAACAGATTTTTGCGTCCACATCAAAAATTAATTTTGACAATACTTATATAAGAAATTATATAAGATATTTTGCACAACGAGCACAACGAAGGGAAACACTTTTTTAAAAGATGAAATTTACAATGAGTTCATCACGTGTTTCATTAACTGATGCCAATTTAGAAAACCAGCTAAGATGTGCAACGTCGAACATGTAGTAAATATAGATTTACAAAAATTAAGTGAAAGGAAGGATAAACAAATGTCTCATTAATTAAGAGAGAGACTGAAGTGTTAATTATATTGAATCATAGTATAACAGTACAGTTTTATTAATTTTGTATATGTATCACATATTTGAAAAGCATGTTTACTTAAAGTGCGGCCCGTTGTAATGTTACGCGTCATCAAAGTGGCCCGTGAAACCATCTCTGTTGGCCAGGCCTGCTATAAACCATCATAATTTTCACCGGCGGGTGAGGGCGGACGCGAAATTTGCAGGATCTTTTAGAGGAGAAGTTGCTGAAAATGTTCCACTTTGTTATAGCTTGCACTTTTATGAACTTTTTAACTTATCCCTTGTGTCAAAGGTGAAAAACTTTGACGATTTTCTTTAGTTAACTAAGTATTTTTTTTATAACAAATTATGAACAATAATGTGTAGTTCCTGGTGCGTTCTCAACATAGATATACATTCTGCATGTAAAAAAAATGGGACACTCAATCTTCAGTAGGTTTCCAGGACATCGTAATGAAGAAAAAGAATTTTTTCGATGATAAATCGTATCTGAAAAAATTTGATCTTTGAACGCTTATTGTAACGATAGTTTTTAATAACTTTAATTAATATTGTCGTTTTCGAATGTAATGGACATTTAATAATCATTATACATTCGTTAAAAATCGATATGAGGACTTTGATTTTTTAGCTCATCACCAGACCAAGTCCGCCTGACCGTGAATAAGGAGGGTGCCCGAATGGCTAGACCAAGTCCGTCTCGTTCGGAATTGGATCGTTGACTCGAACGGCTAGACCAAGTCCGCCTAGTTCAAGAGAGAGAAAATATCGGGTCTGGTACGCGATTCTCAGTCTCACTCGCGAGTCGTGACACAGTGTCAACGACACACACGCACACGTCAGCCGAACAGTTGTGTTGTTTTCCGGTTAAAACCACGCGCAAGTGGAAGGGAGAATTTAGGAGAAGGTGGTGTTCTCTCAGATAACGGATACCAACTATAAGTGATTTATAGCGCCCGATTCTATTTCGTCATTGAGAACGGTGTTAGTGACTATGGAATGGCGTGGAATCGTTGTACTGATGAATGCTTTGTGCGTGATCGAAATTCTGGTATTCGCTTCAGTTGGGAAGAACCGGTCCGTTTGGAAAACCGATGTGAGAGAGAGAGAGAGAGAGAGAGAGAGAGAGAGAGAG
>CM052311.1:15827372-15842773 GCA_028455605.1 Lasioglossum malachurum
ACTCTCAAATAATCATGAAAGATAAACTGAAAATTTTCAGCTGTATCCAGTGTTGCCAGATGGGGGGAATGCAACGATATACGATGTACCCCCTCTCTGATGACCAGAGCGTGACGGGGCAATACGCAACGTGTCGGTGGAATAGGAAAGGTGAATACTGGAAGGGGAAAAGGAGGAGAGATTTCCGAGAATTTGGGTACCGTTTCGTACCCGATATGGCATCACTGGCTGTATCTTACGGATAGTGCCTCTCAAATAATTTCTTGCCGCTAGAGGCGTTGAATACGCATACGCCGTTACTTCGGGCTTAGATAACCTACAAATGACAAATGAAATTTCTGGAGAGTATCTTACCGATAAACTGTGTCGAAGAAAAACAAAATAAGTACAAATAAAAGATAACTTTCGTTTATCTTTTATCTAAAAATTTTAGATAAATATTTGCCCACCTCTGCCCCAGGGGCGCTAGGCCGTCTCGGCACTACCCTGAGACGACAGAAGAATCGCGCCGTGGCCGAATGTTCTAGAAGGCTGCATGGTCGAGAACCTTCTAAACCCTTTGTAACGCGTGTAACGCGTGTTGTTAGATTCACTTTTGCTGCGCCTATGGAAGAGGACGAGGTAAGACCACGGCCGCCCATAGGTTAGGGAGAGTACGAAGCAATGTTATCGGACGCCCGGCAGCTCAGGAGAGGACAGGAGTTGCACCTGGACGCCTCTCTGGATAAATGGGAGAGGACGGCCATGAAGGCCGGCCGCCCGCCGTGAGGAAAGAACAGGGTAACTTCCTGGCCGCCTGAAAGTAGGATCGCTTGGTTACTCTGTACGTCTTGGAGAGGACGGCCAGTGAGGCCGGCTGCCGAGCTTGCAGAGGACACCAGATGAATCCGAGTCGTCGTCATAACCCCAGAGGGAGAGTACGGTTGAGATAAACCGGACGCCCGATGGGGGAACTCTTATCATATCCAATATTTCTAATTTCTCGTTGCTAACCTTCTTCAAAGATTATTGTAAATACATGATAACTTCCAATGTGTGTATCTAACTTTTGAAAATATATTCTGTGTACAAACAAATTTCCTCATCCTGTTTCCTGCGCAAACCTCAACCCGTATCCTCCTACAAACTTAAATTTCGGCCAAGTTTGTTCAAAGTTGCCCGAGATTTTTTACACAAAGTTAGTTCAATATTATACCTTGCCAAAACGATTAGTGCCAGACCGAAGCTGCTTAACACTTTTAAAATTTGCTTCCATTAATAAAAAATGAGCCGAAAACAGGGATTTTCAATTAAGCCATATTACTTAATATTTAATAATTTTTTGCTAAATTTTTTTAGCCACATAAGCGTAGTACTTGTGGCAACCTATCCACAAAGTTTTAAACAAATTCATTGGATAGTTTCGGTTTCACGGACTTTTTACGGCTTTTTGGCTATTTCGCACCACTGTGTGTCGTTTCGATCATTTAGGGGAATTTAATTCCGAATTGAACATTTTTTAAAAATTGCGTATTTACTCTTACCTTGAAAGAAATACCTCGGTAACCCAGAATCACTATTGTTCTTAACTTTTCATCGCATTCAGATAAAAAAATAAGCCTCAAGTGCAACTACTGCCTATACAAATGATGAAACTACATCAATCGTCAGTCATACTTTACCTGAATAAAAGTGTGTGTATTTGAACTTCAATTGTTATTAAATTTATTTTAGTGATTATACAATCTTTTATTGTGTGTTTTCAATATGTTTAGTTTTTAAATATTACTATTAATATTTATATTATCTTAAGATAGATAATAGATAGATAAGATAGATAATATTAAATATTATCATGGTTAATAATCATACGAAATCGAAGAACTTTCCAATATTTACCAACGTTCTACAGAGTAAAACTTTATTATATGGGCGGATATGGACCTTAAACTACACTGAATGTATACATTGAAGCCGTGTCTAGTCAGCTATGAAAATAATTTTACGTTTGTCTGCGTCTATGGGAGTTTTCATTTGTTTTCAACCGCCTTAGGCTATCACCTCATGCAGTCGTCTAACACAATTTATCCGAGCAAGAACGTGTTTGTTGATATTCACAAACCTGCACTTTGATTGTTACTGCATTAAATTGTTATTGTTTTTATTTGTTATTGTTTAACTGTTGTTGTGTTTAATTGTTGTTACATTTTATAGTTTTTGTCTTTTTTTTAGTATTATTTATATCACTTTTATTTGACATATTTTGGCATATTGACATATGACGTATTTACTTGACATATTGTTTATTTTCACTCCTTAAGGTAAGTTTTCAATATTTTTTGTTTAAAAATCTGGTATATACTTTAGTGACCCTGCATAATTTATGATTAGTAAAAAACAATTACTATATAAAATTGAAGAACACTTTTCATTGTATAGCGAATATGAATTTCATTCTTCATTGAATATCGAAGTTGTGATTAAATAATACAAAAGACGATAATGAAAGTTCGTCTGAATACGATGAAGTCCGCGCGACTCCTGTTCTTACACTGAAAATTAATAGGTGATACACATATGTATATAGTATATAGTATTGTTAATGAAAAGCTTGTTCTCCACATTTATTTGGTTTATTAAAACTCTGAATATATTTATATAAGACTGTGTTTTTGCAACTTCCTCATATCATTTAAATTAAATACCCTTTCAAACAGTAATCTGCAAGAGTGAAAATACGTATTTTCGGTCAATACAATAAAAGTCATAATAAAGTAATTAAAAATCACCATATTTTAAGTAGTTTTAACAAAATACATGATAAAAAAAAAGAAACAACATCATTAAGAATTTAATGCTCCTAAATATGATCAGAACGTCACACTGTGCGGCGCGGCGCGGCCAGGTCGCCGCGCTAGCTGTTCACGCCTATTTCACCATTATTTCAAAACATAAAGACCATGTTAAATAGGTCATTGGATTCGTCTTGGCGTCAGTTATAACTTTATTGAATAAAAAATATATAGTTATCAATAAATAATGAAGGTGACCACAATTTTTTATTAAAAAAAAATTTTTTTTGAAATTTTTTGTATTGAGATTTGTAAAAGACTGTGTACTGATTACTTTTTGTAGGGAACATTTTTTTGTCACACCACAGGAAATGTTTGAAAAATCGTGTGAATGAAGTTTATTACATTTAATAAAATAACAAAAATGTGTTATTACTGTCTTATTTAAAGAATTACAAATATTCACAAACAAGATTAAGTATTATATTTTACAAAGAGTTACTCTGACTATAATCAATTGATCATACGGAGACGTTCTGCTTATGACTGCATTTCTCTTTGACGATTTTCCTTACTTGACTCAGTACTTTTTTTTTATAACAAATAATGAACCATAAATGTTTAGTTCCTGGTGCGTTCTCAACATAGATATACATTCTTCGTATAAAAAAAAATTGGGCACTTAATCTTCAGTAGGTTTTCCATTGACATCGTTATGAAGAAAAGGAATTTTTTCGGTGATAAATCGTATTTCAAAAAGTTTGATCTTTGAACGCTTATTGTGACGAGAGTTTTTAATAACTATAATTATTATTATCGTTTTCGAATGCAATAGACATTTACGAAACATTGTACATTCGTTAAAACTCGATATGAGGACTTTGATTTTTTAGCTTATTTTTTAAGATAAATTCAAAAATATCCTAAAAAATTGGTGCAAAAGTGGTGTCTCTCCGTCTTTAATGATGGTTTAAACATGTTTAAACAATCATAATGTATTAATATTGGATATCTAAGGAATCTTTTGCCGTAAAGATCAATTCAATATCTTTTATAATAACATCACAATGTTTGTTCAAAGTTGAAAAATATGTCATTTTTTCAAACTCAAATTTCTCAAAAACTGTGCGTCTAAGAGAAAAATTAGAAACAGATTCGGAATCAGCGCAAAAAAACTCTATAAGAATTTCATAGTGAGAATCGAAACACTTTTTGGCTGTTGGACAGTGTAATTGGAGGAGATCGAGTTCTTTACGCAAAAGAATAGAGTCCGAGCGCAAGCTTGACTCGAGCTGTTAAGTTAATGCAGGACTCTCTTTAATCAAATTTTAGCGCGTAGTGAGGGAGAAAAACAGATGATACTGCAAATTGTAAAAGATTACCGCCAGCAATATCCTAATGTAAATAATGTAAATAAATCTACCTTAGCGAAAAATATGTAAATATTACATATAACTTCTTTAGAATATAAGAAATAGTTCCTTATTACTGTTCTGTAGAATATCTTCATTTACAACTGTAATATGTTATTTTACTTATACAGGATAATATGACCCACCATCAGTCAAAATATGCTGCATTTTGATGTAGATATTTAAATATCTCTGTTATTTGTGATCATATGAAAAAATGTCACAGGAGAAATTTGCACTGTTCAATGAGGTAAATATAATGGCAAAATAACAAATTTTTTGAAAATCATATTTTCGAAATTTCAAGGTCATCGCTATTTTTATTTAAAGGAGGTCATATAATTTTTCCATATTCCTATTCAGAAAAAAAAGACAAATCCAACGATGTGCCATGTGCCATAGTTGAGGTGAATTTCAATTCAAAAGGGGCACGTGATCCTTTTATCCAATCGAGCTCAAGCTTTGCACAAATTTTTGCTCACCTAAAGGAACAATTCTGGAGAGCGCAGTCCATTGTATCTCGATAAAAAATTTTCACAGGTATAGCTTAGAAGCACCCTAATATAAGGGCATGGATCCTTCCTATTAGTTGGGCCGATTCATGTATCGTTCCACGACGAAAGTCACTTCGAGCAAGATCGGGTGTTAAAGTCCTTGTCGAGCACTCTGTAGTAGATCGCCCCCGCATTTCTCGGTGCGCTAACACGGAGAGCGTAATGCCTCGTACAGACTTGAGCTGCGCGGCGAACTGCGCGGCGAACTGCGCGGCGAACTGCATTGGTCATATTCCTTTTCGATTTCCCAGTCGCTAGTATCCTACTACGATACACCTTTGCCGCCCAAGGTGTATCTATTCAATTGAGGGATAAACATCGGCTAGTCCACTCTCTTATTCACACGAGGCGATCCGGTGCAGTGTCGCCAAAAGATGCCCAAATGGACATTTCTTTCCTCTCCTCCTTTCCCCCTTCCACTATCCCATTCCAGCACCATGCGCACACTCCAACGTCCCCCACTAAGGCCGTAGACCACGGTGCCCGTGCCATAGACTGGTCTGATCATCAGAGAGGGGGTACCTGTATTCTCCTCGATTTTCTCGACCTGGCGACACTGCACTGATCCGGTGGTGAAATAGACATCGGCTACAGTGTCGCCAGATTGAGGTCGAAACGGAGCTCCCGTACTCACCTACTTTCCCCTTCGACTACCCTATTCCTGTAATGCGCACACTCCAACGTCCTCCACTAAGACCGTAGACTGGTCGCGCAGTCGCGCAATTGCTCTGGTCACCAGTGAGGTGGTACACATTTGTGCGTGACTCTCCTAGTCTGGCTTCACTGATCGGCTAGTCCTCGTGTACCCTTCCTACCGTGACTCAAAATCTCTAAATCCAAACTACCCTCGGTTCCCGCATCGCTGCCCGAACCTCGGCTCGTAACATTATATTAAAAAAAGAGATATTTTATATATCTATACAGGCTGTTTCAAAATTACCTTAGTTTAATGAAATGGGACGTTCCCGAGATCATTTCAAGCGACATTTTCCTTTACGAAAATAGCGTACGCTGCTTCGTTAAGGAGTTATTAACGAAAAACACGGGCCAATCAGAGCGCGAGCTAGACGCGTACTGCCCGGCGCGCCAGCAGGCGAGCGTGGTGTAACGCCGCGATGCCGCAACGAACAAAAGTTTCTCGATGATGTGAATCCTCTCCAATTTCGACGAGCTTTGGATATGTTGTCAAGACCATGATTCTGAACAACATTTCCCTTTACAATTTTTGACGGTCGGCTATAGTTTTCGAGATAAGTGTAAAAACTTGTAATTGTAAATGATTTCGGGAATCATATGATTCTCGAAAAATCAATATTACCATATGATTCTCGAAAAATCAATATCTTCTTGGCAACGATTTCATTTGTTTTAAACGACGCCTTCATCCAATACATTGCACGTTGGAAGTAGTAATAACTCCTTAACGAAGCCGCGTACGCTATTTTCATAAAGAAAAATGTCGCTTGAAATGATCTCGGGAACCTCCCATTTCATTAAACTAAGGTAATTTTGAAACACCCTGTATTAATTACATCCTCGTTACACGCTTGTCTAGAAAATTTTCTAGAATAATTTTCTCTGTATATACGAAAATGTTTATTTCTAGCTTCGGCTGCTTCTTCGGACAGCTGTCCAATTGGCAACATGGCATTCTCTATGATGACCGGACCATGGATTAAAATTTTGTGTATGGTGGGAGTCATTGGATGCCATGGATATAATCGAATATATAATTTTGCTGTGTCCATGGCATACGTTTCAAAGTTTTCTGTATCGATTTTATAAGTACCTACTTGATATGACCTGCAATATTATTTTGTATCGATATATTAACTCAACATCAATCCCCGTTATTTCAGCTGATAATTCGTGATTTGCGAAGAATCTGCGGCTACTATTTCCGTCATTAGTATTCCCAAAGCCAGGTTTTGGTCTGTCTATTATTAACCCCATTTTAATTTTGAATTCTTCCTGAATATATTTTTTTCTTTGTTTCACTGCATACCTTTCATCTGTAGTTTTGATTTGCCATTTCTTGATTGGTAATTTGTAGGATACGTGTAAAAGATTCTCAAAGAGCCTTATTTTTTGGCATGTAAAATAGATAAACCAAATTGCAGTGAGTTTGGATTTACTATTGGTGTTTTTGTCAAATTATTAAAGTCTTTTGAAGTTATGCCACATACAAAACACTTCATTGTGGATTTTGTGCCCGTAGCAGCATTGCATACTTTGTTGTCAACCATTGTAAATAATAAAACATGTTTTACCGAAATAATTGTATTTCTGTTTCCTTTAATTCATTTATTTTTGTTTGAATATAAGTTATTTCTTCGTTGGTTAAATCTATGGATTCCTTTATAAATCTGATTCGTATCGGTCGGCAATATCTGGGGGAGGATGGTGTTGAATTTTGACAAATTATTTTTTTAGTATGAGAGGATATTAATTGTAACGGTATAAAAGAACTTTGAAATATATGAGAGTCGCAGTCGGTATTCGTTAAAAATCTTTGCTTGAACTGAGATTGTTCTGACCCATCGCACCCCCATTTGCTTATTAATTGTAATGAACTGGTATCGTTGTCACTTAAATTATTCAGTACTTCTTTTAGATATAATAATAGACGAGTAGCCGTATGATCCAACAAATCTTGTAGATTTATCTCAACATGATTTTCTGTTACAATATACGATTCGTGAACAGGGTAACAGTCCTTCTTAGCTTTCTGAAGTAAACTGTAACAGAGAAATAAATTTTTAGCGCCTGTTGTAATTATGTTGTATTGTTCTCTCGATAGTCTTGCATCAACAAATATGGATAGAGCTTTCATATTTGATAACCGTTTTTTCTCTTTCTGTACATCACTGGAATAAATGTTCCTATATTTTGTAGCACGCTTAGAAGATGTAGTTATTTTCTTCAGTACGACTGAAGCCTTTACCAAGCCAGAAGCTCCTAACTTCGTTTGAGTAGCGAATATTAATTTCTCTACGCTTGTGTTTTCTCGAAGATCTGTTGTTTTTCTACGCTTGCTACGATCACATAATTATGTAAAAGATTTGTTGGTCGTGGTTGTCTACTTTCAGATTTTGTTGTTGGAATTTCCATTGTTCCCTGAAGCCACTTTTCATTCTGTTTTTTAAACAGATCTTCCTTATAACGTGCAGACAACCACCTACGTTTAAATGGCGATTTTAAATAAGAAATTTTATGCTTGCATGCTTGACGCTCTTCTTCTGTGTAATTTTGTTTATTTAACAAAAACTGTTCAAGAAATTCCAATTTCTGACTAATATTTTTCTCTTAATCTTTGTCGAGTTTTGATTCCAGATGGGCCCGGAGTTTGTATTGAAGAGCTCACTGTTAGAGTTACTTTTTCAGGCTGCTTGCAAATAAAATAATTGACCAAATATTTAAATATATATAAACAGGATATAAACTTAAATATAAAACTCTTTCTCTCTCAAATGATATATAAACTTTGTTTCTCTTTCAATCTCAATCTTACACGTGCACACTCGTCTCTTTTCTCAACGCATCTGTTCGACCCACGCTGCGACTTCCCCCTCATTCAAACCGCTTTCTCACACCAACTTAATCCATTCGCTCGTACCAACCTGACATATCCATTCACTCGTGCCAACCAAGTATCCCTAACCATTCGTACCAACTCTCAGGAATTATTCTCTCAACACTCACTGACATTTTGATACGAAAGTCACAAGATAATTAACACGTACTAAACATAAACTACACAAAACAATACTTAAACTAAAAAAAAATACACTACACACAATAGAATTTACACTAAAAAATTTAACTAAACGTTATACGTACGGTCACGTCGCTTTCTTAATTTTCCAACTGATACTAACACAAAAAGGTAGCGACTTCGGGATTTGATAGGCGTAAGGCCGGGCCACGGTCGGCCGCACGAGACGTGGTGCTCCCGAGACAGAAGAAGCCCGCCTGTCTGCACGTTTTCACGGAATAGATCGAATTTTCCGGGCGCCAGACACTCACGGGTGTCGCACGAAAAGATGGACTTTAACATACTAATTTTCTTATCGACAAGGCGAGCAAGTGAAGTTCGACGCGAAGCCTGAATAGTGGACAAAAGGGTGCCAGGTTCTACAGGAAAGGTTTCGCACAAGAAATCAACAACGTTTTCTGCTAGAAATTCGTTTATTACGACGATGTTATTCGACTGCTCTCGACGGCAGCGATTGCAAGAAGTATCCGGCGCCTTACCCGAAATTCGGCGGAAGGTGTACACCGCGCGCGCTTTGTCTCGCTTCTTTTCTCTGCGTGGAATTTGGTCGCGTTTCGATGGGAATGACGCGGAGAGCCTCAGAAGCCTCGCTCCTACCGAGTTCCGATGGAATATGCTACAGTCTTTGGACCTGCGTCTTTCGAACGAACTTTATGCACCCGAATCGAACACGTAACAACTCCACACCTGGGAACGAGTGTTGGTGGACTAGAGAATAACGACGGCAGCGATTTATTTTGTGAATCCGTAACTCCGCGTTTCAACTGGCGTCGTACGTCGGCTCCCGCTATCCGACCGGATTCGACACACAAATGCGATATCCTCCACGATCCGAAGGATTCGCCTTTTAGTAACCGAGTCGTTCGTTACTCTCCGCGACGCGAATACATAACCTCGCGACGCGCTACCTGAGCCAACACGATATTTCTTAATAAATCGTAACGAAAAGCCTGATCGGCGCTTACCAACGGTAAAACCGGCAGCAAATGTACGGCAGCCAATGTAATTGTCCCTCTGGGTCAGCAGGCGCAAAATATACGTGATTGTTAGCAATAATTAATTCGTTACAACTTGCTCTAATGAGCTCTAAGAACGCAGTCATCTTTCACGCGGTGGCTCGGGCACGCGGAAGCAGAGCGTCCCCCACTTTCTTATTCTTCTTCCCTCGCGCAACGTCTCGGCCTATCGCTAACGAGGAATTTCGAATCGACGAATCCTACATGATGGCGGTCGGCTTCCGGCTGCTCGCGACGTATCCGGCAGCGATGACATCCCATTGGCCGCTTCCCGGTGAGACGATCGGCGCAGGCCAATCCAGTCGCGGTGCGAGCTTCTTCCCGGACGAGGCGACGACAGGGTAGAACTGATGATCGTCTCTGCACCGCAAGCCCTTGTCGGCGCCTCCAGGTTGCCTGTCCTGGGCCTTTTCGATCTCTCAATGTTCTTTTCTGGGATCGTGCCTTCTTCCTTCCTCGATTCGTTGTTTTAGCGATGGGTAGAAGAATTCCGGGTCCCGTTTGGGAAGAGCAGGAGAGTGGAAGCGCAGGCAGAAGAAGAATCAAAGAGCGGTTGGAAATAAGAAGGTGAAAAAATAAACGAGAAAAGGAGAAAGGAGAGCAAGATATGTGAGAAGAAAGTGAGGTTAGGAGAGCAGTGACACAGACTTAAGATAGGTACAGTCTGTGCATGCAATACATTTTTCACGCCGTGGCGCACTGGTCCACGCGCTCGATCTAGCTGTTCATTAATATTTTAGCACTATTTGAAAGTTTAAAGGTATAGTAATTTAGGTCGTTGGATTCGTTACAATATTATGAAGTCAAAAATACATATTGACTTATAAAAATTCAATGTGATTGAATCAAAATTATTTATGCATTAAAAATTTCTTTTGTAATTTTTTAGATTGAAATTTGTAGACTGCTGAAGGTTGATTATGTTTTGTTTAAAACATTTTCTTCTCAGATTATCGGAAGTGTCTGATAAATCAGGTTCAGGTTTTAAATAAACATAATAATCAATCATTTTTGAAGTAATGGATTTTATAAACATAATTAAAAATATTTTATTTAAAACTGTGCGAAAAACAATATTGATTATAAAAAACAAAAATATAATTTTTATGAACAACAATAACAATTCACATTACATCATTTTGACAAATCATTATTGTCATCGCTTTCTTCTTCAACATCTTTCAATATTAATTGTTCTACTGCATTATCAAAATGCGTTTGCTTCTTAAAAACTTGTCTATTATTTTACAATTTAAAGATATCGACGAAATTGTAATGTCAGACGTATATAACAAAGTGTGGGGGAGATCTGTTATGGTTTCCCATCTTGTAAATTTTCTTGTATGATATTCTCTAATACTTCGAAAGTCGTTATTCCATGGCCCCCTCGGAAAACATTCCGATTGGTAGTGTAGCAGATTTTATTATGTCCGCTGCGTGAATTAATATTTTATGCATACTCGATGGCATGTTATACCATTTATAACATTCGACACTCACATTTTAAAAGAATTGGGCCGGAATTCAGGCGACACATACCCTTTAAACAAGAATAACTTGTGTACCAGAACCGAACAGGATGTGATTCTTGCACGATTTCATAGAGAAATGAATGCTGATAATAATGCACTTTGATACAATGAGGTCCCATGGGGGACTCGAAAGATATCCTTCACCAAAGATTGAAAACTTTGAAGATTCTCTTTAGTTTATTGAGCATTGTTATTTCAATAAATTAGAAATATTAAATCTCTTTACAAGAGGTATACTCTAAATACAGACAAATACTATTCATTTGCAACGAAAATGGACACATAAAATTAAATAGATTCTCCAGGGTATCAATAAGAAAAGAGGTGATTTTTTCGGTGGCAAATAGGATTCATAAAATGTTGATTTTTAAATGTTTGTTCTAATCACAATTTTGAATAAATCTCATTAATTTCATCGTTTTCGAATGTCATGGACATTTAGGAAGCAATATACATTCAATAAACATCGATTTGGGCAAGTTGCTTTTTTACCAAATGAACAGCTAGATCGAGCGCGTGGACCAGTGTGCGTGGTTCTGAATTACCGACCCTGTAGAAATGCCCTAGTACGACAGCGGACTCTATCGAAATGGAACGGTCAGCTAGTGAACTACATGACGTTACAACACGAAAGGTGTTTGACTGAGGACACTAGATTTTACAGCGTTGTCAGTGTTCCGTCGCGTAGGAACCACCCAAGTGTATTTCTTTCGGTTAATATTTATGGTCCGTTCGTGCCTAAAGACCGTCGTCATGGATTAAACAAACTAGGGTCATTCGGCGACCAGTCGAGGCATCTGGCCTATGTTTAGTTTTTATACACTCTTGAAAACACAAGATGTCATAAATCTAGTCCCTCCGAGGGACCGCCCGCGACCGTTAAGTGCGGTGTCTCATTACCTGGACCCGTCGTCGACCGAGTCTAGATATCGCCCCACTCCTCCTTCCCCGGGCCTCATTCAGAACTATGGGAAGGAGGTACTAACTGCCAAAAGTGCACTGATTGGGAAATGCAGCTTGCTACAAGGACCAATCAGTGCATCTTATTTCCTGCTCGAGAAGCTTGACGAACATCGCGTAAAGACCGCATGCGTCAGTTGAGTTTTACGCTCTAACGCCGCGCTGCGACACTCTCCAGTCTTCGGGCAGACAAGAAAACGCACGAGCCGTTGTCTTGTCAATCATTCGTAATATTTGTAAACTTGCATCGCGATAGTTCGTTGTCCAGCGATCAGGACATCCGACAAACGGGATCGCATCCGTCGAGATCCCTCGCGTACGGAATCTATCATCTATCAGATCCGCGAGCGTTACACTTCAGTGTCCCGATAAATTCACGAACACAAATTATTATTATGTATTCAAATCTGGGCGCGTTTAAGGCAGGATCTGCTAGATCAGCCTTACTGATGAGTCCACTAGCAGGTCCAGGACGAAACGCTTCTTTTAACGTATTTCATTGTCATGCGAATCTATTATTGTCTTTGCGTCTTCGATATCATTCTATCATTTGAACTACTTGCCCAAGATTAACTTGGCGGGCAACAGATCCGAAGCATTCGCGAACCGACACAACGCGACTTCAAAACAGTCAGCTTTAAAAGTGCAATGTTGCCGCATTATATTCATACAGTAACCGTCGATGCCCACATCGAAAGCGTTCGAGCGGTTTCTTTTCTGCTTTCCGGAGCTGTCGAAATTCAGTGACATATTGCTTCTTAATTTAAAATATAGAATTCTAATTCGTAAATAATTTTATTAAACGATTATCTGAATATTCGTTGACTTGTTAAAGAATCTTTTTAATGTTTTTAATTGTTTATGTAAATATAAAACTTTTAAATGTTTTGACATTTTTTTAATTCGTAGATTGTTTAACGCATTCACGTAAACCTGATTATATATGTACGACGTTCACTTAAATAATCTACAGAACAAAAGTATAGTTTTAAAAATTATGTTTTGTACATATATATTGGTCACAAATGTTAACATATCATATAATTAATTTGAATACGTAGGTATTATTTTCCGATACGAAAGCATTAAGAAAGATGTAAACAATCATGCACGGCATGTGTACGCTGATATTCGAATATTAAAAATGACGCGAAGATTAGAATATGTCGATAGTCACAAATAAAATTTGTTCATGAACTTCAAAGAAAACGTTTCGATGCTGGCACAGTTTAACTCAGGGATAGCAACCCGCGGCCCGCCACAATTTCTCGTGCGGTCCTTCAAAGATTTTACATTTTGACTTTTAAAAATTCCTACAGTGTCCCGCTGTTCTACGAAAGACACAAATATCTTTCGCCGCTTTTTAAATAAAGTATTTCTATTAATGAGTGTTTTATTTCTGTAATTTTTTATACTAGGTTTATTGTGTTAATAAAGAAATAATTTGATTTCATCATTCAGTGTTTGTGTTGTCATAAGTTTCTTACATGCGGCCCGCACAACATTTTTAAATTTGTAGCTGGCCCGTTGTAAAAAAAGGTTGCTCATCCCTGGTCTAACTTATTCGATCCGTGGCGCTTCTTTTCATCATAAAATCATTTGAAATCGATTATATATATTGCCATTGCAATTATAACAAACATTTGGCAAAACTGCAGCATAGCTATCTCAAATTTCGATGACTTTTGCATATACAGTAATCGCTCCTTCGTTGTCCTGAATCGTGGGCACGATCGTTGTCCAGTGCCTACCCACTCCACTGCCTGTCAACCAGAGGATTAGGCCTGCGTGGATCTGGTCGCCAGATGTGTCCCAGGCCTGTCCAGACCCGCTCAGAACGGAGAACAATAGGAAAAGAATATGGCAAGGAAAAAAGGAGTTTTCTAAAGCCAGACAGCTGACTGTTTTTGACTGCGAATGCTTTTCTTTGTCATTTATCTAGTCGTTTCACTAAAGACACAGTCCACAGTATAAATCAAAAATAGTGTCCGGGCACGGCCGTTGTCCGCTCAAACCCCCGTCCTTTGGACAACGAAGGAGCTTTTACAGTAATGTAGAAATCGATATGTTAAATATCTTTTTCCTTTGTATATACAGTGACTCTCATTAATATTCGGACACTCTAAAAAAAAAGGATCTTTTTTAATAATATTGGAATATTCGTTTTGAACTTTGTTGAGAAGTTAGAACAATTAGTTTACTACATGATGTGCAGAAAAATTTTTCAAAAATTCCAGTTGGTCGGAATTGTAGAAAAAATACTAAAAGTTGCATTTTACAACTTTTTTGTGGTGACCTGTATCGAAAATTTAAAAAATACGTTTCGTAGATGGAATAGAGATAAAATACAGTTAAAAACTTAAAAGGCAACCAAAATGAACGTCTAGTGTGTCAGCTACTTTGCTTGGCCGGGGTTCTTTTACTAATGATATTTTGTCGCTATGTAATAAATAGATAATCCGTTTTTAGTAATGTCAAAACTTGTGGAATGTTTCCTACAACCCAACAAGATTTATAATTCTATTCCATTCAAACCGATGAGGGTTTCGGAGTTTTTACCTTTTACTTAAAAAGGTGTCGTTGGCCAGGAGTGGTTACTAATATTGTTCTCGAGGTATAAATCTCCAGCAGTATAGACAAGACCAGCAATTTACAGACAAAAAGGACCACAATAGCGTGCCCTCGACTCGCCTCTATCTGAAACGGGAGTATTTACACGGCGTACTGTACTAGCTCATTGAGACGCCAATTTTCGAATCGCCATCGTTTCTAAGTGCTCATTTTGAAGGGGAAACTTCAAGGAATATAACCATATATTTTTCAAAAGGGCCTAGCAGACTAAGATAAGTGCAGCGGCCCCACCCACAATTTTTATTGATCTTGTGCGGAAAACAATGGTCTTAGGTTGAAAGATAACCTCCTAAAATTTTAAGTCGCTAACTCTTCGTATAAGGATGATATGAGGGTAAATACCCTTAACTGTATCATTTTTTTTCTCGGTTGTTAATTAAGATATTCGGATAAAAAAAATACGGAAATACTCGAACTTACCTCCTTCATATCATAAATTTTTTTCACCATTGTGATCAAATTATTAAGGGTAGAAAAAAATCATTTAATTTTTTAGGAGTTGGAATTGCAAGCAACCCTTCGAGTGACCACTTCCAAAAAATTCAAGAACAATGTTCTGTTGCTTATCTAACGTATCAAAAAGTTTCAAGATGGTCGGATTGGTGGAACATAGTTAAATATTGAAAAATAAATGAAATTACGTTATTATAATGATTCTTACGACTCCAATTAATAATTCTTATCAGGATATTAAGTCCCTTCATGATCAATTATTTCTTTTTAAACGCGACGCATCGTATTACATTCTGT
>CM052311.1:15842873-15873449 GCA_028455605.1 Lasioglossum malachurum
GTCTATTATCTATTCGGCCGAGGATCGTCGATATTGCCTTATATGGTAACAAAAATGAATAAATGCCCATTCGAGATTTGCCGTCGTCTTGACAACGCATAACATACAAAAGCATTGCCAAAAACTGAGAATTCGAAAGGGAGGATATTAAGATTCCTAGAATTCTCATTTACACTTACGTAATGTCTATCAATAAATTCGGAAAGATACGAACAGAATGTAATACGATGCGTCGCGTTTAAAAAGAAATAATTGATCAGGAAGGGACTTAATATCCTGATAAGAATTATTAATTGGAGTCGTAAGAAACACTGCACTGTACATTATACCATTATAATGACGTAATTTCATTTATTTTTCAATATTTAACTATGTTCCACCAATCCGACCATCTTGAAACTTTTTTATACGTTAGATAAGCAACAGAACATTGTTCTTGAATTTTTTGGAAGTGGTACCCTTAATAATTTGATCACAATGGTGAAAAAAATTTATGATATGAAGGAGGTAAGTTCGAGTATTTCCGTATTTTTTTTTTATCCGAATATCTTAATTAACAACCGAGAAAAAAAATGATACAGTTAAGGGTATTTACCCTCATATCATCCTTATACGAAGGGTTAGCGACTTAAAATTTTAGGGGGTTATCTTTCAACCTAAGACCATTGTTTTCCGCACAATATCAATAAAAATTGTGGGTGGGACCGCTGCACCTATCTTAGTCTGCTAGGCCCTTTAAATCATTCTGGTCCCTCGTTGAAAAAACGTAAAATAAAGTATGTGTTTAAATTTTTTGACATTTTAAAGTTGATTATCGAGATTAAAAAAATTATTTTATAATAGCCCAATCCTTCCCGAATAATACAAAAAAATGTAGCTCAATCGCACAAACAGTTCTTGAGACAAAAATTCGTAAGCGGGGCCCGTCTTCGCCAAATAAAGTGGTAAAAATTGCAAATTTCGAAGGCCTGTCATTTCTAAAAAAATCGGGAACGGCTAAATAATGACTTAACCCCCCCCCCTAATTTCACATGGACTACAACATATTTCATTTAGAACAAAATCGACGATGGTGTTTGCAAAAATAAGTGTTCGATTTGGCATGGAATGACCCATACGTCAAGTCAACGTTCAAGTACTCCGTTATATTTATTTGTATTGTGTTTAATATATGAGAATACAATATATGTAGCTTCAAACTAGTGGGTTATAAAATCATTTCAACAAAAAAATGGTTTTATTAGTTTTGTTCACAAAAACCTGAGGTCGTAGATAAATTTTGAGACCAGATTTGAAATCAGTGTGAAGAAATCTACGGGAAATTACGCATAGCATGTCAAAAAAGAATTTTTTCCGTGCGTGGTATTGGATAAACCACAATTTTCTTGAAATTTAACGAATTTTTTCAAGATTAAAAAACGTTCGTACCACAATCCCTCTGTTTTCCATATTCTGCAATGTTTCAGCTTTAATTTAAAAACAAATCATCGCTCTATCTCATCTCTATCGAAAGTTCAGATGAAGAAGCTCTGGGTTTTTCCCTGGAAGAGTACGCGTCGCGCTGTCGAGCCGCACGCTGTCCACTCTCGACGTTCAGCATTCAGTATAATAGGGACTTAACATAACAGTAAAAAAAAGGGTTTATTCTGTATCGATGCCAAATCAATACAGGAATCAATTACACATCCTTGGGTATAGTTATACCTTTTTTACTATCGTTACAAGAGGAAGGAAATATTGAAACTATTCCTTAAAAGCTATTTTGCAATACAGGTAAAACTAAAACCGATAAACGAACTTTCAAGTTAGAAATTATATGAAAAAGTAACTGTATATATATATATTTGTATTGTTTCTTAACTTTTTGTCGTGTCAACATAAACATCGTTCCAGTAGCTCTATAAGTTTGGGTTACATAGCAAGTACTAATTTAGTAACTCGAATTTTAAATTACAATTGAAAAAAATGTATAACAAATATAAAAACTAAATAGTACGCCGTAATTCAATATATATAAAAAAATGTTCAAAAAGGTTATAATTCAAATAAAATTTGGTAATTGTTGACAAATGGTCTGCGTCCTGCGACATTTTAAACAACTTTTTCCTTTTCCAATATAGGGGGGTCGCTTTTAGTTTTCGAGATATTTGCAAAAAACTATCGCTAATACTGTATTCCTGCACTCAGTGCGGCAACGTAAGCCTGTCCCAGCGCGGCGTTTGTTTACATTTTGACGTGAGTTTCCAATTTTAAAAGAATGTATAATATAATATATAAAATATATATAATATATACATATAATACATTTTCGCAAGAGACGGATACGAAAAATGCGTCGTGACGTTCCCGACAACCCAGTATATAATATGGGAGTTTTCTCTGTCATGTCCAAAGCGTGTTTACAAGCAAAAGTAAACAAACGCCGCGCCGGGACAGCCTTACGTTGCCACGGAGAGTGGAGCAATACGAAAAATTCAATACAGTATTAGCGATAGTTTTTTGCAAATATCTCGGAAACTAAAAGCGACCCCCCTATATTGGAAAAGGAAAAAGGTGTTCAAAATGTGTTGCTGCATAACATATTAAAATTTCATTAAAATCGGAGGACGCAGACCTTTTGTCAACAATTACTCATTTTAATAATATTCTGTAGCATGTATAGAAAATTCGCGAAGATATAGAAAACAAAACGCGGAGCGACAAGCTTCTAGAAGCTTCTCGAAGATAGTTTGTAGACGACCACGCGGGGAAGCGACGCGAGGGGAGCGCGCGAAAAGCCGAATCACGCGTAACAACCTGGTTGTTGATTTTCGTTCGCGGATAGCAACGATTTCATATAAATAACGGGATTGCAGAGGGACTCGGCCTATTTGCTATTCCGAGAGAGAGGACGAGGTAAGGACCACGGCTTCTCTTGGTTAGCAGTAGGAGCCCCGGCAGGAGAGAACGGCGATAATACCCGGTCGCCTGTCGGGAGTACGGGAGAGTACAGGAGACTGTTCCTGGCCGCTCGTTTCGACATGGAGAGTACGGCGATAATACCCGGACGCCTGTCGAATGAGAGAGAACAGAGCACCTCCTGGACGCCCGTTACCACGGAACCTAGCTAGAGTACACGTGTGAATTTCCTAGAAAATTGTATTTCGAATTTGCGCATAGTATTTTGAACTTTATAACGAATTCATTCCTTCGCACCCCCTGTACCCAAAATCCTAATTCAATCCAATCATTCGTACGAACATGGCTACAATTCTTTATAAATATCTTTAACTCTACACTATCATATTTGTCTAATATAATATGCAATACTAACTTCCGTTTTTAATTAAGACTAAACCAATATCTTTGTAGCGGCACACGGTTGGCGACCGTAACAACCATTAGAGTTGTCCTCTTGCAGATGCCAAGAATTAGAACATAAAACCTTCCCGGCATCTGCAAGGCCAGAAAATGAGTTTATTCTTTAATCGTTTTTAATAAAACATAAATAGGTGGAGTCTCTTATATAGACCCCGATAAATGAATTTCATAAATCGCCTCGTTTTTAATAAATTTGGGATAAAGAATATCGCAGGATAAGAAGTAAACAAACAGATTTAATTTTATTCATATAAAAATTTTTTTCAAAAATCTGAAGCTGGGCTCTCTGAGACCCCACATTACATTGCGAAGGTTAAATGCGTAGCAAACCTGGTCGCCAGAAGCATTCAGCGAAAAGGCGTTACCTTTCCCGAAGAATAAGTATATGATGTACTAACTAAGAGACAAGCGATGACACAGTTGTCATTCCATTCAACCGTCCGAGTCTGCGTCGGGTACTTGTAAGCAGTGATGGGCAAATTTTATTTTAAATAATGAATAATTAAATAATATAAATAAACGTTATTTTAATTGCAAATAATAACTAAACTTTTTATTTAAATAAAAGTTATTTAAATAATTCCATAAATAATCTATTTATTATTTCCTATTTTTCCAAATAAAAGTTTATATATTATTTGGATTGATGTGGAAATCAATTAAATAGTTTTTGGGCTTCTCTTATTTCTTGTATTTTGTATATGTATACAATGAACACATATATTTAAGTGAATACAACTATTTTTTGTGTCAATTTCCGGCTGTTGTAGGAATTTTGGAGGAGATACCCTATATATATTGTAAAATATAAAAGAATGTGCATGTGTATGAATGATCCCATCGAGATTTGATTCGGTGGGTCTGTCGTAGGGATGCCGATTATTTTCAAAAAGATCGATTTTTCTGAATCGATTATAATCGAAGCTCAAGAATCGATCCACTAAAAAATCGTTTCCAAAATAATCGATGTTTTGAATAATCGATTTTTTTTAGGAATGTCTAAAAATGATAAAAAAACGAAGATCAAAATTTTTTGGACTCTTTTATTAAAGAAATAAAGTAATAATAATTATTAGACTGTGCGGAACTTTAAGTTCCGAAGTTGAAAAATTTATTCCGTGCTTGTTTCGTGCGCATGTCGTTGCACGTCAGCCAATGGTCGCGTGGTCGGCCGAGTGCGATTAGGGAATTAGCCAATGAACGAGTTCCGTTAGAATCATTATGCGCAGTTGAATTGTCGCGTTTCAGGAACACTTATATAATTACTTTCGATAATAGTTGGGTCTATGATTTCTTTATACACAGTCTCCACAGTAAACACTCCACGGTCTCCACGTACTGTCACACAATTTCAATGTGCCATAAAAATCGATTATTTTTACAATTTTAGAATCGATTATTTGTAAAAATCGGATATTGAAGAATCGATTCTAAAAATCGATTTATTTTATGAAAATAATCGATTTTTTAAACAATCGATTAAAAATCGACATCCCTAGTCTGTCGCATGTGTTGTAAATAATGTAAATAATCGGACGATTCGGAGCTGATCCGTGCGTGTTTTTTCTCTGCTGTAGCTATATTTTTCAGGTATACCACCAGTGGCCCGGCCCGTCCGGGAGGCGGATTAATGAATAATGTAACTTATTTCAGGAAAACTGTGTCAAATTGACACGAGGGATGGATGAGAGACAGGAGGGTTAAATAAAATAAAATTTTTAATATACCACGTTTTTAGGATGAGCTAAAAAGTATAACATAATTTTTCCTTGCCCCATACCGATTCCTAAACCTATGGAGATTGTCCTGGAAATTTGTTCTCTCTCTCTCTCTCTCTCTCTCTCTCTCTCTCTCTCTACTTTTCTCTTAATTGCATATCATTTTCCAGGAAATTGCGTATATTCCTTTTATTAAAAGTCAAAATAATTTTTTGGTTCCACTTTATCAAGGGTAAAGGTCTTATAAAGAGTTTAAAATGAACCGTTAAATAAATATGAGCGAATCCGTACGACGTTGCCCGGGCGAGGCAAGCAATACAAAATGCAATAAAGGTTGGCGCACACTAGACCGCACCGCCACGCCGCGCCGCGCCGCCGCACAGTGGTCGGAAATCGCCAAAATGTGGCCAAAATAGGAAAGAGTACTCCAATTTAGTTCAAAATTGATACTCATAGGCTTTTCCGGATGGCTGATTATAAATCTGATGTCAAAATTACAAAAAACAAAATGGCAGACTCAATATGGCGGGTGTACATGTTAATAAAAAATATCAAAGATAGTTAAAACTTATAACTGCTATAATTTTATTTTGCTAAATTGGAATCTAATTTCAAATTATATAAGAAACACAAGTATTCGATTAACTAATAAATTAAGGTCGAGAAAATTGATTTAAACATGTGTTCTAAAGCATATAGGTTGAAAATGAAAAAATAAATAATAAGACTGTTGCGGATCGAGCGAGCTGCGTTACGGCACGCGACTTACTATAGAGCAGGGGAGAGAGAGGTAACGGGGTTGCCAAAACCATAACACTGATTCTCTACCGTAGAGGCTCTTCTTCACTTCTCCCCCTACCATTCCGACTCTTCGGGCACAGCTGATTACCCGAAGAGTCAGTTGTTTTTCGAACTCCCGCTTCGCTTGGGCGGTTAGCACTTTGCTAATAAAATAACAGCTTTGCTTGCGCTGTAAAATTAACTACATATACTCTCGCTTTTCTTGAGCGGTTCAATAGTTTTTGCTAAATGTTATAGCTTTGCTTGAGCTAAAACGTCGCTCTTCACAAGTAAAAGAAAGGGCCTTGCGCTTCTCGGCCTTCAATCTGGTTTCTTTTGCGTTCTCATAGAGTTAAGAAGTGTCGGGATTTTTAGTTCAATAAGTTGGGATTCTTCAGTTTTTAATAAAGTGGGCATATTCACTCTCGTGCTTTAGACACTAAACTAACAGTGCCCGTGCAGTTATTTATCACCTCCTTCCACGACCCTGCTCTTTCTTAACAAAGACGAATTCGAGATGCATAATAACGATGGGTTTAAAAAAATTAAAAGTTATTAAGACTATATCATTTTGTATAAAAAAAAAACATCATATCGTTCTTCTATACACTAACAGCAGAATAATCTAAGACAGACCTGGGCGACGATGGGCCGAAAAACACATAGTGATGCTTTTCTCCTACATCGGCTCGGCAAGGCAGTCCCCATCGCGTCCACGTGTCTTATACAGGGTGGACGATTTATCTGAAGACATTGAAATATCTCGAGAACTATGCATCGGATAAAAACAAGTGGGTAATGAAAGTTGTTCGTCGCAAAGGGGGACATCCTATGATACCAAACTCGACCCCCCGCCGCCACCCCCTGGAGGTGGGGGTGGGGGGAGATAAGAAACTTAAATGGGAACCCCCATTTTTCATTGCAGATTTGGATTCTCCAGAACAAAATACACAAATTTGACCCAGAAGTTTTTGCATTTTGGTTCACAGATGGCGCTGTAATGGACAAAATTTAAAATGGGTAAACAATCGTTGAAAATTGGGGATACCTCGAGAAATACACACATCAGGTAAGAAAAATAAAAGTAGACGTATTTGATATTTTTAAAAATGCTATTCAATAACATCATAATTGACCCCTCAACCCCACCTCCTGAGGGTGAGAGAGGGAATTATTTCAAAATCTTCAATGGGAAAGCCTTTTTTATAGCAGATCTTGGTTCTCCATTGATTTGATATTATTGGTGCAACTTTTTCAAGGCAAGGGGACTCACTTAAAACAAGCACCCCGATTTGTGAGAGACAAGGGGACTCACATTAAAGAAGCATCCCGATTTGTGAGAGGCAAGAGGACTCACTTAAAACAAGCACTCCAACGGGAACAGAAAAATACTACGTCCAAGTCGTTGTTCCTGGGTAACGCTAAAAGTAGTTTTTGATATATTGATAAACAAACCAATGAATTTTTCCAACTGCTTTCGATTGCAGCGACATCTGTGAAAGAAATTACACCAATAATATCAAATCAATGGAGAACCAAGATATGCTATAAAAAAGGCTTTCCCATTGAATATTTTGAAATAATTCCTTCTCCCGCCCTCAGGAGATGGAGGGTGGGGGCAATTATGGTGTTATTGAATAGCATTTTTAAAAATATCAAATACGTCTACTTTTATTTTTCTGATCTGATGTGTATTTTTCGAGATATCCCCAATTTTCAACGATTGTTTACCCATTTTGAATTTTGTCCATTACAGCGCCATCTGTGAACCAAAATGCAAAAACTTCTAGGTCAAATTTGTGTATTTTGTTCTGGAGAATCCAAATCTGCAATGAAAGATGGGGGTTCCCATTTAAGTTTTTTGTCTTTCCCCACCTCCACCCTCAGGAGGTGGCGGTGGGGGATCGAGTTTGGTATCATTAGATGTCCCCCTTCGCGACGAACAATTTTCATTACCCACTTGTTTTGATCCGATGCATAGTTCTCGAGATATTTCAATGTCTTCAGATAAATCGTCCACCCTGTATGGATGTACATGTTTATGTAGTAGTGGTGAGTATCCTGCCGATTCAGTATCGTGGGGCTCGTGCTGAAGGGAGAGTCGGAGTGGACGTGGTGGGGACTGCCTTGCCGAGCCGGCGAAGGGGAAAAGCAGCACCATCTGTTTTTCGGTCCATCGTCGCCCAGGTCTGTTCTAAGAGATAGAATTTATTACATGCACTCCGTATTACAAAAACAGTCATAATAACTAAAGTGACACCTAGGGCTAGCCAATCTCTGTTGATTCTACTAGGTGATACTATATTCTAAAAGTGTGTACACGTCCCATGGTCAAAATCCCTCAAAATCGTAACTATTTCCCTAGTGTTTTGAAATTTTTGTATGAAATTGTTATACATCCCATATAATAGATTATCCATAATTATTTGCATCTCATACAATACATAAGTATGATTTACTTACCTCCAGGGGTACCCTCCATATAATAGAATAAAAATTAGCACAATATAATGCAAATGTCGTAATCCACAGTACGTAGCTGCGCTCTCAAAGAATGTCACTTTCATACTGAATTTCCCGGTCTGGTAGAATGGCCAGACACTTTTTTCAATAACCATAAAACAGCCCAAACATAAGTACAACCAACCCAAGGGTCCAAAACTTTCGATTTGAAGGTTCATTTTATCGATTTTTGGCCACGTTGTCAGTCAAATCGACCACTGTGCGCTGCGCCGCGCCGCGTCGCTTCGGGCGAATCTACTACCTGTAAGCGTTAAGTAGTATACACATGTTCGCGAAAGTCGTGGTTCCCAGTCAGACGTTGGACGTACGTGCCGCGTGGACAAAAGGTTGTATCGCATTTGAGCGTCCAGTAAGGGAAATGGGTCGCGGAACAATAATTTCGTTCAATCCAGACTCCGGGTCGTAACACTTACTTAATTCAGATGTCAAATATAAAGATAAAAAATATAATATTGTAATACATGGTTAGAAGTATTTTTAAAGAGAGGTCATCAATATTTGAAGCTATTTAATCTGTCGAAAATAATTCAATGGACATGCTGTAAGTAAGAAAGATATTCTAAGTCACGATTTAAGAACCCTTCTAATAAATGCATACATCAAAGATCGATAGAACAGTTCTTAGGTAATAGCTGACGGGATAACGATACTAATACGATTGTATATAGAATGCGTTTGAACTCATTTCGTTTAGAGAAGAATATCCTGCAGTAGATATGCTAAACTAGTTCAACGAAAAATATTCGAAAAGTTCATAATTTTATGACTTTATTTCTATATGTTTTTGAACTAAAGTAACAGAAATAGTAAAGTAAATATGGCATATTGAGTTGTCGCAAAACAAAGGAATATTTTTAGTTAGTTTTCTTAAAGGTGACAACAGTTGCTTGAATATTTTTATAATAACAAGCAAGAAAAAATTTACTCGATTATACTGAAATCTGCTGGTTTCGATCATGTCAACACTTTGTAGAACTTCATTTATGTGACCTCGTTGAGAGACCAGCAATTCACATAACTGACAATGGGAAGTTCACATAATAGAAGGCCATCGATTAATTATTATCTCTAATACTTATGACTTTTTGTTCAAATAATTGGAGATACGTACACATTAATTAAAGTCTTTAATCATGCTTGGGATTAAAGCTACAAACACAATTGTGTAACATGTAGTAATAAATTAATTCTTTATTTTAAACCGAACTGAACATTTTTATTATTGGTTAGAAATAAAGTATGTGTATGCAATCGTAATAGTTGATATTCGATAATTCAGCGAAACAAAATATTTTTATTAGTGTAATTTTGAAATAAAATATATACACGTAAAATTACTTAGTTTAAATTTCTTAAGCGCACTGTTTTGTTTCAGCATTTTGGCTCGATTTATGTTCAATTTATCGGTCGGTGCTGAAAGGATTAAAGTTGAAAATTTATTTTTTATTGTGAATTGTCTTTTACAAAAGCTGCACAAGAGAATTAAGGAAACCTAGAAATTTGCATTAAGTGTGTAAAACATAATCAAAAATATTTACTTGATGTTTACAAAATACCAAATATGTGTTGAAAAGTGTTATAGTAAATTATTAATATCTTTAAAAAACACTTTATATTCAATGAATAATTATATTATAAAAATAAAAAATTATTCAATAAATAATGTTTGTCTGCATCATTTGTTCAAGATTTTTGCCTTAGAAACAGTACAATCTTCCAGATAATCGAATCTTTTCGTGCCCGTTGAAGTTCCAGCGTTAACTACGATTAATTGAAGAGGGTTCTTCTGGGATTGGTGGCTGCCCTTCATCCTGCTCAGAGGGTGATGGTTTTTTGGGGGAACCAACACCTTAACTGCATTCTTCGAGCGACGAACTATATTATTTGAAACAGAAGCTCGTGGAAAGGGTGTTGTCATGGTGATGCTAGCAGGTACAGAACCGTGTCCTAAACTAGCTTCATGTTCCCAAAGGTTCCTTGAGATTTTTGCTTGACACCAAGGTAGTTATCTGAAACTGTAGGGTCATGTTCGATAACTCGCTAGTTGAATACTGACCACGAGGTAGAAAAATTTTCAATTACAACCTTATATTTTTATCGAGATATTGTGTTTAGTTTCATTGTCAGCTTCTTAAATAGCATGTCCAATATTTTTCCCGGAATTTTAATAAAAGGATGCAAAATACTATTAATTAAATACGATTTAGAGTTAATAATTACTGAGATATCTGCTAAGAAATGATATTATATTAGATCGTTCCAGAAGCTTCTTCGCAATGTACAGGGTGTATAAAAAGTTTTTGGTCTTCCGTCCTAGGGGTGAATCTACACTTCTGGATCGGTGGACATTTGTAAGAGAAACTTGCCGCAAAATTGTTTATAACAAAGAAAATAGTTGTTAAAGTTTTTTTTACATCAATGCCTTCTACTCATCGAGAAGAGAAAAAGTTTGAAAGGAGCCATATGTCGCAAACAAATAGTTATTGAGATATAAGCTGTTAAAGTTTTTCAAAATTTGATTGCGTGGAATTATACGTATAGACAAAAGCCTACTACTACAGTCCACACGCCCGTGTCGATGCGACAGGACATCATCGTGTGCTTGCCACCAGGCAAACGAAACCAGCGACGAATGTCCCTTTAAATTTCGTTTTCCTGGAGGCACGCACACGATGATGTCCTGTCACATCGACACGGACGTGTGTACTGTAGTAGTAGTATAAGTATAGTAGTAGTATAATTCCACACAATCAAATTTTGAAAAACTTTAACAGCTTATATCTCAATAACTATTTGCTTGCGACATATGGCTCCTTTCAAACTTTTTCTCTTCTCGATGAGTAGAAGGCGTTGATGTAAAAAAGACTTTAACAACAATTTTCTTTGTTATAAACAATTTTGCGGCAAGTTTCTCTTACAAATGTCCACCGATCCAGAAGTGTAGATTTACCCCTAGGACGGATGACGATTACTTTTTATACACCCTGTACAGGGTGTTTCAAAATTATATATCATGACTACTCTAACAAGATTCTCCATCTCCGGATCGGTGGAGATTTGTTAAAAAAAACTTTCTGCAAAATTGACCTTGACCTTGAATTTCAAGGTAAAATTCTTTTGTTTTGCAAAAGTCTGAAAGGAACAATGGGTCAAAAACGAACCGTTCGCTTGAAAATTAACTTATGATTGAGACGCGGTGTGATTGGGTTTCGGTGTGTTCGAAGACCACGTTGAGATAAGCGGCGAGCGACCGAGCAACGAGTGAAATAAACCGCAATAACAATTGGACTGCATTATTGGCGTATTTGTGAGTAAAATAAAATGATTCGAGACATTACACACACACGCGCGCGCGCGCGCATACGCACAGCTATTTGGATCCCATTTAACTACAAAAGAGTATCATGGAAATAGAACAACTCCAAACCTAATTTGAACTTTAACGTCAATTTTCATTTCAGATTTTTGTTCCCCCTGATGAGTATTATATGATTGCAATGATAACATAATTTGACCTTGAAATTCAAGGTCAGGGACAATTTTGCAGCAAGTTTTTGTAACAAATCTCCATCGATTCAGAGATGGAGAATCACGCTAGGGTAGTCACGGCATATAATTTTGAAACACCGTGTACACAATCATTTGATGAGAACATCTCAAATTACATAGTTTCTACTTTTATCATCTCCAAAGAAACATATACTTACTCGTGTTTCTTTCGTAGTTGTTAATGGGCATTGCATTATGTATTCTTGGTGACCGAAATCAGAAGATTATTAACAAATCTGTGCTACAGCTACGTTCTTGATACATATACAGGGTGTTCGACTAAGGATGGAAGAACATTTAAGGGGTTGTTCTCCATGATAATATAAGACGAACATAAAGAATAAAAAAATTGCGATCTCGGCTTCGTTGCTTAGTTATTAATAATTAAAAATCCACATATAATGCGGAAACGCAACCAACAAAAGTGTATGTTGCGTACGTCGTAGAGGCCCGCGACAGTCGAATAAGATCCTTGTACATGTAATAATGACCCTGATTTCAAAATTGGGATGAACATAGTTCAAGGATTGAAGGTGGTCGATAATACCGCTGCATGACCGTTAAAATAATGGAGGATTATAATAAAATTTTATCAAGAAACGAAGAGGAGAAACAATATATGTATACTACAACAAACAGAATTTGTCAAAGAATTATTAAAGATTTTTTAATATACATACAGAGAAACACCTGATCAATCCCTCCATGATTAATTGCATCTTTAAGACGCATTGAAGACTGTTTGTTAACCTTTTCGTGACCAGCGGGACGTATATGTCCCACTTTTGTTTTTAGACAATTGTTGATATATGCAGGAGAGTTTTTTTGGAATTACTTCGAAAGGGTAAACACAGTCGCATCTCGGACAGGATCTGCTTGATTTTACCGAATGTCCACAAGCAGATCTGGTTTTTATTAGAGATCGCTATTTCACGTGTATCTACACGTACTTCAGTATGTGTCATTTTAAGTACACGGGTAGACGTGTACTATTTCACGTGTATTTAAATATACGTGTATTAACGTATTCACTTTTTAATTCGAATTTATTTTTAGGATACAGTTACTAATATTCGAAAGCAAAGTATGGGTATATAAAATAGATACAAAATTTAATTTGAAAACCACTCCCATTATAAAAAATCTAATCAACTAAACCTCTAGTGTATTAGAGAAGAATCTGATATGTTTTAATGTTCTGACAATAAACGACTTTTTTGGTATATCAATATTCTTAGCTGTTTGAGAAAACATCATTCCAGAGCAACTGCTGTTCATGATATGTTTAAATATTTTATTGCCGGTTCTACAAGTCTAAGATGTTTAGCTGGTAATATATATAATATATAATATTATGCATAAAAGATCCCACCTTATCGATTTTGATGATTGTTTAATGTGTTGTCAGGGTGAAAATTCTGGAAAACTTTTCCCTATACATGTAACCACCGCTCAGCCATAGCTTTTGAGATATTTGCGAAAAACTCTAGCTACTACCATATTGAATTTTGCCTATACGTGCACGCCCGTGTTGTGCGTATGCGTTAACATGGTGCGACCGCTCGTCAACTGTTTCTACAGATATATCACTACGATCGTCGAACGATCTATATACCGTGTGTACTTTATAAATCATATGATGATGAAGAATGAGTACATATATTACGATGACACCGCACACACCCACACAGTGTTTCTGAGCGGATAACCCGAAACATCTATTTTCTGTTTATTTTATTGTTTGTAAACACGTTGTGGGTTCTATATACGGTGATACATGTATAAGGTGAGCTTTCAATTTTGAAAGACTACTCCCGGATTTTCGTATGCGTGGCCGGCCCGGCCCTCTCCGCCACCCCACCACCTAATCCTAACTAATTCAGCTAAGAAATAGTTGTTCAGAATTTTGAGTTTTACAACATATTTAAATTTTATCAAAATCGGTGAGATGGGACCTTTTCTGCGTAATTACCAAAAGTGCATTTTTTACATATTTTATTCGACGTGTTGCAGGTCATTTTAAGGTCAAGTGTACTTTTTAGAATGGAAACATAAATTTTTTATTACGCCAACTTATTCAATCTAATTAACTGTCTGACGTCAAATCAGGAGAACACGCTGGTCTATTAGGTACTCTTTCAAGTGTCTTTATCATTGAATACCTTAAAAAGTTGTTGTCGATTTAAAAAACGTTTCGAATAAAACTTACTTGTTTTTTCTCATGGAATAAGTTGGTGTAATAAAAAACTTGTTTTCGTTCTAAAAAGTGAACTTGACTTTAAAATGACCTTGAACACGTCAAATAAAATATGTAAAAAATGCAACTTTCTATAGAGCTTTGAAAACCATACAAGTTTCATTGGAAGTATTTTTTTCTAAATACGACGGATAAAGTGATATCCCGTGTAACAGAAATTTTGGGACAACCTGTATATATAATATACTATATAAATATGATAAATGAATGTGCTTGCATAATTACGTGCATAATAACAAATGGCATCGGCCTTGTGTCCGGGTGTTTGTCGTCTTCATTTATTATGATGCGTACAGTGACTCAATATCATATCGTTCCACGACGAATGTCATTTCGTGCAAGATCGGGTGTTAAAGTCCTTTTCGAGCACTCTGTAGTAAATCGCCACCGCATTTCGCGGTGCGTTAACACTGAGAACATTAGTCTGCGAAACCGCGACACGTTACACTAACAATTGTATCTCCTATTTATAATCAAGAATATATTATCTGTATTAAAATCCATTCAAAGTTAACTTCAATTAGTCATACTTCTTTTCGATTTCCCAGTCGCTAGTATCCTACGACGACACACCTTTGCCGCTCAAGGTGTATCTATTCGATTGATAAGTTACAAGACCGCGGAACCGCGACCCTATTCCCTATAAGTGGCGACCCGGTGGTGAAATAGACATCGGCTAGTCCACTCCTTTGTTCACACGAGGCGACCCGATGGTGAAATAGACATCGGCTAGTCCTTGTGATACCCTATTCTACATAGTGGCGACCCGGTAGTGAAATAGATATCGGCTAGTCCACTCCCTTGTTCCCTCAAGGCGACCCGGTGGTGAGATAGACATCTGTTAGTCCTCATGTACCCTTCCTACTTTAATTCAAAATCTCTAAATCCAAACTACCCTCGGTTCCCGTATCGCTGCCTGAACCTCGGCTCGTAACAAACTGGTGACAGCGGTGGGATACTTCTGGTTATTCGAATTGTGATGTGAATTGCCGCGATTCAAATCAACCGACGAGGCATCTTAGGGACTGTCATCATATAGTCGGAGAATCGCGAAAAAATTAACGCTTTGATCACCCATATCAATTTATTTTTCTTTTTATAGAAAGTTCATACGATAGAGCATCAGTACTCAACGCAATATAGAAATTGCTCTGTTCTCATTCGTTAACATTGCATCTAGGTGCAATTGATAATTAGAATTTCGAGATTCGAAGGAAGTCTACTGTTTCAAGTTCTATTCCGATTTAGGGATTGATCATGGCAGACGAAATAGCCAGCCTAACTGCTTCCATGGCTAAATCCATGATTTTAATAAATCAGCAGACTATCATCCATTATGCAGCTGATTCAATACCCTTATTTGATGGGGAAAATCCGAAGCTCTCAGTTTTCACGCAACGGGTCGAAGACGGGTTAACGTTGATACCGCCTGGTACGGAAAACAGATACCTCGCGATAGTGCTAACGAAGCTTACCGGGTCCGCAAGAATCAGTGTTCGGGACAAAACGTCTGCTAACGTAGCAGACCTATTAAAACATTTGAAAAAACGATACGCTCCGGGTCGGAATCTAGCGTATTTCTGGGGTGAAATCGCGCGTTTAAGAATTCGCGGCGACGAATCGCTTAGAAAATACATCGATCGGGTTAGCCACCTCGCGTACTGCACTCGTACAGCAATAGGCGACCGATACGAAAGTAACGCGCAACAAATTATCACCGAGATGGAAAGTGACCTGTTGGAAAACTTCATCGAGGGATTGCCGGACCAAATCGGATGGAGGCTCGCTCCTTCAGATTTGAAGGAAAAACAGGAAAATCTCGAAGACGCGTTCGAAGCCGTATTGCAAATAGAGCGTCGGTTCAAGAATGGCCGCGAAATTAGGGAAGGCCGATCATCAAGACACGATGATGGGGAAGATTTCTTACGTGGAGGACAAAACCGTGAATAGGACCATGGTCAACGACCTCTGTATCCCAAGTCACCATCTCCTTGGCGTTATCGGGGCTACTATCCCCGAGATAAGGAAGCATCCGAGTCAAAAACGCAGTACAAAGAAGGCTCGAGGCACGCGACAGCTATGATTCTACATAGGATCGCCCCCCACTCCCCTAGCCGTCCCTATGAATCGGCAGAAGAGGAAAGATATCGCATCCACAAAAACAATGAGGGACTACATACCTACTGTTGGAACTGTGATGTCAAAGGTCATGATGGGAAGAGATGCTGGGAAAAGGGTAAGCTGCCAAATAAAACCAGATCTCGAAATTTCCCTGCCAGATATACGGAAGATTCAAGTTTCCATCTCGGCCATTCGATAAGCGTATCAAAACAATATCGCCAGGAAAAAATTCGTTTCGGGGAAGAAGGAAAGCTACTCAAGGAGGCCCCGACACCCATAATCAGGGTCAAGGTTCCTGAGTTGAAGGACGGAGAAGGAGAGTTCCTGGTAGACGTACGGGCGTTCGTTAATCTCGTGGACCTGAAATTTTTGGGAGATAAGGCCGAAATCATTTCTCAAGAAGAAATTGAGATACAGAGCCTTGCCTTATCTTCTATTCGAACGATGGGCGCCACCAAACTACATGTCAATGGGATTCCAGCTCTGTTTTACGTCGTTGAAAATCTTACGATATCAGCAGATGGCATTCTGGGAAGTGCCTTCCTATTATAAGAAAACGCAGAAATCTCTTACGAACGTAAAGCGCTAATAATTCGCACTCATCCGATTGAACCTATTCGATTCATCAATTTTTCAGAGGTAGAGGATGATCGTAAGGACTCGTGGATAAGACACCGAATTCCTGGAAGAATATCGAAGCAAATAGACAAGGAAGATTATTCGCCGCATCAGGAAATACCGAAAACCGTCTATACTGTCAGGACCACGGTACGAAAGCGTAATGGGACCCGTCAGGTATTAGCACGGAAAGTACGACCGGATTTCAAAAAACAACGGGCCGTGAAAAATTTTTCAAAACCGGGACATCAGGAAGAGATACAGCAATTTTTGGCACTAACGGAATGCTACAGACGTTTCATACCAAATTATTCGCTTAAGGCAAAACCTTTAACGCAACTTTTGGGGAAAGGAATTACATTCAAATGGACGGAAGAACAGCAGCACAGCTTCGGACAACTACAAGACGAAATCTGCAGAGCTCAAACTCTTCAGTATCCGGATTTTAAACGCAGCTTTATCATTACACCCAATGTTTCTGATTTTGCAGTAGGAGCGGTGCTGAGTCAAGGGAAAATAGGCAAGGATTTACCAATTGCTTACGCATCCCGTTGCCTAAATCGTAATGAAAGAAATTACTCAACTGTGGAAAAAGAATGTCTCGCAATGATTTATGCGATCCAACATTTTAGATCATACGTGCATGACCGAAAATTCGTCTTAGTTACGAATCGCCAACCTTTGCTTTGGTTACACTCCGTTAAAAACCCCACTTCACGTCTGATGAAATGGAAATCGAAGCTTTCAGAATGCAAATACGACGTGCTATGAAAATCCGAAAAAACTCGCAGGAGTGCCGTCACAATATCACAGAATCTTCCAGTAATTTATCCAGTCATTACATCGAAGGGGAAGACAGGTGCATCAACCAATATAATAGGACAACGCGTCACGATATTGCGCAGGAACCGCAAAGAAGAGCACAACTCCGAAGATTCGGATTCCCCAAAGACTCCGGTTCAACCACATCATCGGAACAAACCTTCAACCAAGGCGTTATCAACACTCAAGCTGAACAGAGTCTCCGTCAAGGAAGAGACCGGGAAGCATAGCATCACCTCGCCGTCATTGACAGTCACAACCCCAAATGAGGCTATATCCATCAGGAAATGGCACAAAATGAAAGAAATGGAGGAGAACGGACTGAAACTGGTGACCACCTGGGCATCGCGCACCAGAATAAGTTGAAGTACGTATCCTTTTTCTGAATGTTCTTCAGATACAGGAAATCAAGGGAAGATTTCTGGATGGAAAGGTCCAGAAGAAGGAGGCGGCGAGGACTGCATGATCTAATCTGACTACAAGGAGAGACTGACTACAAGTAAAATCCAGGAGAATGCGAGGCGACCAGAGTTCACCAGAGTAACTTCTGAGACGGCCATCCCAGTCGCCGATATAATTTAAGTATCCTACATTACACAATACTTACACATCGCAATAGGCTATCTCTTGCAATTATTTTTCTTATTTTTTATTGTTTTGTTTCAATTTTATTTTGGTTGTTTTCTTTTCATTTTTCTTGTTGAGTACCCATACGTTTCGACACATATCGCTCCGGCGGGGTGAAAGCATCGCACATTATGCGATATTTCATCTAAGGGGGGAGGTGTTACGTATGCAGACGCTACCGTTGGTGACTCTTGACCCTTCCGGAGATATGTGTCGAAACAGAGGGCCTATTTAAGAACAAAGGCCGTACTCAAAATCGGATCATAGTAGGGCTTTTGCAAGCGATGCAGCGAGTTATATAATTTCTAAGAACTCAATTCTAATCGGAAGTAGCGCGTGGCCCCCACCATCGCTTAGGTCCGATTTTGGGTACTATATAAGGGCATGGATCCTTCCTATTAGTTGGGTTGATTCAAGTGAACACGCGCAGTACGTATCGTTCCACGACGAAAGTCATTTCGAGCAAGATCGGGTGTTAAAGTCCTTTTCGAGCACTCTGTAGTAAATCGCCCCCGCATTTCTCGGTGCGTTAACACTGAGAGCATTAGTCTGCGAAACCGCGACACATTACAATAACAATTATATCTTCTATTTATAATCAAGAATATATTATCTGTATTAAAATCCATTCAGAGTTAACTTCCATTTGTCATACTCCTTTTCGATTTCCCAGTCGCTGTTATCCTACGACGATACACCTTTGCCGCTCAAGGTGTATCTATCCGATTGATAAGTACGAGACCGCGGAACCGCGACCCGGTGGTGAAATAGACATCGGCTAGTCCTCGTGTACCCTTCCTACTTTAATTCAAAATCTCTAAATCCAAACTACTCTCGGTTCCCGCATTGCTGCCTGAACCTCGGCTCGTAACATATATATGAAAAGACTCTTCAAACAAAAGGAGGTGAATCAAAGTAGTATCAGAGAAAAAAAATTTTTTCAAGGTCATTTTTTCAAATTTTCAGGGTCACGGATGTTTTTTCTATTGACAATTGTTTATGCTATGTAAGTAATAATATTATATATTATATACATTGAATACAAGTATTATTGTCTATGAAATGAATTTGTTTAAATAAATAATTATTTATATAATATAATTATTATATATATGTATATATGTAGTGTCACGTCGTCTAGCGATTCGTAACCGCCAGAAGGGCGAAAACGCTAGCGGCACCGAGTATTTACAGGCCAGGAGACCGGACCGCGTTCGGCCGCACGAAACGCGGTCCACCCGGGACAAAAAGGTATTCGCATTTGAGGTTAGCCTGCGCGTCACAAATTATTCGGCGACGGATGTTTGTCGCACGCGCTTCGAGTCTACTGCTGACTTCTCTTCGCCGCGTCGAACCCGGCAGCAACGCGATGTTTTGCGTCTTTGTGCGCGCTACACGCGCGATTCACGCCCGGATTCCGATGGAATACGCGGTACAAAAGGACTACCTTCGTCGGAATAAGCCACGAAGTTACGATACGAGCACGTTGCTGCGTCCCACCGTAGGACTAACGGGGTTGGCCTGAAATAAACGACGACGCGCGGATCCTCGCTAAGAAAAATAGTGCTGCGCACCCGCTAATGTTATTCCCCGCGCGTTCGTCGCCCGACGGATTCCTACCGCTCGCGATACTTTTCCTGACGCGAACCCCGGCAGCTACGAAGCCTCGTCGGTATTTCGGCGACGCGATCGCGGACCCGCAAAACGCTAACCGAGCCAACGCGAAGGAGGTCACTTTACATCGAAGGAAATCTTACAGAGGCTTACCACGGATAACAGGTTGGCGGCAGCTGGTCTACGGCGCCTTCCTGTCCCTCTATCCGGCAGCTCGCTCGCAAATTACTTCGTTTCTTAAGCAATCGTTAATGTTGACTCAACTAAAGCCGACGAAGAAGTGATCTCCACGCCGTGGCTCGGCAACACGGAAGCAGAGCGTCCCCCGCTTTCCTAATTTTTCCCCCACGAGACGCATTGGCGTATCGCTCGCTAGATTTTGGCAGGGCCGAGCCCTGCGCTGCGATCCTTGGTTTCCGGCGATTCGCGGTTTCTCCGGCAGCGATGCTCGGCGGTTGGCCGCTTCCCTCGTAGACGATCGACGTTGGCTAATCCGGTTGCGTTCCCAGCTTTCCGGACGAGGCAACGACAGGGTTGCATTGCTGTTCTTTTCGGTACCGGATGCCCTCGTCGGCGCCTCCAGGTTGCTTGTCTTGGGCCTTGTCGATCTCTCGATGTCTCAGTGCGGGAGGTACGCCGGAGCCAATATCGTTCACCTCTACCTCAGTCCTCTCGGGGAGACAAGTGTTCCGGGTCCGTCCCGGGAAGACCCAAAACATCTGAAATTATCATTAAAATTTTGGGACATACTTTAACCAGACCCGGGCAAACACTAATTTATAAAGTAAAAGATAAAGCTGATGAACTTTCCTGAGCTCTTGGAAAAAAGTACCAACCGTTGAAAGAACATGAATTTTGTTTTATATGGGAGTATTTAGAATGTTTACGACCAATTGCACAAACTTTAGACGTTCTTCAAGGAGAAAAGAATATCCATTATGGAGTAACTTTACCTTGTATTTTGTCATTGCAGCGAAAACTAATAAATTTAAAAGGAAAGGACTGGGTGTTTTGCAACCCAGTAATTAACATATTAGTAAAAAGTTTTGAATTAAGGTTCGAAAAAAATTATCTCAATTTTAGTTCTGATACAGCAAGGACACCATCTATAGCTTCCTTTTCACACCCACAGTTTGTTCCTAGCAAATTTCATGACTCTTTACTTCATTATTTCAAGAAGGCTGTGACCAAAAGTTGTGCAATATTACACGATACAGAAGATATTAGCGCTACTTCAAGTTTCAGGGACAGTAAACTAGAAAAGTTTTTAGATTTCGATGTAGTAAATGAAGTACAAACTAGTCCTGAAGTGGCTGCATCAGAACATCTAATAACACAATATTTCCAAGATCCGAACACGGATTTAAATAGTCTGGATGCGTACGCGGCTATAAAACGTATATTTATAAAATATAACACACCTTTACCATCATCGACTCCAGTCGAGCGGGTATTTTCTTTGGCAACTATAACCAATACGCCAAAATCGAACAAACTCTCTGACAGTATGTTTGAAGAAAGAGTAGTTTTAAAATCAAACATGAACTACAAATTATTGATTGGAAGAGCAAATTGATACAAAAAATAATTGTATTTACTTAAATATTATACATACGGGTAATCAATGATTACTAATCATGATATTAATTTCGCCACGCGTTCATTGTATACATATACAAAATACAAGAAATGAGAGAAGACCAAAAACTATTTAATTGATTTCCACCTCAATCCAAATAATAAATAAACTTTTATTTGCAAATAAGAAATAATAAATAGATTATTTATGGAATTATTTAAATAACTTTTATTTAAATAAAAAGTTTAGTTATTATTTGAAATTAAAATCACACGTTTATTTATTATTTAAAATAAAATTTGTCCAACACTGCAGAGGGTTATTATGGCTCCTAAATAGCAATTAAGATTCAGCGAACCTCGATAAATTGTCAATTTTGAGTATTATCAAAAAATTTCCATCACAGTCAGTGTAATTTCTGTAGGGATGAGAAATGGAGCTCTCAAAGTGGTTCCATTAGATTCGGGGTGTCGAAAATGGTATTCAACGACACCAAACAATATTATTTTTGAAGAATTACATATATGTACCAAAAAATATATTACACACTTTCTCTTTCACATCCCATTTCCACACCTTCCCTTCTATCCATAATTTCATATATCCTGTTTTGACTATTTTCCCCTTCCTTCTTTCCTTCTCCGTTAACTGTCTTATCCTCTATTTCACCCTTCTTTCTTCCCATGTGAGATCGTCTTCTATCCTTTCTTTTCTCCCTACCAATCTATTTTTCTCTACCATTATTCTTCTTTTCTGTTCCATTGTCGCTACTTTTACCACTGCCCATTCTTCCTTTCCTATCCCATTTCTACCCCCTCTCCTGACTCCTTCAATTTCGATCTTTTCCACTATCACCCCATTATGCCGGGCCGAAAAACACCAAAGTAAGTTTGGTTCTATTGTGGGAAAGTTGCGTCTTGGGGTCAATAAGAACTGTGCAAAATTTCAGCCCTGTGAGTTGATATCTTCTGCTCCTTCAAGAGCCTTGAATTTTCGAAAATTTAGTGAAACTAAAGTGGTTTAGTGGACACAGTGGTCTAAAACGCGAAATTTAGTGACATTTTGGTATAACTTCTAAACTATTAAAGATATCGACGTGAAATTTAGGGTGTAGGATATTAACATGTAATCTTTTTTAATAATGTATAATGTGGTATACTTTTCGTTTATTTAATAGCTTTTTTTTACTATTTTTTAAACATATTTACAAATTTAACAACTTTTAGCAAATTTTTTTGAAACGGAATACATTCAGCTTAGTCAATATATTATTCTTATAAAAATTTTTGAGAAATCGCTATTTGAATAAAATTTGTTTCTTGATTTTCCATATCCTCCGGAGAAAATTCATCTGATCCTTATAAATTCACAATCTATGGTATTTATCTGTATAAAGCACAAAGTGAAATGTAAACAATATATAATAAATATAATAAATTTAGTTTATATTAGTTGGGGAATTAGATAAATTATTTATTCTTACTATATCAGTTAACAGTTTTTATGTAATTATCATTTCCTCAGCCTCTGAGTCCAGAGCTCTTGGTTTCTTATTGCTAGACTTTAAACATAAAGATGGTATATACGGATCAGAAGTTAATAATAATTTATGGAATATATCTTCGTTGGTAGCAATTCGAGAAATTTTTCGACTACTTTCATTTCTATAATTTTTAAAATCTTTATGTCTACAAATAAAAAGGAAAAAACATGGTATATAACGCTCAAAAAATTGTAGCATAGCATAAAGATTTGAAGTGTTTAGAGTCTAAAGTGTGTTTCTTAGTTGTCACGGAGTCCCGTCGATGGATGCGAGAACCAATACGCACAGCCGCACGGACGGCTTTAAACAATAATAACTTTTGATATAGGACGATCTAGGAAATGATTCTTGCATGATTACATAGAGGAAAGTATGCTGAAAATATTCCATTTTGTCAAATTCTATGATCTCTTATGACTCAAAAGATATTCCTTGCGAAGTCTTGATAATTTTGCAAATTTTCTTCATTACATTTAGCGTAACATTTTTAATGCATTACAAATACTAATTTTCAATTGACAAATGGTAATTTACAGCTTAAAGATAAACCTTTCATTTAAAAAAAAATTGGAAGCAAAATATTAAAAATGATCGTCAGGATATCTTAAAGAAGAAAAGCAATTTTTTCCATGAGAAAGGCTATCTTCAAAACTTCCAAATTTAACTGTTTGTTACAGTAATGGTTTTTATTAAATTTTATTAATATTTTCATTTTCGAGGTTGATGTATATTTAGAAAGCAATAAACACTCAACAGATATCTATATGATACAGTTGGTTTTTGGGCAAAATGTCACTAAATTTCGCGTTTTAGACCACTGTGCGGGCGCGCCGGCAGGCGAGCGTGGTGTAACGCCGCGATGCCGCAACGAACAAAAGTTTCTCGATGATGTGAATCCTCTCCAATTTCGACGAGCTTTCGATATGTTGTCAAGACCATGATTCTGAACAACATTTCCCTTTACAATTTTTGTCGGTCGGCTTTAGTTTCCGCGATAAGTGTAAAAACTTGAAATATAATATATATATTATATATTCTTTTAAAATTGGAAGCTCACCCTATATATGTATGACTAGATTGATACCCTGTTTACTCTCTCATCTCCACAGCGTCAAAATGTAGACAAACGCCGCGCCGGGACAGGCTTACGTTGCCGCATAGCGTGCAGGAATACGAAAAATTCAATACAGTATTAGCGATAGTTTTTTGCAAAAATCTCGAAAACTAAAAGCGACTCCCCCTATATTGGAAAAGGAAAAAGTTGTTCAAAATGTCGAAATCTATAACATATTAAAATTTCATCAAAATCGGAGGACGCAGACCTGTTGTCAACAATTACCAAAAGTTTTTTAGATATTGCATTGTCATCCAGTACTGAGCTATGTTTAAAATTTCAAATCTCTGGCTCATCGGGAAGTTAGTTTAAAATCAATTACAAGATTTGTACCGAACAGACAGACAGACAAACAGAGACTGACAGACAAACAGACATACAAACAAACAAGAAAGCGAGCTAATAAAAACGTGGGAAAATAGTGTCCGGGCACGGTCGTTGTCCGCTCAAACCCCCGGCTTTTGGACAACGAAGGAATTTTTACTGTGTAGTATGTTCCTTAGGATAAATGTTCAGTAAAAGATTGATTTTAGGAGGGGGAGTTAGCCAGTGGCTCAGTGGGTAGAGCGAGCGACTGCAGCCTGCGTGTGGTCTCGGGTTCGAATCCCGCCGCCGCGCCTGCACCTCTGGAAATATTCCATTTGCCATTTAAAACTGGCATACAGAATTTTAACTAGTAATGGAAAAATCATGCGATCACAATGAGTTTGGATTAGGTGGTCGAGGGGGGCGGAGAAGAGGGCAGGCCCGACCACGCATACGAAAATGCGAATATCATGAAAACTATTATAAAAGCGACCTCCCTCTATATTGGAAAAGGAAAAAGTTGTTTAAAATGTCGAAATCTATAACATATTTAAATTTCATCAAAATCGGAGAGGAGTGTCTCTTTCTAAATACATAGTATTTACCTAAACCTCCTTTGTTTATAACTTTTTAATAAAAACGAGCGCACGCGCGCGCGTGCGACGGCTAAAATCCCTTGAGGGTTACTCAAAATGTTGTCCCTGACAACATATGTCAAGGTCAAGGTCATCGGAAATGCCTCGCCCCTAAACGTAATATTTACGTTTCTATCTAGCACAACTTGGCTCAATAGAGAAAATCGAAAAGAAAAATGAAAAGCAGGAAACGACTAAACAAAATCGTTTTTTCCATATTTTTGTCTTAATTACCACGTTTTTATTAGCTCGCTTTCTTGTTTGTCTGTTTGTCTGCTTGTTCGGTACAAATCTTGCAATTGATTTTAAACTAACTTCCCGATGAGCTAGAAACTTGAAATTTTAAACATAGCTCAGAACTGGATGACAATGCAATAGTCCAAAAAAAAATTTTTTTAAAACTGTGCGTTTACAAGATAATAATTAGAGAATCGTAGTAACTGGGCCGGGATTCGAACCCGAGCCTCAGTAAATATGCTCGGTGAAGGTAGAATGTCATCGATTCAGCGATAGCCAATCTGCAAAGGATTACACTAGAATTAGCTGCCCCTAGCTGCCCGAAAATTTTAAAATAATTTTTTTAGATTTTCTTGTTTTTATTTGTTGTGTTTTTAGTATTATTATTATTTATACTATTTATTGTATATATATAACGTATGAAAATAATCATATTACTAAACAGTCGATTTTAACTTTTGTCTCACTCGTAGTAATACTTCCAAATTTAGATATTTATATCTTGACAACGGTTTATGCAAAAATAATGTTTTTGTAATGTTTTGAAAATATCTTAACCTCACCTTTTAGAATAGATAATTAAAAATATACAATACCGTATGAAATTTTAAAAGTGACCTTCGTAGAGCTTCTCAAGATTACAACAATATCGAACAAATACAGTCATCATATACTCTTCCCTATATCTTATAACTTTTATTTGAAACATTTTTTCATACCACTTATAGTTTTTAAGATATGGAATTTTGTCCAAAGCACGGGCATTCTAGTGATGTGACCACTGCACTGGTGGCAACTCATGTCGGGCGAAGATATTTTACTTTCTGGTTTGAAAAAAACGTCAACGTTCCAAACTTGAACGGGTGGTTTCTCAAGATAAAAGTCTGCTCTATAGTGGAGACAGTGGAAAACAGGGAGATGTGCGAAATGCCCACTTTTGACACAAGCTGCGGACCCTACTCTTACGTTTAGGACGCTTACGTTCTGGCGGGAACGGTCGGCATTCGACATAGGAACTCAGCGTCACTACATTACTTTGTTCCAGTCTTACATTAGTTAGACTATATATACTTATATGCCCGGCTTCAAATAGGCTTCAAATAACATGCCGTGTTCCAAGATTACTCTATTTACCAAATGAGGGATATGGACAAAGTACTATAGCCTGTCGAGAAGTCGCAAAACCACAAAGCTAAAATGTACCTAGAGGGGAAAGGAGAATTGTCGCCGTATCTCATTCTGTATAAATATTTATAGAAACTGCATCCGTAATATATATTTGATTTTATTACTTGTTCATTTTTACTTTACTTTTGTTATTTAAAATATGGCTAACTCATTTTGTCAATTATAATTTGGAAAAAGTTAAATTTTAATGTAGATGATGATAATATGAAATCTGTATTTATTTCCTCACAACTTACTTCATTAAAAAAAAAAGAATAGTAAGTATAATATACAGGATGTTCGCGATAATTTGTGCCAGCATTTTTTTTTATAAATGGTAACCACTAGAAAAATTAGAAAAACCCGAAGAGGAGGAAGTTGTAGTATATTTTACTAGCAATATGAATTGTATCTCAATTTTTTGTATTTTTAATATTTTTCTAGAAATAAAGGGTACTTTCATTTTTTTAAATGGAATGCTACATATTTTTTCACATCATATGAAAGCGGGAATTAAGACGAGTTCAACCATCAAGTATGTCTACTATGATCTTCAGGTGGTGCCGAGGCGGAGAAAAATCGATTTTTAAAAAAAGTCCTAATTCTATCGAAGTCCTTTCTTAATCGGAAGGGAGAACGCCACGAACTGGCTCGTGTCACTTTCTTCCGTGAGAAAATTATAAGAAATAATTATTTAAATAAAAATAAATTTTTTAAAAATACCACGTCTTTAAAACGGACTAAAACGTATAAAATAATTTTTCCTAGCCCCATACAGGTTCCTAACCCCATACAGATTGTGAATTTTTAATAGCTATGAAAATACTTGTAAGATTTAAAACGACAAACGTGGGGTGCTTGCCTTAATTGATAATTGATGCATGAATAGTTCACCTAAGTCACCAACAATTTTATTCCACTGCAAATGATATGAACTGTTGTGTGTGTTTTCACAACGGCAGCTATTCTCTACACTCCTTACTACAATATTATCTTGCGCCCCACGTTTTTCGTTTTAAATCTTACAAGTATTTTCATACCTATTAAAAATTCACAATGTGTATGGGGTTAGGAACCTGTATGGGGCTAGGGAAAATTATTTTATACGTTTTAGTCCGTTTTAAAGACGCGGTATTTTTTAAAAATTTATTTTTATTTATTATCGGCTTATATCGAAGATTAAGGGTTGAAACTACCCCTAGTATATGAGGTATATGAAAAAATAATTCATACAAAAGTTTTATAGTATTTTATACTCTTTCCAACAATGTATTAATTTTTTTTAAAAATGTGTCAAATTTGTCCACGCCCCCCCCCAACCCGTTACTTTCGCTTCTTAAATTTTTGTAAAGACAGAAATTCTGGAGCATTTAACGCTAAATCCATTCATATTTGGATAATAGAAGATGATTACGATTAAATTTTCGAAAAACGAAATGGTAACATCGTGTCATTAATGCTATAAGCGCCACGCTGCGCTGTGCGAATAAATGCGTCCACTAGAACGGCCGCCCCCGGCGGCAACTCATGTCGGGGGAAGATATTTTGCTTTCTGGTTCGAAAAAAAGGTAGACGTTCCAAACTTAAGGGCGCCGCACAGTGGGCTGGATCGAGAAATTTAGTGATATCTTGTTATAACTCTTGAACCATAAGAGAGATCGGGATGAAATTTGCACTAAAATTCATTTAAAAAATAGTGAATTTTAACTGTAAACAAATAAAAGTTTTTCTATTTTGTTAAACAATAATTGTTAATTAATTTGTTTAAGTATAATCTTCCAAACTTTTATTTATTTACTAAATATATATATGAATTTTATATTTACATTTCATAAATGTAATGTTTCCTAGAATACGTAAAATATAAATTCGAGAAATCTTTTTATAATCAACGCATACAAAATGTACTGAGGAGGTAAAAACGTCTCACAAGCGTGTCACAAGATATTTTTTATAATAATTTATAATAATTATAAATAATTTTTCAATTTAATTGTTTTAAAATCATGTCTATTCTATATATTACGACCTTTGTTATTTCATATTATTTCATGTATGTGTAATGTGTTTATAAAAGATAAAAATATCAACAAAAAGATAACAATAGGAACACTCAATTAACTATACACTTGATAAACACTTACAACTACAGAAAAAGAACGAAACTTAAACTGTAAGACTTAAGCCTTTACGACTTTAAGTCTTTAAGACTGTAACTTTAAACCGAACTTAAACTGTAGAAAACGTAAAAAACTAAAACAAAACGTTTAAATCTGTAAAAGTTCTCTCAGTATGGATCACTGTGGTCTCTCCAAAGATTTTGTTTCAACTAAATGCAGACGGAACGATGGACCTTAGTCGAAACCTTATCTACAGCATAGCATAAACACCTCGCGTCTCGATAATCTAAGCAGTTCGCTAGAAGAGTCTCTTTCAATTGTTAACTATGATTCAATGACAGATATATACATATATATACTTATCCAAAAACAGTGATACTTACTAAGATAAACTAAGAAACTCTTAGTCCAGTTATATTATTACCGTTCATTGTATTTTTAACAATAAATTTTTTTTTATTTAATTAATCGTTAAAAATTACATACTTGTTTTAGGTACGTATGAACTGTTAACGCAATTGCAAAAATATTCATATTTTGATGGTATTTAAGTACTATATGTGAGTTGCTATGCGTCAGGTGACATGTCCCAAAAACTTTAAACAATCATAATTTGAAAGGTCGGATCGGGTCGGACGAGATTTTTGTGGGGATATGTAGAGGAAGGTCTAATGAAAATGATCTGATTTATCCGATGAGGTCCAGTGAGGTCCTCTAAAAGATACACCTTGCAAATTCTAAGAATGTATATAGATTTTATTCATTTCGTTAAATATTAATTTTTAATAGATTGCGAGCAGCCATCCTTAACTAACAGCGTTAATTGTTACCGCAAAGGACCGTTTTTCATTTATACAAAAGACCCGGAAGAAATATTAAATAGGGCAATCACGACACCTCGATGAAAAGAAGCAATTTCTGGCTGAAAAATACTGCATCCCAAATGTCTATCTTTGTGACTTTATATTGACTATAGTTTTTGTGGACGAAAATTAATATTTCAGCTTCGATGTTAATGGACATTTAGGAAGCAATTAAAATTTATTAGAAATCAATATGAGAAGGTATGTTCTCTCGTGAAGTGTCACTAAATTTCACTAAAATAATTTTCATTAATATAATAACGTAATTTTCATTATTCGACAGCAAGATGTCTGTTCGGGAGGCTCTGCAAGCAGGCTTGACTAAACGTACCGAGCGGCGCACTGACACAGTCACCACTCGGGCAGCATGTACGTGTGCCGAGGCGGATCGCAAGGGTTCGTCTGTTTTCGAACCACGTCTCGCAAATGCACATTTGGAACCCCCACGTAGTTTCAATCGCTAGATAAAAGATCAACCTATTGTGCTCGGTGTCCAAAATGGCCTGCTTTTGCGATTTGGATGCGTAATTTTCATTATTCGGCACCAAGATGTCCGTTCGGGAGGTTCTGCAAGCAGGCTTCACTAGCCGTACCGAGCTGCGCACTGACACAGTGACCGCACAGGCAGCGTGTACGTGTGCCTAGACGGATCGCAAGAGTTCGGCTGTTGTCGAACCACGTCTCGCTGATGTACATTTGGAACCCCTACGTAATCTCAATCGCTAGATAAAAGATCAATCTATTGCGATTGCACCTCAAAGTCGTCGACTTTTGCGTTTCCGAAGCGTAATTTGCATTATTCGGCAGCAATATGTCTGTTCGGGAGGCTCTGCAAGCAGGTTGACTAGCCGTTCCGAGCGGCGCACTGACACAGTCACCACTCGGGCAGCGTGTACGTGTGCCTAGGCGGATCGCAAGGCTTCGTCTGTTTTCGAACCACGTCTCGCTAATGCACATTTGGAACCCCCACGTAGTTTCAATCGCTAGATAAAAGATCAATCTATTGCGATTGCACCTCAAAGT
>CM052311.1:15874496-15941479 GCA_028455605.1 Lasioglossum malachurum
GGTTGATCTTTTATCTAGCGATTGAAACTACGTGGGGGGTTCCAAATGTGCATTTGCGAGACGTGGTTCGAAAACAGACGAACCCTTGCGATCCGTCTAGGCACACGTACACGCTGCCCGAGCGGTGACTGTGTGAGTGTGCCGCTCGGTACGGCTAGTCAAGCCTGCTTGCAGAGCCTCCCGAACAGACACCTTGCTGCCGAATAATGCAAATTAGGCTTCGAAAACGTAAAAGTCGACCACTTTGGGGTGCATCCGCAATAGATTGATCTTTTATTTTTCGATTTATTATCTATCGGTGGTGAGTGTGTGCCACACTGAGCGTCGAGTACACCGACACTGTGTGACGTCACGCTTGCTCCTGACTTACCGGTAACATTTACTGATGCAGTGACTCTAGAAAATGTACCCAGCTCCCCTACCGGACTGAAATTATTAATTAGCTTCTTCTAGCGGCCGCTCGTTCGTTTCTGGCGTGACCATCGAAAAGTCGTCAAGGTCAAATAAGGATCGGCACCCTTAATAGGGTGGTTTCTCAAGACAAAAGTCTGCTCTATCGCGTGATATAGTTCGATTTTCCGCTGCACCCTTATTTTTTGAGATAAATTGGAAAATATCCTAAAAAATTGGTGCAAAAGCCTCTTCGTCTTTAAGGATTGTTTAAACATGTTTAAAGATTCATAATTATTATTATAATTGATATTACATATCACGCATTATACATTATTAATATTGTATATCACTGTATTCGGGAAAGTCTACACACACACACACAGAACCTTTTGCTGTAAAGAACAATCCAATATCTTTTATAATAACATCACAATATTTGTTTAAAGTTGAAAAATATGCATTTTTTTTCAAAATCACAAATTCCTCGAAAACTGTGCGTCTAGGGGTGAAATTAAGGGCAGAGATTCGGAATCAGCGCAAAAAGCTCTATAAAAATCATCCAACAGTAATTGTTGAACTTTGTTGTTGGACAGTGTATATCGAATCGGAAACTTTCTTCCAGCTGTTCTATTAATCGGAAACTTTCTTCCGTGTAACATTTTGTTTATTTTCTCGTTTTTTTGTTATAATAAATGGAAGCTTATGTTATTTTGTTGTTTTTCATTCCTCAATAAGCCCTTTTTCATTTCCCATCAGTTTTAGCTTCAAAAAGTAATATTTTATACTTTTAAATTCTGAATGTTTTCTCTAAAATCCGTATCAATGCCTCCGATCGGAAACATTCTGCCAGGGGTTTTACATATATATATGAATGGATTTAGCATTAAATGCTCCAGAATTTCTGTCTTTACAAAAACTTAAAAATTTGAAAAAGCAACGAGTGGGGGGGTGAACAAATTTGACATTTTTTAAGAAAATTAATACATTGTTGCACAGAGAATAAATTACTATAAAACTATTATATGAAACATTTTTTCATATACCTCATATACTAGGGGTAGTTTCAACCCTTAAACTTCGAGATAAGTCGATAATAAAAAATACGAGTCTAACAGTTTTTTATGCTGCATAAAATATCCAAAGCCAATCGAAATCGGTTGAGAATATCCTCGATCATTCACTTATAAGTCACTTTATACCGTTTCACTAAATTTTTGAAAATTCAAGGCTCTTGCCGGAACAGAAGATATCAACACACAGGGCTCAAATTTTGCACAGTTCTTATTGACCCCAAGACGCAACTTTCCCGCACTACGGCCAAACGCCACACTTACTTTGGTGTTTTTCGGCCCGGCCTAGTGTGTAGGCACTGGTCCACGATCGTGCCCACGATTCAGGACAACGAAGGAGCGATTACTGTGATCCCCAAATCTATAAAGTCCTTTTCTATGACATCTCCCACAAATACCCTGAGTATACACACATTTTCCCCGACGCGACGCGCGACGCCTCCAAAAGCAAAGAAGGTTCTGGCTGCGCAGTTATCCTCCCTGATAAAAATGTATTATACAGGGTGTCCCAAATTTCCTTCAACAATGGGAAATGGGAGGTTCCTAACAATAGCTGTCGCGGCTTTGTTTACGAGTTATTAACGAAAAACGCGGACCAATCAGAGTGCGCCCTCGAACGCCGCGCCGGCAGGCGAGTGTCGATGGTGCGCCATGACCTCGCAACGAACAAGAGTTTCTCGATTATGTGAATCGTCTCCGATCTCGATGACCTTTGGATATGTTGTGAAGAACATTATTCTGAACAACATTTCCCTTTAGACTTTTTCGCGGTCGGCTGTAGTTTACGTGTTAATCGTAAAAAAAGAGAAGAAGCAGAAACTGATTGAATTAAAAACTCTCTTTTTATTCAGCTGTAAATCCATTTGCTGCTTCGAAATTGGTGTCACTGGGTCACTCTGTGACGAACTGCACAGATGTCTTCAAGTATACGACAGTACCGAAAGCTAAGGGACGTACTAAAGGATGCGCGGTCGAGTCGACGATCCAGAATTTCACTTTCACTTTCGAATCGATAAACAATTTGTATGTTTATTTCACACAGAGGCCTTGAAATTTTTCCACACTCACGATCACTGTTCCTGAGGTCACTTGAAGCGACATTTTCCTTTGCAAAAATTTACTAATGAAAAACACGGACCAATCAGAGCGCGACCTAGACGCGAGTTGGCACAATCGGCCAATAGACAGTTGGCGCGCCGGTCCGACAGTGCCAACTCGCGTCTAGGTCGCGCTCTGATTGGTCCATGTTTTTTGTTAATAACTTCTAATGAAAGCCGCGGTGGCCACTGTTGCTAACGAAAATGTCACTTGTAATAACGTCAGGAACCTCCCATTTCCCGCTGTTGAAGGAATTTTGGGACCCCCTGTATAAACTCCACGACTTATGCTCTATCTTCCACAGCGAAGCGTTTGCTATTGAATCGGCCCTGGAACTTACCATTAATTCTCGCAACTCCAAAGTCTTAGTTTTTTTGACTCTCTGAACGTTATTTCTAGTCTGGCCAATCATGGTAACTGAGAACCAGTCATCCAAAACATATTCAATTTAATCTGGAGCTTATACAAAAAAAAACAAATATATTGTATTTGTATGGATCCCCTTCCATATGGGACTCGCCGGCAATGAGAAGACCGACACAGCTGCTAAAGAAGCCGTAAAAACCTCACCTCAAAATTTTCCGGTCTCTCCCAATGATTTTATTAGAGAGCTTAAGTTCAGAATTCAAAATAGCTGGAATGAAAAATGGATTAGCTCTCCCCTGCCAAACTATTCAAAATAGGAACATATACCTATAATAATAACTCCCCTAACATTATCCTCAGGAAAGACCAAGTAATCACTACTCGACCTAGAATTGGACACTCAAATATTACACACCTCTATAAAATCACGAGAAACCCTCCAACTCTCTGTCCCCGCGTAACATACCACTATCTATCGAACATATCCTTCTGGAGTGCCCAGCCCAAGCACAACGACAAGTCCACAACATTCCAACCAATCTGAGTGAATGTCTCAACGACCAAAAGATGATTGCACTCGTTCTTTCCTTCCTCAAAAAGGTAGACCTTTTTTTTTACTAAACCTATACCACGTTTTAGTGCTATATGATACGACTCTCCTAAATTCGTGGGATTTTCAAGTTGCAAATGCGATTATTTGCGTTATTTGAGTTATGTAGAGACCCTGTTACCACCCATCCTAACCTGGTCTTTTGCAACGTGACTGCTGTCTTGTCTAGGGTAAATTGTCCGACCGCGAGTAGCTTGTAAAATATCTCGGCTCCGATTAGGCCATCGATTTTTGCAGTTTTGTAGAAGGCGGGATCTGCTAATTGTAGGTTTGACGGTATTCGTAATTCTTCGGCGCGTATCGATCGCGTGGGTATTGATCCACTGATTTGGGGTACTACCAATAAATTTAACCGCGTAGAAAATGCGTTTATGCGTGATTGAATTGTCGTGTTTACTGATGTTTCTATTGTTGATACTACTTGATTGATCCCGATTACCGGCGTGCTAACTTTGTTGCGATCAAATTCGTAGCTAGCCTTTCCGTGATGAAATGAGTCTGCGATCCGGAATCTAATAGTACGCGGCATGTGTGATATGTTCCCTGATTATCCGCAATCTTAATCAATGCGGTTGATAACAGTACTTCTGAAGGAATGTTAACCGAGTTTAATGAGGTTTTTGGATATTGTGCGTCTTGATTCGAATTGTGCGTGTCTATGTGTAATATTGTATGATGTTTTCCACTGCATTTTTTGCATGTGGTTGTGTTACAATCTTTTGTGATGTGATTCGATCTAAGGCAATTATGGCAGAGTCCTGCGCTTCGTACTATTTCAATTCGATGGTTTACGTCTGTGTCTACAAGTTTTGAGCAATATTGTGTATAATGCGCTCCCCGACACAAATTGCATACGGCTGTTACTCTACTTGGATATGCGACTGCTGGTTTCGGTTGATTGAACCAATGTTGTGTCGATCGTTGGTTATACGAGTTCTGCGGTGCTAGCGTTTTTTGCACCGGTTGCTGGGGTTTCTTGTATGTTTCGGGTTGCGAATCTTCCAATACTTTATACCTATTTTGTAAAAATTCTAATAGTTCATTGACTGACGGAAATGCGTTCCCTTGGGTGTGTTCCTTCCACTTTTGTTTCGTCTGTTCGTCTAGTTTGGAAGTTATCGCGTATACGGGAAATGCTTCTAAAAACGGTTTCTTGAATGCTTCTAATCCTCGGTAGTGTTTTGTTGCTTCGTCTATGAGATCTCCCAAAGAATTTGGATTCGATCCGACGCATTGAGGCAATTCAAACAACGCCTTGATTCTGTTATTCACGATCGCGGTGGGATTATCGTAATGGTGCTCCAAGATGTTCCACGCGACCGAGTAATTGGCTGCGGTAGTTTCTAATGACTCTATTTTCTCAGCTGCCTTTCCTGTCAGGCATGAACGCAAATATGATAATTTTTGCCCGTCCCGAAATCGAGGGTTGTCGTGTACCGATGTTTTAAAGGCATCGCAAAAGGTTGGCCATGTTTCATATGAACCATGAAATTTCGGAAGGTGCAGCGTAGGTAATTTTACATTTGCTTCTATGGCGTTAATCGTATCAATATCCAGAAGTTGGGACAACGGATCGGATGTCCGCTTGCTTGCGCTATCGGCGACGGATTCGGCTGCCGCCTGCAACGCGTTGTCGATGATTGTTTGTGCCTTTCCTACTATTTCGTAATAACTATCTGCGAATTCTAACCGTTCGTTTATCCGCGTCTCGAACATTTCTCCGTTGGCGATCATTTCAAGTTGTTCCTGCACGGCCTCAAACGTCCTAAATTCTTCGTGTATCTTCGCGGTTCGCGTTTTCCATTGGTTTACGCACACGTTGTCGATCTCGCTTTCATTTACAAACTTAAGGAACGCTGTTAAATTTCGCTTTATGACCGCTCGTTTTTTAATTAATTCCGGTTCGCCCAATTTTGCGACTTGCGCCATGACGATTATATATAACAAAACTTCGACAAGCTTCAGTATCGGAACACGATTTGTTTTATTGTTGACTTACTGCTGTCGCTGCTCTGTTGTAATTGATTGTTGAATAGTTGTTAACAACTCCAGCTGAGATATCCTTGGATGTTGCCTTTGTTGGGGTGATGATTCGTCTAAGATCTCGACGCGCTTCCTCGGCGGCGATGATCCTGATGACCAATAATCAGCTGCGATCGGCGGATGTGACGCTCCAGACGTCACCGAATCTGCTCGATGCGTTGCGGCTGCTGTACTCCGGTACAGTCGAAGTCTCCCTCAGGTTTGATGCGTTGTTGTTGTGGATCAAGCTTTCCGTCACTTGTAATCCGGCTCGAGGGACCAAAATTATGTATACGAAGGCAATGATTGGTGTTAACTATGCCTTCTCTCAATATGCATTTATTGATATTGAGCACCTTACACTTGTTGTTATATATTCGCGATTTGGTACATGTATGTAATCGAATACGGTCGTTCGTCTCGTCTGTTCGCTTTCTTGTTTCATTCTGACTCTAGCTCGTCGTGTCCTGTTCATCGTACTTCGGGTTTTTTTCGTGATTGGTGGCTTATGGATTTAAGTGGGAAAATGCAGTGTTTGGTAATTGGACGTGGGTGTATTGGGAGGAGTTTAAGTTGAGGAGTGGGAAACTGTCAGGAAATTCTTTGGTATTGTCTTCAGTCGTCAATGGTGTGATTTATAACAGTACGTCCGCTCGTCGTTTCGGTAGGTCGGTCGCATGTGCTGTCCATCTGTTGGGGTCGAACTGTCGGATTGCTGTGCTTATAAAGTAATAAACTCGCTCGGTTCGCAGTCGCTTCGCATACGCCTTTAGACAAAAAACATCCTTTCCAGGTACGTCGGTTTGTCCCTTGGAGTAACGGTGAGGTACGGCTGACCTTCGGTGTTGCCGTTGCAACACTTTGAAATGATACGTCTTTCGAGATGTTCTCTCTACCGCGGCACGAACGACACTGATTTTCCGCAAGATTTTTCTGAAGAATTTAGGAAGGGCATTATGCGTGTCGAAATTCGAAATGCACGCTGTAGCACGTTTACGAAAACGACAAGGCGGTTAGACGAAAAACAGGATGTGGGAAGGACCGCCGTAAGATTTATGGCAATCACATGTTTAGTTTTTCCTGTAGTCTCCATGTCAGGTCAGCGTAGCATCCCTATTGTCCTATACCTCCCTTAAGAAACTTTCTAAAAGAAGGACAGAGACGACGTTTTGTCGTCTGTTACAACGGACAGGAGTCAGACAGATATTTGATTCTTACTGTTATCATTTTAAAGAGTTGAAGATAATAGATTGGTGTATCAAATTATATATATTATATCCGGGACGAAGTATATTGATGTCACCACTTTTCGTGATTTACATACTATTCATAATAAATGCTTTTTCCGATACTAGACCTGTTTTTTTTTTTTGTAGATTGGAGCGTATTAATGAATTTATTTAAGGGAGTAGACTTCCAGGATTGCAAAAGTGCGGGATTTGCTTTCTTTTTTCTCGATAATACAAACACGGGAGTTTTCACTATTAAAAAACGTAGATAAAAGATCGATCTAGGACGCCATCTGCCTCAAAAGTCCTATTTTTACGTTTACGAGGCTTAATTTGCATTATTAGCCAGCTTGTAAGTATGAAAATTGCTACATGCGCAGTCATATGCTTCCGAACAATGCAAATTACGCCCTTTAATATCTCTGTCAGTTATGTATATATGAAAAAACTCTTCAAACAAATTTGTAGTATGTAAGGAGATGAATATAGTGTCAGAAAAAAAAATTTTCAAGTTTTCAAGGTCACGGATGTTTTTTCTATAAACAACTGTTTATGCTATATATGGATACTTCCATAAGAGAAAAAAAGACAAATTCAACGATATGTCATAAGGTCTATTTATGTCAAGATTTGAAAAATTCAAAATTTTCAAATTTTCTCAATTTATTTCCAGATCATTTGCTCAACATATGTCACAATTCTGGGATACGGGGCGAAACAATTTTCGCAAAATAATTTTCGTCAAGTATAGCTAAGGTCCATCCTAGTCTAAACGCAGCAGTGGCTCACGCTTAGACGCAGATCTGATGAAGTATGACGAATGGAGTATAAAAGGCGCTGGGTTAACAAAACGCTGCGTCCAGGGTTTACCGGCACCCGGATAGACACAGTTCTACTGTACCTACTTTTACGCCATTCATATGTAGGTATGTATGTCACGCATATATCTTAATCCAGTTCTACTGAATTAATTACTCAACACAAAATCACGAGTAAGAGAATTATCAAATTTTCTCGGTTATTAACCGCAAACGAACACCGTGAAACATATTTGTGAAGGTATATAGCTCATTTAATATTTAAAGGAACAAAAATCTCTACCAAACATAGTATGTAAACAAGAAATGGCGATTCTTTAAATGCCTCAACTGTGTCACGTTAAAAAATAACTGTTTGTAAATTATCAAACAGTTCTGAGAAATGTCTAGTAATGACACACACATACATTTCCGGTTTCTAAAAATATAAAATCACGTGACTGCTGCAGGTTTAAATAATATATTAGACACTCTACGAACCTCATATAAGTTTCATTAATTAATCATTTCGAGTGTTTTTCAACGACAACGTGAACCGTGTATTAAATTCAATGGATTCATATTATATAGACCAAAATGTTCAATCGTGAATTTCACCTGCCAAATTAATCTTAGGTGAATGATTTTAAAAATGAAAAAGCCGCGTTTCGTCCCGAGTCTGCCAGAAGGACTCGTTAATAAATAATATGTATAAAAAACTAAATGGGTCCGTTTTGAACATGAAAAAGTGGGCTGCGTGCAATTCAATTTCGTCCAAAAATAGCTATCACGTATGAAGAGTGTTAGCGATTGCAATCCGCATATATTAGTTTGTACGTTCGCGCCGCGCCGCCTACCGCATCGGCGGGGACCATTGCGGGTCCCATAGTTCTTAGGTTCTGTTCTGTTCTCAATTGGTAAGAACATGAGTGTTTAAGCTGAGTTACACGGAAAATTCAAGAATGTCTACACCCTCTGTCCCAAAAATAACCGGAATGACTCTAGTTTAGTGTTTAATCTCCTGGATAGGAGATTCTATAAAGAATCTCTCAAGGTAGGTTAATTTCACAAGGAAGTCTGAGGGACTCCTTGGTTCTTACAAAGACTCAACGAATGAGTGTATGTGTGTCGTGTACGTCCACGGCGTCTACGACACTACTGCGTGTGGATAAGTGAGGAATATGTAAGGGTCACCAGTGTAAGATATTAGGAGAGCCTACACACTCTCAGTACTGAAAAACTCAATAGAATTCACCATTGCACGATGAACAAGACGGATTTATTCAAAGAGAAACGTCGGAGACTAGACACAAAGTTGAGACCGGAATACACGTGGTTAAAATGAGACTGTGAACAGCGCAGAAGCGCTGCTCCCAAACACGCCTGTACTGGACGAGAGACAACCGAGAAGAGATCGAGATGCATTGTCTCTCGCAACGACTCAACAGAGTCGATGTGGAGCGCAGGCGCAAGACCCCCACTCAGTCGACATGAACAGAGTGGTAGCTCACATTAGCGAAAGTAGTGATGCAATCTGTTAGTCGGAAATTGATTTATGAATCGTGAGCGATTTTTACTAACCTGTAAAACTTTCATAACATTTCGTTCAGTAGAAGCCAAGATACGACGCATTTAATGATAGTAGTTTGTGTACATCGGTCGAAAAATGAATAAGGTACAAGCACATGCACCTGCTCATCGTTCATTAATTGTCACTGATTTTTTGACCAAACATCACATTTTTTTGCTTCAACATCCACCGTATTCACCCGATTTGGTTCCCTGCGACTATTTTCTATTCCCGAAACTGCATTTGGCAATGAAAGGAAATCGTTATGCATCAATTGAAGACATTCAACGGTCAACGACGAGTAATCTCAACACCATTCCGATCAGCGATATGAAAAAGTTGTTTGATGCATTTCTTGAACGTGCGAATCGCTGTATTTCTGCTAGCGTAGAATATTTCGAATAAATAAAATGATTTTTGTCAAGATTTTTTAACTACTTTTGATACTGTATAGCTATTCCGGTTATTTTTGGGACAGAAGATGTATTTGTTCATAGTCGTGCCACAACTGAAAACTCTAGTCATGGAGACCTGCTGTTATAGGCAGAATGTGTCTGAAAAGATGCCGCTCATCGCCACGATGCATCGCCTTAAACTGATCATCGCCTCGAGCAGTCACCGCGGCAACGTGCCTTGATCGGCAAACGCACAGACACGTCGTCAGCGACAAACCCTTACAAGTGGAACGGGGTAGATGGAGTACATCCGGTAGTAATGCGGATAGTGGGTCGCCGGATGTACGTTCTCATCTACAGGAGAGAGCGTGAGAATGGGACCAGGAGGCCCCTGGGCGGTGGTGTTTTAGTGGGTATGCCTTCGCCCTAGTTTTATGTATTTCGGCAAGGTGAACCCCACACTACACTCCCCCCGACCGTCATCTGGAGAGGGGCGGGGGGTCGTAAAATGCATTTCCTCACCGCCTTAAACAAAAAGAATCGCCGCTTTTTCTTATTCGATAAAACTCCGCCTGCTATCCGTTGTAATCTTGTCTAAATCTAATAAAAAGTTATTCCAACCCAAATAGTTAACCTTTAACGCTAACCGTACAGAGCACAAAATGTGTCGGATGTATTTTGTTTTATAAAAATTACAAGATTTAATTTATTTATAATTTTCACAATTTTTATAATACCATAAAATACGTGTTCGAATAAAGAAATTTATTGAATAATTTATAATGCAATCATCTTTATAATTTCAATAATTACAAAATAAACAATATGAAAACGGTTATTTGACCGATCGTGGTACGGTTAGTGTTAACTGGTATATTAGGGGTCTCCTATAACCCCAACAAAATTTCTGTACAGTAATTTCAGCTACTGTATTGTACGATAATTGCGAATATCAAGTTTCTTTAATTTCTTCAGAACAATTGGATTGTTAGATAAGTCTTAAATTATATACTTACTAGCTTCTAGGCCCTCCGAGCGGATTGCCCTGGCGGGCGACGCACAGTGGACAATTTCGATAAAATCTCGCTTATGGGTATAGATCTGTAAAACAGGACGAGAAAAAGATAAACCAGTGTCGGTGTGCTCGAATGAGAGTGTGTGGCACGTACTCACCGCTCGGGCAGTGTGTACGTGTGCCTAGGCGGACCCCAAGGATTCAGGATGCTCCAAACTAACTACTTCTCCAAGCAATATCTTTCTTCTCGTCCTCTGTTTTAATGATACAGTGACTCAATGATCAAAAATAGACATCAGTGCTCGTAGCACGAGAACTGTAATTTCACAGAACCAAACCTTTATAGACGAGGATTGCAAGGGTCCAGCATTCGACAAATCACGTCTCGCTAATGCACATTTGGTGCCCCTACGTAGTCACAATCGCCAGATAAAATATGGGTGGGTTGTATCCCAATTTGGCTTACTTTTGCGTTTTCGCGGCGTAATTTGCATTATTCGGCAGCATGTGGGCTGTCGTGGGATACACACACGTGGGAACCAACTTGGGATACACATCCCGTAGATTGATCTTTTATCTAGCGATTGTGACTATATAGGGGCCCCAAATGTGTATTAGCGAGCCGTGATTCGTCGGAAGCCGGACCTTTGCAACCTCGTGTACGTATACAGTGTCTAGCGTTGTGTGAATGTGTCACCACACTCTCGATCAAGCATTATCTACACCCTCATACGCAATTTTCTGAGTTATTTTCTATATGTCAGCGTTTTTTGTTTTTTTTTAAACCATTATCCTTGTGTCCGTGTCGCCATCTAGCGGCTCTGCTCCGTAATCGGTCGGAACATACAGACATACTTTTCTACTTTATAAAAATGTTGCAATCCACACAAAGATGATGTTTCAAGACGAGAAACTAATACTTCCTTTGGCAATGCCTTTCAAATTAAAATTCCCGTTTCATCAGCCCTGTATACATTAGATAACGCATGTCCTCCATCATTTAAAAATTGATTAAAGTCTGCTTTAAAGTTTTCTGTGGCGGCACGATCTACTGAAAGTTTCTCTTCGCAACTACCAAGTTGTCGGATACCTTGATTGTTTTAAATTTTGCTGACCAGTCTCGCTTTAATAATTGGTTCTCGATCCAATTTTTTTCTTTTTGCTTCCTCACTACACTCAATATTCCTTATCTCATAGTTGTTCAAAGAATTCTCTTCTTTCGATTTATAGCTATGTGTTTCTTTATCTTAACTTTTTCTCTTTACCCCTTTTTGTAATCCCGTTTAAAAATTTACAGTATGGTTTTTCTCGCACAACCTTGTTGTCCATTTACTTTGCTATCGATAATGTACTATATGAAAAATAAAAATCATATTTATTGTAGCATTGAGCCTAATGGCAAAAAATTAAGAAATAGATATAATTGTCTTTCGATTTGAGAGAAATGAATAACTTTAGATAGATATATACGTTATGGAGAAAGGATGACTGGTGTAGGCTTTCAATGAAAACAACTATTGGCGGTGAAGCCGTCTGCTAAAGAGTGCGATTTATTCTAATCTCAAAGACCTTGACACTGCGAGCGTCACTGGAAGAGTGATCGCCCAGGTAAACTCTAGTTCTAAGGACGCCTTTTTTTCAGCGTGTTCGCTACCTGCACCCTTAGGTGCTCTGGGTTTCTCTCTGGACGGGGACGCTGCCCACTCTCGACGTTCCCTTATTCGATATTTCTTACATGTGTTTCAAATCTTTATCATGAATTCGATAGTTCCTTCGCATAGTGTGAGAATCGCGGGGGTATGGAATCTAGAAAACGTAGAGCAGGCATGGGCATTTGTGTCTCAGTTGAGACAAAACCGTCACCACCGTAGCGCCCACTGTCCCCCACCAGCATCCGTCGTTACTATAAATGAAGGACACGCTTCGTCCGTCGCAAGCAGTGCGCAGGCAGTGATGCCAGGTGAAGGGAATCACGGCAGTGTTCCGATTGAACCCACCGTTTTTCGCGCATGCGCGGCAATTTCAGCCTCAGTAACGTAACCATTTCGATGAAATCGGGTAGCTTGAGCACCCTGCAGACTTTTAAAAAATTATTAGTTTATACATATGAAATATTGACAATACTTACCTCGTTCCGCGTCACGTCTCTCAACCATCAGTCGTCCCGCCAATAACACCGGTCCATTCCCGCCAATATAACTGCCTCAAAGCGTCAGGGCCCTGGCCGCTCTGCTACGTCATTGTAGATACGCTACTGTCCTGGCCGCGCATGCGCGAAAAACGGTGGGTTCAATCGAAACACTGAATCACGGTGAGATGATGTACCCCCTCTCTGATGACCACACCAGTCTGCGGCACGGGCACCGTGGTCTACGGTCTTAGTGGGGGACGTTGGAGTGTGCGTATGGTGCTGGAATGGGATAGTGGAAGGGAAAAAGAGATGGGGAGGGGAGTATTTGGCATCAGTTTTGATGCCAACTGGCATCAGTATGCGTAGGCCTCGTGCATCCGAGCCACGAGGTGCGTCACCGGAAGGAAGTTTGGTTGGGGAAACAGGCGTTTGAAGGGCTCCACCTGTGCTCATTGGCGTAGAGGTACTACCACCGACGAGGTATAGGAGTACACCAATCACCCAATGCATTTTTCTGTCTCACGTTCGTAGGGCTCCAGAGCCCAACGCCCTCTACGCTGACGAACGATAAATTTTGGAACTAGATCCACGAAAGTGATCAAATACAAATAGCTAACGAGTTGTGTCTGTGATGTTATAACCAGAAAATTTTATGTAAATAAACATTTTTGCCCAACTCTGGTCATAACATCAGAGCACAAGTGCTTTCGTGGATCTAGTTCCAACATTTATCATTCCTTGTGCGTAGAGGGTGTAAGAAAACCAGTTTAACCAGTTGTTATTGTGTGAGACACGAAATCCCATATGGTGATTGGTCTACTCTTGTACCTCATCTGCGATACTACGTTCTTTGACGTGTGCCGAACATAAAGGAGGACAACGCGTAAACGACATAGAGGTACTGAGGATCGAGGCAGCCGGCACAGTTTAAAAGGCTGCGTATCGATTACAATGTCATTGCAAATAGGAAAGCTTTTTATTTTTATTAATTTTTCTATAGAACTTTTACTAACGTATTTATGAGATTCTTGTAATTAAAATGAGTTTAAATACTATAATAAATAAAGTTTCATCATTGCATTAGTATTGCCTCACTGATATCCGATTTCAGATCGTGTTACTTTGTAGCGCGATCGACCGCCCAAGGGGAAACCCCCTAGTAGTGGGCATAAATTTTTTACACTATCCGTACAGACGAAAGAGTTACACAATGCGAAGGAACACTTTATAAGGCTAGCCCGGGCTACTTTCCCCGCTGTCGCTTCACGACTACCACTACCAGTGTACTGGTTCCCCCTTATCAACTATTTCATATTGCCCCTATCGTGCTTTGTCTTGCGTGACTGCGAGAGTACGACCTCCTATATCAGTGGTTGTAAGGAAAAACGTCGCAAGTCACAATTTCAAAAAATTTTAGTTTATGTATTAATTGAACTTTAGAGTATAGGAATTACATATTTACCAGAAAAAAAGTCATGAAAGCAAATTAGAAAGGCTAAAAAGTAATGCAATTTAACCGATGTACTATGTCAAAGTTAGTGATCAAAACATTAAACGGCATTATCTCAAAAATGAAAGTATGTGACATATGGCGTTTTTCCTTACAACCACAGATATACTCCTAACATCTTCTATACTCGTAATATCTTCCTAACCTTCTTCTATACTCCTCATGAGCGGCAAGTTGCCCAGACCTATTATAAGGCAAGGGGTTAAAAAATAAAGAAGTAATAAACTATTGTTATTGCACAAATTTTATTTCACTCTAGTGGCTCAAATTTTACTGGGTCGCAAAGGTTAATAACATTTATACGCTCGCTCGCTCGACATTTATATCATCCCCTACTCCTAACAAACTACCTGAGATTCGTGGAAAAGGCCCTAGCACGTGCTTGTTATTGTTCACTTTAACCGTCGTCCCAGGTATACAAATCCTAGGCTCGTCCTTGCATGCCCCCGCATGCGTAATGACTTTCGCTAGACGGTTATTCACTTTATATTTACAATCATTCGTTTCTTTTCTTTTCCCGAATCTCGCGACTGTATGTAGCCTGACGGCCCCGGACCCACCTTTCGGTTTCTCCGTGCTCGCTAGTAACCTTCATGAGAAATTCTCCAAATCGAGGTTTTTTGCGGCCTAAGGGAGACACATTGTATCCACCTTTACACGCTAGTGGCTTGAATGCAACAAACGCTTATCGCGTAGTCGCCAATGTCAACAAGATTCGGGTATACTTCCTTTTCACTGTACACGATTTGGCATCAATCGGTTAACAGTAGCCATTTCCACTAATCCCTTACAATCTTTCACATTTCATGTTTCGCGTAAATATCGCCTACGTGAGTCTTCCGCGGAGAAAATGTATAAATGTATTTCTATTCGTACCAACTATAGAAAAAAGAAACAAAACTTAAACTGTAACTATACAGGGTGTCCCAGAATAAGTGTAACTACCGGAAATGGGAGGTTCCTTGGGTCATTTGAAGCGACATTTTCCTTTGCAAAAATGGCGTCCGCGGCTTTGTTTAGCAGTTATTAACGGAAAACACGGACCAATCAGAGCGCGCCCTCGCTCGCCTCGCCGGCAAGCGAGTGTCGGTGGTGCGCCGTGACATCGCAACGAACAAGAGTTTCTCGATTATGTAAATCTTCTCCAATTTCGTAAAAAAGTAGAAGAAGCAGAAACCGATTGAATTAAAAACTCACATATTCAGCCGTAAATCCATTTGCTGCTTCGAAATGTGTGTTACTGGGTCACTCGGTGACGAACTGCACAGATGTCTTCAGGTATACGACAGTACTGAAAGCTAAGGGACGTACGGTCAGGTCGACGAACTGCACAGCTGGTGATAGATTGTTGATGTACTAAAACCTAAGACCTAAGGCGTAAAGGATGCGCGATCAAGTCGACGATACACCGATTTCTACAACTGTAGAAAACATAAAAATCTAAAATAAAACGTTTAAATACGAAAAAGTTGTGAGAATATCGATCGCTGTGTTCTCTCCAAAGATTTTGTTTCAACTGAATGCAGACAGACCGAACTTTAGTCTAAATCTTATCTGCAGCATTGCATAAATATCTCAACTCTCGGTAATCTAAACAGTTCGCTAGAAGCGTATTTTAATTGTTAACTATGCGTCAATGACAGATATACGTACCCAAAAATAGTGTGGATGCTCACAAACAAAAACTAAGAAACTGTCAGTCAAGTTACACTATTACGTTCATTATATTTTTGAGAATAAAATTAATAGCTTGTAACGGACCTGCACCGAGCAGGTCTGTCACGATCCGTCCGATATCCGAAACAGAACGATTGAAGCCGAAAAGAGCCGAACCGCGCCGCCGTGGCAACAACTCCGCCGGCACCCCGCTGCGGCTCTGATACCGGCCTTACCGCGGAACCCCCACACCACGCAATTATATTCTGGCTGGGACCGGATCCCGAATTTCTCAGAATCCGGCGGAAATCGGAAATAATACCTCATGGAAAACACCCTACCGCACCACCAACCCTCTCCACAATTTCAAGGGTATAAAAGCCCCGGCAAATCAGACCGATGGGCTGATTTCTGCCTAGAGATTCTCTAGGCACCTTCTCCAGCTGCTCCGCTCGACAAGCCATCGAAACTGTTCTCCAGGACACGTCACGCTGACCGTGGCTCGTAACTATCCATTCGATCGACTCCTTCCGTTTTCGCCGAGCCGTCGGGACAACCGAACCAATCGGAACCGACCGGAGCCGTCGAAGGATCCACCGTTCATGCCCCGACCCCGTCCACCCATCCGAATCCAGATCTTTTTTTTTGTTTTACGTGTGGAAAATCCGTTATGGATAACTCTCCCCATCGCTGGAGATGAGGAGCGCCAATGTCGGACATACCGACTCAAAACCACACTGTCTCTAAACTTTAGTGCGGGGTGTACGGGAACCCGTTTAGACACAACCGTACAGCCCACTGCCTTTATACAGGACATTCCCAACAGAAAGTTGGGGGGAGTCACCACAACGCTTAAGGGGGGCTTTTCCAGCAGAAGACGCTCGACAGAGGAGATGATCAGAGGACTCTCTGACGGGCAACATGCGACGGGCAACATGCAGCTGAATATTGCAAAACCATTGCTCGGAAACGTAAGAGAACGACTTTTGAGGCAAACAGCGTGATAGATTGATCTTTCATCTAGCGGTTTTAACTACTAAAATCCCCGTCTTTGCATTATCGAGAAATCAGAAGTTAAATCCCGGACCCTTGCATCCTCGCGTACGTATGCGTGGTATAGCGGTGTGTGAGTATACCCTAACGGTATGTGAGTGTGGAACTGTCGAGCGTCGTCTGTTGGAAAAGACTCCCTTAAACCCTAACAAGGAACCACTGCGACGACTACTGCGTTTCCCCCTTCCCTGGGTCACCCGTTGGGAGGCCGGTTCCAGCTCGACCCTTCGATGACCCCCAGTGACCCCGTCGTTCGTCCGTGCTGCAGAGCGATCGCCTGTCACTCTCTCCAGTCGGTGCGGATGAGGGGGTATCCGCACGCAGTAAAGCCCACCCCACGGAAGAGTGCATTACGCACATCCCCTCCGGCGATTCAGGCATCCCCGACTAGTGGGAGGAGGTTTAAAAGCCCATTGTGGACCCCGCCTTAAGGGCGGAGCCTCTTACCCCACGTCCATCCCCTATTCGTTGGAGGCCTTACGGGCCTCGTGTGCCTTCCCGACCCCCCGAGAAGAGGTAAAAAATGCGTTTATGCCCACCCCTGAAGGGGGTAGTGTAGGACTAAGGGGAACAGGTGGTCGGTCCACCCACTACCTACTAAATATCAATCCTCTTCCGGGACGTCTGATAAGACGCTCCTCTACTAACGTTGCCCCGACCAAGCTGAGCCATGTGGTCCCGTTTTCCACATTTCTCGCATGGTTCAATGATCGGGACGAATCCATCAACCCGGAGGGTCCGGACTGAGAAGAGGGGCACGCCTGCGTCCCGGACCGATGCGATGGTCCGTTGGCAATCCCAAGCAGTGATGCCAGACGAGTCACCTTTTTTCGCGCATGCGCGTCCAAAACAGTAACGTACATCGGCTATATCGGCGGGAATGTACCGGTATAATTGGCGGGACGAACACTGATCCAAATGGACGACTTAAGGTGCAAAGGTCAAAGATACAAACATGGAGTAGGCATTTAATACTATTTCTTACATCAACACGCATGTCTGTATATGTTAAAATCGACAATTTTACTTCTCAAATCAATTATTGTTAAGCGTGACAAACGTTGAAAGTAGCAGTATGAAAAATTGTATCGAAATAAAGGACATCCTTTTCACCTTGTCATACATTCGTTTTCCATAATCAAATCATATCACTTTCTTAAAATTCTGCTTAAAAATCGCCGCGCATGCGCGAGAAAAGCAGACCCGTCTGGCATCATTAATCTCAAGTCACCACACGGTAACACCGTCCTCGGCACAGGCATCAGATGCACTGGAGCGCACGTTGCTCCAAGACCTCAACCAGCGCCGAGGACCACCCACCCGTACTCTCCCAGCTCCCGCCACCTTACGGGCGGCCGCCAACGGCAAACGGTTCCAGCACGTACCGAAACCACTTACCGACGGTGGTCTGTTGACCATCCCCACACGCAGCTCCTTCGTAGAGACGGATCTCTGCCGTCGTCCGCGCGGGAGTGCTCACCAGTATACCCGTGCTTACAAGGGCCTCCCGTATCCGGCCCGCCAAGGCCGTAGTCTTGGTCCGGCTCTCCTTCACCCTGAAACCGAATCCAGATCTAACCCAGAGCTAACCCAGACCCAACTAGACCTAGGATTCACATACAGTGTAACCTAAATGCAAGCTGCATTCACTCGAATAATTCTGGATTAGGTCTAGGTAAGGTTTATCGGATTTGAGTAAGCCCATAGAGACAGAAATAGGCCAGGTGCGATGCGTCGGGACAGGTTTGTAGGCGATCGTTACGAATAGTAGGACCCTACACCTGTTTTTCACCAGGTAATAGGGAGAGAAAAGGGTAGAATCTCTCTACGAAAGGTGGGTATTTAGTGGGTAGTGGGTAGTCATTCTGGCCATCTGGGCCCCACACTCTCCGGTGTGAGTAGCCGAAGGCTGGTGCGTAAATGTATTTTCCCACCTCTTGCCAAAAAAGACGTCTGGTTAAGGTTCAGGTAGATTTGGGTTACAACCTGCCAATTCCCTTTTTTGTTACGGCTGAGGAAAAAAATGCTTTTATGCACACCCCAGAAAGGGGTAGTGTGGGCTAAGGAGGACGGATGGTCGGTCCTCCCTTTTGCGATTGTTGCCTTTATTCGTTACTCTATGCTCAGTAATCCTACTACAAACGCTGGAAGACTCTCTCACGTTTTACATGTTCTCCTAATTCTGTGTGTTTCTCGCTTTGTAACACTATAACCGCTATTGACTCTATACACCTATGTGATAGCAGTAGGCCTGGTGGCAGGACTACCGCCCGCCACCCGGACGGACCGGGTTCGACTCCCGGCCGCTCGCTTCTATTTTTCTTTCTCTTTTCCTTCCAGAATCGAGGAATAAAACCGAAGTCCTACGATCGGAGGTGGTGGCTTCGTTATAGACGACCAGCCAAACCAGTCGACTGTCAGCAGGAGGGCCGGAGTTCGATCCCCGACTCGGAGCTCGTTGCTCGTTGACAGTCGGCTGGGTTGGTTATTGGCTCGCTCCGCTCGTAACACTAACTACTTTCTTTAGCTATGTCTGCCTCAACCGGAAGTGGCCACAGGTGACGTCGAAGGTATCCAACACGCGTGAAGACCACCACTGCTCCGCCGCCAAATTCGAAATATCACCAGACGACCGCGAACTCGCTAGGCTCCAGATCGGAACTCTGCACTACCGAACGGCCGAGGGTCGAATCGCGCGGAATCGTGGTGCCGATAAAGGAAGCACAGGGACCCGCCTTACCGACCCCGCCACGTGTCGAGAGAATCGCTCGGCAAACCGACTTCGCGTGCACAAAATGGCCGCCGCGCTCGAGCACGTGCTAAACGCGATCTTCCGCACGGTTTTCTCGCGCGCTCCGAACCGTTTTCCGCTAATTTATACGCCTTTAAACTATAACTTTCTACCGCTGAACCTTTCGCAGGGCTCTTCCCCGGCGATCACGAGGACCTCGCCGCTGAGAGGAGGACGAGTCACACCACCACCACGAATAACGAGAACCCGCACGAGCACTGTAATATAAAAGAAAAACTCCTAATCCCTATACCGAAAATAAAACTAATAAAACCAAAAATTCTAAACTATAGCGCTAAGCTAACGGCTCTGATGCGAAATAGAACTTCGAATCTAGAGCACGTTTCAGTAGTACGGCAAGATGGCCGACTCTAAGATTACGTGCTGTCGAAACAAGACCTTCTCACAAGAGCTATCCGAACCGGACTTGGTCGGTCCTCCCACTACACACTAAAAACAACCTCAGTCGGGACAGCCAACAGGCTGCCGCTCTACTATCTGCTCCATGCTCGGACTTAAAGAAGGGTCTTGTCCAATCATTACCAAAGTCAGCCCCTGTTTTCTCTCCGCTCCACAGTGTACCGAATGGTCATTCTAGATGGAAAAAAGTGGTGTCATTGTATACAGGAGATCTCAATCTTCATGTTTATGGTAATTTTAACCGCGAAACAATTTTTGAAAAAATATTTGAATTACTTGTAATTTTTTATAGATTAAGTATCATCAATTTAACACTCGATTGTAAATATGAAGGAATTTTTAAGAAAATTGCACTTACGCGTGCTATAGTGTACCTAATGGTCAATCCAGATGGAAACAAAGCATAAATAGATTTGCGGTTCTTAAAATCAATTCGAATTTTGTGTTAGACTCTAATAAGTGAGACTCTAAGTGACTCGTGCGTGCTTACCGGAGCCATTTATGATCAAATCGCTGAAAGTGGTTCATTGTTTCCTATATTTCCAAGTATTTTTGGTTTTGTGTTTTCGAAATTAGACAAAAATGCCTACACATTGCTGTATTTGCAAGCAAAAAGGGGAGCAGAAAGTTCGTAGTTTGTTTAATATACCCAAAGAGCCTCATATGTACATAAGTATAAACTTAAATAAGTATACCAAGTATATATTTGAATTTTCGGCTTACACGTACTTTTTATACACTTACTAATATATCATGGTATGGTATTTTGTAGACAAACAGAGTGGTTGCGATTCTGTAACATTGAAGAGAATCCAGATGCAAATTATATTAAATATAGAGTTTGCAATGATCATCTTGGAAGCTCCGATATTTAAAAAATGTATCCTAGGCCAAGAAAAGGTGCCATTCCATGTATAAGGAATATTCTGGATGAAAGAATACAATTTAAATACAGTTTCATAAGTACTTGATGTAATATTATTTAAATCTTCTTATGTGCAAAATTTATTTAATACAGACTAACTGTTTCAGAACATCAGTATCAGAGCATTGCATCAGTGGCTGTTTTAGGTTCGCGGTCGTTTCCGAACTTGGAACGATACCGAGACTTTAATGTAAAAAAATGAAATGAAAATGAAACAGGTCGACGAGACGGTTACGTAATGCTACGGAAGGCTGAGGATTACGAACTCGAATGTCGTTGTCTGTTGTCAAAATCGAAACTGTTCGATCAGCCGGGAGCGTCGATCCACCGCGTCCACTCCCCTTGCCGTGCCCGCTAGGCCCGAGCTGCTCGATCCATCCCGGCGCTCGTGGGGAACGGTGGGACGCCAGATCGCTGTCAATTTATTATATGATATTTACAATATTCTATAATTTAACGGTTTGTAAATGAAGCTGTACAATAAACAAATTTCAAGACAGTTTATACCTGTTATACATTAAACAAAGTATGTACAAGAAGTGATATTAAATTATCTAAATTGAGAGAATCTTTAACATGCCGCCCGCCTCGACGTGAAAAGGTCGCGTCGAAATAGATGCCGTTTGGTAAACAACATCAAGCTGGCATGCGGTGTAACGTCATGGAGAGAGCCACAGCCGATCTCATCGTCGCGGATGAATGAGTCCTCGTCTCGCTCAGTTGTAATACGCCGCCCGTCATGACAGCATCGTGAGGTTTTCGGCGTAGAGTGTTACGAGGATCCGGGTGCGTCGGGGCTCTCGTGGACGGGCAGTGCGACCACCTTGCCCACAGCTCTGCGGAACGTGCGGGATCCCGATCGCAGGATTACGACGCTTACAAGGCCGTCCTTTCCGGGGATAACCTCCTCCACACGTGCTAACGGCCAGCGGGTCGGCGGTTAGACATCGTCCTCCATCAACACGATGGTTCCGACGCGCAGATTCTTTCGTCGATTCTGCCATTTCGTCCGTTGTTAAAGGAGGTGAACGTACTCCCTGCTCCACCTACGCCAAAAGTGATCGTTCATATTAGCAATGAGACGCCAACTCGACGTGAGTGTACACGTGACGTCTCCGGTCGGTGCTTCAGATGGGGAGTGCATGGGTCCTCCCACAAGAAAGTGACCCGGGGTGAGGTCCTGCGAATCATCGGACAGTTACGTCAACGGCCTAGAATTCAAGCACGCTTCAACGCAGCTCAGCAGCGTGGTCATCTCCTCGTAGGTGAGTGTGGCTCCTCCGATCACCCGCTTCAGATGGTACTTCATGCTTTTAACCGCCGCTTCTCACAGGCCTCCCATGTGCGTTGAGTACGGCGGGATGAAAGTCCACTCGGTCCCGTCATTCGCTAGTTCCTCGGCGGCCGAGGTGTAGAATTCCGAGGCGGCGTGGAACATCTGCCGCATAACCTGTACAGTCATTGACAACGGCCGCGTCTCGCAGTGAACCTGTGGAAAGCAGAGATAAAAGCAGAAGATCACTTACGGCGTCTAAGTGCACGACCTTGGTGGCTAGGCACGCGAAGACGACAACATAACCCTTATAGCTCTTGTGTCCTCTACCTCTAGCGGTCCGGATCGGGATGGATCCGGCATAATCGACTCCCGTGTGTAGGAAGGGCTTCGGCGGTTGCACCCTGGCCAAAATTAATATTCGAATTTTAGTCAATTCAATGTCACATGTATTTGTGTCTTCCGATTTGTATAAATTTTTCTCACGAAGTGTTTTGGTTTGGATATCATGTTATGTTTGTGTAATAAATGGCCAGATATTCGGAGGATTCATAGACGGAAGCTAATTTGCAGAAAATAGCATGATGCATCTCCCTTAAAACACTTTAATTATTTTATTTATTTGTTTTATTCAAAAGGCGCAACCCAAGGCATATAGGGTATGTCCAACCACATAACGTATGTAGTCTTTTGATTAAAAAAAAAAAAATTAAAAAATGGCTGTATCTCGGAAACGGTGCGTCCTACCGAAAAAATAACAAAATTTTCAAAAGGCTCAACACAAAATAAATAGGGTATGCCCAACCACATGACGTATGTAGTTTTTTGATTTTTTCAAAAAAAATTAAAAATTTAAAAATGGCTGTATGTCGGGAACGGTGTGTCCTATCGCAAAAATAACGAAATTTTCTACAGACCTTACGCAAAGTATATAGGGTATGATCAACCACATGGCAATTTTTAATACTGTATCTCAGGAACGGTGCGACCTACCGCAAAAATAACGAAATTTGCAAAAGGCTCAACTCGCAGCACATAGGGTATGCCCAACCACATGACGTATGTATCTTTTGATTTTTTCAACAAAAAAAAATATTTTTCGGGATTTTCGATTTTGCCTGTTGGTTTCGATATAAAAGACACCTGATTCCAAATTTTAGAGTTTCTAGCTTGTCTGGAAGTGGGTTAGAATTAACATGATCCTCCTCCTCCTCCTCCTCGTATATATGTATATTCCAAGAATTATGCGTTTTGGCGTATTTATATCTCAAGTTCCAGGCTTGGTAGAAAGTTGCTTTTTACATGAGAGTTAGTTGATATTATATCTAGCACACATACAAATTTTGGTTGTCCTCGGTTACCGGGGAGAGTGGCAGTGACGGTGCCAATATGGCTAAAAACCGCTTAACTCTAGTTCGAGATATACTATGTACTCGGCAGCTTAGAGTTTAGAGGGAGCGGGAGGGGAACTTGGTTCGCGCGCTGCTGCGCGCGTTGATCGTAAAGGATATGGAAAATCCAGGAGCAAGTACTTGTATGTTCACAGATCTCTCTTTTACAATAATTTTAAAACGGCAGTGTTAATATAAAGAAATCCCATTTGATTATTTAGAGACAATAATCCTTTTAAGTAATTACTTGAAGAATTTGCAGTTAAAATAGTTTCTAATAATTAAATTTTAATTAAATTGTGATAATTGTATTCATTTTTTTGTTCAAACAAATGGGTTTTCTTAATTGCAAAAAAATGTAATTACATTAATTGTTTTATTAAATGCTAACTATAGGTAACATATTAGGTAGTACTAACCACAGGATGAAACACCTGTTCGGACTGATGAGTGCAACTACCTGTTGCTTGTTTGTAGTTTTGTTTATTATTTTGGAACAATTATTTGAATCTGTTTTACCTTTTCCTACTAAAGCTACTCCGATATTGAGTCCTCGTCGATTAAAAGCAACGTGCTCACCAACGACCACACCTAAAACTAATAAAAAGTTAGCAACTTATAAACGCCTTGTAAAAAAGTACCAGATAAGACGACTGCAAAAACAGAAATGTTAAAACAAGACAATAGCACCAGCATAACTGATAGAACAAAGTAAGCGGTTTCTCAACCCAATCACACATGCATTATTTGCCACACAATTACGGTTAAGTAACATTAAAAAAGCCGGACATAGATTTAGCAATGAAATAAAAGACTTTGCACAGTATACGGGGTGAGGCGCTACAAACAGGCTACCTGAATAACTCGGCTGCTATTGGTGTTAGGAAGAAATGCATCAGATGGAACTTGCATGGTTTCGAGGGGGCATTAATCTGATGTTAGTAGCTTTTTTGTAGGTGGACGCGTAAAGGACATATGAAGGTCAACTTAATTTTTTTTAATGGAATGAGGTATTTTTTAATACATCAATCGGTGCAGCTGGACATTCGTTATCAAAAAGTACAACCTATGTATGTCGAAAAGTTAGTAGTTCAGGAGATATTTCAATTTAAATAACTCTAAAATACCATTGCGGTCGTACTAAGACGTTACACAAGTAAGTAAACGCTAACGTCTTAGTACGACAGTAATGGTGTTTTAGAGCTATTTAAATTGAAATATCTCCTCAACTACTAACTTTTCGACATACATAGGTTAATACTTTTTTTATAACGAATGTCCAGCTGAATCGATTGATGTATTAAAAAATACCTCATTCCATTAAAAAAACTTAAGTTGACCTTCATATGACTTTTACGCGTCCACCTACAAAAAAGCTACTAACATCAGATTAATGCCCCCTCAAAACCATGCAAGTTCCATCTGATGCATTTCTTCCTAACACGAATAGCAGCCGAGTTATTTAGGTGGCCTGTTTGTAGCGCCTCACCCTGTATATTACACTGTCCAACAAATTTCAACTTTTTTTATGTTCCCAATATACTGTTGGGTCCTTCTTGTAGAGTTTTTGCGCTGATTCCGAATCTGTCCTTAATTTTTCTCCTATACCCACAGTTTTTGAGGAACATGGCTTCGAAAAAAAACATATTTTTCAACTATAAACAAATATTCTGATGTTATTATAAAAGATACTGAATTGTTCTTTACAGCAAAAGATTCTGTAGACTTTCCTGAATCCAGTGATATATAATATTAATACATTATGATTGTTTAAACATGTTTAAATAATCTTCGGCCGACATGAGTTGTCGCCAGTGGCGTTCGGGACGGAATACGGCGCAGCGACGGGATACGGAGCGGCGAACAACCGTTCTAGTGGTGAGGCGAAGATATTTTCCTATCTGGTTCGAAAAAAACGTCGAAGTTCCAAACTTAATAGGGTGATTTCTCAAGATAAAAGTCTGCTCTATCGCGTAGTATAGTTCGATTTTCCGCTGGACCCTTATTTTTTGAGATAAATTGAAAATATCCTCAAAAATTGGTGCAAAAGTGGTGTCTCTCCGTCTTTAATGATTGTTTAAACATGTTTAAACGATCATAATGTATTAATATTGCATATCACTGGATTCGGGAAAGCCTTTCAGAATCTTTTGCTGTAAAGAACAATTCAATATCTTTTATAATAACATCACAATATTTGTTTAAAGTTGAAAAATATGTTTTTTTTCAAAGCCATGTTCCTGAAAAACTGTGCGTATAGGAGAGAAATTAAGGAAAGATTCGGAATCAGCTCAAAAACTCTACAAGAAGGACCCAACAGTATATTGGGAACAAATTTGGTGTTTGACAGTGTTATCATTCGCCAAAAGCATATAGATTTTTATTGAAAGTATTAGCACTTCCGTCAATAAGAACTTTACAAACATATCGACAGAGTTTTGAAATGCATTCTGGATTGAACATGCAAGTGTTGAATCATTTAAAAAATATATTTAATGACAAAAAAGATTGTGATAAAGTCGTAAATTTAGTATTTGACGAAATTCATCTAAATTATTTGTTTAGCAGTAAGACATCCAGTATCAAACTACAAAATATAATTTTTCACGCCATACACACATTGTGAAATCTTTAGTCTGCGATAAAGCGCCTAGTAATCAATCATTATTTAACAGTTTAAATATCACCAGTTCTCAACCATTACTAGAAATAATTGCATTATACATTGTATGTATGATTTTCCCCACTTGTTAAAGTCATTTCGTAAGATTTTGAACAAAAGTGACATCAAATATAAAGGGGGAATCGCTACATCGAAAGATATAGAAGCGGTATTCAATTGCAGCAAAATTAAAAAATTAAACCTAATACCGAAGATTAGGGAAAAACGTTTGACTTTAAATTATTTCTCAAAAATGAAGGTTCGATATACAGCACAGATATTTAGTGAGTCGATGTATACAGCCATGCTTTGCTACCAAACAATATTTATAGATAAATTTTCAAATGAATCAACCACTGCTGAATTAATACACGAGATGGACAAACGATTTGATTGTGTTAATAGCACTTTATTAAAAAAGCCTTCATTGCCAAAATTAAATTATGCCATAAACAAAAGTAGTGAACATGCAGATTTTTTAAAAATATCAAGCAAAATTTAAGTTATATAGTGTTCATAAATAAGAAAAATCCACCATGTCTTTTGATGGGTGGATTTTATCCATAGAAAGTGTGCTGAATTTATTCAATGATTTGAACAACAATTTTCATATAGTCAAAGTACAAACCAGAAGATTAAACCAAGATTCGTTAGAAAATTTATTTGCTGTTGTCAGGCAACAGCATGGCTATAATTCGAATCCCTCGGTGCGCAATTTCGAGACCGGATTTAAACATATTTTAATCAAACAACTGTCAAAGGTATCGGATGTAACGAATTGCGAACCTGACTTAAATTCGACTCTTATTAAATTAAGTACAATCGCTGAAAATTCATACAGACAAAAAATGAAAATGAAAAAAGTGCAGACATTCTAATAGATGTTAGTCAAATTACGATAGATGCTGAGGATGAAAATTTGCCGATTCAAAATTTCGGCGAAAGAAATGCAGTATTTTACATTGCAATGGTAATATGATATATGCAATAAATTTATTAAAAAAACAAATTGCGATAGTTGTACTATATAGTTGTAATTGTGTAATTGTGTTGTAATTGTACTGATAGTTGTAATATATATTTTTTGACGATTCGCCAAAATTCAATTTAGAAATTTTTAATACTATTTTAGTATGGGAATATGCATTTAATAATTCAATTGAGAAACTGTTAGCTGCTATTAATGTTCCTAACCACTTATTTTCGATATTAAATTCATCCAAAGAATTAAATTTATGCAGTCCTTTGCACAGTAAAGTATTTATGCAAACATTTATCACCATAAGGTGCCATTGGGAAGCACGTTTTATAAGGCAAAATATAAAAAAAAACGAAAAATCAAATAAATATAAAAAGTTTTTGTGTAAATGTATATAATATACAATAATATGTAAATATGTGTATAAGTTGCTGTAAATATGTATGTATATTGCATATATACGTATGTTTCTTTTGAAAATAAATATAAATGTACTTTTTCTTCTTTTCTAACTGTATAACATGTAGGTATATGAATTAATATTTTAAATGCTTAACAGTTACATATTTTTAAAATTGTATACCCAGAAAAAAATTTATTCTTAGAGTTTAATGTGGAGCTAACCGTAAAATGAGGTATTGAGGAGTGTACTGTCACGTCTGCCGACGTGTTGCCATAGGTTATAAGCATAGTTAATAAGAGTAGGGTATTGTAACCATGGTTATTAATAATATTCGGTAGATATAAGTAGTCATATTCCGCTCCGATCACCATATCCGATTCTCACGTCATACCATACCTTCATTCTTATCTTAACCTTTGTATAATAATCATATCTTAACGTGTTCCCCGTAGCCGTATTACGTAGCATTCCTCGCAATCATTAATCGCACATCTCATAACATCCGACACATAGCGTAGACGATAAGACACCTATATATTCGACCTCACGATCCCAAAACGAGTTCAGTCATCCCAGCTCAATTCAGACAGTCAGTCTGTCAGTCTCGTCTTGACTCCAGTGAGGCTCGCCGCCTCCTGGACGTTCCGTTCAGGACTCCGACGAATCCTCACTCTCATCCGACCTCGAGCGGTCTTACTATATCACGCGCTTCTAATCCAAATTCTTGTAATAACTCCAGTTCATTGTAATATTATTTCGTACACTACAAATATATTCCCAGTTATTAATTTAATAAATGAGTCTCGCTTAGTTCATCTCCCTACATCCTCGCGCTTGTGATACTCTCCTTTTCAATTCACGTTCTACCTGTTTCTGCATTTCCACCTCGCACGTCTGAGCCTACCCAGTTGCTCGGTGCATTCCTCTGGTTCCAACGGGAAACGCAGAAGCCTCTCTTTCTTTCAAACACGAGTATCACACGTTGCGCCGCGCCGGTCGTCATTATCAATCACGGAAGCTCGTGCGCGTCAACGAACGCGAAACCGAGGACAGCAGCTACGTGATCTTCCCAGGACGAGTATGGATAATCGTTCTCCCTACAACGACCGAGCCTGATTCGATTGCAGTCGTCAACGAACAACGAGAGCAGTTCTCCTCCAATTGTGTGATAAGTCGCTAAACATTTCCCTGCGAAGATTCGCGCCGTCTGAATTATCTCGCTCTTGTCCACCACACTCCGGGCGAATCTACTACCTGTAAGCGTTAATTAGAATACGCGTGTCCGCAAAAGTCGTGGTTCCCAGTCAGACGCAGGACGTACGTGCCGCGTGGACAAAAGATTGTATCGTATTTGAGCGTCCAGTAAGGGAAATGGGTCGCGGAACGCCAGATTCCGGGACGTAACAGTACTATTTACGGGGTGCGGGGCAAGGTGATGAATGAATAGTTCGTTTCCAGGGTTACCATATATTTCTCTCGCCAGGCCCCTTACCCTTTCGCCTCTCGCCCAGCTACGCAGCGAAGCTCGTCTTTGCACTCTTCCCACTAACGCTCCCACTCTTCCCACTAGTCGCTGACGCGACCGTACGCCAGCGTGTCGCCAGCGTTAGTGGGAAGAGTGCAAAGACGAGCTACGCGCGTAGCTGGGCGAGAGGCGGAAGGGTAAGGGGCCTGGCGAGAGAAAAATATGGTAACCCTGTTCGGTTCCTGACACGTCCAAAACAAGGATCGCATACGACGTCGCGGCCGTCGCAGTGGGGATCGATATCGATTCACGCGATATATCGATGTGTAACCAGAACGGTTACAACCTAGTCTCGTGTTGGCACAGGCGGTCAGTTGACAGTTGGCGCGCCGCACAGTGGGCCAGATCGACGCGCTAGCTGTTCACCATTATTTCAAAACGTAAAGACCACATTAAACATATCCTTGAATTCGTCTTGGCGTCAGCTATAGCATTATTGAATAAAAAATATATAGTTATAAATAAATAATTAAGGTGAACACCATTTTTTATTAAAAAAAGAAGTTATTGAAATTTTTTGTATTGAGATTTGTAGAAGACTGAGTACTGATTACTTCTTGTAGGAAACATTCTTTTGTCATACCATCGGAAATGTCTGAAAACTCGTGTGAATAATAAATAATATTTGAAAACTGGCTGTTCAGGCTTTCATACAAGAGTGTGTTTGAATGAATGAATTTTATGACATTTAATGAAATAACAAAACTGTGTTATTACTTCCTTATTTAAAGAATTACAAATATTCAAACAATAATAAGTATTATATTTCACAAAGTTACTGACTATAATCCATTAACCATACAGAAAAATCTATACAATAATTCTTATTAACAAAGATAATAACATTTCTATTACAAAGATATTACATATAATACATATAATATATATCATATATTTTTGTAAATAAACGTAACGTAACTAAGAATCGTCTTCGACGTCTTCCCTTAACATTAATTTTTCTATATCGTACAATATATAAAAATTGTTATAATAATTTTAGGACGTAAAAAACTCTACATTTCAGTTAATTAGTATTTCATAATTGAATACACACCAGCTGTATTCAAATGTTCAAGAAAATACATTAACATTACAGGTACAAAAGTGAACAGAAAATAAAAAGTCAACAGAAATTAAAGCGTGTGGCATCCGTCATATTGAATCCGCCATATTGTTTTTGTACTTTTGACATAAAATTCATGATCAGCGTCCCGAAAAACCCCATAGTATCATTTTTGAACTAAATAGTAGTAAATACTCCTTCCTATTTTGGCTACGATTTCGATCGAACTCACCACTGTGCGCGTGTCACGCGACGCTTTAAACTATCATAACTTTCGGGTCTGGATTGGATCTGGATCTTTTAGAGGAGATCTTGCCGAAAATGTTCCACTTTGTTAGAACACACGAATCGCCACGAATGACAACTTTATCTCTCGTCAAAGATGAAAAACTGACGATTTTCCTTAGTTGACCAAGTATTTTTTTTATAACAAATTATGAACAATAAAGTTTAGTTCCTCGTGCGTTCTCAACATAGATATACATTCTTCATATAAAAAAATTGGGCACTTAATCTTCAGTAGGTTTTGCAGGACATCGTTATGAAGGAAACGAATTTTTTCGGTGATAAATTGTATCTGAAAAAGTTTGATCTTTGAACGCTTATTGTGACGAGAGTTTTCAATAACTGTAATTATTATTATCGTTTTCGAATGTAATGAACATTTAAGAAACATTGTACATTCCTTAAAAATCGATATGAGGACTTCGATTTTTTAGCTCATGAACAGCTAGCGCGTCGATCTGGCCCACTGTGCGCCGCGCCGGGCCGACGCCATTTTTGAAAAGGAAAATGTTGCTTCAAATGATCTCAGGAACCTCCCATTTTCGGATGATGAAGGAATTTTGAGACATCCTGTAGGTATGGCCAGAGTGAGAACCTGTTTTCTATCGGATCTCCACAACAAAAACAGTAAACTGACGCCACGCCGGAGCAGGCTTACATTGCCACGGAGGGTGCACGAATACGGAAAATTCAATTCAGTACTAGCAATAGTTTTTTGCAATTATCTCGGAAACTAAATTCGAGCGCCGGGTAGATGTATACAGAAAGATTATTCACAATGTTGTCCTTGACAATATATGTCAAGGTATGACATATCCGAGGTTGCTCCGCTTAACGTAACATTTACCATATCTAAATATAACAATAATTCTTCGCTCATATGTGTCATTAGATGGACATGCTTGTCATAGTAAATCTAATACACCTTTTGGGTCTGTCTCGATAAGTATGGTCCAGCGGGCCCCATGATAATTTTTATCGATATCGTGTGCAAAACAATTCTTTTAGGGTGCAAGATTATCCCCCACAATTTGATGTCGTTCACCCCTCGTTTAAGGGTAATATGAGGGTAAATAACCTATACTTCTGTTACCTATCCCTATACCCATAGTTAAATAATTGGAAAACAAATGAAATTACGACATTATAACATTATAATATATAGTGCAGTGTTTCTTATGATCTTAAAACTTTAAAAAATTGTGGCAGGCAGGATAGCACATAGTAGTAGCTGATTTTTTTCAGAATCTCTTCTGTATAGTTCAAACTTAATGCAAAACAAATTTCAAAATGGTATTTGTTGGGGCTTTGAAAACTGGTACTTAAACAATATCTAAAAATTATTTTTAAGGACTTTACTAACGAACTTTGTGAACATTAATGTAAACATTTACTTATAGTAGTATAGAAATAGCATAGAAGCTTAGAAATTCTTCTTTATTACCACGTTTTTATTAGCTCGCTTTCTTGTCTGTTTGTTTGTCTGCTTGTCTGTTTGTCTGTTTGTTTGTCTGTTCGGTACAAATCTTGCAATTGATTTTAAATTAACTTCCCGATGAGCTAGAGACTTGAAATTTTAAACATAGCTCAGAACTGGATGACAATGCAATATTAAAAAAATTTTTTTTTAGAAGCCTATGCGTTTAGGAGATATAAATTATTAATAAATTTAACCGTGACACTTCCCCCCCCCGCGTGACGCTCGGTAGTACGTCATCGTGTTCAGCGTCCCCACTCTAATATGTGATTTCACTATGACTCATCCCCACTCCACTGACCCGCTTCGCACCGAAGGAGCTCACAATCAGTGTGCGTTAGAGCTCCATGCGTTGTATACACACTTACTACGTATTATTATACTATAATAATGTTTGTTTACCAAACGAAAGAACAGCCTATATATGTTTAAAAAACGGATTAAAAAGTATAAAATAATTTTTCCTAGCCCCGTACAGGTTCCTAACCCCATACAGAATGCGAATTTTTAATAGCTATGAAAATACTTGTAAGATTTAAAACGAAAAATGTGTGACGCATGATAATAGTAAGGAGTGTAGAGAGAAAACTCACACAACAGTTCATATTGTCACGTCCAGTAGTTTAGCCGATAATAATAACTGATAAAATCAAGCATGACGTACATTATCTGAATTTCTCTTTATGCTTGCTCCAATAATGTTGTACGAGAAATAAAATATCAAATATTGTAATTAATGTCAAACTGTCATATATTATTCCAGACTGCGTGCGATAGAATTAAAATAACTCATTTTTAGTTTAAATCTTCATTGAAAAAATTAAGAATATAGCGAGATTTATTTTATTGTATCAGTTTTAAATATAAATCATGAGCGAATATTCGCTGAAGCCTCTTCATCACTGAAGAGTATGAAGATTTCCGGAAGAATTGATGAGCAATGGATTGTTCTCCGATCGATGAGATGTGCGAAGTAATATGATCTAGGCCAAGAGAAAGATAAAAAATGCAATGTGCACGATTTAGAAGAAAGTGGATAAGTAGAAACCAATTAAGAAGAGAACGATTAAAAAGAATTGGTGATGATGTAGCCACCTCATGACGAATAAGTCTAAGAAAATGGTGCGTTCCCCTGATTTAGGAAGATGCGCAGAGTAATATGATCCAGCCAAGAGGCAGATAAAAGATGCAATGTATACGATTAAGAAGAAAGAGACTAAGGAGAAAACGATTAAACGGAATTGGTGAAGACGCACTCACCTATGAGAACAATGGATTGATCGATCTATTAAAGGGATGGCTCCTCATCAGGAGTCCAGTTACAGTTCAATCTCAATTGCATACGTTTAGTCAATCTTATAAAATACATCAATCAAACCTCAGTAAAACAAAATAAAGATAGTGTAACAAAATAGTAAAAAAGTGAATTGGCGTGTTAACCCGCCGGAGTAATAATCATCATCATCTCTGCGGAGCCAGTAATCCGATAGAACCATCTCCAAGCGAAAACTGCGTGCGGTAATTACTAACAAATTTATAATAAGATTCTAATAACACTGTCCAACAAATTTAAACTTTTTTTATGTTGCCAATATACTGTTGAGTCTTTCTTATAGAGTTTTTTGCGCTGATGCCGAATCTGTCCTTAATTTTTCTCCTATACGCACAGTTTTTGAGGAACATGACTTTGAGAAAAAAACATATTTTTCAACTTTAAACAAATATTGTGATGTTATTATAAAAGATATTGAATTGTTATTTACAGCAAAAGATTCTGTAGACTTTCCCGAATCCAGTGATATGCAATATTAATACATTATGATTGTTTAAACATATTTAACGTCGACGTTCTTTTCGAACCAGAAAGAAAAATATCTTCGCCCGACATGAGTTGCCACCAGTGGCGCTCACAACTCGAACGGTCGTTCGCCGCTCTGTATCCCGTCGCTGCGCCGTATCCCGTCCCGAGCGCCACTGGCGACAACTCATGTCGGGCGAAGATATTTTGCTTTCTGGCTCGAGAAAAACGTCGACGTTCCAAACTTATTAGGGTGGTTCCTCAAGATAAAAGTCTGCTCTATCGCGTGCTATAGATCGATTTTCCTCTGGACCCTTATTTTTGAGATAAATTGAAAAAGTATCCTCAAAAATTGGTGCAAAAATAGTGCCTCTTCGTCTTTAATGATTGTTTAAACAATCATAATGCATTAATATTATATCACTGGAGTCGGAAAAGTCTGCAGAATCTTTTGCTGTAAAGAACAATTCAATATCTTTTATAATAACATCAGAATATTTGTTTAAAGTTGAAAAATATGTATTTTTTTCAAAGACATGTTCCTTAAAAACTTTACGTATAAGAGAAAAATTGAGGACAGATTCGGAACAGCGTAAAAAACTCTATAAGAAGGACCCAACAGTATATTGGGAACAAATTTGGTGTTGGACAGCGCAATATTATGTATCCTAAATTTGTTCAATAGAATATATTCTTATTAATTTTAATACAAAAATCAAGATTTCAAATCATTTTTAAAAGAGTTTTACCCAACTTCGATTTCTACGTTCCAATTCCAAGATCAAAGTCACTTAAAATTTAACAAATCCTCAATTACCGGAACCGAAGCCGGTGAATGCAGGCAGGTTCAAAACTAGGTTTTATTCTCTATCAAAATCTATCAATTAAATTACACAATCTATAATACGTCCACCTTAGGACGTAACAATATCATGCGCAGTGCAATAAAATTGTTAGTGACTTAGGTGAACTATTCATGCATCAATTATCTATTGCATGCCCTCCACGTTTTTCGTTTTAAATACAACTTACTATGGAGCAGGGGAGAGAGAGGTGACGAGTTTGCCAAAACCATAACACTGATTCTCTACCGCAGAGGCTCTTCTTCACCTCTCCCCCCACCATTCCGACTATTCGGGCACAGCTGATTACCCGAAGAGTCAGTTGCTTTTCGAACTCCCGCTTCGCTTGGGCGGTTAGCACAATGCTAATAAAATAACAGCTTTGCTTACGCTGTAAAATTAACTACATATACTCTCGCTTTTCTTGAGCGGTTCAATAGTTTTTGCTAAACGTTATAGCTTTGCTTGAGCTAAAACGTCGCTCTTCACAAGTAAAAGGACGGGCCTTGCGCTTCTCGGCCTTCTTTCTGTTCTTGCATTCTTACTAATAGTCCAGTCGGCAGGTTGAAAAAAAGGCGTCTACCTGGAAAGCATTCCGAACTCAATGAAATTTTGACACGTCATTTAAGGGTACTCTGGGGTGTCCTATCAGAGTTTTCGACGTCGAGGACCCTGTGCTAACTTGGGGAGGGGGTAAAAACCACGATTTTTATTTCCTTGTTTTGGTTTTTCGCCTATTACTCAGAAACTATGGGTCCTAAGAACTTTTTCTTTTCATTTTTGGAAAGAGCGTTATATTTCCTTCAACTTTCACTGTTTTTGACCCAATAGGCACCGAGAGACAGGCGTTCAAAATTAGGAAATTAAGTGGCAACTGACGAATATAGGAAAATACTGAGCAAATTAAACTGTCCAACAACAAAAATGTTTCCATATAACTTTTGGGTGTATCTTACAGTTTTTAGCGCTGATTTCGAATCTGGCCTTAATTTTTCTCCTACACGCACACTTTTTGAGAAATTTGAGTTTGAAAAAAAAACATGTTTTTCGACTTTGAACAAATATTGTGATGTTATTGTATAAGATTTTGTATTGTTCTTTACAGCAAAAGATAGTCTAGACTTTCCCGAATCCAGCGATGTGCAATAGTATTACGTTGTGATTATTTAAAAATGTTTAACATATCGGTAAAGACGAAGAGACGCAACTTTTGTACACATTTTTGAGGATATTTTTCAATTTATATAAAAAAATAAGGGTCTAAGGGTCCAGTGAAAAATCGAATTGCACCACGCGATAGAGCAGACTTTTATCTTGGGAAACCACCCTTTCAACATTCCAACGTCAACGTTTTTTTCGATCCTGAAAGTCCAGTCGCCAGGTCGAAAAAAAGGGTGTCTACCTCAAAAGTATTCCGAACTTAATGAAATTTTGACACGTCATGTAGAGGTACGCTTGGGTGCCGAATCTGAGTTTTCGAACTTGAGGATCCTGTGCTAACTGGGGGTGATGGTAAAAACCACGATTTTTGCTACCTTTTTCAGGTTTTTCGCCTATTATACGTAGTATGAAGATTATATATAGATATGTTGAAAAACTAAAGTAATGAGCCAAAAACTTGCAATTTCCTGTTAAATGTTACAATGCGTGGCTCAAAATGTCATTTTGAGAAACATTTCCTAATTTCGAACGTCTGTCTCTCGGTGACTATTGGGTCAAAAAATACGTCTGACCAGTGAAATTTGAAGTAAATTTAAGGCTCTTTCCGAAAATGAAAAGGGAAAATTCTTAGACTCCATAGTTTTTGAGTAATAGGCGAAAGACCAAAAAAATGTATCAAAAATCGTGGTTTTTACCCCCTCCCCAAGTTAGCACAGCGTCCTCGAGGTCGAAAACTCAGATAGGATACCCCAGAGTACCCCTAAATGACGTGCCAAAATTTCATTGAGTTCGGAATACTTTCCAGGTAAAAGTACTTGGCGACTGGACTATAAGTCTTCGATTCAATCTGGTTTCTTTTACGTTCTCATAGAGTTAAGAAGTGTCGGGTTTTTTAGTTCTATAAGTTGGGATTCTTCAGTTTTTAATAAAGTAGGCATATTGACTCTCGTGTTTTAGACACTAAACTAACAGTGCTCGTGCAGTTATTTATCATCTCCTTCCACGACCCTGCTCTTTCTTAACAATAGATATTAAACATTCACAATCTGTAAGGGGTTGCGAACCTGTATCGGGCTAGGAAGAATTATTTTATACTTTTTAATCCGTTTTTTAAACATGATATTATCCGAAAAATTTATTTTTATTTAAATTATTTTATACTTTTTGGTCCGTTATAAAAAGGTGGTATTTTTTAAAAATTTATTTTTATTTTTACTCTGTTACAACGTTCTTTGTAACCAATATAAACGTACATTTTCGCCGTATTGCGGTTTGGAATTTTCTTTTATCGCTGTTAAATGAATAATTGTGGGTATAATTAGGGTCAGTAAACACACATTCCTAAAGAAGAATATATGAATGTTATATCTATTTTCTTACATGACTTTTTTCCCCCTAAAATGGCCATTCGGTGCTCTGTGCGCTCCCTGCAACGTGTTTACAAAATCAGTATTGAGAAAGCCGGACCAGGTTGACGCAATACAGCTACGGAGCGCGCACGCATTCAGAAAATTCGATGTAGTAGTAGCAACAGTTTTTTGAGAATATCTCAATAACCAAAAGAGAGCCCTTGTTGTATGGAGAGGAGAAAGTTGTTCCAAATATCCAAATTCGTAAGATATTTCATCCAAATCGGAGAGGAGTGCCTCTTTGTAAGTAATTACCCTAATTTTTATATCATTCGCTGCAAAGCAGAAGACGATATAAATCGAATATTATAATTTAAATACAATATGTAATGATAAATATGTTATGAAGGATAAATATCTATACGAAGGAACATAATGCATCACAGAGTGACATTTGGCGAGCAGGAGAATCACACATCGAGGCGGATGTTTTTTCTAGTAACAACTGATTATGCTATATATGGATTCTTACAGAGAAAAAAAGACAAATTCAATGATATACTCCAACGTATATTTATGTCAAGATTAAAAAAAAAAGAATTTTCAAATTCGTTGCGCGCCGGTTTCCCATGATCCAATCGGCCCCACATTTTTTCCAAATCATTTTCTCAACAGTTGTCACAATTCTGGAGGGCACGCGGGAAAAAATTTTGCAAAATAATTTTCATCAAGTATAGCTAAGGTCCAACCTAATTTACACGTGGTAGAATAGAAAAACAGAACAATTAAGATGTAAGTGAGTATGAAGTGCCGATTATTCTGCTCGTTTTAATCCAGGGACTGAAACGGTTCTGAAAATAGCTGTTTCAAACTGTTTGTTATACAGGGTGTCCCAAAATAAGTGTAACTCCCGGAAATGGGAGGTTCCTTGGGTCATTTCAAGCGACATTTTCCTTTGCAATAATGGCGTCCGCGGCTTTGTTTAGCAGTTATTAACGAAAAACATGGACCAATCAGAGCGCGCTCTGGGCCGCCGCGCGGCGCCGCGCTCGCATTTCGATGAGCTTTGGCTATGTTGTCAAGACCATGATTCTGAACAACATTTCCCTTTGAACTTTTTGGCGATCGGCTTTAGTTTACGAGATAATCGTAAAAAAGTAGAAGCAGCAACCGATTGAATTAAAAACTCACGTATTCAGCCGTAAATCCATTTGCTGCTTCGAAATGTGTGTTACTGGGTCACTCGGTGACGAACTGCACAGATGTCTTCAGGTATACGACAGTACTGAAAGCTGAGGGACGTACGGTCAGGTCGACGAACTACACAGCTGGTGATAGATTGTTGGTGTACTAAAACCTAAGACCTAAGGCGTAAAGGATGCACGGTCAAGTCGACGATCCAGAATTTCACTTTCAGTTTCGAATCGATGAATAATTCGTATGTTTATTTCAGACAGATGCCTTGCAATTTTTCCACACTCACGATCACTGTTCACATTTGTCAACACATAATTACGCACTAATAACAATTGCCATATCCCTTGTAATGCCACAAATCACAACAATCAGGTATTGCGATCACTAGACTGCGGATTTCATGCATTTGTAGCAAAAATGAGTAGGTGCATATTAAGACAGTAAAGAGATTAAAATAATTTGAATACACCAATCTATTATCTTCAACTCTTTAAAATGATAACAGTAAGAATCAAATATCTGTCTGACTCATGTCCCTTGTAACAGACGACAAAACGTCGTCTCTGTCCTTCTTTTAGAAAGTTTCTTAAGGGAGGTATAGGACAATAGGGATGCTACGCTGACCTGACATTTTTACCTCATGCTCTTGAAAAGAACAGATGACGTTTTCGAACGATTACGAAAGAGTCACCGAGTGACCCAGTGACACACATTTCGAAGCAGCAAATGGATTTACGGCTGAATACGTGAGTTTTTAATTCAATCGGTTTCTGCTTCTTCTACTTTTTTACGATTATCTCGTAAACTAAAGCCGATCGCCAAAAAGTTCAAAGGAAAATGTTGTTCAGAATCATGGTCTTGACAACATAGCCAAAGCTCATCGAAATTGGAGAAAATTTACATAATCGAGAAATTCTTGTTCGTTGCGATGTCACGGCGCACCATTGGCGCACCATTCGCACGGCGCTCTGATTGGTCCGTGTTTTTCGTTAATAACTACTAAACAAAGCCCCGGACGCCATTTCCGGGAGTTACACTTATTCTGGGACACCCTGTATTGAACCACCGGTGGTACATGCCGGCGGGAACGTGTTAAACAATTATTAAAAATTTATTTATTTAAACAATTATTGTAACAACAAATTATTATTGAAATAATAATTCAAATATTGAATATAGAAACAAATTGTAAAAATTTATTTGTTTAAACAATTATTGTAACAACAAATTATTATTGGAATAATAATTCAAATATTGAATATAGAAACAAATTATAAAAATTTATTTGTTTAAACAATTATTGTAACAACAAATTATTGAAATAACAATTCAAATAAAACGAATATAAAAATAAATTATAAAAATGTAGTTATTTAAAGATTGTTTAAATTATAAACAACAATAACTAAATACTTACATAATAATTATATAAGACCGAACACAATACAGAATACAAAATGACAGAACCGAAATTCGGAGCCGCAATCCAGAATCGGAAAATAACAGTTACAGGACCGAAATAATATCGGTTCTCCAGAACCGTAACCGGAACCGATATTCTCGTAACAGTTATAACATCATTTCGGTTCTTCATAACTGTTTTGAGAACCGGAACCGATATCATAACAGTTTTCAGTCCCTGTTTTAATTTGAGAGGTGGTCGATGACTCCTTGGACCTCTTCTGATCCTAAACAGTCCTTGAAATAATCCTGCAGCGAATGCTTGCGCTATGAAGGGGTCACCCTTTGAGGAAGTGACGAGCATCTGCGCAACAATCGCATGCCGTCACCCGGTCTACGCGGCTTGTTCAATCTTCTATGGGGATTGCGTAACATGATACTCTCTACGGTAATGTGTATTGCAGACGTGGTGGTGGATGGCTGGTGTGTATACGCTACATATGGGGAGCTGTGCCGAAATTTTCGATCTGCCATGTGAGCAACGAATGACGAGCGCAGTACAGGGGTTGGGAAGACGGTGAAGCAACAGCGAGCGCCACCAACTGGGTCAATACTGACGTCCCTGTCCTTCGTACCTCCTCCCCGTGCTTTTCTTACCCTCCACCATCTCGCGTGGTTGCGATAAAGAAACGGCCCGTTCATGCGTTGGCTTCCGGTCCGCTGAAAAGACCTGAATGAACTAGTCATATGCCCGGATAAATGGAATTGTAACACGCTTTTCTAGTAGCCAAGAACCAATTTTTCCTCCGTCATTGCTCCGGGAATAGAATATTTTTATCAGATATACACAATGGATATTTACTTTTGTCGAGAACCCATTGATTTTGGCCTGTACAGCTTGCTTTTCCGAATAGCATATCTTCCAGCAACAGATGTTTCCTCTTGTTACTGTGACCTGATGTTCGCGTCAGTGCTCGATGACTGTGGTGGCATGAGCTGCTGGTATAAGTGTTAATTCTCGACCAGCAGTGTCTACACGTTTATTCTAGCTCCCAGGCAGGTGGCGGATCCCATTTCTATAAAACGTTGACAGTTTTGAGTCAATGAAGTCAGTGATTCATTCCTCTACCTCTTGATACCTTTTCAAATGAGTATCCACTAAATGGTTTTGATCGAATCGGAACAAGTGAAAGTTCGATGAATCCAAGTCCGGTGAATACGCTAAACGTGGGGTAAAATCTTCGGTAATTATTTACAGACACTCTTTATAATAGGGGCTCTTTTTCGGTTTTCGAGATATTCGCAACGAAAAGATATGTAAAATATAGACAACCCAGTTCTGACCAAGAAAGAATCCGTTCTCAAAAATCTATACATTTGCAATTATTCCAATGAATGCGACTTAGATTTAGGCACAGTTTACTCTAGTACTAGCCGTGCTGAACAACGTGGCAACACCGCTTGTGTGGCGGTCGGGAGTCCTATTTTCAATAATGGGAGTCTTGTGTTTGTGATTATAATTAACGTTTTTTTTATAGAGAACAATGTTAAAATACACAATTCTTTATTAATCATGTATAAGCAATATAATATAAATATTATAACTATGATAAGTAGAAGTGATATTAAAGTATACGAATATTTATAAATGCGGTGCACATTTGATGGACTCTCGGAATAGTTTGCTGTTGTGATGCTGTGGTTTTAAGAAAATATAAGTATGAAGCAATATAAAATCATCTTTGAATTAAAATGCAACATTTGAAAAAAAAAATTAATGAAGAGATATATAAGTCAATAGAAACCTGAAATAGATAAAATTATTGTCACTGTCACATTGAAGTAAAAGAGATTACGTGAACACGTTCGAAACAGGTTGGATAATTAGTTACTGAAGAGAAAAGTTGTGCAGGTAATATTATAAAATCGTCTTAAAGGATAAGTTTATAATTGTTGTAAATTTTCCTATCACCCTAGGGGTATTACTATGGCGCGTTACCTTTTATCATGTCTTATTAATATTATTCAAGACTAGTTATTATTTTTGTAAATTTCAATATTTTATTTTTAAGTTTATATGAAAAGTTTATTTTCTTCTTTTCTAAAAATAATATCTATTACGTTTTTCTTTCACAGTACTATTATAATTTCCGTTACAATTGGGAACACAACAACGCCGTGGCATTATTAATTAATAAATATGAAACTTGTGAAAAGAACTATAGTCCAGTCGCCAGGTACTTTTACCTGCAAAGTATTCCGAACTCAATGAAATTCTGACACGTCATTTAAGTGTACTCTGGGGTGTCGAATCTGAGTTTTCGACCTCGAGGACCCTGTGCTAACTTGGGGAGGGGGTAAAAACCACGATTTTGATTACCTTGTTCTGGTTTTTCCCCTATTACTCAAAAACTATGGGTCCTAAGAACTTTCCTTTTTCATTTTTGGAAAGAGCATTAAATTTCCTACAAATTTCACTGGTCAAACGTATTTTTTGACCCAATAGGCACCGAGAGACATGTGTTCGAAATTCAACCTGTCTGCAATCTCTCGGACAGTTATATGACGATCCGATTCAATAATGGCTTTTATTTAGTCATCATCAAGTTCAGGTGGCCGACCAGAGCGTTGGTCGTTTTCAAGTGAGAAATTTCCAGAACGGAATTTTTTAAGCCAACTCTGGCGCGTGCGTTCTCTTAAGCAATCCACACCATAAACTTCACATATACCTTTGTGAGCCTCGGCAGCTTTTTTACCTCTACGGAAATAAAAAATCAATATGTGCCTATAATGTTCGTTTTTGCACTCCATGTTCAAATTGACAGAGAACTAACAATTTTAATCAAAATTACGTGTAATTTGCTTCAAAAGTAACCTAAAGGATGCAGTTATGAAATGTCAGAAAGAAAACAAACGCAACGTTAACAGAAGTAAATCAAACAAAACATAACGCCATCTATTAGTGAAAACCGAAATTACTTTCTTGCCAACCCAATATAAGCAGAGAGAGGAGATGATGATGAAACTAAAAGTATTGAAGTGGGCTCCTCCTTATAATATTGATAATTATCTTAAAAGTCTCAACGTCAACGGGCTTAAAATAATTAATGATTTTTGTAAGAAGTGCGATATTAATTTGTAAGTGTTTATATAAGGAGGAGATTATTGAATTTAGACAACTTAAAACGCAAGTTGTATATCTTTTTATGTTATATGTATCTATGAGCCAATAATGGCCTCTAAGATGTTATTAATTAAAAAAAATTTTTTTTTTTAAACAAAAATCACTCTAACATTGAGAAAATTGCGTGTAAGCGAGATTTTATCGAAATTGCCCACAGTGCACCGCCCGCCAGGGCAACCCGCCCGGAGGACCTGGTTGCGGGGCATGCCGTGGGCACGTCACGAGCAGCTAGTAATAAATATAATTTTGTAAAAATATATATGTATATGCCACTACTAAAATGTTATTAATATTAAATTGAAATATATTGAAAGAACAATATATTCTATTAAATAATATGTCACATATATGATACACCGAAAAATCTGCCCATTCTTAATAATATAATTCTCAATAACTCGCTCTCTTCTATAAGCCAGTCCCCAAACCAGTGATCCAATCCTTGAAAATCTCGTCGATCAGGAAAATCAGCTTCTCTACGATATCTTCCACTGTGTCTAACAAGAAGCCACTCTTCATACAGGGTGAGTCACCTAACGTTATCACCTCAAATATCTTTGTTGTTTTCAAAGATACATTAAATGTCAAAGACAAAGTTGAATGGTAAAATGGGGCTCACACGACACCAAAAAAATTGTTGTTTTTCTGTCACTTTTTTAGAGATATCAAGGTCACACAGTGGTAAATGTTTCGATTTTAGGGGGACAAAATTATTTTTGAATAATTTATATCCTCTTGATACTTGATATTACAATTATGATATTTACTTTTTGTTATGATGGAATTGAACATAAAAATTATAACAAACGTATGTTTTTGTTATATTTCTACAGGGTGTCTCAAAATTACCTTAGTTTAATGAAATGGGTGGTTCCTAAGATCATTTCAAGCGACATTTTCCTTTACGAAAATAGCGTACGCGGCTTCGTTAAGGAGTTATTAACGAACAACACGGACCAATCAGAGCGCCAGCTAAACGCGTATTGCCCAGCGCGCCGACAGGCGGCATGGTGTAACGCCGCGATGCCGCAACGAACAAAAGTTTCTCGATTATGTGAATCATCTCCAATTTCGACGAGCATTGGATATGTTGTCAAGATCATAATTCTGAACAACATTTCCCTGTACAGGTTTTGTCGGTCGGCTTTAGTTTACGAGATAATTGTAAAAACTCGTAATTGTAAATCGATCGATGTACTATTTTCCATCCAATTTCGATGAGCTTTGAATATGTTGTCAAGACCATGATTCCGAACAACATTTCCCTTTGCAGTTTCTGTCGATCGGCTTTAGTTTACGATATTATTGTAAAAGCTTGTAATTGTAAATCAGTCGATGTACTATTTCCTATTTGATTTCGATGAGCTTTATTTCAAAGGAAAAAGATATTTAAAACATCGAATTTATAACATATTTCAAGGTCGTCGAAATCAGTGAGGGCCCACATCATTGGCAACTTAACCCGATCGAGAGAATAAGCACAAACTGATTGAATTAAAAACTCACTTATTCAGCCGTTAATCCATTTGCTTGTTAATCCAGTGAAACACGAAACACCAACCTCCACACAATTACTGAACACTACACGTAGCACACTTTTCGAATTCGTAATCGTAGCGAACGAGAATAAATTAGATACTCCGACGCGCTAAGAGTTCCGTCCTCTTCGCGATTCCGCGCGAAACTATGCTCTTTCAACATACAGTGTATTGGATGAAGGCGTCATTTAAAACAAATGAAATCGTTGCCAAGAAGGTATTGATTTTTCGAGAATCATATGGTAATATTGATTTTTCGAGAATCATATGATTCCCGAAACCATTTACAATTACAAGTTTTTACACTTATCTCGAAAATTATAGCCGACCGACAAAAATTGTAAAGGGAGATGTTTTTCAGAATCATGGTCTTGACAACATATCCAAAGCTCGTCGAAATTGGAGAGGATTCACATCATCGAGAAACTTTTGTTCGATGCGGCGTCGCCGCGTTACACCACGCTTGCCTGCCGACTCGCCGGGCAGTACGCGTCTAGCTCGCGCTCTGATTGGTCCGTGTTTTTCGCTAATAACTCCTAAACAAAGCCGCGGATAACATTTTTGCAAAGGAAAATGTTGCTTCAAATGACGTCAGGTACCTCTCATTTCCGGCTGTTGAAGGAATTTTGGGACACCCTGTGTAAAGTAAAAAAGTAGGTCTGTTGCGCTTTCTCTTTTCTTTCTTTTCCATTTAACCAGACTGAGCCACAGCAACGCGTGGCCGGGTACAACTAGTAAATGCATAAAATCCGCAGTCTATTGATTAGATACCAACTTGTTTAATAATGTAACAATATTTTGAATAATGATACAGCAATTTTTGTGGTGACTCTGAGTTGAGTGCTAAGGGTTAAGGGTACAAGTCAATTCTCGACCCTAACACTTTTGCTGTTTCGTTTATAGAAGACTTTTTCCCGTAAAGTATGGGACTGCACAATGCCAACTTATTAGAACAATAGAATTTGAAATCCTGGTATATAACTACAAAAATTCACTGTGTGCCTCGCATGATAAGACGCATATTACATAGATATTGGTTGTTTTTTTCATTCTAATTAAGAGAAGATACTAGTGAGACTAGGGAAACGATTTCTACGACATTAGGCCAAAAATGGTTTTAGAAATTCCGAAATGGAAATTTCAATCTAGAGATTGAACCAGTTAGCTGGGTCAAATTCAAGAAAAGGATTGACGAGTCTCGCATGGTTAAAACGATTGTGCAGTGTGTAAAAAAATATTTTGTCGTGACTATTATAGATGGCTTCTACATCGTCCGATCGATGCAGATCTGTCAAAAACCGTATCGCAATATTGACCTTGACCTTGAAATTCGAGATCAAATTTTTTTTCTTGCATCCTGTTCTACTCATCACAATAGTCAAAGTTGTTGAAGAGTCAAATTAACTAAGTAATTGTCACTTGTGAGATGAATTTTATTTATATCTAACAGCTCCATATTTGAAACTTATATACTGTGTATCAGACAAGTCGGTGCGATAATGTAAACAGACCGTCGGAACGTTACTGAAACACCTTCTGTTTTATTCTCTCAATAAACATAAACACTTCTATTATATTATTTCTTCCCGGATTACGTCTTCTTCCCAAATAATTTATGCCTCGGACTTCCTTACACGCGTATGTCCTTCACATTCGAGTGGTTTCCGTGGTTATTGGAAGTGTTAATTTGGTGTCTATAATGGTGAGAAGGTGTTTCAATATTCGGTAAATGCTTCGTACAATAGATGGAGCATTAGGCAATTATAGTTCGGCACGTCAAATATACATACAATGAAATTATTCTGGGTTGGAAGAAATATCTAATTTTCGAGTTAAAATAGCTCCGAGTGCAACGGGTTAATATTTTTATTTGGTGTAAAGAGAATATTTTACTTTTGTCGAGAACCCATTGATTTTTCTAGTATCCACATGTCTGATCAGTCTGCTTGCCCGAATAGAATGTATTCCAGCAACAGATGTTTTCTCTCGTCGCTGTGACCTGCTTCTCGCAAAACAAATGCCGTCTGTCTGCAGTGACTGCTGTGGAATGGGCTACTGGTGTACATATAGCTACATATAATCCATGGCGGCGTACGTCGGGTCTTTCTTTTCAGAGAACAATAGGATAGTATTGTGCGTTAATTGTAGGGTGGTCATCCTCATTTATCTGCTTGAAATTATTTAAGTTACTTTATTCATTAGCGTACAATAGAATATGAAATTGTTTATTGTACGGAAAGTAAATGAAACAAATGTTGCATGCCAGCAAGGATAGCATATGGGAAGATAATTAACTTCCCAATTTTATAGGGAACTTACTGTAATGACCCCGAAAATCGAAAATCTCGATTTTTTAGAAGATCTTCACGTTTCAAGGTCATTGGAGTCATTTTAGACTATTTTCAGCAAAATGTTTGTATGTGTATCAAATTTTTCGTTAACGTTTTCTGAAAGAGTAACAATGCGATCAGAATGATGAATGATACAATCGATGTGCCCCGCTGTAACTTAAAGCTGATTAGATTTTGGTCCAATTTGGTCCAGTAGTATTTTCGTTTTTTTTTTAAGAAGTTGATTCAACAATGCAATTTATACGAGGACGGAAATTTTCCACCCCGAAGAAACAAATGTAATATATAACGTATATTTAAATATATATATATAATTACATTTGTTTCTTCGGGGTGGAAAATTTCCGTATATATATTTAAATATATTTTTAATAAAAAAGTAATAAAAATTTTTAATAAAAAAAATTTTTTTTTTCCCAGATCCCAGATCCCAGAACATGAGACGAATATTGAGAAAATATACACTGGTGAAATCGGAGAAAATGTAGTAGGACATTGGATTTGCACAAGATCTGATGGTAACGGAAATGTACACATTTATGATAGTTTTAATGCTAATCATTTGAACCATGATGTAATAGATTATTTGAATGCCCTTTATGAAATATATATTTCACAGGGTACAATATCAAAGCAATGCGTTTGATTGTGGAGCATTTGCAATTTATTTTGCAACATTACTCTGCTATAACAAGGAACCAAGCGACAACGAGCATACGATGTTGGTTTAATGCGACGCCATATAGCAAACATTTTGAAAAGTAGAAAACTATTGAATTTCCCTGAAAACGTATAATCTTCTTAAAACGTACACTTAATAATTAAGAGAGAGAGAGAGAGAGAGAGAGAGAGAGATATTTATTATACCTTTCTCAGCTATTTTGTAGGCTGGTTGACTTACATGTTAGAGACGGAAGTACGAATAAATTCTTTTAACGCACGCTTAAATAGAGGTAACGTTCTGCATTGCCTTATCTCTGTTGTGACATTGTTATACATTTTGACACCTTCATAAAATAGGCTTTTTTTAGCACTGCGTGTTTTCCGGAATTTAATTACAATATCTGCTGCTTGTCGCGTCCTACCTCCTATTAGTACTAATTTTTGGCTTATTTGCTGTGGTAACATCCTATTTATCATTTTATGGATAAATATGCATACATTATAATATAGTCTCTGTCTTACGGACATAAATTGCAACGCTTGCAGCATTCTTTCTACTTTCGTAATACGGTTGCACTGCAATACGACTCTCATTGCACGGTTTTGCGCTAGCTGCAATTTCGTCAGCTGTATTTCACCCATACCTACTAACAGGGTTGCACAATATTCAAAGTGTGGTGCTATAATTGCTTTGTATACCTGTCCTATTTAAAAAACTAATTTTTTTCCCTATTTTCTTTAATATGTAGTAGCAGTGATATTTGAATCGGAGTTTACTATCAATTGTTATTTCAAGATATTTCGTACATTCTACTCGTTCGATCTCTGTACCATCTAAGCATTTTAATACAGTACCGTTCTTCAGTTCTTTCCGTACACTTCTGATTAACATGTAATTCGTTTTTGCAGTTATATGAAGAACTCTGTTCCATTTTGTTTCAACTTCCGTACTACCACACCCTTTTACATATATAATTGTGTCATCTGCGAACATTTTAATACTGTATTCCTCTGAACAAATTTGAACTATATCATTTATATATAATATAAATAATAAAGATCCTAGTACAGACCCTTGTGGAACTCCGTGCTTTGTTGAAACACAATTGGACCATTGATTATTAAATTTGACATTTTAGGTTCTATCGCTTAAATAAGATCTTAACCATCCTAACACCTTTCCTCTCATTCCATATTGATATAACTTCTCTAATAGCCGTTCCCTATCTACTGTCTCGAACGCCCGTTTCAAATCCAGAAATATAACTCCTACCACTTCTCCTTCATTTATTATCATTTTCCAATCATCAATGACAGTTTGAATTGGCGTCTCACAAGAGTGACTTTTTCTAAAGCCCGATTGATGATCTGTTATTACATTATTGCTTTCTAAGTACCCTGTGGCAAATTCATAATAACTTGTTGTACTTTATGTACATTTGTTAATTCAAAGTTTTCTCTAATTCCCATACTTTCTATACCATAATTAGATTTTTGGCTGTTACTAACCCCTTCGATCGTCTTGATAGACTTAATTATATCATTAATGCTCTCTACATAGTATAAGTTAAATTTATCTGCTAAATTCCAGTTCAGTGTATTATCTAATATTTCAAAATCTACATTATGTATTTCCTTTGGTCCCATAACCTCTCCTCTTATCGTTTTCTTTAGGGTTTTCCACGTCATTTTCGGATCATTTTTGTTCTTGTCTATCATATAATGATAATATTCTTTATTTTTCTCTCTAATTATTTTAACTACCATATTTCTTTTAATTTTAAATTTTAGCCGATCTTGCTCGATACCCGTGTATAGCGGGTTCAAGTCATTTGAAGTAACTTTTTCTCTGTGAAAATGTTCTTCGTGGCATTGTTTATTTGTCAACGAAACATATGGACCAATCACAGCGCGGCTATACAGTCGACGGATTCCGGCTTGATCAATGCCAACGCAAATGTTCACTATAGCAGCGCTCTGATTAATCTGCGTTTTTCGTTAATAGCTCGTTAACAAAGCCTCGGAGAACGCTTTCGTAAAAGAAAAAGTTACTTCAAATGGCCTCAGGAATCTCCTCTTTCAAGGAAGTACAATATTTTTGAGACATCCTGCAAAACGTCAAATGAAATGAAATAGCACGTATTAATTTGAAACTTTGGAATGAAGTTGTAAGGCAACGGGTTATTGAACATTGTAAGTTTTTAAATTTAATTTAAAATTAAAAATTTAGAAACCATAATTTATATATTAGAATTTTATTAAAGTGTTTATAAGTTTTAGTAAATTCCAATAACTCTAAAGCCTATAAAAATGTTGACACAAGCATTAAATGCTGAGTGAGTAAAACGATGAAATGGACTTTTCAAAAACAGTTTATTTCATTATTTTTTGAAGTGGCTGCAGTTTAAAATGGTAGTCTCTATCGTTTTGACACAATTTGAATTCTATTATTGTAGAATGTCCTCGACTTTTATTTAAAAAATGATAATATGATTTTTTTTAAATTTATGCGGTTTGTTTCTCTATAAATCTTGTATATGTATAATGTATATCATAATCACGTAAATATGATACATGTTAATATTTATTTTCGATTTGATTTAAAGCAAAATTATTAACGCATGCAGCTACTTTTTGTTTTACAAATTAATCATTATAAATAATGACGTTTACTAAAAATTCTAATATTTTCAGAAGCATTACTCGCCAATTTGAATGAAGCAAGAATTACAGGAAAGATGAAAACCAATGGAAGCTAGATTCTGTTTATTCTCTGTTCAGCATACTCGTTGAAAATTAAGTTTCTTTCAGCCGCGACCAGAAGAACGAGTGCAACAATCTGCGAGAATGAGATACAATTAGGAAGTCAGTTGTAGGTGTAAGATAATTGTAGGCTGTTTAGTTTCTCTTTGTTAATTTTAACGAGGAAACTTCTTTTCATCGCAAGCAACTCTCCGTGAATTATTACATGAATGCGGATCTCTATTATACTATCAGAGAACACCGATGAAAACACATTGCATAATTTGTCTTCGTCGTACAATTGACGTCGTCTGGAAGGCCGTGTTTTCATGAAAAAATAATGACAAAGAAAAACATAAGATATCACAACAACGAAACTTAGAAGGTAATTAACATGTGATTTCTCATAGATTCTGATCGCTCCTCCCTTTGTACATAAAATCGTGATACTTTTCCAACGGCCTGTGTTCTGCACGGGGCCATATCGTGTAGAGACATTTTTTTATTACTGCGTCTACCGCGCCGATCGCACCGAGAGTACAAACGGAAGCCGAATGTAGAAAAGGACAGCATGTAAATACGGATCGCGCGGCCGAAGCGTTTCGGTGTAAAAAACCACTACTATTTGGACTACAAAACTTCCTTATTTTTAATTATTTTTTTATGGAACTTTCACAATACAATTTCAACTGTATTTAGTGGTTTAATCGACGATGAAAGTTTCGAACGCAACGAAGAACAGTGTATGGGAAATTCTTTGAACTGTGCCGGTGACGGCGACTCTTTGCTAACCATATGCTGTCCTTCCTTGCGCCCGTCGAACTTTCATCGTCGATTAAACCACTAAATACAGTTGACATTATATAATGTTTGGTATCATTTTAATTAGAAAAATGCCAGAAATAAGTTATTCGATTAGTAGTGGTTCACACCGATATACCCGAGCCGAGATCAATTAACGCCGCCTTGCGGCGTTGGCCGGCACTGGATACATTCTGGGTAAAATGTCGTAGAATCGCAACGTTAGTTGTATAATGATGCAATGTATGTACGTCAATTATAAATAATTAAAAATAATTCACTTATAGTCATCAAGAGTGACGGGGTTTAAATTCTTGATGAAGATACAACTCATGAGAATGTTTCACGACTAATTGTATGTCGCATGTATGTATCTATTTTTTATTTATTTATTATTTAGTTTATCAATTTCGTGTGAAAACCGTTGAATCAGTGTACAGTAACTCCCATTAATATTCCGAGGCTCTAAAAAAAACGCTAACTTTTTAAATATTGGACTATTTTATTTTACTACATTTTGTGACAAGGAAAATACTAAAAATTGTATTTGACAACATTTTTAGGCGAGCTTATATTGGAAATTTAAAAAATACTTCTGGTAGATCTGTGTCAATCATATGCATTGTGAAAGTTTGACATTGAAAGATATAAAAATGTATTTAGATTTATTGCAGTAAGAGGTTGAAAAAGGTTAAAAGCTGCAATTTTTATCAATTTTAAACGTCTTTGCAACGTCGACCGATTTTGATAAAATTTTCAGAATATGTTTAATTGATACAAGTCTACAAGATGTGTTTTCTAAATTTTCCATATAAGCCCGCATAAAAAAGTTGCAAAGTACATGGTGTAAAAAAATGTTTGGTCTTGGCTGCCGTAGGCGTATTCTACATCTACGGATCGGTGAAGATCTGTGAAAACTGAGGTCACCTTGACCTTTTTAAACAGCACTATGTAGTTTTAACTTTATATTGTTATAGCTTGTTACGAGCCAGGGCCGCAAACAGCACGAGCGGCCGGCGAAGTGTTGTTACTCCAGGAATATGGTATCAATTTGTTGGTTAATGGTACGCGGACGAACCCAATGCGAAGTTGGGGAGCCGCTAGGATTATAGACAGCGAGGACGAACCTGACGCGAAGTCGGGGAGCCTCTAGGAATGGAGTCAAACGCAGACGAACCCGATGCGAAACCGGGGAGCAGCTAGGAAGTTGTAGAACGACGCGGACGAACCCAATGCGAAATTGGGGAGTCGCTAGGAGGTTGGATAAAAGCACAGACGAACCTGATGTGAAATCAGGGAGCTGTTAGGATAGTTAGTAAGCCTCGTAACTAGTATAATTCAATGATACAATCCGAGCGGTAAGATTGTATCGTGTGGGGACGTTCAATTACTCGATTAGGATATTGGTCAATAATTATGGGTTTAATGAATTTGCGTTAATTATCAAAGAACACAGATATATTCTGATTATAAGATTCTGTGATACAATTGTGTAACTGTCGCGAATGAATTGAAAGAAGATGTGTATGTATTACCTAAACTGAGATGCACGGTGTTGACGCACTGGCAATGCGGGGGTCTTGGAGCAACCTTATCACTGCCTAATAGATTTTAGACCGAACTCGCGGAATCTATACGGTTAACTTTGATTCGAAGGGGAACTTAACTTGCAGCACGACGCGACACGATTCGTGATTACCATAGTACTAGCCCACGAGAGTAGAAATGCAAGGGCTTATATACCCCTGCAATGACGGGTGGTACTTGTCAGTACCCTTTGGATGAACATTCGTATTTTGTCAACTACCAGTTGGTCGTGCGTATGTTTGGTCCCTAAACTAAACTAAACAGATATGTAGATTTGTCTAGGGTGGCTCTGTTCGTTTATTTAGGACGGTTCCTGTCAGAGATGATATTGAACACCTGTTCGTCATCCGTAACAAGCTGATGAAAAAGCGTAATCAGCGACCTAGTATACAATGGTCTTTGGACGACCATGAGTCTATAGGGTGTACCAGATATAGTGTTACAAGCTGTTTTCTCGGAATCTAATGAAGATATCGACTCCCTAGTAGCATTTACGGTTGGCCAACGGTGGCCAACGGTTGGGAGTTTTTTGGGGATTGGTTAGTGGTTTGCCGACAAATCCCCAACGTAGGGTCAACGACTAAAAATTATGTCAATTTGCCGACGAATACCCAACGTTGGGCCTACAGATATTATGGTCGGTTAAGTAACGTGAAATTTACAACGATTATACTACATTGGCCCAACGAAAATATGCCAACATTTAAATACATCGTCTAACAGACGCCAGTAGTGTTGCTGCAACCAAAAATAAATTATATTCCAAATTGATGTTTTTCGTATTTCTATATATACTTAAAATTTGTAATTTTTGCGCGATGGTTCATCCACTAAAGTTTTATTGTGAGCAGCCATGGAATTTTTTCATTTCTTTAATTTTTCCAGTTTCCAAAGGAAAGGCAAGGGGGGTGTTCATGTAGTATAAGAGAACACCCTTTTGGATTTCTTCAAAATGGGTCTTCCTTTTTTAGATACTTTAATTTTAATTTGTTGACGTATCTAGTAGCCCTAATCATAGCATCTACGAACAAGAATCATCTGTAGGTTCAGCGATAGGGCATGTACTTACTACGCAAGCGGGTCCGGGTTCAAGTCCGACGTGGGTAGGTTATTATTTTAGTTTTTCCTTTTTTCCCAAAATTTTACCGTGAAAATACATTTTAGGTATGTGTAGCGGCCTGCGCTGGGCGACGTTTTATGGTAGGGACATCACTATTGTGCAGTGAGCCCGGTACGTGACTTTGTAGTTTGGCTACGGCGTTGGGCTTGTCAGCGTCATTAAAGTAGTGAAATCGCCGTCCGTACCCAGGTATCCTCGATGTAGCCCTTACCATAAAACAGTTAAAAATAATCTTTCCTCGGAGTCAGCGCGGCTGGCTGCTCGAAGCTGCGGCGCACATGTTTTAGATGGTTGGAAAACCCAAGGTTTGGTCACCAAATGTTGGGTCTTGGCGAATCCTTGAGACCGCTTCAGGGACTTGGACCTAGCTCCTTCCACCCCCAAATCGCCAAAAGTAGGGATGGAACCCCGTCTAGGTGGGGAGGACCGAGGTGATAAATATGCGTACTCTCGGTCCTCCGGGTAGACTGCAACGTACACCTCTAGTTAGACTGCTTCGTAGAACATCATAAACTGCATCCTACTGCACTAGACTGCCTAACTAGACTAGACACTCGTGTTATAGGAATTATAGAACCGTTGCGCTCTCAAACTTTGTATATTGTGAATATAGTTGTGTATAGCATTCTCAATTGCTTTATTCATTCCAAGTGGGAAGGTGGCCCTTCGAGTTTGAAATCCTTAGCCGTAGATCATCATAGACTGCATCCTACTGCACTAGACTGCCTAACTAGACTAGACACTCGTGTTATAGGAATTATAGAACCGTTGCGCTCTCAAACTTTGTATATTGTGAATATAGTTGTGTATAGCATTCTCAATTGCTTTATTCCTTCCAAGTGGGAAGGTGGCCCTTCGAGTTTGAAATCCTTAGCGGGCACCTCGCAGTGCAAACACATCAAAGGTCCGAATGATCAACCATTGATCAACCGCGGACAATAAACAATATGTATATTATTTACGATATACCATAAAAAGCGAAAATCAGAATGTGGGCTCTGTGGGTTCGTCTTGTAGCAACGTTGGCTCTAGGTTGGGTGTCATCGTTGGCCCAACGTTGGCCCTGACTGTTGGCCCAACTGCAAAAAAGAGCGACATTTCCAACGGTTGCCCAACGGATACCGCCAACGGAGGCCCAACAAAACGCCAACCATAAATGCTACTAGGGCTTAATTTTTTTTAATTAAACGGTTGAGGAGAGCTCATATTTTAGCATGTATTAAATTTTTTGGGGTAACTTTTTGGAGGAGAAAGGGGGCCTCCAACATTTTTTTAATGGGAAGGTATTATTGATTTTTTGTTATTGTGATACTTCTCATTCAACTCAATAGCATTTACTTGAACGCTTTTTTTATTGCGTATAGTGTCAGAGTTATAGCGAACAATTAAAATTGATTTGGTGAATATGTTTACGGGCAAAGTAAGAAATCTAGTAGCTAGCTGTGTGTGTACAGTGTACAGTGTACATACAACTCAGTAATGCGAGGACGGAGAAAGACGCCTTACAAAGTGCTTAGTAGTCTAAAGACGGCATTTTGAACGATGATAGTTTTCATTTTTTTTTAGTTCTCTCAACATTTAAATTCCCAACAAATTGTTCGTTATCACCTTGTAACTGTGTGCAAAAAAGAAAGTAAATACTATTAAGTCTAATGGGAGGTATCACAATTTAAAAAAATCAATAATAAATACTTTCCATTTTTAAACTATGTCTATCAAAAACTATGTCTATACCATTTACAGAAGAATTTCAATTCGGTGGCACCCCCAGTGTACGCCCGGCGTTGCGCCACCAGTGGCCTTGTCGAATAGCAGCCTTTAAGGGTGCCGGCGCAGCCGTGCAAGAGTGCGGTGGCACACACATACATCGATAGATTTGCATATACGTATATGACATATTAAGGTTTCTTTGGTAGTAAAATGACGCTTTATTATCGCAATGAGGAGTTCAGAAGTGGTCAATTGTGATTCCTAAAAGTCCAATCTATATTTGTACGGTGCCCAAAATGCATATTTTTACGTTATCGAGCAATAATTTGCAACATTCGGCAGACACCGACTGGCATCCGAAGCAAGCATGATATCACAAGATGGCCGCCACTGACAGATTTTCGTAAATATTGAGAGATTTATCGTTCGAATAAAAAAAATCGCACCGCAGCAAGATAGCCAGGACATATACAAAGGCGGTGGTGTGTATTTTTAGTTGATTAATTAATTATTAAACACGAAAAATGAGTCAGGAAAAAATACAGCACATCGAGGTTTCGAAATTTTGCACTAGTAGGCACCACTGTTTCTTTCCTAAACTGCACGTTACAAATGTTATAATAGAAAACGGCTGATAATGCAGGTGCCCAAAATGCATATTTTTACGTCATCGAGGAATAATTTATAATATTCGGCAGATACTGCCTGTCCAACACCACTGGTGTTGGCCTGTTACGAGGCATCCGTCAGAAGATAGCCACTTCGCGTACCAGTGTCAGCGTTCAATAAATTTAGTGTTTGCATGAACGATGGACACTGTATTATCGATGGACAATATAATATCGACCTGCTTTATCAGTCATTTTCTATTATAACATTTGTAAACGGTGCAGTGAATCGAACCCAAACTTTGGTGTAATTGCATTAATTTAGTAAAAATTATATCTTGTCAAATTTTCAAAAATGTTGTTGCGTTTTTATATTACCTCCAGAACATCCTTAAGTTCCAACACTCTACACTGAACGTACGACTTTCGTGTGCATATAAAACTGGAAATATATAAAATGGTATCAAACCCTTCTCTGTATCAAGACTCTTCAATCTTTCCAATGAAATAAAAGATAAAAATTCAAAGAATTCAATAATAACATAGCCTTATACATTTGAGTTTGTTTTCGAATTTCCAATTTCGCAATATATGTTTCATGAATTTTTTTGTTCCAAATAGAGAAATCATTATATTTTATCTTATACATTTGTTTCTTTTTTCGAAAAGTGAATTTAAATTGTACTTTTACATAAATATATACATTCTTGGCATAATGATAATGCAATTACGCATCGATGAAGTTTACAATAATTTGTAATTTCAGATAGTAATATAAATGTTACGTAAAATATAAAAATGAGGTGAATGCAATGGAAGAATAAAAAAACGCATATTTTCAATTTCGAACATAATTTATGTTCCACTGCGGGTTACAACGAGTTCCTTCTTTAACCTTTAACCTTCTTTAACCATTTATAACTTTTTAAATAAGATAATTTAAATTACTATTGTATTATGAATATGCAAACATGTTTAAATAACACTTAAAGTGAAAAAAGTTTCTAAAATATACCAATTTTGGAAGATATGTTTCAATTTATTTGAAAACTATCAACTACAGAAGGCGTTAACAAAAGTTGCAAATCATGTTTTCCTTTCAATGGAGAACCGTAAAAGTTTGGGAACGCGCACGACACTGATGGTAGTGTATAGTCAACGTAGATGGGGCGCGGCGGTCGTTTTATATTTATTAGCTCACTAGCATAACAGCGCCATAAGTTTCCCTATTTTTAAATGCCTTGATAAAATCACTCGCAACCGTACGCTTCGTACATACAAACTCATTATTAAACTGCAGAACTTATACGTTTGTAGCATATTTAGAAATGGAAAAGACATTTAAACGGAACTAGATTTATTAATTACTTATCGATTAAACGGAACAAAATTTATTTTAAAAGTATAATTTTCTGTTCAATTCTTTCCCAAATAGCACAAGGATATCCTATGTGCGTTCAGTGAACGTCCATTTCGGACATTCCGGACATCCATAGAACATCTTGCATATCCAAATAAGGTCCTAGGGGTCCTAGGAAGAGCCTGGGAAGCGGCCTGGGAAAGTTCGTGTTACGATGATGGACATACCTCAGAACGTACTGTGAGAACATTCCTAGAACGTGATCTCTGGTCATTCCCAGAATGTTTTCCGAATGTCGAAAATAATGTCCACTGGACATTTTGTGAAAGTTTAAAGAAGTTACTTTTATTTAAAAATTAATTTACTATATAATTTTATTTCCTTTCTATTCAACAATTTCACAATTTGTACATATTTAAGAATAACGCGGTTTATATGTATACTTATATATAATTATTTTTAAAATTATTTATAATTATATTATTTTTTTAAAACGCTAGAACAAGATTTTAAGGATATTCTTATTAGGGACTGCTGCAACTCTTTCGCTCGTCTTCCTGCTGCCTCCTTTCAAACTCTCTGGGTCTGTTTAGAGTCAGCGATTCCTCGCTGGTGGCAGCGACTGAAAATTAAATATGTTTTTATGAAAAAAGATATACTAATTACAGTAAGAGGATAAGATGTACAGCTACGAATGTAATAATTTAATGTTCTATATGTAGAGCGATATTTTTTTGTATCTACATACCAGTCTTGCTGCAACTTTTTCGCTCCTTTCTGGCAGGAATTTCTGCAATTCCTGTTCACAATTCGGCGGAAATACTATGTCCTGCTTGAAAATTGAAGGACTTCCTCTTCCTGGCGCAGAATACTGATTGAGTTTTTCCTCTAATTTGTCTACTCTGCTTAAAACCGCCGTCAAAAGACTGCGCAACAGATGTTGCTGTTCTAGTATGGTTATGCAGTACTTTTCTAGTCTGGTGCTTCTACTGTCCAGTTGAGACGTCTCTTGGTTTTCTGAAAATTTAGATTTGGTAGGTGTCAGCTGATGTACAGTTATAAATGTAACATTTGATGTTCCATATCGTAAGACGCTTCCTTTTGTATCTACATACCAATCTTGCTGGAACTTCTTGGCTCCTTTCTGGCAGGAACACGATACAATGATACACTTGTAATGAAGCTACAGATCTTTCATTGTTACTCTACTGCGCTCCGAAGCTCTCCTGAGCCATGACTGGATTGATATTTCAATTTCGCTCTTATTTTTGGATAATTCCGACTTTGTGTACTACATCTAAACAATGAAATTTTAGTGGAATAATATTCAATCGTGTACAATTAATATGATAATAAAATAAACGTGATTAACTATTATTATTTTGGCTACTTTCAAAGTACTGAAAACTTTCTTGCCTTTCCTTCCCAGCCAACTATATCCTACGCCAAATTCATTTGTCATCAGATAAGCCATTACTCGTTTAACAAAATGGTAAATACACTGTCCATCAAATTTCAACTTATTTTATGTTCCCAATATACTGTTGGGTCCTTCTTATAGAGTTTTTTGCGCTGATTCCGAATCTGTCCTTAATTTTTCTCCTATACGCACAGTTTTTGAGGAACATGGCTTTGAAAAGAAAAACATATTTTTCAACTTTAAACAAATATTGTGATGTTATTATAAAAGATATTGAATTGTTATTTACAGCAAAAGATTCTGTAGACTTTCCCGAATCCAGTGATATGCAATATTAATACATTATGATTGTTTAAACATGTTTAACGTCGACGTTCTTTTCGAACCAGAAAGAAAAATATCTTCGCCCGTCTTGAGTTGCCACCAGTGTCGCTCACAACTCGAACGGTCGTTCGCCACTCCGTATCCCGTCGTTGCGCCGTATCCTGTCCCGAGCGCCACTGGCGACAACTCATGTTGGGCGAAGATATTTTGTTTTCCGGTTCGAAAAAAACGTCGACGTTCCAAACTTAATAGAGTGATTTCTCAAGATAAAAGTCTGCTCTATCGCGTGGTATAGTTCGATTTTCCGCTGGACCCTTATTTTTGAGATAAATTGAAAAATATCCTCAAAAATTGGTGCAAAAGTGGTGTTTAAACATGTTTAAACAATCATAATATCACAATATCACTCTATTCAGGAAAGTCTGCAGAATCTTTTGCTGTGAAGATCAATTCAATATCTTTTATAATATCATCACAATATTTGTTCAAAGCTGAAAAATATGTCTTTTTTTAAACTGCATTTTCTCAAAAACTGTACGTATAGGAGAAAAATTAAGGACAGATTCGGAATCCGCAGTGGCTCAGTGGGTAGAGCGCGCGCCTGCGGACTCCGTGGTCGCGGGTTCGATCCCCGACGCCGGCACCTCTGGAAATATTCCATTTGCTATTTGAACTGTGGTGCGCCCAAGGTGGTTCGGAACCCACATTATAACAACTGTAGGTTCCGTCGCTAATGACCATAGCGTTAAAAAAAATAAATAAATAAAAGGTTGTGTAAGAAGAAAATTATGAGAATAAAAAAAGTTGGCATTGCACTGGTATTTTAAGCAGTACAATAAGTTTTGCAGGTAAGTATTTACAAAAGGGAACTCAGCTCCGATCGCGTTTCCCTTGAAATATGTTGTGAAGATAAACATTCCGAACAACTTTTTCCTATACATATACCCGTCGCTCGGTCCTTAGTTTCCGAGATATTTTCAAACAACGGGTGAAGTTTCGCTTGACGACACAAGAAACTTTGCCTTTCTCCGATGTTATCCAGTAGATTTGGACGAGTCAATTCCGAAAAACGAAGTTCGATCCTGCAGGATCAATAGTTCAAAAGTTATGAGTGTTTGAAGTTGAGCGATTTATAGTGTTTTTGACAGGTAAGACCGCCGCCATGGACAACAATGACAACCCACAACATGGACCAAAGGACTGTGCATAACTCTGGGGGGAGGGTGTGTGTGTAGCGAAAGACGGAAGGGGTATCAACTTGTCGGCCATGTTAAGTGGCGCAGATTGTGGTGCGCTCTATAGGCGACTTTAAATACTAATGTAGCGTCTGTCTCCCATACTCGTAGGCCAGGCATGGTCAATTCGTAGCTCGAACGGAGGAATTCTCAAGGAATACTATTATTTAATAGTTAATATCATTTAATAGTATCTCGTCGGTGGTTGAAGTTAGTTCTGATCCATGCCACAGATTTAATGACAGTAAAGTGGGTTCTGTTTTCTGTTAAAGATGATGTAGGTTCTGTTCCATGCTAAAGATGTAGTACAGACGCTACACTAGTATTTAAAGTCGCCTATAGATGGCACCACAGTCTGCGCCACTTAACATGGGCGCAGTCAACCATCTCTCCCCGCACGCAGGACACCCCTTTCATCCATAAATCTACTTTACGCTCAGTCCTTAGGTCTGTGGTCTACAGTCTACACATAGATTCCCAAGCGGGCCCTCTCCCCTCACCTCCCGACATAACCGCCAACCAACTAATTGTTACATGCTTGTGAAGCGGCGACATCACACACACCCACCCAGTGTTTATGAGAAGAAGGTTCACACACACACATTAAACAATATAACATTATATTATTGTACATTATTTAATATTGTTGAATTTGAGAATCGTCACAGTTGATCGCTCGAAAAAAACTAATCCCACCCACCAGCAATTCGACGTATTAGTAAATTCTATAATATGTATAATGTTATATTGTTTAATGTGAGAACCTTCTTCTCAGATACAGTGGGTGGGTATGTGTGATGTCGCCGCTTCACAAACACGTATAACACTGTACATCAAGTTTTCTTTTGACGCGTTCCGATTTTTACTATGCGATTCTTGTAGCGTTTTTTTGCACTGATTCCGAATCTGCCTTTAATTTTTATAATCTTGCCCTTGATTTTGAAAAAAAGACATAGTTTCCAACTTTAAACAAATATTGTGATGTTACTATAAAAGATTTTTAATTGTTCTTTACAGCAAAAGATTCTGTAGACTTTCCCAAATACAGTGAAATCCAATATTAATATACAGGGTGTCTTGAGCTAACTTGACCACCTTGAATATCTTTGTTGTTTTTAAAGATACGTCAAATGTCTGAAGGACAAAGTTGAACGGTAAAATGGGGCTCATACGATACCAAAAAGTTTTGTTCTTATGTAATTTTTTTTAGAGATATGAAGGTCACCTTCATTTTTTTAAATGGAACAATGTATGTTTTAATACATCGATCGATGGAGCTGGACATTCGAAAAGTTAGTAGTTTAGGAGATATTTCAATTTAAATAACTCTAAAATACCATTGCGGTCGTACTAAGACGTTAGCGTTTACTTACTTCCGTAACGTCTTAGTACGACCGCAATGGTATTTTAGAGTTATTTACATTGAAATATCTCCTGAACTACTAACTTTTCGATATCCATATCCTTTTTTATAACGAATGTCCAGCCGCATCGATTGATGAATTAAAAAATACCTCATTCTATTTTAAAAAATGAAGGTGACCTTCATATCTCTAAAAAAAATTACATAAAAACAAAAATTTTTTTAGTATCGTATAAGCCCCATGTTACCATTCAACTTTGTCCTTCAGACATTTGACGTATCTTTAAAAACAACAAAGATATTCAAGGTGGTCAAACTTGACCACTAACTGACCGCTAACTAACTTGACTGCTAACTAGCTGGGACACCCTGTATACAGGGTGTTTATTTTATCTTGAACACCTAAATTATTTCCGCCACTATTAAAAGTAAGAAAAAATAACTAAATAGGATGTACATGCTTTTAAGACACGCATCAGATGGTAATAAAAAAAATCCTCTGAAGGTCATCTTAACAGTTTATTCAAGGTGACTGTATTTTTTTGCGTATTAACATGTATTTTACATAATGCAGTGTTGTAGTCGGCGTCAAGATGAGTTCAACGAACTACACACCATGACCTTGAAGTGACCTTGAAGACGAAAAAATCAGTTTCAGTTTAAAGAATACAAAAGTAATAAAACGAAAAGGGTAATATCACCTTATCTTTTTAGTTACTCGAAATGCTGGCCGTCCGCAGCGAGATACGTCCGTACACGAGAAGTCTAGAAAAAGTTTAAAATCTACTGTTTATAACGGAAGTCCCACACGGCGCCGGAAGATATGCAAGAACGAGTACAGAACCATTCAGTAATTCACTTCTCGTGACGTCGTGGGACTGTCGTTATAAACAGTAGGTTTTTAACTTTTTTTGGACTTCTCGTGTACAGACCTGTCTTGCTGCGGACGGCCAGCATTTTGAGTAACTAAAAAAATAAGATGATATTACCCTTTTCGTTTTATTACTTATGTATTCTTCAAACTGAAACTGATTTTTTCGCCTTCAAGGTCACTTCAAGGTCATGGTGTGTAGGTCGTTGAACTCCTCTTGACGCCGACTACTACACTGCATTATGAAAAATACATGTTAATATGCAAAAAAAAAAATTCAGTGACCTTGAAAAAACTGTTAAGATGACCTTCAAAGAACTTTTTTTATTACCATCTGATGCGCGTCTTAAAACCATGTACATCCTAGTTAGTTATTTTTTCTTACTTTTAATAGTAGCGGAAATAATTATGGTGTTCAAGATAAAATAAACAACCTGCATATTATAAATGTTTAAACATGTTTAAACAATCATTAGAGATGGAGAGACAATACTTTTGCACCAGTATTTGCGGATATTTTACAGTTTACCTTAAAAAATAAGGACTAAACTAAAATTAAACTACAGTAAGACCTTGATTAACCGGCTTGTTCGGGAGAAAAACAGCCCGGATAAATTAAGGTCTGATCTTATTTCCCTTCATAATATAATAATATTTAATCGCAAATTTGTTTATAATCGGGATCCGGTTAATCGAAGTCCTATTGTATATCACGCGATAAAGCAGACTTTGATCTTGAGAAAACCCACTTTGAAGTTTGTAACGTCGACGTTTTTATTGAACCAGTGTGGCGGCTTAATTTCCTACATGCGCCACAAGAGGGAGAGGTAGTCGAAGACCTTTCCACCTTTCTCGCAAGTACTCCACTCCTCAATGATTTTTATATATACCGTCCTCAACCACCTTCCAACATCCAACGTCTAAGGCAGGGCCCGTTAGATAGCCTTACTGATGAGTCCTCTACCGCGGCCTAGGACGAAACGCTCCTTCCTTTTTCCTCCTATCTTTCATATTGGCCGAGCCTCTTTCATCTATTCCATGCTCCCACATTGACGACCCACGACTTAGAGCACAAAAACGCCACACGGAGGACAGCAAGGAGCCTAGGAGGATATTTACGGGGGAGGGGAATACTACTACACTAACTACACGCATCAATCGAGTGGGCACTACTTTGACCGCCGAGAATACGTAATCCCTCTCCTAGTGTGGCCACCCGTGCCAAACGGCCATGCTAGGACAGCAGCATCTACGCCTCGATTGGCTCGAGCGACTCAGTGTCTCGCCACCTCGATGCATATACAATTCGAGTAACGCGCTCTCTTACACGATTTTCATCACCCCCACCCCCCTGGTCGCAGTATCGTTGTTCACTGGCAGGGGGGTAATGTGGCGGCTTAAGGGGACCGATCCGGATTTGACCTCGAAATTAGTTTGAGCTCCGTCCAGTAGGGAAGCTGGGTACAATTTCTACAGTTGAATGTCGAGAAGTACAGCAGCGCCAACGGGATACCATCTCGGCGGTGACAGCAGTCACTGCATCAGTAAAGGCACACGTACGCGCTGCCGAGCGATGAATGTGTGAGTGCCCCGCGCGGTACGGCGTCATGCCTGCAGAGCCTCCCGGGCAGATATCAAGCTGCCGAATAATGTAAATTACGCCTCGAAAACGCAAAAGTAGACCACTTTGGCAAGCTCGCGCAGTAGATTGATCTTTTATCTATCGATTTTGACTACGTTTGGCCCCCAAATGTGCATTAGCGAGACGTAATTAGTCAAGGACCGGACCCTTGCCTTGCACAATGAGTCTAGGCACACGTACGCGCTGCCCGAGCGGTGAGTCTGTGCCACACACTCTCACTCGAGCACACCAACGTAGCATCTCGTCAGCCGTATAACCATATAACTTACCAGCAACACTTCTTATTCTCTGTTTTACCGATACAGTGACTGAATCCGGGTGACTGTCGCGACTGAATAATGAGAAACAGACGTAAGTGCTCGTAGCGGCAAAGATGCCGAAGCTGTAGTTTCACAGAACGGTCCCGTTTGAGGTGTATTTCTGTCCCTGACCAATTGATGTTTTAAATTAGTATGGTTTAACATAATAATCGTTGCATTGACAATGTATATGTCCCCGCTATTGCTCGAGCTTCCCACCTTTTCTATAAAGATCCCACTTTTCTCGATATTTAAGAAAATGTATGTGTTTTGACAGTGGCAGCACTCTCGCGCCGCCAATGCTTCTCGCAGCTTCGCTACAAGCTGCAGAATAATGCAAACTACGCCTCGAAAACGCAGAAGTTGACCACTTTCGTAAGCTCGTGCACTAGATTCATCTTTTATCTATCGATTCTGAGTACGTACCTGCCAGCCAGGTATCTCGGCATGAAACCGCTAACAAGTGAATGCTAAACTTGTTTATTACCACGTTTTTATTAGTTCGCTTTCTTGTTTGTCTGTTTGTCTGTCTGTTCGGTACAAATCTTGCAATTGATTTTAAACTAACGTCCCGATGAGCTAGAGACTTGAAATTTTAAACATAGCTCAGAACTGGATGACAATGCAATATTCCAAAAAAAAATTTTTTTTAAAAACTGTGCGTTTACGAGATAATAATTAGGAAATCGTAGTAACTGGACCGGGATTCGAACCCGAGCCTCGGTAAATATGCTCGGTGAAGGTAGTACGTCATCGATTCAGCGATAGCCAATCCGCGCGACAAAGCGTTTCCCATTCCACTACGCGTTCCCACTCCGACTCATCCCCACTCCACGGACCCACTTCGCACCGTTGGAGCTCAGTATGCGTTCAAGCTCTGTGCGGTGTATACATAGTTACTACGTATTATTATACTACAATAATGTTTGTTTACCAAGCGAAAGAGATTCTCCGTCGAACCATTATCTTGGACATTTTACCACGGCGTTTCGATATGACGCGGTCACAATTCCGCCAGAAATTTACTACATGTCTCTGTTATAATCTCATCAAAATGTTTAAAATCGACTGAAATATGCGTGCAAGAAAAAGGAGAGGAAGCTATTTGATGGTGGGGGGCATATGTGATAAAGGTAATAAAATATCGAGTACGAGATTAGAATTTGAACAGTCTATGATTGAAAGTGTCAGAAATAATGTCTACAAAAAAGGAGCAGTTCGTTAATGATGATTTTCACAGGGAAGTAACCAAATCACCAGGTATGCCATTGAATATTTTTACTACGTTTTTATTAGCTTGCTTTCTTGTCCGTCGGTCTGTCTGTTCGTTACAAATTTCGCAATTGATTTTAAACTAACTTCCCCATGAGCTAGAGGGACTTGAAATTTTAAACATAGCTCAGAACTGGATCACAATGCAATATCTAAAAAACTTTTTTTAATTTTAAAAAAGCCTATGCGATTAGATGTCAACTATTTTTTAAAAATGTAACCGTTACACCTTCCTGCGCGAAGTTCTATAGTACCCACTCGGTTCCCATTCTGAGTCATCCCCACTCCACTGCCCCGCTACGCACCGAAGGAGCTCGGTGTGCGTTCGAGCTCCGTGCGGCGTTTACAAAGTTACTACGTATCATTATACTATAATTTTTTTTTACCAACCGAAAGAACGGTTACACCGAGATTCTCGTCGAACCTTTATCGTTGACATTATTACCACGGCCTCTGTTATAATCTCATCAAAATGTTTAAAATCGATTGAAAAATTTCACACACACAAGACTAAAAAGCAGAAAATATTTATTTAAATAAAAATAAATTTTTTAAAAATACCACGTTTGTAAAACGGACTAAATAGTATAAAATAATTTTTCCTAGCCCCATACAGGTTCCTAACCCCATACAGATTGTGAATTTTTAATAGCTATGAAAATATTTGTAAGATTTAAAACGAAAAACGTGGGGCGCAAGATAATATTGTAGTAAGGAGTGTAGAGAGTAGCTGCCGTTGTGAAAACACACAACAGTTCATATCATTTGCAGTGGAATAAAATTGTTAGTGACTTACGTGAACTATTCATGTATCAATTATCAATTAAGGCAAGCTCCCCACGTTTTTGGTTTTAAATCTTACAAGTATTTTCATAGCTATTAAAAATTCACAATCTGTATGGGGTTAGGAACCTGTATGGGGCTAGGAAACATTATTTTATACGTTTTAGTCCGTTTTAAAGACGTGGTATTTTTAAAAAATTTATTTTTATTTAAATAATTATTTCTTATAATTTTCTCACGGAAGAGAGTGACA
>CM052311.1:15941579-15954580 GCA_028455605.1 Lasioglossum malachurum
CGCCCGACATGAGTTGCCACCAGTGCAGTGGTCACATCACTAGAATGTCCGTGCTTTGGACAAAATTCCATATCTTAAAAACTATAAGTGGTATGAAAAAATGTTTCAAATAAAAGTTATAAGGTATAGGGAAGAGTATATGATGACTGTATTTGTTCGATATTGTTGTAATCTTGAGAAGCTCTATGAAGGTCACTTTTAAAATTTCATACGGTATTGTATATTTTTAATTATCTATTCTAAAAGGTGAGGTTAAGATATTTTCAAAACATTACAAAAACATTATTTTTGCATAAACCGTTGTCAAGATATAAATATCTAAATTTGGAAGTATTACTACGGGTGAGCCAAAAGTTAAAATCGACTGTTTAGTAATATGATTATTTTCATACGTTATATATACAATAAATAGTATAAATAATAATAATACTAAAAACAAAACAAATAAAAACAAGAAAATCTAAAAAAATTATTTTAAAATTTTCGGGCAGCTAGGGGCAGCTAATTCTAGTGTAATCCTTTGCAGGATACATGTATGCATATTTTCCAATAAAAATCATGGAGGAGTTTTGAGGAGTATTTTTTTAAACCTTCATTAAAGTTACAAAAAGCGTTGCAGTTTCTACTACTTAGTCCACTTCAAAAAAGTGAATATGAGATTCAAAACAGCGTAAAAATTAGAAGTATTTACCCTCAAACACCAGTTCCATTTCAAATACTACAAAATTTTAACTTGCATCACACTTAGAGATTACGGTTTTGGACGTGTATTGAGGATACACATATTCGCGTGTTCACGTGTACTAATATATATCCGTATTTTAATCCGTGTACTTCTTTATACACGGACACACGGGTACTGAAGTAAACGTGTACACGTGTATCGAAATGCACATATAATACACGGGTACACGTGTATTGAGCTACACGGATAATACACGGGTAACTATCCGTTATTTTCAATACACGTGTATTATCTGTGTATTGAAGTTCAAGGGTATACGTGTGTCAATATAAGGTTTGATGATATTTTGGTAGATAAGGTTTGGAAGGTAATGATATCCTGCTACAATAAAGGAAACATTGGCGAAGTTTCCGTTTATGTCCATTCTCAGAATTCGACGAAATTTTTAAAATAGGTTCTTTTTTTTACTAAAATGACGATTGCCAGAAGGATTTTTGCCGACTCGAAAAAAATTTTTTTATCATTTCAATGTCGCTCTCTACCTTACCGACTTACCGACTTTCTATTTTATATAGAATATCTTCAATTAATTGTAAAAATGGATCATCACCAGCCTAGTTCACTGCATAGCGCCATAAAAATTCACACATGTAATCTATAAACGAATCCTCTGTAATTTAAAGTGATACATACGTAAGGTAAACTTTCAATTTTTAAAGATTAGTCCTGGATTCTCGTACGGCGTGGTCGGGCCGGCCGTCAGGCCGGCCCTCTCCGCCCCCACGGCGACCTAACCACATAATATAACTAAATAATAAATAAACTTTTCGGGTTAACCTAACCCAAATAAATAATACTAATATAAAATAATAATAATAATGTTATTTACAATATTTCTGTAGAAATTAACCCAAGTTCTCGCACCCATTCTAGTGCTGAATTGAAATCATTCATTTTTTTTAGAATGTAAAACAAATTTAAATGACTCATTATAAAACTATACGACTTATACGACTCTAAAAGCAGTTGGCGAACTGTCGCATCATACTGACGCATGCGCACAACACGAACATAAAGTACAAAGTCGGTAAGGTAGAGCGCGACATTGAAATGATAAAAAAAATTTTTTTGAGTCGGAAAAAATCCTTCTGGCAATCGTCATTTTAGTCGAAGAGGAACCTATTTTCAAATTTTCATCAAATTCTGAAAATGAACGTAAATGGAAACACAGCCGAAACATTAATTTCCGAAATTGCAAAACATTTCAATTTCGAATGTAACTCTCATGGTAACTCTTATACATTTCAATGTACCATCCGTGTATCCGTGTACTTGAATACACGAGCACAGGTGTATGAAAATACACGGATAATACACGTGTACCCGTATAGTCAAGTTCACAGTTATACGAGTATTATCCGTATATTTTGATACACGTGAACACGTGTACTTCAGTACACAGTAACTATTCAGGATTGCTTAACAGACAATAGATATTTATTAACGTAGGAATCAGTGTGTTACAGTAATACAATATGGCAGGTAAGTAAGTGAGAACAGAACATAAAACAAACAGATCGCCTCTGTGTAGAGACAAAAGAACAAAAACACACAGCGCCACATAGCGATGCCTCTATGCAAACTAAACGTGACGAATAGTGATCGTACATTCACATTGAATCAAATACCTTCCTAACACAATACACGTGAAATGGGTATCTCGCTATTATATTAATCGTACATTAGCTCGCTTAGATGATGAATTTCTACTGAAATTTTTGGCTCACACGCAACGTAACAGGGCATCGTGAACGATTGTTTATTTTCTCCAATCTCACTTCTTATTTTAGTAATGTATATTAAAGTACCCTCCAGAGACGACATTGTATAATAACACGGAAGTTTATTTCTCTATTATTGTCCCATGACAACGCACTGTGCGCCGCGTCGTGCCGTATCCCGTCCCGAGCGCCATTGGCGACAACTCATGTCAGGCGATGATATTTTGCTTTTTGGTTCGAAAAAAACGTCGTTTAAACATGTTTAAACAATCATAATGTATTAACATTGGATATCAATGTATTCGGGAAAGTCTAAAATAGAGGAATCGTTTGCTATAAAGATCAAATCAATATATTTTATACTAACATTACAATATTCGTTCAAAGTTGAGAAATACGTCATTTTTTCAAACTCATATTTCTCAAAAACTGTGCGTCTGGGAGAAAAATTAAGGACAGATTCGGAATCAGCGCAAAAAACTCTATAAGAATCGCATAGTGGGAATCGAAATACTTTTTGGCTGTTGGACAGTGTAATTTATTGTTAAAATAATTGTTTAAATAAACAAATTTTTATAATTTGTTTCTATATTCACTATCTGAATTACTATTTCAATAATAATTTATTGTTACAATAATTGTTTAACAAATAAATTTTTATAATTTGTTTCTACATATATTCAGAATTTGAATTATTATTTCAATAATAATTTATTGTTAAAATAATTGTTTAATTTTAAACAAATAGTTACAATTTATTTTTATATTTATTCATTCAAAAAGTTTAATTAATTTAAACAATTATTACAACAATAAATTATTATTGGAATAATAATGAAAATAACGAATAAAAGAAGTTTCTATACGTTACAAAAATTAATTTATTTATAAATTGTTTAAACATTATTTGTGCAGCATAAAAATGTATTTAAATAAATGTTTAAATAATAAATACGTATTTCAATAGTGAATATACAAATAAAATTGTTAGCATTATTAAAGATTATTTATTTAAAAATTGTTTAAAAAATAAATAATAATTAAAAACTATTTAAACAAATTTGTATACATTATGTTTTATATACAATATATAAAATTACATTATGATATTTAAATAATACATAATAATACAAATTTTTGTAATTATTTGTTCAAAATGTCAATTTGTGTAACATAATAAAAAATAGAGATATCGATAATTGGCCGATTATGCCGAACAAATTTTGTGTTTTGTCATTGATATAATTGCTTGCATACATGCATTGTACAGGGTGTATAAAAAGTAATGGTCATCCATCCTAGGGGTGAGTCTACACTCCTGGATCGGTGGACATTTGTAAGAGAAACTTGCCGCAAAAGTGTTTATAACAAATAAAATTGTTGTCAGTCTTTTTTTACATCAATACCTTCTACTCATCGCGAAGAGAAAAAGTTTGAAAGGAGCCATATGTCGCAAACAAATAGTTATTGAGATATAAGATGTTAAAGTTTTTCGAAATTTGATTATGTGGAATTATACGTATAGAGTATAGACAAAAGCCTACTATGTACTACATACAGTCGACACGTCCGTGTCGATGAGACAGAACATGATCGTGTGCGTGCCTCGAGGCAAACGAAATTTAAAGGGACATTCGTCGCTAGGCCCGTACCATGTCATTGTCTCCATGCCCATTCAGATCATCAATTTGAAGTTGAGAATTTAAAGTTAAGCATGTGCTAATCCTACATTATTAAATAGTAACGTAAAGTTTACTTACAAATTTTTCAGTGTCTTCTATTCCCTTGGCGGATCCACAGCACACCCCCATTTACGCGGTCTTGCCTGCCTTCCTGGTTCAATGTGGGCACCACCAGTGTCCAAACACACTTGTAATAGTCCTTTAAAGTTCCTCCACACTTTCACACAATTACTAAACACTACGTAGCACACTTTTCGAATTCGTAATGTAGGGAACGAGAAGAAACTACTCTGACGCGGAAAGAGTTCAGTGCTCTTCGCGATTTCCGGGCGAAACTGTGCTCTCCCAGCAAACAATGAATTCGGTCAAGGCAGATCTTTTGAAACAAATGAAATCGTTGGCAAGGGGATATTGATTTTTCGAGAATCATCTGGAAATATTGATTTTACGGGAATCATATGGAAACATCGACTTTTGTGTGTTCGGACATCCGATTCTTCCAAGTTTACATTCTTAAATAGATGATATAAAAGACAGGATTTAAAACGCATTTGAAGTGGTTAGAAATAAACTGGACATATGTGAGAGACCGTATTGGAAAGTATGCTTACATTGAGCCCGGAAGACACGCACAATTATTCGCGCGAGTAAATGGTAGTGTGCTGTGGATCCGCCGAAGGAATAGAAGACCCTGAAAAATTTGTAAGTAAACTTTACGTTAGTATTTAATAATGTAAAATTAGCATTGTTAACTTGAAATTCTCAACTTCAAATTGATGATCTGACTGGGCAGGGAGACGATGACTTGGTACGGGCCTAGCGACGAATGTCGCTTTAAGGCCTTTGCACACTACATCGCCGCTCCGCCAGCTCAGCACAGCGCCGCCTCGCCGAGTTGACGCCGAGCTGGCAGTCATTGCCGCACACTGGTGATCATTTCCTTCATAGACATATATGTTTCTCGCTCTAATATTTTACATGCGTTCCGTTTGTCTCTTTTTCCAAATCTTTCATGTCAGCTGTTTGTTTACGCCGTTGGTTACGTAGTAAATAAACTTTGTTTAATCGATACATTGATTGACTCACGCATACTCACACAATACACTCATACAAATACAATTGAACACATACAAAACATCTCCTCAATTTTCGGTCCCCCTTCAGAAGGCAAACCGCTCTTCAATTTTCGGTTTCCCTTCAGAAGGCAACCCGTTCCTCAATTTCTTAATCCTCAACTCTGTTTTACTTCCTGCAAATGATTTTTTTGGAATTAAATTAAAAACACCTATTGTTTATGGTGTCCGGATAACAACTATCGCAAAATTGGCAGTATAAGTTGTGTGAATAAAATTTGTATAAATATTTAAAATTTGAAAAGTAGTATAACAAAAATTATCATAATTGACAAATATACGAAATCGACGAACCAATTCTATTGCTTGCACTCCTCATTTTAGTCGTTTTTACGAATAGTTAAGATCGTATTTCGTATATCGTACGAAAAGCACATCCAGCGCCGCCGGCAGAACATTCTCGCTCAGTATGTTCCTTCGGTCGAGGCAATGCAGGGGCGTGCTAGCGCTGTGCCACTGCAAGTGCAGTGTGCGCGTCCCCATTAAAACTAATAGAAGAAAGTGCAAACGGCGAGGCAGCGCTGTGCTGGGCCGGCGGAGCTGTAGACTAATGTGCGCACTTTTCCGCGGCGATACGTACGCGTGCTGGCGCTGTTCCGCTGCAGGTACGGTGTACGCGTCCCCATTGAAAATAACAGAAGAAAGTGCAAACGGCGAGGCGGCGCTGTGCTGAGCTGGCGGAGCGGCGATGTAGTGTGCAAAGGCCTTTAAATTTCGTTTGCCTCGAGCCATGCACACGATCATGTTCTCTATCATCGACACGGACGTGTGGACTGTAGTATGTAGTAGGCTTTTGTCTATACGTATAATTCCACACAATCAAATCTTGTAAAACTTTAACAGCTTGCATCTCAATAACTATTTGTTTGCGACATATGGCTCCTTCCAAACTTTTTCTCTTCTCGATGAGTAGAAGGTATTGATGTAAAAAAAGACTTTAACAACAATTTTCTTTGTTATAAACAATTTTCCGGCAAGTTTCTCTTACAAATGTCCACCGATCCAGAGGTGTAGATTTACCCTTAGGACGGATGACCATTACTTTTTATACACCCTGTACGTTCTTCGACCGAACAGAATACAGAATGACGGGACCGAACCATAACCGAAATTCAGCTCGGGTAGTAATAATTATGTTAGCCAGTTCTGAGGCCTCATGAGATGCTTAGGCACCCGGGTATCTCATATACTCGGGTGAAGATACTAGCTCTAGATTGTACCCTTCATACCGAACAATTTTTGTAAACAAATTTTTTTGGTAATTTCAGTGTGTGACAAGATATTTCCGTTATCAGACGAACGAAACACCCTGTATGTATATGGGGTGTAAGGCTGCGTCTATGAATCCGAGGTTCCGGGAAGAATCAGGCGCAGCGTGCATTGTGTCAGCTAATCATTGAAAACCGAACGCCACCCCGTGAAGGGAGTCCACGTGTGAGGGTTCGCATCGGCAAATGTAATTCGGACGATAGGACGTAGTATTTCTCGCGCGGAGTGTTTCATTCGGCGAGGCGAAACGGGTTACGGGGTGGAATAACTAGTTCAGGTGTGGCAGGCGAGGGCAATGGGTGAGCTCAGGTGCTCAGTTACCGGCGTGGCAGCTCAAGTGAGGTTTGGTATCGGGTAGGTAGGAGGACGAATGGAGTCAAGGCGCAGGTGCGCAACACCGTAAGCTTCTGTCCGTCGGTGACGACGACGACGGCGCGGCGTCGGCGTCGACGTTGGCGCCGGCGTCGTCGCGCACCCCGCCGTTGACCGCTAAGGGTATACACGTTCCGTGTGACGGCACAGAGCGCGGCAGGAGTCCAAAGGATCACGAGGTCCAACCGTGAAGTCAGTCGCCGGTAGTTCTCCTAGTCGTTCAACTGGCTCTTGGCATGAGCCTCGGTTCCCGCGCGTTCGTCGGTTAGGAGAGGATCTTTCGGAACAAGGTCAGTGCTAAATCATCGTCTTCATTCCGCCGTGATCATCGTCACCAATCAACCTCAGGGCAGCTTCCTGCTTTCGTTCCGCGTATTTAATCGTTTGATCGTCGTTGGAGCGACGATGTTTCCTCGCGGAAATTTACAACCGAGTCGTTCTAACGAACAGTGCTTGTGTAAACAAAAGAAAAAGAGAATGATTCCCAACAGAGGATCGAAACAGAGTGATCAACGCCCGTGAACAAGTGAGCGTCCTTCGAGCATAAGATCTGCTTCCCGCGGGAACATCGAAGAGAATGAACTGTGTATCCTACAGGTGATCAAGACTGAAGGAATAGTGTGATCGGGAATGGTCGTGGATCTCGTGCTACGTCTAGAGTTACTTTGCTATCGAATAACCTCCACAAACGTTTCGTAGGGCTCAACGAAAGTCGTCCTTATTTTGACTTTTTGGGTGGTCAAAGCACTCGAAGAGGTTGCCTATTTGTTCACGGGCACGGAAAATGATGATCGAACACCTGTTTGCATCTACTGCGGGAATTATTTCGTTGCTGCGTTAAAGTTCTTGGTGACGGTGATGACGCAATTTTCGTGTTGATCGGATAAATGTTGTAACATCAGGAAAATGGAAACGAACTTATTAAATAATTCGGGGAGAAGGGAGTGAAACAAACGAAATAAATGCGAACGGTGACGTTTTCTGTTATTTCGAGAACAGCTCGAGAAAAATTAAGATATACCTTGCAGACTCATTTGTATACTTCCGTCGATATGCTCGTTAGGGTTTTTCTCCGCTCGAAGAATCTCTGTCTATGTTCTTGATATGTACTTCTCGAACATCGCTACGGGGAATCATAATTTTCTTGAAAACAATCGCGCTTGTACGGGGATCAAGTTTTGTGAAACGTCACCGGAGACGTTGGCACACACTTGAGTAACGCGAACTCGAACCAACGATCCTAAGGCTCTCAGAAATCCTACCGTGCAGAAGTTTTAAAGAGTTTTCGAGTCGTTTTCCAGGAGGGCCCTTCTGAATTTTATAAAACAAGGGTTATCGATCGTCGCTACACGCAACACGCCTACGTGCGATAGGATAGTTTTCAAGTGTGTCTTAAATGATACATAAATCAACGTGAAACTCGCTGTAAACGTTCCTTCGCTAACGATTATTCCAAACGATATTGACAAAACGGAACAATTTAGTGGAACCGAGCAGGGAGGATTAAATAATTACAACCACCGCAAAAATGTTGTTATTTAAACATTTTCGAGGATTATATTAATCATTTCAAGGATATTCCTCTAGGATCGGCTATTAGTTCACGCATACCACCTGTAGAAATTGTTTAAAAGAACTAAAAAATGAAAGCAACCTGTCGACTGTAACCTCATCAAGAATTTTAAAGCATAGACGATCATGAAAATAAGAAATAAATTAATTTGAAAATTCGCCTATAGTATGATGTGACGAATAGGGTTTAATCTAATCTCGCTAATCAATATTTTCTTCAATCAGTTAATATATTTCCGTACTGATTACTGGAACGAGTGTTCATACGACGAGAGGAACGGGTTTATTCATTTTTAAATATAATACGTCGCCATTGACGGCGCGGATTGCAAACCCGTGAAAGAAGTGCGAGAAATGTGTAAAATTTCACGAGGATTACGAGATTTCCCGACTCTATGGATACCATCGAACGTGTCTTTCTAGCATTGCCACCGAACGAGACTTCGTTTCGAGTTTGGTCAGGGGACTCTGGCAGAATGAGCACGATTATCGATCGCGGCACGGAATTCACCGAGTTAACGTACGACGAACCGAAGAAACAATTTTTAGCGCGGTGCGCGTAACAAGTGGCTCCGTTGTTCCGGTCGTCTGAGCTTTTCGCGTTGTTGCCCATTGTTCCTCTCGATTCCCTTAGTTCTACGATGGACTGAGCTTCGACAATGTAAATATCGATACATGCGTGAAATCGTGAAAACGGCTTAAAGTTGGACGTCAAAAAGTGGACTTTTCGGGTTGCTTACAAACGAACCCCGGTGACTGATACACACGGATCTTGATGAAACTTTACAAAAGTGTTCATTAGACATACCTAAGAATTTAGTCACACTTCGTTCGTGTCCGTTTTTTATTTTCAGGGAGAAATCAACCCGTCTATCCGAACCGATCTTCTACCTACGTGCTTATAAGTCGTAAATAAAAAGAGATAGCAACAAATGGTTCAAATAAAAGTTACATCTCATCTTTTGCGAAAATTTGTTTGAAAAAATCATTACCGGTCGGTAATGTGTTAAAATAAACAACGGGCATGAAAAAAAATGTGACTAAATGCTTAAGAACAGTGATTCCATTAATATTCGGATACTCTTAAAAAGACGATAACTTGTTTAACAGAGAAATATACCAATTGAAATTTTTTTGGAAGTTAGAACAATTGGTTTGCAACACAACATGACAAAAGTTTTTGTAAGGAATTGCAGAAAAAATACTAAAAGTTGTATTATGAAAATTTTTATGTGGCCTTATCTGGAAAATTGAGAAAAGACGTTTCGTAGATCTGTATCAATTAAACATACAGTGGGTGTACAAAGTATTCATACACCTTTCATAAATTAATAACTTTTTTATAATTGTACCAAACGACCTGATTATTTATAATCAATTAGAAGCATTGGTTTACGAAATGAAATGCAAAAATGATTTTCCAGAAATTATAATTTACAAAGTTACATGCAAAAATAAAAAAAAGGCATTTTTTTAAACTTTTATTTGGGTCCTTAATGAAAATTTGAAATATATGTTTTGTAGATCTATGTTGTTTGTAGACATGTAGAAAATTTCATCGGAATCGATTGACGCAGGAAAAAACGACACGCATCGAAAGATGTACGATTCTGTAGATTTTATCCAGAAACTGATCAAAAGTCATGGAAAAATACGATTTTCGCCATTTTTAACCGCTTGTAGCTCGTGTGTATGTTAATCGATTCCAATGAAATTTTCAGCATGTGTTTAACAACATAGATCTACAAAACATATATTTTAAATTTTCATTATGGACCCAAATAAAAGTTTAAAAAAATGCCTTTTTTTATTTTTGCATGTAACTTTGTAGATTAGAATTTCTGGAAAATCTTTTTGCATATCATTTCGTAATCCAATGTTTCTAATTGATTATAAAACATCAGGTCGTTTGATACAATTATAAAAAAGTTATTAGTTCTTAAAAGGTGTACGAATACTTTGTACACCCACTGTATTCTGAAAATCAAAATCGGTCTAGATCGCAATGAGCTACAAACGTTTAAAGATGGAAAAAATTGCAGATTTTTACGATTTTCGACTGATTTCGATAAAACTTTCACAATGCATATAATCGATACAGATTTACAAAACATACTTTTTAAATTTCCAATATAGGCCGACATAAAAAAAGTTGTAAAATGCAACTTTCAGGATTTTCTCCAAATTCCGGCCAATTGCAATTTTTGAAAATATTTCGTTTCACGTGACGCAGTAAACTAATTGCTCTAATTTCTCAAAAAAGTTCAAATCGTAAATTCCAATATTGAAAAAGTTATCGTTCTTTTGAGGGCGTTCGAATAGTAATGGGAGTCACTGTAGTTGTAACCCATTGTTGCGCGTCGCCATTGCATTGTCACGAGTACGCGACGACACCACGGGGTCACTGTGAAAGGTCTAACTCTCATTCGCGATTGTTATACAGAAACGCTATTACTCTGCACCAGTGTTGGGCAATAAATAAATTTATTTAAATGAATAATTATTTAAATAATAATTTGGATATTCAATTAAAACGCAGAAATAATTATTTATTATTTGAGCAAGTCTAAATGAATTTATTAAAAATAATGAAGTTAATTGTTATTTACAAATACAATTTGCAATTATTATTTGTATTAACAAAGAGAAAAAACGCGCACGGATCAGCTCCGAATCGGTCGATTATTTACAACCACCGCGCTCCGACAACTTCAACTCCTGCGACGATGGACAACACGTGCGACAGACCCACCGAATCAGATCTCGATGGGATCATTCGTACACATACACATACTTTTATATTTTACAATATATACAGGGTGTCCCCCAAAATTCCTTCAACAGCCGGAAATTGATACAAGAAATAGTTGCATTTACTTAAATATTATACATACGGGTAATGATGATATTAATTTCGGCACGTGTTCATTGTATACATATACAAAATACAAAAAATAAGAGAAGACCAAAAACTATTTAATTGATTTCCACATCAATCCAAATAATAAATAAACTTTTATTTGCAAAGAAGAAATAATAAATAGATTATTTGTGGAATTATTTAAATAACTTTTATTTAAATAAAAAGTTTAGTTATTATTTGAAATTAAAATCACACGTTTATTTATTATTTAATTATTTATTATTTAAAATAAAATTTACCCAACACTGCTCTGCACACTATCTAATGTCTGGCGTTAGGTACGATTTTAATAATAGTCGTGTGCCAAAAATAAGTACTCGATGAATCCGATTGTGAGGTAGACATGGTAATTCTGTTGCATCGTTTGTGTTAATTTCATCTGATTTTCATTTATAGAAGTTTATAAATTTAACACGTTCAAACAACTTATTTAAGTAAATAATACATAGTAGCAACAACACAAAGGTTATCGTATCAATGGTTTTTGTAACATTTTAAACACTTCATATTTTTGGGTATAATTTCAGCTTCTATTTTATTATAATTGGGGACTTATAAATATTAACAATTGTTATGAAGTCAATTGTAGATCCAAATAAAATTTGGTTCTCGTTATGGATTGTAGCAAAACTTGATTGTCAAATTTGGTGAAACAATTGTGCCTAAAATGTTAATACAGACAGTTTATAAATGTTACAATTTTTTTCCAAAAAGTTCACAACAAATTCAAATAACATTTACGCGAACATTGCACAAAGCTGTGCAAACTTTTTTATCTACACAAAGATTTCTATTCACAGACCTTTTCAAGGTCATTCAAAATTCAAAAGTAATGACCACCTAACAGATTTTGTGAAACCCTACTATTTTTGTTCTAAACCTTTTTCCAAAAAATACATACTTCCCGAGATTTGACTATTCAGCACCTCGAATTTGTCATGTTCGAAAATTGCAAAAATTCCATATCTCGTTGTCAGTTGCTCTCTCGAGAGTTGTTGTATACACTTTAAAAAAAGAAAATAAAAAAAAATAAAATGTAAATAAATAAGTGCAAAAATGAAAACTTGTTTTGTTTTTTTTTTGCGTTTTTCTCCAAAACGAAGCAAAACCGAGCAAATCTCTAAAAGACTTTTTGTCTTAGTTTTTCAAGATTCTTTCTCGTCTCATTAGTTAGTTAGTCATTAGTTAGGGAATATTTTAATTTTAATGGTAATGATTTTATTTGCAGAAAAGGTTCAATGTGTGGCGACCGTTTATAGTCGGTCACAAAAATATTGGGACGCTCTTAAAAAGACGATAACTTTTTAAATATTGGACCATGCAATTTGAACTTTTTTGGAAAGCAAGAGCAATTAGTTTACTACAGGATGTGAAAAGAAATTTTTTCAAAAATTGCAATAGATCGGAATTGTAGAAAAAAATACTACTAGTTGCATTTTTAACTTTTTTATGTGGGCCTATACTGAAAATTTAAAAAATACAGGTAACACTGTCCAACAAATTTCAACTTTTTTTTTGTATTTTGATTTCCACGATGCGATTCTTATAGAGTTTTTCGCGCTGATTCCGAATCTGTCCTTAATT
>CM052311.1:15976185-16033983 GCA_028455605.1 Lasioglossum malachurum
GCTCATCGAAATTGGAGAGCATTCACATAATCGAGAAACTCTTGTTAGTTGCGATGTACCGGCGTACCGCCAACGCTCTGATGCGAGCGCGGCGAGGCGCGGCGGCCCAGGGCGCGCTCTGATTGGTCCGTGTTTTTCGTTAATAACTGCTAAACAAAGCCGCGGACGCCATTATTGCAAAGGAAAATGTCGCTTCAAATGACCCAAGGAACCTCCCATTTCCGGGAGTTACACTTATTTTGGGACACCCTGTATAGCGATAGATTTAACTGTTTTGTTAATGTCCAAATTACTTTACTCACTATTTTGTTGCATTTAGCAATGTTACGATCCTTGATATCGTGTAAATCTCTAGCAAAGACTAAATTCTACATAAGGACAATAGTTGAACTATTCGTAAATTTTTACATTTCACATGTGGTTGGCTACAGTAATGAACAAAGATGACATTAAGTAAAAGATCAAGTATTGCCAATGTTACAATGTAAACAACCGTTATATTGAAGCATCTCTGTAAACAAAATTATTATACATTAACAAAGGGAAATATGATTTTGTATAGTAAAAATTAAAATATTTACTAAATTAATGATTTCTGGACATAATTAGCTTAACACTTTTCTGTAGAGAAGATTCAGATACATCAAATGGTGCAATAAAAAATGTATGCTTCTATTTAAAACGAGATTAATAACCTTCATATGTCCTCTACGAGTCCACTTGTAAAAAATGTATTAAAATTTGTACTTCCTGAGGTCAATCAACTTTCCGTAAAATTTTTTTTTACACAATTAGTCAAAAAAGTCTCTGTCAATGTGTCAAATTGCCAGTATTTGAAATTCGAAGCAAGTAAGCAAATGTTTTAGACATTTTTTGGACAGGACATTTTTAGCTGAAACATTTTTTTACCAGAAAACAGGTATTATTGTGAAAATGAGAACATATAAATATCTACAGTTGCAATGGAGACATTGAAATAAATAAAATTTGTTATTACCATAATAACCACATTCGTAACCTATTTCTACATTGCTTATACGAAAACGTACATTATAATAATACAGTAAGAGCACCTAAAATTGTGAAAACATCTAGCATTTGCTGGGTTGGTACGGTTGATAGGTTGGTATGATTGGTGAGTGAGGATTGGTGAGTGAGAAAGCGCGCGAGCGATGTATGACAAGATGGCGTTCTTATACGAGAAAGAAATGTAACGGAAAGCGCGTGTAGCAGTGTGTTATATTATAATAAAAACTCAACAAAAATATCAAAATGCTCACAGAAAAACTAACATATTTTAACATTTGTAATTTTTAATTTTAACATTTTTAATATTTGTTTTATTTAGTTAATAGTTTTTACAGTTATATTTGATTTGCAACATTTATTAAATACAACTAAATGTTAGAATGGGGGAATATACAGGGTATTTCACCTAACTTGACCATATATGTCAGATATATTAATTATCTGGTTTATTTTTTATGATAGGAGAAGAGTATGCGGTTCAGAGGGGCAAATACGGTGATATAGACAAACAAATTTTCTCAAGGTCATCGAAGTTTTCTTAAATGGGACTACATATTTTCATTACAACAGTCTTATAGCTCATAAAAAGGAACAAATTCAACGATGTGCGATGACCTCCACCTGACCTGTTGATTTCTTTGAATATTGTGCTCAGTGTTGTAACATCAGGTAACACTTTGTCTAACACAGACGTGACTTCTGTTACACAAAACATAGCGCGCGCGACATTCAGAATATGTAGAATAAAGTCGCGATATTTTGCAAACGGCTGTGTTCTGCACGGAGAGATACCGTGTAGGGACACTATTTTTTTATGACTAACAAAAGTCTGATTAAGTCTACCGCGCCGACCGCGCCGAAAATACAAAGGAAGCCGAAAGTAAAAAAGGACAGCTAGTAAACACGGATCACGCTGTCCTTCCTTGCGCTCGAAACTTTCATCGACAATTAATCCACTAAATTAATCCACTCATTTTAATCAGAAAAATGCCACAAATAAGTTGGTGAAAGTCCCATAAAAAAATAATGAAAAATAAAGAAGTTTTGTAATTGGGGCAATCATCCCTGCGGCGTTGCACCTCAGTAGAGGGGGTAGGCACTTGACAAATTCTGAGTAAGCAGTCGCTGAGAAATAACGCAACTTTACTCTAGTTGCATTCGGTGGGAATGAGTTTTTCACACAGTGTTCAACTTCGTCGTTTCAACACTTTTTCTGGCCACAATCAAACCAACGATATTGTTCCGACCTCATGATTCACTGTGTATGGGAGCCTGCAGACGAGCTGAAGATTTCATTAAAGGACGATGCCAGAGATTCTTTCCCATCTGAATTTTCGTGGAAAATCCCACCTCTCTTTCTCTCGGCGGTTGGAGAGATGTAAAAGAAAATTCTCCCCCTCTTCACATTCCCGTTCCCCGGCGTTTCCACGTAGCTTTCTTCATTCGGTCGATCGAAAATCCACACAGCGACGCGGAGCGGCGCCGATAAAAACGTTCGTTCTCTCATTACAGTGGAATGCGTGCAGCCGTGTGCGTAATCGCGACCCTCAATTTCTGGCGGCCTGAAAATATTTCGAGGCTTGTTGTGCAGAAACCGAGGGGATTGTGTGGCGTGTTATCAGATAGTGATATCGTACCGCGACTCGGGGCCACGTTATAATGCTTCAAACCTTTAGGCTTATTCGACTTGATCTCATACAGGCGCGCAACGATATTGGTCCCTTAGACTAAAGTATGATAGTAGTAGAAAAAAAATTTTCGAAATAAAAGTTGCATCGGACAACAGGGGCCGTAGTGTGATGTTAATCTTTTGTTGCTGGGTGGAATAGCTTCAGAGATGTGAAGGTCACCTTTGTATTTTTAAAATAGAATGCTATATTTTGGTACCTGTTTTCTGATAGCGGCTATTGAGACGAATCCAACGAGGTGCAACATTAAGGTCCATGAAGGTCAGCAATGGTCATTTATGACAAATAAAAGCGAAATAAACTTGTATTTATAGAAGGTGTTCAAAGTGATTGCCATTGGTATCAATGCAATGCTGCAATCATCTTATCATGGATTGAGTAGTATTTCCTATCACTACGGCACTTATCGAATCACATGAAGTAACAATTTATTGTACAAATGCATTAAACTGTATGGCGTGTAGGATGAGAACGTTGAGGACATCTTTCATGCATTATTTCATAAACATTTGGAAAAGTGGGGCAAACCTGTTGCATAAAGAATTGTAAGGAACGAAAAAACCGTGGTACGAATATATCTTTTCACAACTAAGTATTGTTCTTACTATTCTTCTTTTTAAATAAAGTAAGGAAATAAATATAGATTTCATATTGTGTCAACACCTACAGATTAAAATTGCACTTTTTCTAAATTATAATTGTCATTTAGATATAGATGTTCCAACATAATGAAAGTAGAATTCCATCGAGTGGAACAACATTTTAATAATGTAGTTTTCGTTATTCCAATTTGCTTTGTTTTTTTACAGCGTTTGCGTGCTTGAAATGACCAACTAGTTTGCTACAGGGACGAATAAGATTTTCTACGTTTTCTTCCACAAGTCCTCTAGTCATTGCAAGCTGCACACGCTACGTTTTCTGTTTCTTCACTTATTAAGGAAATAGCATTTTTCATATTTCGATCGTTGTCCATCACAACAGAAATAACAATATTGGTTATTCCCCAAGCGTCTAATGTTTTCTGTAATTCATTCGCTATATTGCCACCAGTGTGGCGTTCCTCCATTCCATGAGTGCTTGTATATTCCATTGCTTGGCTATAAATTGTACTGTTATTGTGATATATGCGTGTTGTGTTAAGGAGGATCAACAATCTGTCGTACGTGCTACGCTCGTAGCAGCCCTTAGGTTTTGTTTCATATTTTCTTCAATGGTCGTTTTCAAAGCAGCTAATCTCCTTTTAATTGCTACTTCCTTACATGTTTTGTAGTTCGGTTCCACAATACGCATGAAATTGTGAAAACCGATACTTGAACAAAAGGACAGCGGTAATTGATTCCCTACTATTAATTTGGCAAGTGCTTCATGTATGTCTTCGGTCCTTGTACGATCGCATATACACATATGCGGTGGATCGCAGTCGCTCTGTTATAAGTGCTAGATTGCACTCCCCCAGGGTCGCCAGATCGAGGAAATCGAGGGGAAGACAGTTTACCCCTCCCTGATAACCAAACCAGTCTACGGCACGGGCACCGTGCAGTGCTTCGATTCGGGGCACTATTTTTCGCGCATGCGCGGCCAAAACAGTAACGTATCTATAATAAGGTAGCAGAGCGGCCAGAGCCCTGTGGCACGGAGTGTACCGGTGTTATTGACAGGGCGAGTGATAGTGATAGACGAGAGACGTAACGCGGAACGAGAGGTAAGTTATTATTAGTATTTTATTATACAATGGCAGTTAATAATGCAGAAAGAGCTGCAAAGAGGAGTAATACTCGCCAAATAAAATATTTTGTTGTTTTATTATGTATTTTGCTTAGTTATTTTAGCACTCCTTCCCTTTCCCATCCTCAAAAAAAGAATAAGTTTGAATTATATTAAATTTCAATATTTCGTATGTATATCACTAATAAGTTTTTAAAATTCTGCGGGGTGCTCAAGGTACCCGATTTTGTACGCTACTGATGCCGTCTGAGGCTAAAATCGCCGCGCATGCGCGAAAAATAGTGCCCCGAATCGAAGCACTGGCACCGTGGTCTACGGCACTGATGCCAGAATCGTGGTACCGTGGTATTAAACCATAGTCCCACCACTCCCCACTATGACCTACTGTTGCCCTTACTTTCCTTTTCCAAGGACGTTGGAACATTCCAACAGTTCGTCACAGTGAGGGTATGGTTTAGTACCACGGTACCACGATTTTGGCATCACTGGTCTACGGTCTTAGGGGGGGACGTTGGAGTGTGCGCATGGTGCTGGAATGGGATTAGTGGATAGTGAAGTTTCGGGATTCGTAATTTCATCGTTTTCTGGGGATATATATTGGTAATTATTTAGAACTTTGCTGTTATAAACAATTTCGCTGACCTTGAAATATGTTTTCCAGAACATAATTTCGAATAACTTTTTTCTGCACACATTACAGCCGCCTGACCTTACTTTCGAAGATGTTAGCAAAAAATATCAGTACAAGCACATTGAAGTCCTGCCCATATGAGTTGTCTATTTGACCCCATGTTTATAATCGTGAGCATATGCAATTAGTAAGTGGCAGTCCAAAGCTTTAACACTCATAAAAAATATTTGATCTATTCTATTCGCATTTGTAAACATAAACATGTTTTTTATTAACATTCAAGGTGCAACGCGACTAACTGTATTTTTGCTACATGTTGCTATAATGTCTGCGAGTATTAGTTTTAACAATTCAAATGTAATGAGCTTAAATTTAGTGGCAAAAAACACGGCATTACTTTTTATTTGTACTGCCACCATAAAATTTTATTCATTACAAGAAGCGTGGAAGCAAGATGTAGCTGGCAATGTAAAATCAATTAAATAAAACAATGTGTAACAAGCGTGTGATTCTTGTTAAAAAATCCCTCAAAACTAACAGGAACATCTAACAGAAGGACAGATCACATAGCAGTGAACCTCGTGAAAAACAGGAAAGTTATAGGATATGAACCGGCTCTAAAAAAACGGAAAAGCATGCCATAGTACAGGACTTTTCTCCAACTAATAACTGCTAACAACATGACTATGACGGATAGAATAGACATGCCAAGACACAGATCTGGTCTCATACATGAACATATGATTAACAAAACCGATCCCTCATCCGATAACTGTAACCCAGGTCTGGGCAACTTGGAATTCGCGACTCCTCTCCCTACTCCTGGGTCCGCCCCATCAAACTCCTATGGAGTGTAGGAGGCGGTTGGGGCGATTGAGAGTGTATATGTTTCGATCAATGTGTCTAAGGCGGGCATTCTATGTATAGAACATAGAATACCTGCCTTACTGACATAGAATGTCCGTACTGTGATGAGATGACAAGAAGTTCCCTGGCAGGAATGCGGTGACATAGGCTACGAATGCGCGGTCGATTGGATAGTTTGGACGCAGCACGACGCGCGACGCCAGGTTCCATACGCATTTTCGGCTAGAGCGTTCTATTGGCCCAAGCGGTCGCACACACTAATCGGATTGCCTGACGAAGAGAGAGAACGAGACCTATGGAGAGCGAGTGAGATCGTGTTACTACAGTCAATTCTCTATAAACGCATAAAAACTGTAGCATATAAACGCAGAAAAAATATCCCCTAACGCGACGCGGAGAGTGGCAGTGCTCGGTATAGTTCAAAGGCATAATGTAACACCAATATTTAATCTTTTTTATTTATGAAATTTTCATCAATATATTCGTGGCATTTTTCTGATAAAAAAAAGATCCAACACGATATAATTTCAACTGTATTTAGTGGTTTAATCGACGGTGAAAGTTTCGAAGGCAACGAAGAACAGTCTATTGGAAAGAAAGAGACGCGAACAGTCGACGTCGCTGGCATAGTTCAAAGGCCCGCGTGTTCTCACAATGATATGGCAATGATAGAATTGTTAATTTTTCATTATTTTTTTATGGAACTTTCAGCAGCATATTCCTGACATTTTTCTAATGCAAAATAATACCGAAAACGATATAATTTCAACTGTATTTAGTGGTTTAATCGACAATGAGAGTTTCGAACGCAAGGAAGGACAGCGCATCAGAAAGAAAGAGACGCGGACAGTTGCCGACGCATCGACGGTTGCCCTGGTCTCTCTTTACACGCGCTGTCCTTCTCTACGTTCGGCTCGGCGCGGCGTTTGGACCCTTGTCTACGTTCGGCTAAGCCTTTGAAGCTCGAAAAAAGTAGTGCATACCAAGATCGGAAAATGCTAAAAAATCTCCCCGAGGCCTTTCGTATCTATAGAAAATTTACTGTACAGATCCCCCCAGGCTTATGCGTTTTTGGTGACAATACTGTACTACTATGGAGTGTATGACGTAAACAGCCTAAGCCAGGGCTTGGAATTATTTACTTGCGACGACCGATTTTCGAAGGCTACGCCTTCTCGACCCGGCCGCGCGTCTCGCTCCCCGTGGTCCTCGGTCCTAGGTGCTAGTTCAGAGCTCCTCAGGCGCCTACCATAGGCGCTATTCGTGACCAGTGCATAGATATTGTGCAAGATTTCACACGCGTGCGCGTCCAAAACGGTAACATATCTATATTACAATAATGAGGTGGCAGAGCCCTGAGGCAGTTATGTATATTGGCGGGAATGTACCGAAACAATCTGTCCCGGACGAAAAGACTCTAGGACGTGTTTCTACGTGTTCAAAAATATGCACATTGTTATACATTCATTTTTCATAATCAAATCATACCAATTTTCTAAAATTCTGCGGGGCGCTCAAGGTACCCCATTTTATGGAGAATTTTACTTTATTGAGGCTAAAAACTTGCACAATTTTTCTGCACTGTTCGTGGCGCGTCACAGTGGTCCGGATCGAAGAAGTTGGTGTCATTTAGCGAAAAAGTCAACTTTCTCATATCGATTTCTAACAAATTTGTATTGCTTCCTAAATGTCTATCAACCTTGAAAATGAAAAAATTAATACGGTTTACAAAGAATTGTAATTAGGACGAATACTTAAAGCGAATAATTAGAGACAGTACATTTCACCAAGAAAATTGCCTCTCTTCTTCGAGGTGCCCTGATCACATCACTTAATATTTCTTATTAATTTTTTGTTCACGATGAAGAGCACTATTTTGTGTTACAAAATTAACATCGACACTAAAAGTTATTGTTAACAATATGTTAAAAATTAATATTCAATGAAATAAAAAAATTGGCAAAATTTTTTACATTTGACAAGGAATATCTAGAGGGTCATAGAAAATCATGATTTATAACAAATTGGATCATTTTCAGTATTCTTTCCCGTATATAATCATGTAAAAATCTTGTCCTACCTTGTCCTACCTTACAAGTTATCAATGTTCAAAGCTGTCAATGTTACTTCGCGACGAGTTTTGCTTGCGTAAAACAGGCTCGTATGACTGATCAAATGTTCCAAATTTGAACGTTTCTGCAATAACATTATAAGAGATAAATAGAGTAAAGATATATACAGGGTGTCCCACACGATTTCGACACTTGATTTTCTCGCTATTATTACTCGCAGCAAAAAATGTTTCAGCAGAGGCTCGAACGGTATCGAGTGGAGCATATTTTGATGTTATGAGTTTTTTCGTGAGTGGATGCGTAAAGGTCATATAAAGGTCAACTTGGTTTTTTTAAATGGAATGAGGTATTTTTTAATACATCAATTGATGTAGCTGGACATTCGTTATAAAAAAGTACTAACCTATGCGTATGTCGAAAAGTTAGTAGTTCAGGAGATATTTCAATTTAAATAACTCTAAAATACCAGACGTTAGTGTTTACTTACTTGTGTAACGTCTTAGTACGACAGTAATGGTATATTTTAGTTATAATAATTAATTATATAATATTAATATTATTATTATATTATATTAATTATTTAATTTTTTTTTCTTTGAATTTTAATTTTTAACATATTGTTAACAATAACTTTTAACATCTGACTCGTACATGTCACAATGAAGAATAACATGTAAAAGAAATCCTAAAATACTGCCCAGCTAGCACGCAGATGTCCGACGAATGTCCAAAGTACGTCCGTATCGGACCTCTGTATGTCCCACGGACGTCCGATTTATAAGTCCCACTTAGAAAGTGGGACGTACGTAGGACGTCCCGTTCGGACCTATCTGGGACGTATCTGGGACATATCTGTGACAATTTAGAACGTTAAAAGGACATTGTCAGGACGTTTATAGGACATTAAAATTTAATTTTAATTTTACTTGAATAAAAATTTCATATACTACAGAAACATTAGGTACATAGTATGTAAATACAATACAATATTAATTATAATATATATAATATATATGTTTATAACAATATATTTATTTATATATAATTATAAACTATATAAATTTTTAATTCTATTATTAAAAAAAAATCAATTGAAACTGTTTTGTTTCTTCCCATGGTCCTCCGCTAATGTTATCCACATCCGTATGAAACACTTGTTTCATTCTGATGAATTGAGGTTTTAGATATCTTCGCTGCATCTAAAAATTAGAATTTCTTGGTGAAAAACATTGTTCAATAAACGGGAAGATTTTTTAGTATGAATATATTAGGTTGGAAGGAAAGCTACGTTGTATTTATTTTAAATAAGCAGGTAATTTTGCTTGTAAATAAAAAACACATGTTAACTAGCAAGTCATGAAAAATGGCAACATATTGTTACAAATAATGGAAATTATATCATTGAATAATATTGAACATGTATTTTTATAAATTGGTACAAATGTTTTCTTCAACGCTAAACCTACCGAACCTCAAAAGTAACTGGAACATGTTCCCTCATAAAAATTATAAGATTGATTTTATTTAGACTTTGTGTGGCTACTAGTGTATAATACGTGCACTACTAAAAATATCTATACAGTCGTTTCTTATGAAATTAGTTTTATTACTTTTTTAATTGTAAAATAAAAAACCAGGACCCAGTCATTTTGACCAGTGTTGGTAAGTTTAGTGTTAAAATACGATAGAATTTTTCTCTTCCAACCTAATTATAATTTTGTATTTTCATTTTATAAAATAAAAACTTACCGGGGAAATGGCAGTGACTAGTTTCACCAACACAATAGCGAATCAGTGGAAAACAGGAATTGACAGGTTATCTGAAAAATGGTAACATATTATTACAAATAATGGAAATTATATAATTGAATAATATTAGACATGTATTTTTATAAATTGATTCAAATGTTTTCTTTAAAATACAATACAATAGAATTTTCCCTCCAACCTAATAAAATATTTTTGTATTTTCCTTTTGCCGGTAATGTTTCAATTACTGAAAATTAATATAAAATAAAAGCTTACCTGAAATTTGAATATTACAAACACGTGCTAAACTAACCTCACTTCACGTAAACACACGACGCACGATGATGCGACGCGACGCGACGGTCGAGTTAATTCTGACTGATTCTGATTCTGACTCTGTCACTCAGCTCACATATTATACAACTCTCATATTTATAAAGAAATATTGTTATAAATATATAAATTTAAATAACAAAAATATATTACTATAAATATATATGTATATGTATTGTGTGTAATATATAAAAGAGTCTTATGCATGAGAAGTGAGCATCCTAGTATGTACGAAACTCCCGAGCACGGCTATAAGACTTAAAAAATACACGTATTGGGACGTCTGAAATTCAAGTCCCACGGAAGTACCTGGGACAAAAAAAATGGACATCCCTGTGACAACCGAAATTTAGGTCCCACGGACATCCTAGGGACATACGCAACAGACGTCGGACGTATGGACGTAAACTGGACATAAACGGACGTCCACTGGATGTACGGTGCTAGCTGGGTGAATCCTGAGGCAGTAGAATTATATTATTAGTTAACTAATGCAATCGATCATCATAGATCATCACGAAAAACATATTATGGTATGTTTATTTTATTAGCTTACTTTTTTATTTGTGGTAATATTGACTGAATATAATGTTAGTACTATTTTAGTCGCTATATGTATTTAAAATATTTCTTTTTTTTAGACAGGAAAGCATTCTTTTATGTATTAAAGATTAAGACCAACACTAAAAATTATTGTTCATAACAAGTAAAAAAAGGTTGACAAACTATATTGGAACAATCATTTTTTAATAAAAAATATCAATGAAAAGTTAGTAAAAATTATTGTTTAACAAATGCAAAAAATATTTAATTGTGTCTAGGTAAGAATTACTATTTTTTAAATATTTTTGGTGAAAATTTCATTGCGATATCTCTAATAGTTCAAAAGTTATAACAAAATGACACCAACTTTTTCGATCCGGACCACTGTGCGCCTGCGCCTAGGAGAAATATCATCGCCACGGGGAGCGTGACGCGCGGTCGGGTCGAGGGGGCATAGCTTTTTCCTATACATGTAACCGCCGCTCAGCCTTAGTATTTGAGATATTTGCGAAAAACTGCAGCTACTACTGCATAGAATTTTGCCTATACGTGCACGCCCGTGCCGTGCGTATGCGTCAGAATGATGCCACCGCTCGTCAACCGTGTCAAAACTTTTTAAATCATATGATGATGAAGAATGAGTATATATTATATTACGACGACACCACACACATCCACGCAGTGTTTCTGAGCGGATAACCCAAAAACTATTTTCTGTTTATTTTTTTTTGTAAACACGTTGTAGGTTCTATATACGGTGATACATATATGTATAAGGTGAGCTTCCAATGTTGAAAGACTACTCCGGGCTACTACTCGGGCCGGCCCGACCACGCATACGAAAATCCAGGAGTAGTCTTTCAAAATTGAAAGCTCACCCTATATTTATGACCAGAGTGAGACCCTGTTTTCTCTCTCATCTTCAAAGCGTAATAGTTTCTTGCGAATATCTCCAAAACTAAAATCGAGCGGCGATAACATATATTATAGGGAAAACAACATATTTAAATTTCATCAAAATCGAAGAGGAAACCCTACTTCTATATAATTACCGCCGTTTCTTCCCAGAAACACTGTGTGGGTGTGTGTGGTGTCGTCGTAATATAATATGTACTCATTCTTCATATGATTTAAAAAGTTCACGCGGTATATAGATCGTTCGACGATCGTAGTGATATATCTGTAGAAACGGTTGAAGAGCAGTCGCATCATTCTGACGCATACGCACGGCACGAGCGTGCACATATAGGCAAAATTCTATGTAGTAGTAGCTGCAGTTTTTCGCAAATATCTCAAAAACTAAAGTTGAGCGGCGGTTACATGTATAGGAAAAAGTTGTTCAGAATTTTGAGTTTTACAACATATTTAAATTTTATCAAAATCGGTGAGGTGGTACCTTTTATGCATAATTACCAAAAATTCTTCCCTGTAGTGCTCTAAACGTATTCTAAACGTACGATATAAAAGAATGAATCGAAGATTCATCAGAGGATACGTTTTCGTTAAAACAATAGGGTGCGTCTCAACTTCTGATACACACTGTATTTCTCTATCCAAGATTATTTAATTCTCATAGGCTTTTAATAGCTTATTAATAAGCTTCCAGGAGGCGAAGAGGTATTGACAGTAAAGTTAAATTGAACCGTTCATTTGCCAAATCGATTAATTCCTGAAAATAAAAAGTGGAAAAAATTGATGAAACAGTATACATCCATTTTAATCATTCAGTGATAGTAAGCCCAATTATTATTAGACTGCAGATTTTTATGCAAAATAAAAATTGTCTGTATTAATTGCAGGATGTAGGAGCTATACAGACATTTATTTCCTTTTTCTAATGAGTTGTAAATAATACAACAGCTTTTCTATTCCTTGTACAACGAGACGAGGCAGTAAGGTAACAGAGTGCGTCCTTTGCTGCTTACCTGAGAATGGTAACATTAACTCTGTCGCTCGCGAGCGGCTATATTTACGACCACTACCTCGTCGCATTGGACAAGGTCCTTTAAATGCTTTCTGTATCTTGTATTTGTCCACTTCAGAGTTATTATAAATGTATATCAAATTGGTGGTCTACTAATTATTACGAAGATTTATTCTAAATATAAGAAATTAGACTCGGAAGTTGGTTAACTGAATTTGACATGTGAATGGATCTTTACAGTTATAGTAATTAAAACGTCTTTATCCCGAGAAATGTAGTAGAAGAGAAAAGAAAATTTATATTCTTTGTATGGCTATATTTATTTTAATTCTTAAATATTGATTATAAGCGAATCAAATTTTATTTAATTTAAAAAGAAAGGCGTAACATTCATATTTGTTAGACTCCGTTTAAATTCTTCATGGCGAGTGTGACTCGTTACAATACGGCAAGCGGTTAAAGTGGTATTCGAATATGTATACAGGGTGAGGCACCACGAGGCGTCCTGATGTTGAAAAAGACATCGGCTACTCCACGTGTACCTATACAGGGTGTCCCAAAACTCCTTCAAGTCCGGGAAATAGGAGGTTCCTTAGGTCATTTGAAGCGACATTTCCCTTTGCAAAAATTACCGCCGCGGCTTTGTTTAGGAGTTATTAACGAAACGCACGGACGAATGAGAGCGCGACTTGACACAGTCGGCCAATAGACAGTTGGCGCGCCGCGCCGCACAGTGGGCGAAAAAGCGATGTTTTTGGACAAAAATCTGCCGACAACTCAATTTTTCATCGATTCAATTGGATTTTTTTTTTAAATGTTCGTGAAGGACTATACTTTGATGACGTGCTGCGCGAAAATCGTTATCAAGAATCCTTATCTACAAAACTCAATAAATTCGGGGTCATTCCATGCCGAATCGATCACTTTTTGCAGACACCATCGCCGATTTTGTTCAAAATGAAATATGTTGTAGTCCATGTGAAATTAGGGGGGTTTAAGTCATCATTTTGCCGGTTTCGAATTTTTTTAGATATGGCAGACCTTGAAAGTTTTCAATTTTTGCCCATTTCGGCTAAAACGGGCCTCACTTACGAATTTTTATCTCAAGAACTGTTTGAAGAACTGTTTCAAGAACTGATCCGTGTTCGTAGATCCGTGTACACGGATTCGTATTCGCACAGATCCGTGTAGTGAACGGTTTGTGGATCCGTGTACACGGATCCGCATTCACGGATCCTTAAATTCGTACTACATACATGGTTCACGTGCCACGTGTACACGTGTATTTTAGTTCACGTCCAAAACTCCGATCTCTAGTACACAGTGAACTTGGTATGCTTTCATTATAATTTGGTATGAGGAAGTCCCTTCCAACAAACAAACGCTGCCCTAAAGAATATTCAGCAATTTTATGGACCCGAAATAACAAACAATTCAATAAAGATTACTGAATAATATTGCTGAATATTCTCTCTTTAGGGCAGCGTTTGTTTTACCTAAATTGTTGTTGGAGTGTGCAGCGTGCACAGGTTGATACCGTTCATAGTAAGTGTATGTCACTTTGTTTTTTTCGCGTGTACACGGATTCGTATTCGCAGATCCGCGTAGTGAACGGTTTGTGGATCCGTGTACACTACACGGTTCACGTGCCACGTGTACACGTGTATTTTAGTACACGTCCAAAATCGCCATCTCTAGGTGTACTGTATGAAATTTTTACATGGTGTGTTTGCTCGTATAAGGACAAAAAGCGAAAATTCGCAAACCCAAGTTTTCTAGTGACATTCTAATTATTTGCTACTTACAATCTGAAGCTATCCTACCGCCTTAGAGGGAAGCTATCGTTTCCCTAAACTAAACGTACCGTGAAGCTGTGGAGCCTATAGAGACCTTTTTTTGTGCCACGCACAGCAGGGCACAGCGGGCCCCGTCAACGCGCTCGAAATTTATGGCCGAGTCCGCGGACTTCGGTATAAAAGCACCTTTATGTGATTCGCACTGTACATTGTACATACGTTACTATATACGATACATCTACATACCTAGAAGTAAGTTTTAACAAAATGCTGGCATTATAATAAGTAGACTGCCGGATCTTTATGCAAAGTAAAAATGATCTGCATCAATTGCAAAAAATAGAAACTAAATTGAACGTTATTTGTACCCAATGATTATAATAGAGGAGAAATCAAATATTGACATCTTCAGTTTTTAAAATTTTCCAACAAAATTCTGAATTTCGTATACTCAATTTTGCTATAAATGCATAAAGATCCGCAGTTTAATAATAATATCGGAAGTTTCTTATTGTATAGTAACCTAACAAATAGAGTTAATGGTAACTGTTGTGGGCAACCTACATCTGAGGCTTCAAAAATGTCACAAAATATAGGTCGTGTATTTTCTAACTTCACGAAACTTTTTCGCGCCGTAAACATGAAAATGGACAGCCATAAAAAACTGCGCGTTGAATTTTTTCGATGCTTTACATATGCATATGCAAAGTTCCATTACTACTTACGCGGTGTGTGTGAGTTAGGTGAAGCGTCCTGTACAGGATGTTTGAAAATTATATGTCGCGTCCACTATAGCATGATTCTGCACCTCTGGACAGGTGGAGATATATTTTAAAAAAGGACCGCTAAATTGACCTTGATCCTTCTTTCAAGATCAAACATTGTTTCATTGCAACTTATAGTACTCAATGTAGAATCAACCTCTCCTCGTTTATACCATCTTGACACACCCTGTAGACATATGGAATAAAGTAGTTTACGAAACTTTAAAGTCGTTTTCTAAGAGAATGGTTGACTACAGAGTCGCGATGAGTATTATAGACTGCAATAAAAAACAATTTTGACCTGGAGTTATAGTCAATTTTGCTGTCGATTTTGTGAACAGATCTCCACCTATCCAAAGATCCAGAATAACGTTATAAAGGGTTTTTCTATAGGGACATAACAATTTTGTTTTATAATACGGAACATAACCTAAAACTTTTTTATGATTTGTCAATATAAAGACGTCAGTCAGGGTTTACATTTTTATCATGGTGAAGTTCACGAACGAGCAGCGTTTGGAAAAAAATTCTGAGTCGGTAGTCGCAACTTTAAGAGTGCTTATTCCAATTTTTGGTCGCAATCTCGAGGAATCGAGGGTTACCTTAAGTCGAAGGTTTATGCCAACAATCCAACGACGTTAGAGGAGCTCAGAAACAATATCGAACGCAAAATTGCCAACATTCCGGCTGATATGTGTGAACGAGTGATTGAATTGGATCCAAAGAATCGATCGCTGCCGTAGTGCTCGTGGTGGTCATATAAACGACATCGAATTCCATACATAAATGTAACATGTGTATTACACCTGTAATAAATTTCAGCCCGATATCACAATTATTCTGTGTTTTATTGAAATACAAAATTGTTATATCCTTATTGAAAAACCCTTTGGTAATCACGAGTCGTGTTAGTAGTCAGCGTTACCATATTTTTATCCCTCTATCCCTCCCGGCCCTTTACCCTTCCGCCTCTCGCCCAGTTTCGCAGCGTAGCTCGTTTTTGCACTCTTCCCACTAACGCTGGCGACAGTGGCGACGATGACGCGAACCACGTACAAAGACGAGCTATGCTGCGAAACTGGGCGAGAGGCGGAAGGGTAAGGGGCCGGGAGGGATAGAGGGATAAAAATATGGTAACGCTGGTCACGACGTATAATTTTGAAATACCCTGTACATACAGGGGAGATATCACGGAACATGTGAACACTTAACGCTTCAGAATCAGAATTGAAAAAGATTTATGGAATTTTTTTATATCCTTCATTTATAGCATTGTATATCATACCATATTGTATACCATATTCAAGTTGGGGATATCAGTTCGAACACCTACTAGCTTCCAGATAGTACACGGCGAAGGATTGTTACCCTAGGACAGTGCTCGGATTTAGTTACTCGAGACGGCCGCCTTTCGAAGGCTACGCCCCCTCGACCTGGCCGCGCTTCTCGCTCCCCGTGGCGGTCATAGTTCGGAGCTCCTCAGGAGCGTTGCGTACTCGCAATTCGCGGCGCCTAGGAGAATTAGGGCCGCCATGGGGAGCGAGACGTGCGGCCAAATCGAGGGGGCGTGGCCTTCGAAACTCGGCCGTTGCGAGTAAGAAAATCCGGACGCTGCCCTAGGAATATGTTCCTTGCAATTTGTTAATTAATGTACGCGGATGAACCCAATGTGAAACTGTGAAGCCACTAGGATTATAGACGGCGAAGACGAACGTGACGCGCAGATAGGGAGCCTCTAGAAATGAAGTCAAGCGCAGACAAACCTGATGCGAAACCTGCTGCTAGGAGGGTGAAATTTTGTGGACGCACTCAATGCGAAATTAGAGAGTCACTAGGAGCGAAGCGCAGACAAATCTGATGCAGAACCGGAGAGCTGCTAGAAGGTTGTAGAACGGCACGGATGAATCCAATGCGAGATTGGAGCCGCTGGAAAGTTGGATGATAGCACAGACGAATTTGATGCGAAATCGGATGGTATAGTTTTCGTGGACGAACCCAATGCTAAACTGAGGAGCCACTAGGTTGGATAAATCTCTGTTTGGACTATTGGTATGTCGCGAACGAACCTGATGCTAAATCAGGGAGTCGCTAGGATTGTTAGAGGGCCTCGTAACTAGTATAATTTAATTGATATTCACCATTAGAACGGTCGTTCGCCGCGCCGCGCCGTATCCCGTCCCGAGCGCCACTGGCGGCAACTCATGTCGGGCGAAGATATTTTGCTTTCTGGTTCGAAAAAAACATCAACGTTCCAAACTTAATAGGGTGGTTTCTCCAGATAAAAGTCTGTTCTATCGCGTGATATAGTTCGATTTTCCGCTAGACCCTTAGTTTAAACATGTTTAAACAATCATAATGCATTAATGTTATATATCACTGGATTCTGGAAGGTCTACAGAATCTTTTGCTGTAAAGAACAATTCAATATCTTTTATAATAACATCACAATATTTGTTTATATTTGAAAAATATGTTTTTTTTTTCAAAGCCATGTTCCTCAGAAACTGTGCGTATAGGAGAAAAATTAAGGATAGATTCGGCATCAGCGTAAAAAACTCTCTATAAGAAGGACCCAACAGTATATTGCGAACAAATTTGGTGTTGGACAGTGTTATGGGTTTAGCGAATTGCATGAATTAACAATTATCACGAATTTATTCTGGGTATAAAGGTGTCTTTACAAGTGGTGATGTCACGACTGAATTGAATGGAATTAAGAGAGTATGTTTTTTCGTGAATCGGAAAAATGATGAAATTAACTTTGGGCAACTATTTCACGGAACTAGTAAACTGTAGCGGTGTTACAAAGTTGAACGGATGTGTATAACGTATTTTTTATATAAGATCGCGAACTCCTTGGAACGAGACTACGAAGTCCTCCAGATGAAGTCGCGAATTCACGTTATCGGACGAGATCGCGTATGATTCCGGGCGAGATTACGAATCTTTCTCTTCCGGATGAGATTGAGAAATGCTCTGACGATATTCAGAAACATTCTGAAGAAGCGGAGAAACGTTCAGCCGAAGCTCGGAACGTTGTTGACAACACGATGTTCCCTCTACGAGATGCCGATGTTCTCTCCATGAGGTTACGAATTATTCTACTCTCTGCTCCGGGGTCCGATCGCTTAATCACCTCGTTGGTGCTAAACTTTTCGAGCGGATAGGGCCGTCTTCTTTAGGAGAATCATCCCCATTCGTTGGTTGACTTGAGGGAGGAGGATCTTCCGGACAGCCCTCACCGGTGGAGGAGGAAGTCCCTACCCTCAGGTCAATCGTGGAAAATTCGAGAAAAATGTAAATGTATAGGGACACCGGCGCAGCGCGACGAAAAAGGCCCAAGTGGCCTGCACATGTGAGTACTGTTTATGGTCCCTTGTCCCGAGCGGACTGACGGCCATCAGGCTCGAATCTTGAGTCTGGGACGCTAGGTACCTCTCAAGATTCTAAATAACTAAAAGAACATAGTTTTGGTAAAAACCAGATGGCCCAAAGGGATGCGAATACGTGCCTCGGACCCTCACGGACCTTGAGGATGACAAAGACGTGAGAGCCAGGCGTGACCGTTATAATCGGAAATTAACTAAACTCTTGAAAGTTCCGAGACCCTTTCCGACGATAACTTAAAGACTACGTAAAACGTGGTAAATTAGAAAACGATTGCCGCGCGAATGGCAGATGTCTAACTTTCGGATATTAGAGTAATTTTATGAATGCCAAACAGATATATACCGGATTCGCGGAATTTATAAGCCCGATCTCACTAGAAGTTAACTCTACAAATGTGACACGACGTACTAACTAAACAGAGTAAATATGTAAGGGTTAATAAACCCGTAAAATGAATGGGATGTTCTGTCCATAATATGAGATCACGTAGAGCCAAGACTCCCGTTTTTTGTCACTTCCAATTAAATCGGGCAGGAGCTTGGCCTTCATTAGAAGGGTCAACTATGATACGAAAGGTTATCTAGGACGCTTCCTGCCAGAGACGATCTTGAAGAGATTCCAGTGAGAAAATCGAACGGAATCTGTTCTCCATTCGTAACAACTATTAGGACTAGGACATATCAAGGTCAACACAATTTTACGCAGAATTTTATGTTTTATCAATTCACGATACAAAGGTAGCTACTCCCCATCCAACGAGAGGTGGCACAGATTTTGATAGTGGGTTGCAGGTTGATCTGCGGGATCCCACTCCTGACGCTAGGCCGTGGACCCCACCCTTGCGCTTAGGTTCTTCGGGAACGGTCGTCATAGATCGTCTGCTGTCTTCGTCGAACGATTAGGGAACTCGTGGAGGACGTGTAGCGCGAAGTAGGGATACCAGGTGGTACCTACAAAGTTTCTCTGTGCCATCTTTCGTTGGACGGGGAGTACTTCCAATTGAAGAAATCAAGGTGACCTTAAAATCTCAGAAACGGCATCAACCTCAATGTTATTTCCGCGACTGGATGTGAATTCGCGGATTTTTGGATCGTTGCCCGCCAAACTAATCTTGGGCAGCTATTTTTGTGATGTGGACTGGATAAATGAAACGATCGCGTTTCGTCCCAGACCTGTTGGTGGATTCTTCAGTAAGGCTGACCCAACAGGTCCTGCCTTATACGCGCGCGGATCTGTCATGGTGATCCGTATTATATATTGTCTCTGCTCGTGTCAGTATCGGAGCGGAGTCACTTATTTAGCCTATACTCAAAACCGAAGTGCTTCGCGTCGCTCGTATTATGAGATAGTAGAAGATACTCGGTTGAAGGCAAGTAACGTTGTGAACTGCCTGCTCCAGAAACTTAACGAGAGATTTCGTTTGGGTGCCTCTTGGGGGTAGAGAGGGCGGCCCTTAGGAATTTGGTAGGTGTGGAGTGTTGATTGTTATAATCGGGTAAGTCTTCCGATTGGTTTGCTGCAGTGGTCATTCCCAATCAGGACGTTGTCATTGTTCAATCTAGAGTTCGAAAGGGAGAGCTAATCCGAAAAGAAGAGTGGGGCGCTACCTGACTCGACCTTCTACCGTTCTTGACGACCGCGAGTGTTCTTTGAATTGTTTTCCTACAACCATGCAAGTCATAAAAAAAGGGAACCGAAATTTAAAGAGCCTTGTAAGCTTATGAGGGATTGTAGGAAGTTAGACTACGAGTTTAGGTTGCCTTTGGAAACATTCTCAACGGCGAGTTGGATGAGTCTACGAGTATGTGTTATACAAAGTCCCCTTTTCTTGATGAGTCATAAATAAGATTCGGCGGAGGATTTCGGTGTAACGGTTATTGCACGAGGAAGTACGGTTCTTTATACTGGACTGCGAATTTAACATAAAGGAGGTAGGCACGAAGGCAAACTTTCCTCTGAACTGTTCTTTCTGCGCAGGTATACGGAATTTTTGTACATATGGTTCTGACGACGGAACACTCAAGAAAAACACATATCGTATGAAAAGTGCCTTTCAAAGTCATTTAAATTTAAAAGTTTTTATATAGTCTATTTCAACCGCCCATAACGTCGTTATTCTTAGGAATTTAAACAAATCCTTTTGTAGACATAGTTTTAAAGGCTTTAAGTAAATGTAAGAAGGAAAATCAGATTTTTAAGGTTCTAAATCAGAAAATCTCCCCTTAATTTCGTGTTCCGATTGTTTTTTCTTTGGTTAAATTTTTCTAGTTTCTCGAGAATACGGTAGCAAGGATGAATGTTTGAATTTTCATTCATGCGTGATTCATTCTCCGTTTATATTGCTGCCCGAATTCCGCTCGGCCGTCGCGTCGTCTTTGGAGTTACGGAGGAGGGAGGGCGTCGAGAGAGTTCGCTTTCATGCTTCGAAAGCTTGAAAGTTCGAACGTCTCAAAGCATTCGAACTTTACCGCGAGGTCGGAAACTTTGCTGGGTTTGAATGTCGTACAAACTTGTTCGAATGTTCCGTCACTTGTATGTATATGTTCGAACTGAGCGCGGACCTCATCAAGGTATTCACGAACATTGTATTTCTGCTTATACCTGTATACACATGTACGAACAAATTCGGAGGAATTATAAACATCGAAGAAGTGAACATGATTTCGATTATTGTTTATAGAATTTTGTAAGTAAATATATCAAAGAATATTAGGTAATTGTTGACAAAAAGTCTGCGTCCTCCGATTTTGATGAAATTTTAATATGTTATATATTTCGACATTTTGAACAACTTTTTCCTTTTCCAATATAGGGGGGTCGCTTTTAGTTTTCGAGATATTTGCAAAAAACTATCGCCAATACTGTATTGAATTTTTCGTATTCCTGCACGCTGTGCGGCAACGTAAGCCTATCCCGGCGCGCTCTCTTTCTCTCTCTCTCTCTCTCTCTCTCTCTCTCTCTCTCTCTCTCTCTCTCTCTATTCTACACAATTTTAAATTAGTAGCCAATTTCAAACTATACATTGATTTCTGCAAACGACTCTATAGTCCGAAATAAAATAATTTTAAATATTCTACCATTATGCGGCTTGTCGAAAAAATTGAACAATAGATCATCACCGTCCCTTCCAGAAATCATTTCTGACATAAACATACCGTAATTCTATCGTGTTTGGTGTCGTTTTAATTGGAAAAACGGGACGAACGCGATGGCAAAAATTTCATAAAAGAATAAATCAGAAATTAGAAAAATTACAATCTTTTGTTTCGCTTGTGCATTTTCATGAGTCCCACCGATGCTCGGCCCCTCGCTAGCTCGGTCGTCGAGCGTGTTTATCGCTTGACTAGTTCTAAGGGAGATCCCCCACTGGTGGGGATAAAATTTTCACAAATACGATGGAGATCTTTCCGACAGTTATGGAGATAATATTGTAATCGTACGGCACGGGGTTCATTGCAAATTTACGAAACAAATTTACGAATACTGTAACCATAAAAATGTACAAGTAAATTTACTTTTGGTGAACTAGTTTCACTGTTTTAAATGAACTATAAATTTTCTATCCCGTTTAGTAATTTCCTCGTTTTTCCGTTATTTCATAAGATGTAGATATGTATTAAAATGTTCATTGCTGCTTTAAAATTAAATTTCAATTTATAAAACTGGTTGTAGAGAGAGAGAGAGAGAGAGAGAGAGAGAGAGAGAGAGAGAGAGAGAGAGAGAGAGAGAGGTATCGTATAGATTTCTGATTAAACTTTCTTTTGTCCGCCAGTGTATTTACTTACTAATGTAAGTTTTCGTTGGTGTAAGCCAGGAGTGGCCAACGTGTGGCGCATTGGACGATTATACGTGGCGCATTGGATCTTTGCGCCTATACTTATTCTTTTGAAGTAAGCGCCATAACTGAATCCATCTTCATATTTTCAACACCTGAGTGCTCTCAGTTCAATTCACAGAGCTTTCTTACTCATCAGTTTGTCTCAATTTTTTGACAGTATACAATTGTAGGATAAAATTGCGTTGTTCACGACAGTGATCGCCCTCTCGTCCAAGAGATGATGTGTCACTATTATACAGGGTGAGGCACTAACTATTGCCACCTACAATAACTCCGAAAGTATGATAGTAGAGAAAAGTTTTCGAAATAAAAGTCTCGTCGGACAACAGGGGCGATAGCGTGGCGTTAATCTTTTGTTGCTAGGTGGAGTCGCTTTAGAGATGTGAAGGTCACCTTTGTTTTTTTATATAGAATGATATATTTCGGTACCTGTTTTCTGATTGCGGCTATTGACACGAATCCAGCGAGGTGAGACATTAAGGTCATTGAGGGTCAGCAAAGGTCATTTATGACAAAATAGGCGAAATAAACTTGCATTTAGAGATGGTGTTCAAGTTCAAAGTGATTGACATTGGTATTAATCCTCAACGTTCATTGGTATTAAACCTTAAGTAAAATCCTCAACGTTTTCACCCCACACGCCACACAGTGGGCAAAATCCGGATAAAATAGACAAAATTCGATAACTCAGTGAATTCTGCAGTAAATTTTTAGAAAATTGGTATCTCTAGGTTGTTTTGGACGTAGTTTTCAAATTTTAATAAAAATGATCGATTCAATATGGCGGACCGAAAAATCAAAACTGAATGGATTTTTTTGCGAATTGATATATATGAGATATTGGAGATGCTGATTTTGAATTTGTATTCGAAATTATTTTTTTAATGCTAAATCCATTCATGTATGTACAATCCCTGCCAGAATGTTTCTGATCGGAGGCATTGATACGGATTTTAGAGAAAACATACATTCATAATTTAAAAGTTTAAAATATTACTTTTTGAAGCTAAAACTGATGGGATATGAAAAGGGGCTGATTGAGGAATGAAAAACAACAAAATAACATAAGCTTCCATTTGTTATAAAAAAGAAACGAGAAAATAAACAAAATGTTACACAGAAGAAAGTTTCCGATTAATAGAACAGCTGGAAGAAAGTTTCCGATTCGATTTACACTGTCCACCAACAAAGTTCAACAATTACTGTTGGATGATTCTTATAGAGTTTTTTGCGCTGATTCTGAATCTACCCTTAATTTTTCCCCTAGACGCACAGTTTCCGAGGAATTTAATTTTGAAAAAAATACATATTTTTCAACTTTAAACAAATATTGTGATGTTATTATAAAAGATGTTGGATTGTTCTTTACAGCAAAAGATTCTGTAGACTTTCCTGAATACAGTAATATGCAATATTGATATATTATGAATGTTTAAACATGTTTAAACAATTATTAAAGACGAAGAGGCACCACTTTGCACCAATTTTTGAGGATATTTTTCAATTTATCTCAAAAAATAAGGGTGCAGCGGAAAATCGAACTATACCACGCGATAGAGCAGACTTTTATCTTGAGAAACCACCCTATTAAGTTTGGAACGTCGACCTTTTTTTCGAACCAGAAAGCAAAATATCTTCCCCCGACATGACTTGCCGCCAGGGGCGGCCGTTCTAGTGGACGGATTTATTCGCACAGCGTGGCGCTTATAGCATTAATGACACGATGTTATCATTTCGTTTTTCGATACTTTAATCGTAATCACCTTCTATTATACATATATGAATGGATTTAGCGTTAAATGCTTCAGAATTTCTATCTTTACAAAAATTTAAAAATTTGCGAAAGTAACGAGTTGGGGGGGGGCGAGAACAAATTTGACGTTTTTTAAAAAAATTAATACATTGTTGGGAAGAGTATAAAATACTATGAAACTTTTGTATGAAACATTTTTTCATATACCTCATATACTAGGGGTAGTTTCAACCCTTAAACTTCGAGATAAGCCGATAATAAAAAATACGAGTTTAATAGTTTTTTATGCTGCATAAAATATCCAAAGCCTATCGAATTCGGTTGAGAATATCCTCGATCATTCACTTATAAGTCACTTTATACCGTCTCACTAAATTTTCGAAAATTCACGGCTCTTGTCGGAACAGAAGATATCAACTCACAGGGCTCAAATTTTGCACAGTTCTTATTGACTCCAAGACGCAACTTTCCCGCACTAGGGCCAAACGCCACACTTACTTTAGTGTTTCTCGGGCCGGTCTACTCTATAAGAATCACCCAATAGTAATTGTTGAACAAATATGATGTTGGACAGTGTAATTTTTAAGACTAGTGCTTAAAACCAACGATGAAACAAGCTACCCGATTCTTGTTTGTTCGTTTTTATTCGAAATATTCTCCTCTCGCTTCAATACACGTATTACAGCGATTCAATAATTCAAATGCGTGTTCTAGCTCATTTTGTGGAATAGCCTCCAGTGCACGCGTCACAGCCTTTTGAATGGTCGGAATATCATCAAAATAGCAGCCATTTATCTTCAGTTTGAATTTCTGGAATAAAGAGAAGTCACGATTAGCTAACTCAGGCGAATACGGTGGATGATCTAACACACATACACTTGATTTCGGGCCAAAAATTTACGAACAATGAGTGAGTTGTGACTCGGTGCATTGTCGTGCAACACAAACCAACTGTCTCAAATATCAACAGAAGCCAAATATTGTTTACGAAGAACTGTCACACCTTCGTTATTTTCCCACCAAACGAAATGAAACCTTGGCAGGTTGGTAGAGAATAGATCAAGCTTCAAACTGCATGCTCGAACACATAGATTGTTTCACGGGTGCCCGAGATATAGTGCCAATCTTAAAAATTACTGTACGCACTGTGTATTCTATTAAAAAAAACAAAGGTTCACATTTTTGAAGCGACTCCACCTAGCAACAAGAGATTAACATTTGTTGTAGGTGGCAATAGTTAGTGCCTCACCCTGTATATGGTGCTTCAATAAACGCGTATCTTTTGAACTGACGTAAATTATCATAATTGATTTATCGAGTTATCTAGTTTCCAACTTCAGCATTGAACGTAAAAAGTTAGACAAAGTGCTCGAGTTGTATGGCGCATCTGAATTCGTATTTGGAAAAAATTGACGCATGGTACGTAAAAGGTTAGCCACCCCTGTGTAAGCCCTCGGCACTAATTGTGTTTCATTTGGTTTCATCATAGACGAAAAAGGTAACATTTCCACATACTATTTTTATACATACATACATGCAGCAGGATAGCGTCTCGAAAGGGGATTTCCACAGAAAAGAATCTAATGCGTTTCCTACGTTGTAAAAAGTCGCAACGTTTTCTGCTCTCACTCTCAACGGTTCTGCAGGTATCTCATGTTTTCTCCTCTGTATTTTTTAAAAGTGACCTAATTCCGCTGCTGTTTTTCAGAAAGAAAGAAACGGCATCGACGAACGAGATCGTTACCACGCATTTAGAAAGTCCTTTTGAAGGTTACTGTTGTACGTGAATTTCAAATGTCGTGTTTAATATGTATAAAACCATGATGAATGCGTGAAATGTCCTCAGAAGGCTGTAATTTGCTATAGGACGTAGGACATTAAAATACACTTAACCTACAATCCGGGTCTCTGTATACCATACTACGCGTTGGGCAATTTGAATTGCTTTAAAAATTGTGATAATCACGTTTTTATTATTATATTTTTTATTATTATTATAACAAAATACGATTTCGTCAGTATGTCTTTTAGTTAAAGGAAAGTTGTGAAACAGTAGAACAAAAATAGAGAAACATAATTAAATTTAGTCTATTAAATATAGTCCTAAATATCATTTTTAACGCTTTGCAGTCGGCGCTATTTTAATTCGAAACGTAAACATTTCTTCCGACCTAAAATAATTCCATTCTATATGACTTTTTTCATTTTATGGATATGAAATTGATATAACACCTCACATAATACTTAAATGTTTAGTAATTGATTAGAAAGCAATATATTTAATAATCTAAACAATTGTTTGAATTTTGAATAATGGTATAGCAATTTTTATTGGCTATTATTTATTTTATTTTATTGGCTAATATTACCTTACAAAAGAATTATTTCTACATTAATTAGACTGTATATTATACAGGGTGTTTGAGAAATCGTAGTACAACCGGGCAGGGGGTGATTCTACATGCAAAAATAATATATGTATATACATACATATATCCGGATATCGTTCAGTGATATATCTTGCAATAAGTGTGGAAGTTTTTCTTCCAAAAAGTTAATATGAGTGAATATGAGACATATTTATAATATAACATTTATTCACAATAAGTGAAGAATGTCTAAAATAGCAGCAGGGGAAACTAATATATTTTACACTATTATTATTTTAAACTAATTTCATTAAATTTGAGAACCATTTTTAATATGTGTATAAGATAGTTAACTTCCCGATTTTATAGAGAAGTTATTGTAATGACCCCGAAAATCGAAAATCGATTTTTTAGCAGATCTTCACGTTTCGAGGTCATGGGAGTCATTTTAGACTATTTTCAGCAAAATGTTTGTATATGTGTGTGTGTGTGTGTGTGTGTGTGTGCGTAGGTATGTCCGTGCGTATGGTATCAAATTTTTCGTTAATGTTTTCTGAAAAAGTAACAACGTGATCAGAATGATGAATGATGCAATCGATGTGTGCCCCGCTGTAACTTAGAGCTGATTAGATTTTGCTCAAATTTGATCCAGTAGTTTTTTAGTTTTTTTCGAAAGAAGTTGATTCAACAATGCAATTTATACGAGAGGACGGAAATTTTCCACCGAAGAAACAAACGTAATTATATATATTTAAAAATATATTTTTAATAAAAAATTAATAAAAAATTTTAATAAAAAAAAATTTTTTTTTTTTAATTCAAAAGACGTCATGTGGTTACCCTACATGCCTTGGGTTGCGCCTGTTACGTCCCGGAGTCTGGCTTACGCGCAATTATCGTTCCGCGACCCATTCCCCTTACTGGACGCTCAAATACGATACAACCTTTTGTCCACGCAGCACGTACATCCTGTGTCTGACTGGGAACCACGACTTTTGCGGACACGCGTATTCTACAAGCCATCTCGGCGGTGACAGCAGTCACTGCATCAGTAAAGGCACACGTACGCGCTGCCCGAGCGGTGAATGTGTGAGTGCCCCGCGCGGTACGGTTATCATGCCTGCAGAGCCTTCCGGGAAGATATCAAGCTGCCGAATAATGCAAATTACGCCTCGAAAACGCAAAAGTTGACCAGTTTCGCAAACTCACGCAGTAGATTGATCTTGTATCTATCGATTCTGACTACGTAGGGGCCCCAAATGTGCATTAGCGAGACGAGATTTGTCAAGGCCTGGACCCTTGCAATCCTCGTGTACGTAAACAGTATCTAGCGTTGTGTGAGTGTGCCACCACACTCTCGCTCGAGCCGGATCGGCCCCCTTAACGCTTACAGGTAGTAGATTCGCCCGTTTGTGGCGGACAAGAGCGAGATAATTCAGACGGCGCGAATCTTCGCAGGGAAATGTTTAACGACTTATCAGAAAATTGGAGAAGAACTGCTCTCGTTGCTCGTTGACGACTGCAATCGAATCAGGCTCGGTTGTTGTAGGGAGAACGATTATCCATACTCGTGACGCGCACGAGCTTCCGTGATTGATAATAACGACCGGCGCGGCGCGGCGTGTGATACTCGTGTTTGGAAGAACGAGAGGCTTCTGCGTTTCCCGTTGGAACCAGAGGAATGCACCGAGCAACTGGGTAGGCTCAGACGTGCGAGGTGGAAATGCAGAAACAGGTAGAACGTGAATTGAAAAGGAGAGTATCACAAGCGCGAGGATGTAGAGAGATGAACTAAGCGGGACTCACTTATTAAATTAATAACTGGGAATATATTTGTAGTGTACGAAATAAGATTACAATGAACTGGAGTTACTACAAGAACTTGGATTAGAAGCGCGTGATATAGTAAGACCGCTCGGGGTCGGATGAGAGTGAGGACTCGTCGGAGTCCTGAACGGGACGTCCACGAGGCGGCGAGCCTCACTGGAGTCAAGACGAGACTGACAGACTGACTGTCTGAATTGAGCTGGGATGACTGAACTCGTTTTGGGATCGTGAGGTCGAATATATAGGTGTCTTATCGTCTACGCTATGTGTCGGATGTTATGAGATGTGCGATTAATGATTGCGAGGAATGCTACGTAATACGGCTACGGGGAACACGTTAAGATATGATTATTATACAAAGGTTAAGATAAGAATGAAGGTATGGTATGACGTGAGAATCGGATATGGTGATCGGAGCGGAATATGACTACTTATATCTACCGAATATTATTAATAATCATGGTTACAATACCCTACTCTTATTAACTATGCTTATAACCTATGGCAACACGTCGGCAGACGTGACAGCGCCTTTTGAAAATTTCGTTATTTCTGCGGTAGGACGCACCGTTCCTAGACATTAGCGTTTACTTACTAGTGTAACGTCTTAGTACGATAGTAATGGTGTTTTAGCATTATTTAAATCGAAATGTCTCCTTGATTACTAACTTTTCGACGTACATAGGTTTGTACTTTTTTGTAACGACTGGCTAGCTGCATCAATTGATGTATTCTATGTTTTAGTAACAGCCGAATGTAAAGAAGTCATAAAACCTGATTGTTATTTACAAGATTAACATATTAATTTATTTCACGAAATTATAAACAGAAATCTAAACGAGGGTGGAATATACAATTTTGCTCAAGATACTGGTTATGTTCGAGGTTTTTTGAGTAATTTACAAGAGTTCCCAGAACATGAGACGAATATTCAGATAATATACACTAGTGAAATTGGAGAAAAGGTAGTAGGACATTGGATTTGCACAAGATCTGACGGTAACGGCAATGTACACATTTATGATAGTTTTAATGCTAATCAATTGAACCATGATGTAATAGATTATTTGAATGCCCTTTATAAATGTAATAAGAAATATATAGTTCAGAGAGTACAATATCAAAATATTATTTTGCAACATTACTCTGCCATAACAAGGAACCAAACGAGCAACGAGCATACGATGGTAGTTTGGATAAGTAGAAAACTATTTCCCTGAAAACGTATAATATCCTTAAAACGTACACTTAATAATGATAATAATATACTGCAACTACGAATCGGGAAGTTCTATGTGTGGCTCTTGGAGAGTCATACACCAAATATAAAACATTAATAACTGTAGGCCCTACTAACCATGCGTACCAATAACCCTCTCGCAAGAGCAGTCTTACTCGCGAGCAATAATAACCCTTTATAGTTTCGAATGAAATTAAATTTTAATTCTTTGTTTAGTAAAATAATGTAGAATTTCCCTATTTTACCACGTTTTTATTAGCTCGCTTTCTTGTTTGTCTGTTTGTCTGTCTGTTCGGTACAAATCTTGCAATTGATTTTAAACTAACTTCCCGATCAGCTGGAGACTTAAAATTTTAAACATAGCTCAGAACTGGATGACAATGCAATATTCCAAAAAAAATTTTTTTAAAAAACTGTGCGTTTACGAGATAGTAATTAGAAAATCGTAGTAACTGGACCGGGATTCGAACCCGAGCCTCAGTAAATATGCTCGGTAAAGGTAGTACGTCATCGATTCAGCGATAGCCAATCCGCGCGACAGAACGTTTCTCATTCCCTTACGCGTTCCCACTCCGACTCATCCCCACTCCACGGACCCAGTTCGCACCGTTGGAGCTCAGTGTGCGTTCAAGCTCTGTGCGCGGTGTATACATAGTTACTACGTATTATTATACTACAATAATGTTTGTTTACCAAGCGAAAAATCAGGTACACCGAGATTCTCCGTCGAACCATTATCTTTGACATTTTACCACAGCGTTTCGATATGACGCGGTCACAATTCCGCCAGAAATGTACTACATGTCTCTGTTGTAATCTCATCACAATGTTTAAAATCGATTGAAAAATTTCACACACACAAGACTAAAAAGCAGAAAATAATTATTTAAATAAAAATAAATTTTTTAAAAATACCACGTTTTTAAAACGGACTAAAAAGTATAAAATAATTTTTCCTAGCCCCATAAAGATTGCGAATTTTTAATAGCTATGAAAATACTTGTAAGATTTAAAACGAAAAACGTGGAGCGCTTGCCTTAATTGATAACACTGTCCAACACCAAATTTGATTTTAATTTAATTTTTTAATTTTAATTTAATTAAAATTTTTTTCCTTAATTTTTTTCCTATACGCACAGTTTTTGAAAAACATGGCTTTGAAAAAAAACACATTTTTCAACTTTAAACAAATATTGTGATGTTATTATAAAAAATATTAAATTGTCCTTTACAGCAAAAGATTCCGTAGATTTTCCCGAATCCAGACGGAGAGACACCACTTTTGCTCCAATTTTTGAGGATATTTTTCAATTTATTTCAAAAAATAAGGATCCAGCGGAGAATCGAACTATACCACGTGATAGAGCAGATTTTTATCTTGAGAAACCACCCTATTAAGTTTGGTACGTCGACGTTTTTATCGAATCAGAAAGCGAAATATCTTCGCCCGACATGAGTTGCGGCCAGTGGCGCTCGGGACGGTATACGGCGGAGCGACAGGATACGGAGCGGCGAACGACCGTTCTAGTGGTGAGCGCCACTGGCGTCAACACATGTCGGGCGAAGATATTTTGCTTTCTGGTTCGGTAAAAACGTCGATGCTGCAAACTCCAAGGGGGGTTTTCAAGATAAAAGTCTGCTCTATCGCGTGGTATAGTTCGATTTTCCGCTGGACCCTTATTTTTTGAGATAAATTGAAAAATATCCTCAAAAATTGGTGCAAAAGTGGTGTCTCTCCGTCTTTAATTAATGTTTAAACATGTTTAAACAATCATAATGTATTAATATTATATATCACTGGATTCGGGAAAGTCTACAGAATTTTTTGCTGTAAAGAACAATTCAATACCTTTTATAATAACCTCACAATATTTGTTTAAAGTTGAAAAATATGTTTTTTTTTCAAAGCCATGTTTTTCAAAAACTGTGCGTAAAGGAAAAATATTAATGACAGATTCGGAACCAGCGCAAAGAACTCTATAAGAAGGACCCAACAGTATATTGAAATTATAAAAAAAGTTATTAGAATAGTTCACCTAAGTCACTAACAATTTTATTCCACTGCAAATGATATGAACTGTTGTGTGTGTTTTCACAACGGCAGCTACTCTCTACACTCCTTACTACAATATTATCTTGCGCCCCACGTTTTTCGTTTTAAATCTTACAAGTATTTTCATAACTATTAAAAATTCTGTATGGGGATAGAAACAATTATTTTATACTTTTTAGTCCGTTTTAAAAACATGGTATTTTTAAAAAATTTATTTTTATTTAAATTATTATTTTTTAGTTCAATATTCGCGATCGAGTTAGACCATCGATTTACGCGTGCAAGGATAAATCAAGGGACTCGTAACGAATATTAACGGTTTAATAAAATAGTAAGATGGAGGAACAACAACTGTTTGCACAAATATTTGGAGACAACCGTACAACATGGCGACCGAGGCGAGATTGCCGTGCAGTTATCTCTCGACCAGTGTCACCAGAAGATATCCAAATGGATATCTCTTTCCTGTCCTTTCACCCTTCCACTATCCCATTCCAACACCATTTTCTTTTTACAGTAATTCTGCGATCGAAGTCCCAACACCATGTTTTATGAACGGACTTCAATAGTATAGGGTAGCAATATTTTTATGTGTCTGCGTCTACCGCGCGAGACTACAAAAGACGAGCCGAACATAGAGAAGGACAGAATGAAATATTATCGTGCGTATACCAAAATTTTATCTTCTTTATCTTTTATTATTTTTTTATGGAACTTTCACCATGATATTCGTGGCATTTTTCTAATGCAAAATGATACCAAACACGATATAATTTCAACTGTATTTAGTGGTTTAATCGACGGTGGAAGTTTCGAACGCAACGAAGAAGAGCGTATTGGAAAGAAAGAGATGCGGACAGTCGGCGTCACCGGTACAGTTCAAAGGCCAACATTGTCGCTGTTGTTCGTTGCCTTCGAAACTTCCACCGTCGATTAAACCACTAAATGCAGTTGAAATTATATCGTGTTTGGTGTCATTTTAATCAGAGAAATGCCAGAAATAAGTTAGTTAAAGTCCCATAAAGAAGTAACGAAAATTAAGAAGTTTGAGAATTCGGTTCACTCGAGTCAATGTTGTGGTGTTCACACCGATATACCCGAGCCGACATCAATCGTCGCCGCCCTGCGGAGCGACTCGGCTTTGACAGGCAGTGGAGTGGGTAGGCACTGTACTTCGATCGTACAGGCGACCCAGGACTTCGATCGCAGAATTACTGTATCGTGTAAAAATGCATTATGCTTACGTCGGCAACCTGGGGGATAACCGAAGTTATGTGGGACTCTCCTCGGGTGGGGGTCGACTGGCAAGCGACTCGATCACCTCCCGAGACCTACCGCCACTAAAACCGTACGCCCGCCTAAGTTACAGGGAAAGTGCCTGGATCACGCGAATACTCTACAGGTCACTTCCCAGCTAAACATGCATTCCGCGAGGGTGGCGTTACCCTCCCCCGCTACCTAAGCTAACCGGAGCCCAGGCGGAGGGACCAGCCCGGTGTCCCCATCCCTGGAGCCTTCGGATTGAGTTTCCCGAGCCCCAGCTCGGTCCACTTACAGCTCCCGGTGACCTCGTGCATCGCTCGGAACGGGGAGACCCGAAGGTCCCCGTCCCGGCCAGGGCAAGAGGGCCCCGATCCTATTCCAACATCATGCGCACACTCCATCGTCCCCCACTATAAGACCGTAGACCACGGTGCCCGTGCCGTAGACTGGTCTGGTCATCAGAGAGGGGATAAACTGTATTTCCCTCAATTTCCTCAATCTGGCGACACTGCTCTCGACCACAGATGCCAGAATCGTGGTACCATGGTATTAAACCATAGCCCCACCAGTCCCCACTATGACCTACTGTTGCCCCTACTTTCCTTTTAGAGGCGTACCTCTACCATGTGACATGGTACGCTGGTGCTTGTAGCGCGCGAGCGCGTTGGGAAAGAAAAGTAGGGGCAACAGTAGGTCATAGTGGGGGTATGGTTTACTACCACGGTACCACGATTCTGGCATCACTGCTCTCGACGTTATGTGCCTATTTTTTGGCGGGATGAGCGTCACGCCTGTTTTGGCGGGACGCTCGTTTCGCCTGTTTTGGTGGGAATTTAGGCATTCCACAATAATGTACATAAGATGTTGAAAGACATCATCACATATGACAGTATTTGAGCTGTTTTTTGAAGTGCAATTAATTCTATGAAAGTAGTGAGAGAATAACTTGTTATATAAAAAATATTTTATCACAGATTTTATAAATGATGACTTTTGCGTATTCAATGAACGGGGCGTGCATTGAATTTTTACTTGGTAAGAATTCAAAGACATGGGTCGTTTTGAGAAAGAATGATCGATTAGCAGCTATAAAAATTTAAGCTGCGGCACCATTCTGTTTCCTTCCTTCTGCTTTGTTCTAAACTTTAATTATTAGAATATAGGATTCATATTATTACACAACGAATTCGTCAGTGAAAATTCGTCTACGGAAAACTTTATTCAATCAACGAACGAAAGCTGTCTCTGCACTCGAGTAAACTGATTTTCCAAAACGACGACAGGCTCCGCTCCATTAATTGTTCCAAGTACTCTTTGCCTCGTTGAATATTTCTCTTACGAAAGGAGGGATGACCCTCTCGAGATTTTTAACTATCGCTTCGAAGTTCTTCGTGACTGTAGGAAAAACGACGCTCAACTTTAACGTGTTTTACGTAACGCGACCCGAGAGGACACCGCCGACAATTATTAATTTCGAGGCGAAGTTGTGTCTTGATTAAAATGGATGAGTCCAACAGCAGAGACTGAGTCTAGGAAATTCAACCTGCATTTTCGAAATTCCATATTTATATAAATATGTATAGGCTCGTCATTGGTATTCCATCACACTTTTCGCTTAAAACATTGAAGAGATTCTTATGAATGTAACGTATTTTATGAATAAGACATATCAAAGGATAGTGTTTATTGATACACGTTTATCGCGACGAGTTTCATATGTGCATAATTTCTTGAATTCAAAGAGAACTCATTGATTGGTTCCGTTGGAACAATAATAGACGATTAACACTAGAACTACAAACAGTTAAGACGAAGCTATTTCTATCAAAACCAGTCGAAATGACTGGTCTTTACAAAATACGTAAAAGTAGAATATTTCTATATTTATTGATTAAATACAACAGTGGCCTGCGTCAATATTCGGACACCATGCTACTCGAGAAGTTATTGCTGTATATCTCCACTGTTATTGGATATAAAGAATTCGTCGTTTTGCAATGAGAAAAAAAAACTTATTTTAAATGCTAGAAACAGCTTTTAACTACTTAATTTATACACTTTTCGTGTTAATCAATGTTAAACAAAATAATGCACAATTTTGACGACGCAAAAATATTCGGACACTTCGCGAATTATAATTTTGGACTTAAAAATGTACATATACTTTAACAAAAAGATATCGATTTTAGTACTTTGTTGGATTGCCCTGTTGTTTAATTGTTTAATTGCTTAATCGTTTGGGTGTACTAGAAATAACTTTGGTAATTATTTAGAAGAAGGGCCTCCTCTCAGATTTTGATAATCTTGAAATATGTTGTCAAGATCATCATTCTGAACAACTTTTTCCTATACATGTTACCGCCGCTCGATTTTAGTTTTCGAGATATTCGCAAAAAACTATTGCTAATACTGTATTGAATTTTTCGTATTCCTGCACATACATAATTTCTTATACAGAATTTGAATTAGTAATATATAATATATAATACAATATATATAATAATAATATATAATATTATAAATAAAAATTTATATATGGTATATGTATGACCAGAGTGAGACCCTATTTTCTCTCTCATCTCCGCAGCGTATTTAGAAGCAAAATGTAAACAAACGCCGCGCCGGGACAGGCTTACGTTACCGCGGAGCGTGCAGGAATTCAAAAACTCAATACAGTATTAGCGATAGTTTTTTGCGAATATCTCGAAAACTAAAATCGAGCGGCGGTGACATGTACAGGAAAAAGTTGTTCAAAACGTAGAAATCTATAACACATTTAAATTTCACCAAAATCTGAGAGGAGGCACTTCTTCTAAATAATTACTATAACTTTATCTAAATATTCTAGCGGAAACGTATTCCGCTCAACCCAGACCATTCTTCACTTTATCGTCATTTTAAATCTTCCTTCGACCTTATCGGTGATATTCGACGATCCAAATAATCTCATAAATTTTCGGATTTAGATCCGGTGACTGTGGAGGAGGTTGCAATACTTTTGGGCAATTATACAATATATATTTTTGAACTTGTGTTCCGGATCATTATCTTGATAAAATTTAAAACTGTTGCGAATGTCCATATTTGTGGTACTTTTAAAATAAGTAAATATTTATTCTTATCGAGAATGCCATCAATGAAAACTAATTCTCCCATTCCTGCAGCCGAAATATAGAAATAAATCAAACCACTACGCTTCCTCCGCCGTGTTTCGGGACGGGCCTGAGATTTTTAGAATGATGCTCTTCATTGACTTTACGCCATATACGTCTGTATCTATCGGACCCAAAAATATTGTACTTTTTTTAGGGCGGGGGGGGGGATGTCATTTACGCACACCCCCTCCTTAGATGACGTCTAGAGGGGGTAGTGTGGGACTCGTCACCCCCTATATGGAATCTGAGTGTAACGGAACTATAGGGACTATACCCCTATACATACCACGCAGTAGCTCAGTGGATAGAGCGCTCGCCTGCGGACTCCGTGGCCGCGGGTTCGACCCGACCCGACGCCGGCACCTCTGGATGATATATTCCATGTGCCATTTAAGCTGTGGTGTCCAAGGTGGTTCGGAACCCACCTTATAAAAACTGTTGGTCCTCTCGCGAAATAACCCTGGCAGTTAAAAAAGCGACGTAAAATAAATTTAAAAAAAGGGACTATACCCCTACCATACCCACTAAACCCCCACCGCTCAAGACCTCTTGAGCCACACAGTCACCTCAAAAATCGTCTGCGGCTAACGGAGGGTGCGCGACCAGCTTTTCCTATTTCAGCGTCCCACCTACCACAGAGTTAACCACTCCTGTTCTTGGCTTTAAAAAACAAATATGTATATATTGTACTTGCTGTCATCTGCAAAACTGACATTTTTCCACCATATTTCTTCTTTAAAAATGTATTCCTTGGCGAATATTAATCTTTTCTTCCGATTCACATTGTTAATGTGTGTTTTTTTCGTGGAATTCTGTCATGGTATCCACTTTCATGAAGCATTCGACGAACTGTATCAGAATGAACTTTCTGGGCACTTCTCAATCTCTTCAATCTCTGGGCACTTAAACTAGGATCTTCTTTCACTTTTCTAATCATATTACGTTTGTCACGAACGTCAAGTAGTTTTGGACGACCATTCTGAGGAATAAATTCAATTGTATCCTCACGATTATGTCTTCGTATGATGTCTGCTACAGTACTCTTATTCAATTGTAATAATGTACCGATTTCTCGATATGAATTCCCTTTTTCGCGATTATAAATACAGTCCTCGACAAAATAATAAGATGCCTAGCATATTTTTAAGTTTCTTATATTTAAAGCTAGAAAATGTACACTCCAATGTATCCTGTATATTACATACTACATATTTCCAAAGTAAACATGTAAAATCTTAGGATTGTATCGCGTACCATAGCAAAATTACAGAAAGATATGTAAACACGGTCTGACATTAATTCAACAAAAGTATAAGACACTAACAGAAAAATGTTTGATATATTAAGCAAATAAAAATACAAAATTAATACTTTGTGATACCTCCCTTGAATTGAATTACGACTAGTAATCGCTTTCGGATAGTTTTATATAACTTTTTGATTCGTTTTTGTTGTAAATGTGACCAATTGTGATTTATACTTTCTTTTAGTTCATTTACGTTATTATATTGTCTCCCATTCGCGTAGACTCGTCTTGACAAATCTCCTCACACATTTTCTATAATATTTAAATCGGGAGAACGAGCGGGCCATTCCAAAATATTAATATTTTTTAAAGAAAAGAATTGTTTCACAGATTTTGCAGTATGGATTGCTGCATTATCCTGTTGAAAAATATAGTTACCGCGCGTGATACGAGCTGCAGGCTTATTTAACTGATCAATTATTAGTTAAATCTATTTATTACTATTCATCCGATCTGATAAAAAGTTAATTTTGTCTTTCCATAGTAACCAATAGTGGCCCATACCATAACACTGCCACCACCCATTTGACAGGAACTTAAATGGAGTTCTTCCTTTCTGCAGTCATGAAAGTAAATAGTAAGCCCAGCCGTCAGGGCTATCTAGATTGAATTTTTTCTCGACACTAAAAATGACTTTTTTCCAGTTTTTCATCCAGTGGACGTGATTACAAGCGAACTTTAGTCGCGCTGCTTTGTGTTTCTCCATTAAAGGTGGCCGTTGTTTTAATTTCCTCCGTTTAACGTGTTTGCTTTCTTGTAAAATGCGATGTACATTTCTTAAATTTGTTTTCACACCTGCTTCTTCGGCTAGTTGTTTTGCTGTGCCCTTGAAATTCGACGCAACACGGAAAATTGCACGTCCATCACGTTCGGAAGTGACGCTAGGTCTTCCATTTCCTTTTGTTTTTCGATGAGCACTTGGATTTTTGAAAACATTATATATCGCGCACCTACTTCTGTTTAATAATTTCGCAATTTTATTGATACTGTACTTTTCGGAGCGCAACAGAACGATTCGATCGACCTCACTTTCATCTAAATGCTTTCCACGACCCGTTATTTATCTTTCGTTTTAATAAATGTACTTATACTGTAAGAAAATCACAAGATTCAACGACTGAATACGTTCGCACTAGAAAATTTAATGGTAACAGTCACATGAGTGGAAAATAAGCCAAATGTCTTATACTTTTGTCGAAGCAATGTCAGTCCGTGTTCACATATCTTTCTCTAATTTTGCTATGGTATGCGATACAATCCTAAGATTTTGTGTGTTTACTTTGGAGATAGTATGTAGTATTCAAGATATAACAGAGTGTACATTTTCCACCTTTAAATATAAGAAATTTAAAAATATGCTAAGTATCTTGTTACGAGCCAGAGCCGCGAGTAGCAACGAGTGGCCGGCGAAGGGTTGTCACCCTAGGAATATGAGATCAGTTTGTTAGTAAGGTGCGCGGACGAACCCAATGCGAAATTGGGGAGCCGCTAGGATTGAAGACAGCGAGGACGAACCTGATGCGAAATCAGGGAGCCTCTAGGAATGGAGTCAAACGCAGACGAACCTGATGCGAAATCAGGGAGCTGCTAGGAATGGTGAAACTTCGTGAACGAACCCAATGCGAAATTGGGGAGTCACTAGGAAAGACGCGCAGACGAACCCAATGCGAAATCGGGGAGCTGCTAGGAGGTTGTAGAACAGCGCGGACGAACCCAATGCGAAATTGGGGAGCCGCTGGGAGGTTGGATAAGAGCACAGACGAACCTGAGGCGAAATCAGGGAGCTGTTAGGATGCGGACGAACCTGATGCGAAATCAGGGAGCCGCTAGGATGGTATAGGTTTCGTGGACGAACCCAATGCGAAATCGGGGAGCCACTAGGTAGGAAAAATCTCTGTTTAGACAATTGGTAAAGCGCGAACGAACCTGATGCGAAATCAGGGAGTCGCTAGGATAATTAGTAGACCTCGTAACTAATATAATTTGATTGATACAACCCGAGCGGTTAGGTTGTATCGTGTGGGAACGTTCAATTACTATAATTAGGATATTTGACAATGATAATGGGTTAAATAAACTTTCGCTGTAATTATCAAAGAACACACAAGTATATTCTAATTATAAATGTCTGTAATACAATTGTAATTGTCGCGAATGAAGTTAACTAGTGAAATAGAAGAAAGAAAGAAAAGAAGAATTGAAATAGAATTAGATAGTTACCTAACTATCTGCTCAGATTGACGCACTGGCAAATGCGGGGGTCTCGAGTCAAGTACAAAAGAAATGCCTAATAGATTTTATGCCGAACACGCGGAATCTATATGGTTAACGTTGTATCGAAGGGGAACTTTAGCCCGATCTAACTGCAAATTGACTCTAAGAGAATACAGCACGACGTGACTCGATTCGTGACTACGAAGGTACTAGCCCCCAAGAGCGAGAATCTAAGGGTTTATATACCCCTACAAATGAATGAAATTCTCTGTTCTTAATCTAATCATGCTTAGGGCTTAGGGCCAGACTAATAACTCTAATTTTTTGTCTACTCACAATTAAATCGGACCAGAGCTCGGTCCTCGTTAAAAGGTTCAACTGTGATATGAAAGGTTATCTAGGACGCTTCCTGACAGAGACGATATAGAAGAGATTCCTGTGAGAAGACGAACGGAATATATTCTCTATCCGTAACAGTCTTATTATTTTGTAGACGACTGTAAGTTGACGTTTATCAAACGATGTATCTTTACCTTTACGTGGCATTTTCACAACTAATACGTGCGATACGAAGTTCGAAATGAAACTAACTTTACCAGATACAGTAATTCTTCAATCGGTGTCCTGGGTCGCCTGTGCAATCGAAGTCTAGTGTCTACACACTCCACTGCCGGCCAACACTGCGCCGCGCCGCGCCGCCTGAGAGCAGCAAAAACCCCATATTTTCAAGTGTCTTGAAAAACGACATTTTTTATATTTTTGACTGGTAGGAGAGTAAATCAAAACGTTTCAAGAATGAATTAGTTCAGAATCCAAATTCACTTTGTTGTTGAACATCTCGAAGTCGGGCATGCTAAGCATACCTATATAGTTTTCAGAATAAATTCAAGCGCATGTTTGAAGAAACCGTATGCGCCTGTAAAAACAGTAATGTAAAAAATGTTTTTTTCTCTGGCTTCCTTCAAGTACGAAGACCCGGAATAAATCGCGAAAAATTTTTATTTTTATTTTTTTCGGGCAGTTTCACAGATAATGCTATTAAACGTGGAAAAGAGCAACGTTAATGAAGTTTGAAAGGCGATACCTCTCTTGCGCCAATGTGCACCAACGTGCTCATGGAAAAATAATGTTTGTAGATATCTAAGTAAACAATAAATGCAAGGTTCAATTGCGGTAACCTGCGGCTTAGTGTTTTATCTCATGAACTGTCGGTAAGAAACGCGTCAAAGAACGCCCCGCTTTCTGGAACATTTGACAGTACGTCGTGCATTATATTTGTGAGAAATAATCATCATCCAGGTTTAGGTTGGCAGTCCTGAGCCGGTTGGTACTGTTTATGTAACTGGATGTGTTTGAGCATATTTTGAATGGGTCTAATGGCTAAGCAAAAAAAAACCGTACTGACGAAGTTGAGCTGAGTGCGTGTGATATGGAAGCCTCGAGCATTTATCTATGAAACTGTCAAGTGCTAGTGCACCGCGATCATATTGTACACATCCGCAGTATAATTATCAATATATAATATATATAGTATCAAGCACATAATTTTAACAGGTTATGGAAAATCCAAATGAAAAGTATATTAGTGTGCAATGAATTATGGTCGTACGTTAATGGAAATAAAATAAAGACAGACGCAAACGCGGAAGAGTGGGACAGCAAGGACGAGAGAGCTCTGGCCTTTCTATTCTTAAGCGTGAATAAAAGTCAAATAAATAATATCAAGAGATGTGAAACCTCTAGAGCAGCGTGGGATACGTTAAGATATATACGAGTCGAAAGGCCCAGTGAGGAAAGCCATCCTGTAAAAAACATTGTACAAGATGAAGAAAGAGTCAAATGTTCCAATGGGGGAATATGTAAACAAATTTGTAAACGTTGCAGAAAAACTGGAAGAAGGAGGTATACAGATTCCCGGTGAGATATTTTCAATAATGTTATTAAATTACCTCCCAGCAGAATATGAAAGCTTCTGTACAGCTATAGAATCTAGGGATGATTTACCAACAATAGACATCCTAAAACTAAAATTAATTGAATTAGAAGCAAGGTTTGGAGAGAAAAGTTCACATAATCAAAGTGAAGAAAATAATGACGCACTCCTAACAAGAACCAAACCTAGAATTAGGACTGAAAACACACACAGTAAGTACAACAAAAATAAGTTTAATAAAATTGAAATAAAATGCACTGTGTGCGGCAAGAATGATCACAGAGCAGATGTATGCTGGTTCAAAAACAAGCATCATAGTCAATATACCAAAGAAAAAGCTATGAATGCCATTACGTTGAGTACTAATCCAACGATTCAAGATTTTAATGAATGGTGCTTGGACAGCGGTGCCACACGACACATGTGTAAGCACAGCAATAATTTTATTAATATGAACCAACATATAAACACTAATGTATATACAGCTGCTAAACAATATGTACAATGCAAGGGCATCGGTGACGTTAGATTAAACATTGCAAGTGACATAAATACAGTTGAGAGTATTAAACTTTGCGATGTCATGTATGTACCAAATTTAAGACTTGCTCTCAGTTCCACAAATTACAAAATATGGATATACTGTAAGCTTTAATAGAAACTATGCAGTCGTGAAACAAAAGGAAGGTAATATAGTGTTTAAAGCAATTCGCAGAGGAGAATTGTATGTCGTAAAAGAATCAGTGTATCATCAAGCAATGAATACTGAAATCAAAAGTCAAAACCATTTTAAACGATGGCATGAAAGGATGGGTCACCTCAACCAGAATGACCTGAGAAAACTGGAAAGTAAAAATATGGTAACAGGTTTGAAGTTGTTTGGTCCAATCAAGAACTTTGAATGTGAGGTATGTCATCTTGGGAAAATACACAAATCATCGTTCAAACGTTCCACAGAAAGAAGAACAGAAGCTTTGGGTTTAATACACACAGATATTTGTGGACCCATGAAAGTTAATTCACTAGGTGGTGCAAGATACTTCATCCCTTTTATCGACGATGCAACAAGATATGTATACAGAGATAACGATGCTAAAGAACAGGACCGAAGCATTGGATGCATTTAAAAATTACAAAGTCCGTGCTGAAAAGGAAACAGGAAAACAAATAAAAGGTATGAGATCTGACAATGCTAAAGAGTATATTTCGAAAAAATTCACACAATTTTTAGAGACGCATGGAATCAGGAGGCAATTAAGCGTGGAATATACGCCAGAACAGAACGGAGTGGCCGAACGAGCTAATAGGACACTTACCGAAATGGCGAGATGTATGATAATACAATCGGGAGTACCCGAGAGATTGTGGGCCGAAGTTATCAATACAGCTTGTTTTATTAGGAACAGATACCCAACTTCCACGTTAAATAATATGACTCTACTCGAAGCATACAGCAATAGAAAACCATACGTCGGATTCATGAAGACGTTTGGATGTAAAGCAATAGCATTGGAAAAGGGGCCTGGAATTGGAAAATTCCACCAAAAAGGTAGATCATATGTGATGGTCGGTTATTCAAATGAATCTAAGGCATACAGATTATGGTTAAGTGAAACAAATACGGTTGTAAAGAGACGTGATGTACGTTTTATGAAATATAGCGAAAACTCTGAATCGTTAAGAAATGAAAGTACAGTCTCATATACGGATTTGTCAATAAATGAAAACAAAAACAAAACTGTTACTGAAAAAGAAGATGAAGAAATACCTTTAAAAGAAGATGAAGAAATACCTTTGAAAGAAGATGAAGAAATACCTTTGGAAGAAGAAGAAGTACCTTCGGAAGAGGAAGAAATGATTTGGGAAGAAGAAGATACTCAAATAAGTAATCAAGGATCAGTCAAGAGAGGTCCTGGGAGACCTAAAATAATTAGGACAGGTAAACCTGGGAGGCCAAGGAAGCAATATCAAGAAGCTAAAGTTATGGAGCCGATGAATCCAAGTGAAATTAAAAATCGAACTGATAGAAGATTCTGACTAGAAGCTATGGTTGCAGAATACCAAACGTTAATGCAGAACAGAACATGGAAACTGGTTCCGAGGCCCAAAAATGAAAAAGTTTTATCAAATCGAAAAGTTTAAATAATCACAACGTATTACTATTGCACATCGCTGGATTCGGGAAAGTCTAGACAATCTTTCTCTGTAAAGAACAATACAAAATCTTATATAATAACATCACAATATTTGTTCAAAGTCGAAAAACATGTTTTTTTTTTCAAACTCAAATTTCTCAAAAACTGAGCGTGTAGGAGAAAAATTAAGGCCAGATTCGAAATCAGCGCTAAAAACTGTATAAGAAACATTTTTGTTGTTGGACAGTTTAATTTGCTCTGTCTTTTCCTATATTCGGCAGTTGCCAGTTAATTTCCTAATTTTGAACGCCTGTCTCTCGGTGCCTATTGGGTCAAAAAATACGTTTGAACAGTGGAAGTTGAAGGAAATTTAATGCTCTTTCCAAAAATGAAAAGAAAAAGTTCTTAGGACCCATAGTTTTTGAGTAATAGGCGAAAAACCAAAACAAGGTAATAAAAATCGTGGTTTTTACCCTCTCCCCAAGTTAGCACAGGGTCCTCGAGGTCGAAAACTCTGATAGGACACCCTAGAGTACCTCTAAATGACGTGTCAAAATTTCATTGAGTTCGGAATACTTTCCAGGTAGACGCCTTTTTTTCGACCTGCCGACTGGACTATATACGAAAATCTAATCTAGATCGTATTTGTTAAAGCCAAAGATAATAAGCTAGTAATTATAGTCACTTATGTAGACGATTTGTTAATTACATCAAACGATTTAAATCAGTTAATTAAAATTAAAAATGTATTAAAACAAAAATTTAGTATGAAAGATTTAGGTCCCGTTAACAGTATTTTAGGAATCAATGTTATCCGGAATGGTGATACCGGAGAAATAAAACTAAACCAAAGAAAGTATGTTTTAGACTTATTAGAAAAATTTACAATGCAAAATTGTAAACCAATATCAACTCCCATGGAACCTGGATTAAAATTACAAAAAGGGACGTCATTATCGGAGGAAGAGAGGGATCAAATGAGTCGCATCCCTTATAGAGAATTAGTTGGCGTATTAATATATTTAGCCAATGTCACTCGCCCCGACATATCATTTGTTGTAAGTACACTAAGTAGGTTTTGTTCAAATTACACTATGGGACACTGGAAATGTGCAAAAAGGGTATTAAGATACCTAAAAGGTACTCTGGACTACAGTATACGTTATAAACCTACGGGCGAAGAGTTAAAAGCTTACGTTGACTCCGATTGGGCAGGAGACATTAACGATAGAAGATCATGCTCCGGAAACGTATTAATTTTAGCAGGTGGACCAATAAGTTGGAAAGCTAAAAGGCAACCAACTGTGGCGCTTTCTACAATGGAAGCGGAATAGATGGCGCTCACCGAAGTATATATTGAAAGAGATCATATATTTAAGAAGACTTTTGAATTATATAAATCTCGGAAGCTTAGCGAAAAATCCGTCAAAAATTCTATGCAATAGTCAAAGTGCAATACAATTATGTAAAGATCCAGTGTATCATAATAGAAGTAAGCACATAGACATAAGACATCATTTTTGCAGAGAGGCCTACGAAAATGGTCAAATTAAAGTAACGTATATTAGTACCGAAAATATGTTGGCGGATGTACTAACGAAAGCATTGTATAAAGATAAAACAAGTCTACGTTGTTTACGTCAATAATTATTATATATAATAATTATATATTATATATATAAAAAGTGTAAGTTTTTATAGAACTAATTTTTTTCTGATCACTTTTTCCAAATGCTCTTTGTGTTGAAATATCCGCAATAATACTGAGAGTATTTCAACACAAAGAGCATTTTGAAAAAGTGATCAGAAAAAAATTTGTTCTATAAAAACTTACACTTTTGTTGTTTATAAAGTTCCAAGAGCCAAATTGCAAAAAAGGGCTCTGTGCGGGACCCCACATTAATGCAGAGAATATTTCAATACAAAGAGCATAAAAAAATTCGCTAAATGCAGGCCGACCGGGTTTTTCGGAAAATTAAGCTGATCCATATTCTCTGTCAGTGTCTTTCCTGCGAAAAACGTATCTGTTTCTCTGTCTTCGTTAGTTCATCTCGAGTGGCGCTGTGAATGTTACTATTTTCGCTCCGGTGCAGCCTTAAAGGTATAGACTAGCTCGAGCGAGAATGTGGTGGCACACCCACACACCGCTAGACACTGTATACGTACACGAGGTTGGAAGGGTCCGGCTTCTGACGTTTCACGTCTCGCTAATGCACATTTGGGGGCCCCTACGTAGACACAATCGCTAGATAAAAGATCAATCTAGGAAGTTTGTATCCCAAGTTGGCTTACTTTCGCGTTTCCGAGGCTTCATTTGCATTATTCGGCTGCATTTGCGGAGTCGTGGCTACGCGACAGTTCTGCCGTCTATCGTAGCTGTCAAATGAAATGCCACGACAGCCCACATGATGCCGAATAATGCAAATTACCCCTTGAAAACCCAAAGTAAGCCAACTTGGGATACAACCCCCTAGATTGATCTTTTATCTAGCGATTGTGACTACGCAGGGGCCCCACATGTTCATTAGCGAGACATGGAACGTCAGAAGCCGGACCCTTGAAACCCTCGTCTAGAAAGGCTTGGTTCTGTGAAATTACAGTTCCCGCGCTACGAGCGCTGATGTCATTTTCTGATCATTGAACCGCTGTATCGGTAAAACAGGACGAGAAAAAAGATAAACCAGTGTCGGTGAGCTCCAGGGAGAGTGTGTGGCACATACTCACCGCTCGGGCAGCGTGTACGTATGCCTAATCGGATTGCAAGGATTCAGGATGCTCTAAATTAACTACTTCTCCAAGCAATATCTTGTTTCTCGTCCTCTGTTTTACCGATACAGTGACTCAATGATCAGAAACAGACATCAGCGCTCGTAGCGGGGGAACTGTAATTTCACAGAACCAAACCTTTCTAGACGAGGATTGCAAGATGGCATTCGAGAAATCACGTCTCGCTAATGGACATTTGGGGCCCCTACGTAGTCACAATCGCTAGATAAAAGATCAATCTAGGGGGTTGTATCCCAAGTTGGCTTACTTTTGCGTTTTCAAGGTGTAATTTGCATTATTCGGCATCATGTGGGCTGTCGTGGCATTTCATTTGACAGCTACGATAGACGGCAGAACTGTCGCACAGCCACGAAAACGCAAAAGTAAGCCAATTTGGGATACAAGCCCCCTATATTGATCTTTTATTTAGCGATTGTGACTACGTAGGGGCCCCAAATGTGCATTAGCGAGACGTGAAACGTCAGAAGCCGGACCCTTGCAACCTCGTGTACGTATACAATGTCTAGCGGTGTGTGAGTGTGCCACCACACTCTCGCTCGAGCTAGTCTACACCCTTTTAAACACGGACTGTCGATGAAAACATATGTCTACGATTTGACCGTGTCGATGACAACATAGTGTCGATGAAAGTTACTGTCGGTCAAATCGTGTCGATGAAAACAGTGTCGGTGAAATGGGTTGTCGACGAACCAAGGATAACCCCTGCTTTTTACAAAAGGAATTCCATGTCATGAAATTATATGTACTGTGTATAGTGCAGTGTTTCTTACTACCCTAATTAATGATTCTTATCAGGAGATTAAGTCTCTTTTTTATAATCTTTTTAAACGCCTAGAATGCCCATTCAGTCCCCCACCGTGCGGTGTTACAAAAACTTTAAAAAATGGTGGCAGGCAGGATAGTACATAGTAGCAGCTGATTTTTATCAGAATAGTAATACATATCAATAGTTTTTATCAGTATAGTTTGAACTTATAATACAAAAACAAAAGATGGTGTTCGTTGAGCTTTGCTACAATAGTTCTGCTTGATTAAAGTCAACTAAACGGCATAGAAAACTGGTATTTAAACAATGTCTAAAAATTATTGCAAAGGACTTTATTAAGGAATTTTGCGAACATTTATTTACATAAATGTTATATAAATACATAAATACATTTACTTACACAGTTACATATACAGGTTGGAGAAATTGAAATTAGGACTATTTTTCGTGGGTGAAAAATTCTCAGAAAATTATTTATTGTCGTTTATACATTATAGTTTAATATCCAGAAGGTTCTGCTGCTGTAGAACAAAAATTATAGTGCATAGAAAAGAAAAACCCTGACGCGAGCGGACCCGAACGCTCCTCTTATCTCCAAAAAATAACAAATAATCTTCTGAGATTTAGTTCTGACTAAGGATCAAAAATATATCGAAACCCAAACGAAAATGCTATAAGTGTAAGAATCATATATGCAAAAAGCATTCTATAAATGTTGTATCCTGTCATTCATTACAATATAGAATATTCATTAAAATGAAATGAGTAAAGAAAAGTATGGACTCGAGGAGCCTCCCGTTGGGAGTCCGCGTGAAGAATCGAAGCTTGGGAGTGCTAGGGTTAATATAGAAAATCGTTCATAGAAGCTTAAAGATTCTTATTTATTGATCGACATAATTTTTTTCATAATTACGGTTCGAAGTTTTTACGTATTGATTTCTATGTTAAATGAATTAATATGGGTATAATTAGGGTCAGTAAACACATTCCCAAAGAAGAATATATGAATGTTGTATTTATTTTCTGACAAAAAGAAATAGTAGAACCAGAAGATCTAAGAAACAGCACGGACCCGAGGGTTTTCCTTAGACTAAGACTTAACTGTAGTAATATTTCCAGCTCGAGGAGGTAATCGAGTCTGTTCCAACAAAATCAGAAGGAAAAAATATGGATATTGCGTTGCAAGACGGAACACTTAAAAAGCTGGGATGTATTGTGAGATGCAAGATTTTTCGTCAAATCATAATTCCTTTTGTAACGTATATTTATATTGTTTTTTATAATATTTTCATTGTTCGTTTACTACTATGTTAGTCATATTTCACGGAAAGCGCTTCCTGACCGAGTGTAAGTTTTTGTCTTTCCTTTACCTCTAAAGCAGAAATATCTCATGTTTTTTGCCAGCTAGGTTTCACGCAATTATGCCGCAACACTAACATCATAACGAGTTGCCTACACTTCCGGCGACATTCAATTTTGTGTAATTAGGCGCTCTGTGTCGTACAAAATTTCCTGTCTAAAAGGCAGTATTAGAAATTATGCGTATTTAAGATTTAAAATGTGTATCCGATTATGCAAATAAAACGTAGAAGTGTGTTGTCTTTTAATACATTCACGAGCAAAGTGCAAAAACTGAAAAAATAAAAAAAAATACTATACATAACAAATGCAAATAGAAATACAACATAAAATATGTATTGAGACAATTTCAAAATTCATTATTTCAACATAAAGTATAGGTATTATACCGGATATTTCACACCTAACTTGACCACCTTGAATATCTTTGTTGTTTTTAAAGATACGTCAAATGTCTGAAGGACAAAGTTGAATGGTAAAATGTGGCTCATACGATACTAAACAAATTTTTGTTTTTATGTAATTTTTTTAGAGATATGAAGATCACCTTATATGTATATGTCGAAAAGTTAGTAGTTCAGGAGATATTTCATTTTAAATAACTCTAAAACACACATCATTACTGTCGTACTAAGACGTTAGCGTTTACTTACTTGTGTAACGTCTTAATACGACCGTAATGGTATTTTAGAGTTATGTAAATTGAAATATCTCCTGAACTACTAACTTTTCGACATACTTAGATTAGTACTTTTTTATAACAAATGTCCAGCTGCATCGATTGATGTATTAAAAAAAACCTGATTCCATTTTAAAAAATGAAGGTTTCACATCTCTAAAAAAATTACACAAAAACAAAATTTTTTTTAGTATTGTATGAGCCCCATTTTACCATTTAACTTTGTCCTTCAGACATTTTACGTATCTTTAAAAACAACGAAGATATTCAAGGTGGTCAAGTTAGGTGAAATACCCGGTATATGACATTGATTATCTCACATTACCTAATTTCATATATGGTGATTGTGATATTGTTTTCCAACTCGTTAATTGTACTTGATTTATGACAGATCCAGTTTTTAAAAAAAGCTCAAAGAGAAGGCAAACTAACACTAAAATTACACGATCTTACTCAGTAACCAATTAAGGTCTCCTTAATTAAAACAAGTTTGAACAGGATTTCAAAGTTTATAATAAAGTTCAGCGAACTCTATATGTTGCTGCACTGTATACATACAGGGTGTTTCGTTTATCTGATAACGGAAACATCTTGTGACGCACTGAAGTTACGAAAAATATTTGTTTACAAAAATTGTTCGATATGACGGGTACAATCATATAGTCTAATTTTTATGAAGACAAGGATGGTAGGGAGGCGGGATTTCAAAGTCAAATGAAGTTTTTTTAATGGAATGTCCTATTTCTTATACCGTAGATCGAGAGAGTATCAAATTCTGAGTATAAAAGTGTTGATCTTCATATGTCCTAAACCTAATAATTAACGAGATATTATCCAAAGACGAAAGATTATTATTTCGATAATATCTCGTAAAAGTTGTTAAACTGAAAGTTGAGAAACTGTGTAAACGAATCTCCTCGAGGCTCTTACAACCAGGGACCCTAACTGTTATAACCAAAATGAAAAAGTCATGGAATAAGAAGTATCGATGATAGAAATTTATTTCGATAGTTCGTAACAGTTATCAATGAGAGAAATTTATTTTGATCGTTCATAACAGTTATCGATACCATAAATTTATTTCGGTAGCTCGTAACAGTTATCGTTGAGAGAAATTTATTTCGATCACTCATAACAGTTATCGATGAGAGAAATTTATTTCGATCACTCATAACAGTTATTAATCAGAGAAATTTATTTCGATCGCTCATAACGGTTACACTGTTCAACAGCAAATTTGTTCCCAATATACTGTTGGGTCCTTCTTATAGAGTTTTTTTGCGCTGATTCCGAATCTGTCCTTAATTTTTTCTCTATACGCACAGTTTTTGAGGAACATGGCTTTGAAAAAAAAAACATATTTTTCAACTTTAAACAAATATTGTGATGTTATTATAAAAGATATTGAATTGTTCTCTACAGCAAAAGATTCCTTGGACTTTCCAGAATTCAGTGATACATAATATTAATACATTATGATTGTTTAAACATGTTTAAACTATCATTAAAGACGGAGAGACACCACTTTTGCACCAATTTTTGAGGATATTTTTGAACTTATCTCAAAAAATAAGGATCCAGCGGAAAATCAAACTATACTTATCTTGAGAAACCCCCATTTGAGATTTGAAATGTGGACGTTTTTTTCGAACCAGAAAGCAAAATATCTTCGCCCGACATGAGTTCTCGCCAGTGGCGCTCACCACTAGAACGGTCGTTCGCCGCTCCGTATGCCGTCGCTGTGCCGTATCCCGTCCCCAGCGCCACTGGCGTCAACTCATGTCGGGCGAAGATATTTTGCTTCTTTTGCAAACCTCAAATGGGGGTATCTCAAGATAAAAGTCTGCTCTATCGCGTGGTATAGTTTGATTTTCCGCTGGACCCTTATTTTTTGAGATAAATTAAAAAATATCCTCAAAAATTGGTGCAAAAGTGGTGTATTTCCGTCTTTAATGATAGTTTAAACATGTTTAAACAATCATAATGTATTAATTTTATACATCACTGGATTCGGGAAAGTCTAAGAAATATTTTGCTGTAAAGAACAATTCAATATCTTTTATAATAACATCACAATATTTGTTTAAAGTTGAAAAATGTGTTTTTTTTTTCAAAGTCATGTTCCTCAAAAACTGTGCGTATAGGGAAAAAATTGAGGACAGATTCGGAATCAGCGCAAAAAACTCTATAAGAGCGATCGAAATAAATTTCTCTCATTGATAACTGTTATGAGTGATCGAAATAAATTTCTCTCATCGATAATTCTTATGAGTGATCAAAATAAATTGCTTTCAACGATAACTGTTATGAGCGATCGAAATAAATTTCTCTCATTGATAACTGTTACTTGTAACCAAAAAGTATAAAAATCGATATTTTTTAACCATTTTGTTCTTCGATGTTTTTTCTTTATATTTTGTGTAGATTATCGTAAATATGAATAATAATGAACTTTTTATTAATGATTTTTATCGTGGAAAATTTTAGAATAACTGTTATTTTTGGTCCCTGCTTACAACTATAGAGGATTTACTGTATATCATAAAACCTCCACGGTCACTCCCAGCATCTCCGGAACAGCGCGCCTCGAGCGCAAGGAATGGTAGGGGTGTGCTGGCCCAAGTAAGCAACCGGATTGGGCAGCGATTGTCATCGACGCTGCCCAATTAGTGTATTTTTGAGTCAAGCCCTGCGGAGTTTTCCTTAAGAATCTCGGAAAACACAGAAGGTAGAAGCTCAGAAGAGTTAGTAGCCTTCTCTGAATAAAGTCTAACAAGCAGACCCCGCATATCGCTACGCCCGGATCGCAACGAATATTTGTGTGAACGTAGCTTAGACACCCTCATGAACTATCCAATTGGTTTTAGCCGCCAACGCGTACCCGTTTTCGAGCTAATCGATATTGAAATGCGACATGTGCGTTATATTCCATGAGTGAAAACTTCTTGTCACAGTGGTCGGTGGCCGAGCAGGTTGAGCGAATATCTACCACGAGATTGGCCGGGGCTCGCGTCCCGTGTCCGGCATTTTTTTAAAATATTTTTTTTCACTTTTTTTTTTATTTTTCTACGTGCTACACATTATTTCTAATATAATAAATGACAAGTAATCTAGTTTTACGATGAACAAGATATATATTTGATAAAAATCTAACATAGTCGTTGTGGTAAGTATTATAACGCAAATTATTTTGCTGTGTATTCCTTCACGCTGTACGAAAGAGAGTTCTGTAACGGTTTTAACCATAAAACGAGATATGCCTGCGTGGGCCTACCGCCAACGATTGTCTTAACGATGCTGCTTTTCGAAGCAATTTTGCATTCGCAAAGCATTCTTGTGTAAGGCTGGTATAAGTGAGACCAAGGCGATTACTAACGATAAATTATATAGAATGGCTATTGACAATGAGGCATTTAGCCAAAATACGAAGACTCCAATAAATTATCATAAAACAGTATCATTTCAACTTCAGTATCTTTTTTGTACGTTATTGCAAAAACTTCGGAAAAGAAACAAAAAAATTTCCCCGCACGGAAACATATCTTATCCATCGTAAAACTAGATTACTTGTCATTTATTATATTATAAATAATGTGTATCACGTAAAAAAATAAAAAAGAAAGTGAAAAAAGATATTTTTTAAAAAATGCCGGACACGGGACGCGAACCCCGACCAATCAAAATAATAATGTACATGTCGCATTTCAATATTATATATCGATTATCTCGAAAACGGGTACGCGTTGGCGACTAAAACCAATTGCATAGTTCATGAGGGTGTCTAAGCTACGTTCACACAAAAATTCGTTCCGATCCGGATGTAGCGATACGCGGGGTCTCCTTGTGAGTCAACTCGAACTGGTACAATTTATTTCACAAACACGTATTAACCATTTTTTTACGGATGAGGAGGAAAATGCTAATACGCACACCCGAGAAGGGGTAGTGTGGGACTCGAGATGGTTTTATGGTAAAGAGGGGGGGCCAAAAGTAAAACGCTCAAAAACTCTCAACTGTTACGTAGAATCGCCTTTTCATCGATAACGACCACCCCTGACTAGTAGATCGATCACCCTGAAAGATTGCCCGGGCTATAAAAAGCAGGGTCTGGAGATCGAACGCAGTGGATATTTGCAATCCATAGCGGGCCGAGGGCCGGAACCGCCAATTATGAAACCAGCGTAATCAGCCGGTGTGCGTTCAGGAAGCGGGGAGTGCCGATCACTCCTCCCCGGCCGAATATTTACTACTACTACTACTACTACTAGTGTGGGACTCGGGCCGCGGTTGGTCGGCGTACCCATACCCACTGAAAACCTCAACCTTACCTGGGACAGCCAATGGGCTGTCCTCTACTATCCTTCTCCAATTATCCCCGGAAGGCGAGTCCCCGCTGCCCGCATTTCTCCCACCGCCCCCCCCCCCCAAAATTGAGTCTTTTCCACTCCTGTTCTTGTCTCATTGACACGTATTAACCTAATTTGTTTCAAAATCAGCATATACGTCATTAACATTTTACGTTATACAAAAGGGGACCCAGCTCCGATGACGTTGGCCTTGAAATATGTTGTCAATGTTAACATTCTGAACAACTTTTTCCTATACATATACCCGTCGCTCGGTCTTAGTTTCAGAGACATTTGCAAACAAACTTTAAATAAATCGGGATTACGAGTACAGTTCATTCTGCAGGTGTTAATACACAGGATACTGAAAAATAAAATATTAATATCTTGAATCAATTGTTTATTGTCATATTCTCATATTAAATATAACATTATATCAGGCGTGAGCACGGGTGGAGCTCCTCAAACGCCTGCTTCCCCCACCAAGCTTCCTTTCGGTGGCGCTCTTCGCGGTTCCGATGCTCGAGGCCTGCGCACTGCTTGCAACGGACGAAGCGTGTCCTTCCTTCATAGTGTTACGTCCTAAGGTGGACGTTTTCAAGACGTTATAGTTTAACCTGCATTCACCGGCTTCAGTTCGGGTAATTGAGGATTTGGATAGTTGAAATCGAAGTTAGTTAACTCTTTAAAAATGATTTGAAGTTTTGATTTAAGTAAAACTGAATAGAGTATATAGTGGCGCAGCCAGGGGGGGGAGCCAGGGGGGGAGCCAGGGGGTCAAGTCCCTGCCCCCCCAAGAAAAAAATGTTTAGCTTCCAAAATTAAAATCGCGGAATAGCCCTGGGTACCGTTGATAGATATTTTGGCTGAAAGAAAAGGCTGGGTTCAATTCGCCCCCCCTCCAAGATTACATCCTGGGTGCGCCACTGAGAGTATACTTTAAGTATCAAATTTCGGATACATTGAGTTATTATGATCTCGTTGTAATTGTAAATTACAAAATTATTAGTTTTCGCCATTGGAGCTGTTCAATACAATCGCTTCGCACGCCTTAGAATGATGCGGTGGTGTTTATTTTCCAGTGTTGAAGTTGTTGGTTATCACGCCAATAAACTTCACTTTTGACCACACACACACGATTGCTCCAGCGAGTGTACAGTAGTTATACACGCTTTCACGAACTTAACTGAATCCTTTTCAATACTGACTTTAAACTGATTCCTTATGTTGACTGACTAACCGAACGTACTTCATGAAAATCTTGACTGTCAACTGAGCTCCTGATGAGGAGCCATCCCTTTTATAGATCGATCAATCCTTTGTCCTTAATCTTCATAGATGAGTGCAGTGTGGCCAGATGAGGTTGAAACGACCTCATTCCCTCTCCACCTTTTTCCCCTTCCACTATCCTATTCCACTACATGAGCACACTCCAGCGTCCCCCACTAAGACTGGTCGCGCAGTCGCGCAACTGTGTGCTCTGGTCATCAGAGAGGGGGTATTTGTATTTCTCCTCGATTACCCCTGTCTGGACCCCTGTCATGACCAGAGCAGTTGCGCGACCAATCTACGGTCTTAGTGGGGGACGTTGGAGTGTGCGCATTGCTAGAATAGGGTAGTGGAAGGGGAAAGTAGGGGACTCGGGAGCTCCGTTTCGAGCACAATCTGGAAACACTGCTCTGGACACACTGGGTGAGTGTATATTCGCCAATTCCTCGTAATCGCTTTTCTTCTTAAACGTCTGCATTTTAACCGGATGTTGGTTTTCGATTTGTGGTTATCATCCTCTTCGCCAGATCATATTACTCTGCACATCCTCCTAGATCGGGGGAACAATCCATTGCTCATCGATTCCTTTGTCCATTTCTTTTACGTAGAGTCTTTCCTAGTCTCCTCTGGACTATCTTCACATTCTTCAGTGATAAATAGGCTCCAACGGATGCTTTTAATGATTCGCTCGCATAATATTTTGAATTATCTCATTTGTTTAATACAATAGATTTCGCTGTATTCTTAATTCTCACAGTTAAGGTTTAAATTCAAAATGAGTTATAAGTTTGAAATAAATCACATGGGATAGCGATTCTTTGTAGTCAACTGCGAAATATATCTTATGAGCTTTCCTTGGTTCTATCGCACGCAATTTGGTATAATATACGATAGTTTAACATTAACTATCAATTATAATATTTGATACATATTTTATTTCTCGTACAACATTATTAGAGCAAGTATAAAAAGAAATTCATAAAATGTATATTATACATTATTGGTTTCATCAATTAATATTACTGGCTGAACCACTGGCCGTGACAATAGTAACGACGGATGCTGGTGGAGCACAGTGGGCGCTACGGTGGAGACAGTCTTGTCTCAATTGAGACAAAAATGCCCATATCTGCATTATATTATAGAATTTACAAAAAAGTGGAAGTGCTGTTGGTTTGAATTAGCTTCTTTTCGAGCGATCAACTTTGACGAGATTCTCACATTCAACAATATTAAATAATATATTATAATAAAATGTTATATTGTTCAATGTGAGAATCTTTTTCTCAGATACACCGGGTGTATCTAATAATGATTAGTTGGTTGGGGGCTAGGTCCGGGTGGGGGGCGGCTTGGAAATCTACATTCTACGTGTCGACTCACTACATAGTAACATGGCGGCGCTCTTTACTGTCAAAAACACTGTAAATCGCTCAATTTTAAACGCTCATAACTTTTAAACCATTCGAACTTGGATTTTTGAGATGAGCTCGTCCAAATCTATTGGATAACATAAAAAGGCAAAAATTTCTTGTGTCGTCAAGCGAAACTATACCCTTTAGCTTTACGATTTTCGCAAATACCTCGGCAACTAAGCCCGAGCGACGGGTACATGTATAGGAAAAAGTTGTTCAGAATGTTGACCTTGACAACATATTCCAAGGGCAACGCGATCGGAGCTTGGTCTCCTTTTGTAAATATTTACCTTAAGTTCTTTTAACCCGAAATAAAATTCTATGTTTTTGTTATCGGTATTTAGTCACGTTTTGCTTTTCGATTTAGGAAATTATGAACTGCAAAGAAATTCTAATCACACTATGGCTGTAACATAAATCGTAAGGTAAGACATTGACATTTCCATACTTAATGTTTCTGTTATATTTACTGTTTTGGCGTGAATCGGAAAAAGGGTTTATTATAAAAAAGTTTATTAACTATATATACAATCTGTTGCCGGTTGAATTAACTTTGGGCAACTATTTCACGGAACTAGTAAACTGTAGCGGTGTTACAAAGTTGAACGGATGTGTATAACGTAGTTTTTGTATCAGATGTTTTTGTATCGCAAATTCGGGTTTTCGGACGAGATCGCGTATGATTCCGGGCGAGATTACGAATATTTCTCTTCCAGATGAGACTTAGAAATGCTCTGACGATGTTCAGAAACATTCTGAAGAAGCTCAGAACGTTGTTGAGAACACGATGTTCGCTCCACGAGATGCCGATGTTCTCTCCATGAGGTTACGAATTATTCTGTCTCTGCTCCGGGGTCCGATCGCTTGGTCATCTCGTTGGTGCTAAATTCTTCGAGCGGATAGGCCCGTTTTGTTTAGAAGAATCATCCCTATTCGTTGGTTGACTTGAGGGAGGAGGATCTTCCGGACAGCCTTCACCGGTGGAGGAGGAAGTCCCTACCCTCAGGTCAATCGTGGAAAATTCGAGAAAAATGTAAATGAACAGGGACCCCGGCGCAGCGCGACGAGAAAGGCCCAAGTGGCCTGCACATGGGAGTACTGTTTATGGTCCCTTGTCCCGAGCGAACGGACGGCCATCAGGCTGGAACCTTGGGTCTGGGACCTTAGGTACCTCTCAAGATTCTAATTAACTAAAAGAACATCGTTTTGGTAAAAACCAGATGGCCCAAAGGAAGATGACCCTCACGGATCTTGAGGATGACAAAGACGTGAGAGCCAGGCGTGACCGTTATAATCTTTCCGACGATAACTTAAAGACTACGGTAAAAAAACGTGGTAAATTAAAAAAAACGATTGCCGCGCGAATGGCAAATGTCTAACTTTCGGATATTAGAAATAACGTACATATAAAGACGCGATGAATTCGATGTCGCGAAACCGAACATTTACCATAGAAGCCTATTTACCTAGAAGCCAAACCGAAAAAAGAAAACGAATGAGTTTCGTAAGATTGACTTTACGTATTTACGAGTAATTTAGACTTTCTTACTAGCGAATTGACTTGTTACGAAGTTTCCCAG
>CM052311.1:16034083-16096699 GCA_028455605.1 Lasioglossum malachurum
AAGGTCAAGGACAATTTTGCGGCAACTTTTTTTTACAGATCTTCACCGATCTGAAAATATAGAATACGCCTATGGTAGCCAAGACCAAACATTTTTTAACACCCTGTACATCTCCCTTGCGTTTTTTCGTATATCTTTCAGTTTCGTTATTTTTGTTGTTGTTATTGTTATTTGTTGTTGTTAGTGTTTTATTTGTTACGTTATCACTTTATACTTGAAAACGTTATAACAAAATCTTCCAATATTTACTGCCTGTTATATATTTTGTTTTTTATTTTTATTTTGCTGTAAACCCAAAGTAAAATATTAGGTCGTAACACAAATACGTTTAGATATAAGTATTCTATTTACATTTTTTACAAGTTATTAGTTTTATAAAACAGTGAAATCATACTGTTGCATTTAAATTCATCAGAAGTGGCTTCTTATTTATCACAGACATTGTATATTAGTAATAAGTCATAAACAAATTCTTATAATTGGAAAATGTTCATACATGCAGCCGAACGTTCCTATTTAATACTTTGATTTTGATCTCTGTTATTTCTTTTGTTTCATTTATATTTTTATGTTATTATATTTTTATTAAAATAATTAACAATAATATGAAGCAGTGTTGTTATTTATAAATTGAAACCTTATACTGAACCAAAGAATAATTCTTTCCCGTCAGAATATATCTGAATCTACAAAAAGTAAATTAGTAAATTATATTTACATTCTTTTTGTCCATAATTAAAAATGACGTCTTCTTTGATAATATCTACTGTCTCTCTACTTGTTTAATCATTCTGTTACATAGATCCATTACTAACCTTGTTGTATTGTACATTTAATTATAAATAAAAATTATAATTATAAATAAAATTGTAAATAAAAAAAAGTGTATTGTTTAATTAACAAAAACCAACTAAATTTTGTAAAAAGTTAATAATTATTCATATTTTATACACAACTCTGTAAACATATTAATTGATAAATATAGAAAAATGGGCGATTTAGACTTTTGTCCAGCTAGAAAGGCCATTCGTCACACTGTGGGGCGTTTGAACTGTCCCGACGACCGCGACTCTCCGCGTCGCGTTAGTAGTGGTGAACTGTACCGGCGCGTTGCGACTCTCTGCGTCTCTTTCTTTCACATACGCTGTCCTTCCTTGCGCCCGAAACTTTCATCGTCAATTAAACCACTAAATACAGTTGAAATTATATCGTGTTTGGTATCATTTTGCATCAGAAAAATGCCACGAATATGTTAGTCAAAGTCCCATAAAAAAATAACGAAAAATAAAGAAGTTTTGTAATTGGATTAGTTATGTTTACACTTCTCGGCAACCGAGACGTCTCAAGATTCGCTGTCCTTTCTACGTTCGGCGCAGTCGACGCAGCTACAAAAAATTAGTATCCGGTCCCGATCTATGTATGTCACAGTACAGAACCGAGAATCGGCTTAGATTCGGATTTCACTGTAACAAAAGTAGTAAATAATAATAAATAATAAACGACTCGTCAATATAATAAATGCACTGCAACCACTGTAAACAATTTCGACTGATTATCTAACTTAACTGACACAATCTTGAGATTGCTACTTTGGTATTAGCCTGTCACGTTGTTTGACGAAACGTAAGCGACTGTAAATGTATAGCGCAGATAATTTCGCGGTGTTCCTAAAAACTGCTTTTACAATATTTAAAAATATCTAAAAAGTCAAAGTGCATGCAGCTCGCTAATATTCGAACATTTCTCGTCGCTGTACATATAGGCAGTAATGAAACGAATGGATCCTGTAACGTCCATTGTAATCGACTTTCGAGCAAATAGACAAGGCAGTACGAAAAAAAACCCTTTGTAATGAATTTCTTTGTGGCCGGCAGTTGTAGCGTAAACTCAACTTTTGGAGCTACATTCAGCAATTAAAATTTAAAGCAGCCTTGGAGAACGCGACATTTACCCTTTTATCACTAAAGGTGACTGAAGTCATTCAACGTCAAACACTCACTGTGTATTGAAGTCGACTATAGTCGCTCACCTTTGTGCACCTCGTGCACCTTACAGCTGACTAGGTATAGTTAACTATCTCATCATTCCAAAACTGCAGGGTGGCTTACCAAGCTACGAAGGTTTGATTGTTTCAATACGTAGTTTTTCATCATTTGCCACATATTAATTTGCTAATGTTTAACTACACCGCCAATATACTGCGAAAAAGTATTAGGTTGTTGCATATGAAATGTCAGTCAAACTGTAGTACAATTATTTCCTCTCCGATTTCGATGATTTTTGGATATGTTCTGAAACTCAACATTTTGAACAACTTTTTCCTATACATACATATACAGTGACTCCTACTAACATTCGGATACTCCTGTTACGTCCTAAGGCACGTTTAAAAAGAGGAAATTTTAATTTAAAGATTTGGATAGAGAGAATAAAACGCAGTTTTGAACCTACCTGCATTCATCGGCTTCGGTTCGGATAGTTGAGGATTTCTTAAGACTAATTGACCTTGTTTGTGGATTTGGATAGTTGAAATCGAAGTTGGGTAACTCTCTTAATAATGATTTGGAGTTTCGATTGAAATTTAAACAAACAAAATATATTCTATGCAATAAATTTCGGATACATAGAGTTATTAGGACCCTATTATAATTTGTTAGTATTTACTGTAAAGCAGGCTTCGCTCGAGGGAAATGAACACATGGTCAAACGTTTCGCAACCAAAATGATGATTTTGATGATGATGATGGTGATATACTCCGACGGGTTAACACGCCTTCACTAACCGATTACTGAACTTTAAACTTTGAAGAATCTGACGACTGATCTGAATTTGAATACAGACTGATCTGAATTTGAACATACACTGAGCTGACTTTGATGAACAATGACGGCGACCGACTGATGAAGAGCCATCCCTTTTATAGATTGGTCAATCCATTGTTCTAGGCTTAATCTTCATGGGGTGAACGCATCCTAATCGCATTTCTTCTTAATTTGTTGTTTGCATTTTGACCGGATGTTTAATCTTTGATTCGTTTTTATCATCCTCTTGGCTAGATCATATTGGTCTGCACATCCTCCTAGATCGGGAGTCACCAACAGTAGTGTGTGTATCTTAGTTTCCTCTGGACTATCTTTATATACTTCAGTGATGAACAAGTTTCAACGGATGTTTCGTTTAATTATTCGCTCGCATATTCTATTTCGGATTATCTCAATTGTTTAATGAAATAGATTTCGCTGTATTCTTAATTTGTTCAATGAAGATTTAAATTCAAGATGAGTCTTTCTTAAGTCTATATCGCTCGCAATATGGTATAATATACGATAGTTTAATATATATTAATGATTAATTATAGTATTTGATATTTTACTTCCCGTACAACATTATTAGAGCATACAAAAAGAATTTCGGAAAAATGTATGATTATTGATAATGATTGATTTTATCAATTATTATTAACGACTGAACCACTGGACGTGACACTCTTAAAAACACGATAACTTTTTAAATATTGGACTGTACGATTTGAACATTTTTGAGAAGGTAGAACAATTAGTTCATTACATGATATAAAATTAAATTTTTTTAAAAAGTTGCAGTCAGGCGAAATTGTACAGAAAATACTAAAAGATGTATTTTACAACTTTTCTATGTGGGCCTACACCGAAAATTTAGAAAATATGTTTCGTAGATCTGTGTCAATCATACATGCACTATGAAAGTTTCATCGAAATTGGTTGATGGTGCAAAAAAACAACAATCATCGTGAAAAACTGCAGTTTTTACCATCATTAAAGTTTGTAGCTCAATGCAATGTTGACCGATTTTTATTAAATTTTCAGAATATGTTAAATTAATACAGATCTAAGAAATGTGTTTTCTAAATTTTCCATATAAGCTCACATAAACAACTTTCAAAATACAACTTTTAGTATTTTCTCTGCAATTCCAACGACTTGCAATAGTTAATGTCCGGCTCCCGAAAGTATGATACTCTGGCACGTCATCGTAAAAAAAGGCAAGAAAAGAATTTGTTTACATTTTTCGACATTATAATGTTGATTATTAAGGTTGAAAAAATTGTTGGTAAACCTTTCATTTAGGGAAGGCAGCTCCGATGACCTTCACCTTGACATATATTGTGGAGGATGATATTCTGAACAACTTTTGTCATTGTCTCATGTCATATTCGCGAAAAACTATTGCTAATACTGTATTGAATTTTCCGTATTCTTCCACGCTCCGTGGCAACGTAAACCAACGCAAAATACCACACACACCCACCCAGTGTTTCTAAAAAGAAGGTTCTCACTTTATTCAATATATAATCAACTGAGACCAATACAGCATACATGTATTATCCAACACACGATACCACAAGCGAAAATACCACACCCACCCAGTGTTTCACACGCACCCAGTGTTTATGAGACAAAGATTCTCCAATTAAACAATATAAAATCAACTAAAACCAATACCAATTTGTTTTACAATCAAATGCGATAATATAATACATGTATGCTGTATTGGTTAGTTGATTTTATATTGTATAATGTGAGAACCTTCTTTTTAGAAACACTTGTGGTATGGTCGCTTCTTATCTCCACAACGTGTTACAAACAAAAAATAAACAGATGCGGCCCCGGGACAGGTTTACGTTGCCATTGAGTGTGCACGAATACAATACAGTATTAGCAATAGTTTTTTGCAATTATCTCGGAAACTAAAGCCGAGCACCGGGTATATGTAATGACAAAAATTGTTCAGAATGTTGTTGTTAATAACATATGTCAAGGTGAAGGTCATCGGAGCTGCTTCCCCTAAACGAAAGGTTTACCAAATTGTTTTATAACAGCCCAATCATTCCTGAATAAAACAAAAAACATATGGATCAAGGCCTGTAATTTTTAATCAAATTCTGAACCGGGGAAATGATTACTTCACATATCCACCCCCCCCTAGTTTTACATGCAACACAACATATGTCATTCAGAACAAAATCGTCAACGGCGACGTCAAAAAATTATCGATTTGGCATGGATTGACCCATTGACGTAAACCAAATTTTAACAATAACTTTCCTTGGTATAAACAATTTTGCGGCATGTTTCTTTTACAATCGTCCACCAATCGGAGGTATAGATTCCGTTACTTTTAGGGGTTTACTTTTTATACACTCTGTACAATAATGAACCTGTAGATGGTAGTATTATATCTTGATCAAAAAGCTTCATATAACATACATATTTTAAAATCGGCCATTTCATATGCAACTGCAACATCATAATAACACATAGTGCACTTGAGTGAAAAGTTTATAGGGTCAGTCTCGTGTAAACGGTACAAAATTGAACAAATTTCTTAAGTTTGGGGTTATATTTTTTGTAAGTACTCTTCCGTCATACAGAACAATTTCTTGTACAGTTCTATTCACTTGCTTCTTGGTTCTATCCAGTGTTGGGCAATAAATAAATTTATTTAAATAAAAATTTAATTAACAAGATATTTGTTATTTGGATATTCAAATAAAAAGCAAAAATAATTATTTATTATTTGAGTAAGTCTATAAAAATGAATTATTTAATATAATAAAGTTAATTGTTATTTACAAATACACAATTTCAATTATTATTTGTATTGACAAATAATAAATTAAATTGTATTTTTGTATAGCCAGGTAGGCCCTCCGAACAGGTCCGACCACTGGCGGTATACCTGAAAAGTGAAAAGGTTGCTATAACAGACAAAATACAAAATAAAAGAAATAAGAGAAGACCAAAAACTATTTATTTGATTTCCATCTGAATCCAAAAAATAAATAATCTTTTATTTGCAAATAAGAAATAACGAATAGATCACTTTTAGAATTATATAAATTACTTTTATTTAAATAAAAAGTTTAATTATTATTTGCCATTAAAATCACACACACACACACACGTTTAGTTATTATTTAAAATAAAATTTGCCCAACACTAGTTCTATCTGGCCCGCAAAATGCACGTTTAAAACTATTAGGTTGTCCCAAAAGTTTCTTTCTTTCGCTATTGCGTACATCTAATATTGATACATCACACAAATATTAGGTTAGGTTAACAAAGACCTAACCCAGTCCGTTTTAATATCAAGTAATTAAAAGTTAATAAACAGATGATCACGTTGTTTGTATATACTTTTGTGATGTAACATTATTAAATGTACGCGTTGCAAAAGAAACTTTTGGGTCTCAACCTAATAGTACTTTGCTGGCATAGAGAGATTATACTTAGATGGACTTAGTGGACTAAAACAAAAAATCAAAATAATTCTTAATGAGTACGCGTTCATCTTTATTACCCTTACCAAAAGAAATAATTTATCTAGAAAATTGGCGAAATTACAAATGCTTGAATTGCATATTCTGGAATTCCGTTCTGCTTTCGGTAAATATTTTAGTTAAAAAATGATATGATAGATTTTAATGCAAAAATATAATGTTGTACAAGTCCTAGTTGATATTTGTATTCGGAGAAAACAGCTTATTACACGTTATCTATCCCACCCTGTATAACTTCAGAAAACTTGTACTTTTGTCAGTACGGAATGCATTTTCACTAGGAATGATTCTTCAAAATTTTTTACAAATTTATCGAAACACATACATATGTATAAAATTGCGTGAACAAATTAATTTCACTTCATAATTTTAAGCTGAACAACATGGAATATTATATGTGAATTTTATTGAATTTCAGGTACGTGCGTGCTTTATCCGGTGTTTGTAAGTAAACAAATTATTGCATATTGTTTTTTTTTGTTATTGTTATTTTCGAAGTAATAATTATTACACACAAATAAAGGTATAAGATTGCATGCATAGAATTATTGATTACCTTTCTTATTATACAGCTTACATATTTCTAGCAAAAAGAACGTGAACGTTTACATTATTTGCGGTATGCGTTATGTTTATAACGTATTATAAATCACTGTGTAAATAACTAGAAAAAGAGTTACAATGATTCGTGACAATTGTTTAATGTACATCAATATAATATTAGAAAGCTATCAGCACAGTAAATTTTTGTAGATGAAATAGAGAAAAGAAATAAGACAATGAAGAAATAAATATCCCTTTTCATAAAGTTTGTTTATAAAGTTCCTTTTTTTCATATTTGTACAGGAATTTTTATTCTTTTTCATAATTCTGTTAAAAAATTGTAATTTGAAAGAAAATTCTTTATATGCATTACAAATTATTTGATTAAAAAGTGTGATAAAAATATATTTATATTCGCGAACATATTCTACAATATTTGTTTGATTGAATCTATTTAGCTGTTCAAAAGAGAGAAATTCTTATTTCTATTCTTACGTTCTATGTTCTTCTTAAGGATATGTTCTAACAAGATCAATTTTCTTAGCTTTCACTATGTCATTCAACTTGGAATTTTGAAAATTTTATGCAGTGGCTAATATACCATTGTTATGTATAATGCTTGTCTATGTACACGAATCGTGATGAAGATGAGGAATACATGGCGCGAATAGAGCAGTATGTATCAGTCACTGTCCAATACGTCTTCATTAACATTACGGACGGTATCGACCGCTTTTACGATAGATGGATACTATTATCTTCACTTTACACCTGCATTACTGTAAGTTTTCTCACACACACAGCATTCGCGTTCACATATGGCTTAAAACAAATTTTTCAAACATACCGCAGCATCTTATGCGTTCGATCTAGTTGCCTTTCGTTCAAAAAAATTATTCGATTGCCCCATGATTGATACATGACCACATGGATAAAATATTGCTACAGTACAGTCTCATTCTAAGTCAATATGTACTCGGTTCTGTGTTGTGACATAGATCGGAACAGGACACTATTTTTTTGTGGCTTCGCCAACAGCTCCGACCGTAGAAAAGGACAGCATGTAAACACGGACTGTGCCGTCGAATGCGCAACAAAAAGTAGCGTATCGCGCGGGCGCGGTGAGAGAATACTAGTGCAATACTGAAACTTCTTTATTTTTTACTTAATTTTAATGAAATTTTACCAATATATTTGTGACATTTTTCTGGTTAAAATGACACCAAACAAAATACAATTTTGCCCAATTTACTGTACATGTAAAGCATACCTTACAATTTACCATATATTTAACATATGCTATAATGTTTAAATAATTAACTTAACATCTCGACAATTATGTTCTCAAAGAATTAGACTAGAATTTTGCAAATTAACAGAGCTACAGCCCGTTGGGTGTTTTTAAACGACTATGTATTTACAATGTTGTACAACAAGAAAATTGAAAATAAAAAAGTTAGCATCGGATTGGTATTTTAAACAATACAATAACATCTGAATTTTTGCCGACCGTCGCGGTCGCTATTTCTCTTCCTTTTTACCACGTTTATATTAGCTCGCTTTCTTGTTTATCTGTTTGTTCGGTACAAATCTTGCAATTGATTTTGAACTAACTTCCCGATGAGCTAGAGACTTGAAATTTTAAACATACCTCAGAACTGGTACGTATTATTTTTTATTATGTACTATAATAATGTTTGTTTACCAAGCGAAAGAACAGTTACACCGAGATTCTCCGTCGAACCTTCACGGTCGCAATACCGTCTGAAATTTACTACATGTCTTTGTTATAATCTCATCAAAATGTTTAACATCGATTGAAAAATTTCACACACAAAAGACTAAAAAGCAGAAAATAATTATTTAAATAAAAATAAATTTTTAAAAAATACCACGTTTTTATAAAATGGACTAAAAAGTATAAAATAATTTAAATAAAAATAAATTTCTAATAAAATAATTTAAATAAAAATAAATTTTTAAAAACGGACTAAAAAGTATATATATATATATAAAATAATTTTTCCTAGCCCCATACGGGTTTCTGTAACCCCATACAGATTGTGAATTTTGAATAGCTATGAAAATACTAGTAAGATTTAAAACGAAAAACGTGGGGCGCTTGCCTTAATTGATAATTGATGCATGAATAGTTCACCTAAGTCACTAACAATTTTATTGCACTGCAAATGATATGAACTGTTGTGTTAGTTTTCTCAATGGCAGGTACTCTCTACACTCCTTACTATTATCTTGCGCACCACGTTTTTCGTTTTAAATTTTACAAGTATTTTCATAGCTATTAAAAATTTACAATCTGTATGGGGTTAGGAAAAATTATATATATATATTATTTTATACTTTTTAGTCCGTTTTAAAAACGTGGTATTTTTTAAAAATTTATTTTTATTTAAATAATTATTTTCACTCGCTATATCCTCTTCTATGTCCTAAAGTTATTCTTAAATGACTAACGTAAATCACTAAATACAGTTCAAATTATATCGTGTTTAGTGTGATTTCAATCAGAAAAATGGCACAAATAAGTTAGTGAAAGTCCCATAAAAAAATGACGATGTTTTCCCCAGTGGACTATAAAGTTAGTTTTTTTTCATATAGATTTTTTTTAAATTTTGTATGAATTTTATGTTTTTGTTTAGTGTAATGGTAATAAATTGACTTTTTCTAGTTCTGACACTTTTGTATAACCTCCCGCTAGCCATCACGTTTATTCTTTTATGAAGAGGGACGCATTATTTTTAGTAGCCCACGGGCGCCGAATATCTTAGGACGGCCCTGCCCGACAGTTCCTTTGAGACTTTCGTTTGTCGCAATGAGTACTGCACGATGAAATAAAACACAATTTTGCCCTTGGAATTCATTGTTAAGGTCAATTTTACGGTCCATCTTTGTAGTAAATCTCCAACGATCCAGAGCTGCAGAATTACGCTACAGTGGTCACGACATATCATTTTGAAACACCCTGTACTTGTCAGAGTTCGACATTCCTTCAGAGCCCGTTTATAAAAATGTGTGAATGTAAACGGTAATCATTTCGAACAATTAGGAAATACTGGTATTCTGTTCTCATATTTTAAATCCTATACGTTACGTCTGTCTGTCACCCAAATAAAAAATAAATGACCTTGAGTTATTATAGTTACTGAATTCCTAATGAAAGGGACTATCATCATAGGTGTTTAAAAAGGGATGTTATTCGTTTTGCAGTTAAAATTCACCCTTTTGCAAATCCAATTCAATCTTACGCAAATCAATTTCATCTTTTTGTAAATCAATTTCATCTTTTCGCAAATCAATTTCCTCCATTAAGAATATTTAATATTAATTATTTATTTATTTAAATTGTGAGAATTATATATATTTATGTAAGCACACACGTGAACAGCGTCATTACTGCGAGGGAAACATAAGACTCAATACTCTTCAATAGATACATATGGTATGTACTTTCAGGTGTAAAATTATTAATCAGAAAATGGCTACCATGGATATGCATATCTACACACTGTTGTCATGCATTAAAAAGTTAACGAATTGGTAATTACTTTTAAAGAAGTATTTGATGTACATCTTTGCAATAAATAAAATTTCAAATTTCTTAACAATTAATTTACATTTGATTGGATTTTTTAAATAAAAACTTACTTAAAAATACTTTATTTGTCAAAGGGTAAAATATTGATTTGCAAAAGGGTGAAATTAATATGTCCAATACGGAGAAATTATTTGCAAAATGGTGAAATTGTATGTTACTCTGAAACGTGTAAGTAATCTAATCTGAAAGCTTTTCATCAAAATCATTTAGAAAAACAATTAAAAATGAAGTTAGAGATTACAAGATCAATTGAATTACAAGATGAACTACACATGGTTAAAGATTGTAAGAATCTGCGGCATTCAGAGATTTGCTTCCAATTTGCTTCCAACAATTTCAGACTAATGAATCTGTTACTTAATCCTTTGCACTCGGAGCTATTTTAACGCGAGAATCAAACATTTCTTTCGAAATAGAATAATACCATTCTATTATACATACATATACAGTAATCGCGGAAAACCTGTCGATTGAAACTTGTCGAACGCCTACCCACTCCACTGCCAGCCAACGTCGCGCCGAGACGCACGGCGGCGATGATTGATCTCGGCTCAGGTACATCGGTGTGAACACCACTACATTGACTCGAGTGAATCGAATTTTAAAACTTCTTAATTTTCACTATTTTTTTATGGGACTTTCACTAACTTATTTCTGGCATTTCTCTGATTAAAATGACACCAAACACGATATAATTTCAACTGTATTTAGTGGTTTAATCGACGATCGAAGTTTCTCTTCGTATCTCATTCCGTCCTTCTCTATGTTCGGCTCTCTATTGAAGTCTCGCTCGGCGCGATCGACGTAGAAACGCAGTCAAAATAATTATTTAAATAAAAATAAATTTTTAAAAAATACCACGTTTTTAAAACGGACTAAAAAGTATAAAATATATATATATATATATATATATATATAATTTTTCCTAGCCCTATACGGTTTCCTAACCCCATGGTATAGAATAGCAAAACGTAACAGTATAAATATATTATACGTTTATTCGTATATTCGTGACAAACTTTTCACATGACTCTCTCTCACTTCCCGCGCATACTGTGGAAATATGTTTCGGAACTTTGTATGTAAAACAATGATCCATCCAATATACATAGTATGTTCTGCAGTCTATTGATTGTTTTTGTTTCGAAACGATAAGCGAGGAAAATCGTATGTTCAGATTATGGAAATCGCCACGGTGACATTAACTCGCTGTTCAAATTGGCGTGGGTTTTAACATTTCTATTGAATTCTTGCACGTCGAGTCGGTATAACTCGAAAATCAATATTCAATTACTAATTAGGGGGTGTAATTGAATTTGCCATCGGTTACACGTTAATTACACGCACGTGTATACAGGTAGCACGCGTTCGAAAGCGCAATCAACTGTGACGAACAGGCTCGAAAATAATTGCGAGATCGACGCGAAACTGTCGCACATTTTTACAACGAATTAAATGAGTCTATATTCGAGATTTATAGTAAATACGGGATAAAAGTTGGATAAAGCTGTGCGCTGTAATGCATCGTATGTTCCATGCTTCACGTTCGATCGCTTTGTGATTCGTCTGGATACGCGGACGTGTAGCCGAATTGCTTCCGATTGATTAACGTTTCATTGATTGTGCTGCCAGATTAAAATACAATTTACGGTCCAATCGGAGAGCTTATGCAAACCTGATATTTACGAGTTCTTCTGGGAACGCGACCGTGTCCCGATGAAAAAGTCTGCGACTCCTTGCAATCTGATTTCGTCGACACGACGGGAACGGTGAAGCACATTCTCTCTTGGACGTAGACGAATAGGTACACTCCGCGACAAAAAGATAGCATATTATACAGATAAATGGTTGTTTAGCTTTTCAAGTATAATAATATATCACATTGTTTGTGACCTGAATACCGGGTAATAAGAATAAAAAATTATTTCAATATGCTTCTATGCATTTATTACGAGAAGAAACAATTTTATATATTACAATTATATATATTTAATATTTTAATTGTATTAACAAGAATAATTCAAACCTATAATTGGACATATTAAAGTAAAGCCTACACCGGGACAAATTGAATTTATATATAATCTGCAACAGGCACTATAGTGCTCCAAGCACTACGGCCGCCATGGGGAGCGAGACGCGCGGCTGGTAGGAGTGGAGGTATTCCTTGAGAATGCCTCCGATCGAGCAAAAAGCCTATGCCTGATCTATAACATGAAACTTTATTAAATGTTTAATGATGCACACATGTGTGTATATATTATTATTGTATATTAAATTCTGCCCTGTTTAATGCACATTTTCTGTTGCAAAGCAAGCATTCCAAGGGACAATACTTCTTTCTCCATATTCTTTTCTCTTCTATAATTTCATCTTTATTATCATTATTTGCTTCAGACCTTATTTTTTATATTTATCATTGGTTTTTAACTTTATATCTTTAATTTGTTGTGTAATTATATTTTTTCTTTCGTGAAAATTATTATTGATTTCTTCTTTTTTAATTTTGTTTCTCTTTTTTCAAGATCTTTCTTCTGTCTTCGACAGTACAGTTGCTGGTCCTTCGTTAGCATCCACCGAACTTAAATTTTTAATTCTAGAATGCGTGCTTTTTGGAATCTTAAATTGACCCACTGTATTGAGAGCTTATACGTGTACGATGGATTCAACAGAATGAGATTCTTGATATCGGTTCAATTGTTTATTTTTATTCAATATTCTATTTTCCTTCAATCTGTCATTTTAACTAATAACTTTTTTATAATTGTACCAAATGACCTGATTTTTTCTAATCAATTAGAAGCATTGGTTTAAGAAATTATATGCACAAAAGATTTTCCAAAAATTATAATTTACTAGGATACATGAGAAAATAAAAAAGGCATTTTTTTCAACTTTTTTATTTGGGCCCTTAATGAAAATTTAAAATATATGTTTTGTAGATCTATGTTAGTTATACACATGCTGAAAATTTAATCGAAATCGGTCGACGCAGGAAAAAACGACACGCATCGAAAGATGTACGATTCTGTGGATTTTAAGCAGAAATTGATCAAAAGTCGTATAAAACGATTTCGATTAAATTTTCAGCATGTGTATAACTAACATAGATCTACAAAAGATATATTTTAAATTTTCATTTTAAGGGCCCAAATAAAAAAATTTTTTAAAATCCCTTTTTTATTTTTGCATGTAACCTTGTAAACTATAATTTTTTGAAAATCTTTTTTGCATATCATTTCTTAAACCAATGCTTCTAATTGATTATAAAAATCAATGTTTGGTAGAATTATAAAAAAGTTATTAGAGTTTTAAAAAGGTGTACGAACGCGTTGTACACCCACTGTATATTTCACAGCAGTCCTAAACTTGGACATCTAATATTTGAATTAATAATTATTATTTAATTTTAAAGTTAAAAAGTTTTATTGCCAATTTATTTTAAAATATCAATATTATTATGCCTGATAATTACTTTTTGTCTAAATGCTTAAATTATATCTTCTTTTTTTCTAGTAAAAGTACAAACTATAAATGCACACGATTCGCATGTGAATAGACTATTTTGTATACTGTTTTCAGATGAACTTTGAATTTATTTTTAAATTTCAATTGATGTCTTAATGAAATAATATTCACACCTACTTGTAGCTAAGGCCTCAGAATATATAATATAATTATTGATTTTACTATGAAAATTCAATTGTCCAGATTTAGGTATCACTTTTGGATTGTCCACACTCTCTTAGGGCACTTCACCTTACTGATTTGGTTAAATGGACCCAGCAATTTTCTATAATATTTAAATCTGGAGTAAAATATTCTTTTACAATCTTCGCGCGGTATGTACACTTGCATTATCTTGCTGATAAATAAAGTTGGTGCCCGCAATTTTTATAGCATGTCTCTTCAATTGTTCGTCGATTAAACTAATGTACTTTGCGCCATTCAATATTTTCCACTTATAAACTTAATTTCCGTGTTTCCATAATACTCAATTCCCGCCCACACCATTACTGCACCACCACCGAATTGTCGACTGCATAAAATTTTTTGTTCTTTACGCAAATCGTGGAAATAATAACGGTAGCCATCCGGTTCATCCAACGTAAATCTCTTCTCATCGCCAAAGATAACTTTCCGCCATTTTTTCTTCCAATGAACATACTGTACTCAGAAAATTGTAAACGAGCTTCTTTATGTTGCTTAGTAGGCGGTGGTTTATGCATTAATTTTTGGCGTTGTATGTATTCACATTCTTTTATAATACATTGTGGATTCCGTATCTTAGTATATACTCCAGCTTTTGCTGCAATTTCTCTTGCAGTAGCAGCAGAATTTGATGCAGTTCTTAAAATTGCACGCCGCGCCGTTGACGATCAGTTGTCACTCTTGGACGACTTGCGCTCTTTTCTTTCATATTCGCGATTTTAGCACTGGAACAATCTTTTTTACAAATTTTGAATTGATAATATTTCAGCACCAATCTTTTACCGCGACCCATCGTTGAAAATTTCACAATATTTCAATTCCAGGACACTCACAATATTGAGTACTTGTCGACCTGAACACTTTGACGTTCTGACGCTAACTGGAAACATACCAATTTGACATTGTGTTATCATTTTGACGTAGCAGTCAACACTACTGTTTACGTTTTCGGCTTAACCGTAAACCTACAGACAGAAAACAAGCATTTACCCTGCACAGATACAACCTATTACTAACTATATAAGCAGTGATATACATATGATACGAAAACTGTAGTTATGCAACTATATTTGCGAAAATTAACAGTGTGCTTTCTTTTTGTCGCGGAGTGTATACACTCCGGAAAGAGATAGCTCACACCAAGATTTACATGATTTTATTTTATTTTCACATTGCAACTGAAAGTTTCTGTATGCATTATATGCTTAATAAGATATACAGCATATTTCACATATTTTTTATGATAGGAAAAGGATTAGAGAAAAGGGGTGTACTTCCGAATGCGACAATCCTCCGATTTTGCTGAAATTTTAGCCAAAGCTTATCCTTCATTAGAGAAGGAAGTCCCTAAAGAGATTTTTAGCGACAAAGCTTCGTTCGCCCCCAGCCCACTTCAAAGTTTTGACAGTTCTTACTAAATATTTTCGAAAATATTGATTTTAGAGAAAAAAAGTTTCAAACAAAAATGTAGCTCATAAAAAGCTCTGCAAAAAAGGTTATATACATTTTTTACGTAAACCTATTATTTTGGCTGTTATATCCAACATAACTCGGCGGGGGTCACACACACACACACACACACACACACACACACACACACACACACACAAATTAACTTCGTCAAAAGTTTTTTTAAATTTATGTTTCATTAAATGTGCGAAAAATGTTTAATTTAAAGGTTACATATATTTATTTAACGTAAACAAAGGTTTGGGGGTACTTCTGAGGGGATCTATGCTCTGTGTGCGCTGAAGTTTTGGGAATAGATAATCATAGTTTTTTTATTTACTTCCGTAAATAATGGGAATTTTGAAAAATACTTCGAATAAAAATTGTAGACCTCATCAAAATACACAATTTTTGTTCTATTGATTTTTGTCATAAAGATAATACTTTCTGAGAAAAATGATAGCTGATTATTCACTTATACGCAGCCACCCTTGGTTTCAATGGTCGCATGATTTATCCATTACTATTTAGTTCAAATTTTGTATGACGGCTATATAGAATGCAAAAATTATGCCATCAGAATTAGTTTGGATTAGGCGGTGGTGTCGCAGACGAAAATCCAGGTTATATGAGTTATATGAAGTAGTTAAAAACTACTGTCTTTATGACAAAAATCAATACGACATAAAATGTGTATTTCAGTGAGCCCTACAACTTTTATTTGAAGTATTTTTCAAAATTACCATTATTTACGGAAAGAAATGGAAAAATTGTGGTTTTTTGAAAAATTTTTATGGTTTTTTAATGGTTTCCGTCATTACAATAAAATTTGCGCGCCAATTTTCATTATCATATTCGTAATCAGCGCGTCAAAGTAAGTAAGAGTCCAGAGTATAAAAGAAATCGGAGGGTTGTCGTTTTCGGAAGTTTAGTTGAGAAAAGAAGAGTATTCGATTTGAAAGAACAAATGTTGTGATGGACGAAAATATTGTCTCACAAGGACACTTTTTTCGAGATTTCAATGTCATGGAGGTTTTGTTAAATGGGACTACACATTTTCATTATCGTAACTTTTTTACTTTTTATCGTACTTTTATACGATCAATGACATGACATGTGTACGTATATATATTTAACTATTAAAATTACGTTTCTAGTTATTATAAAAGTAGAAATCAGATTTTACATGTGTAATGAAATTAATATATATTAACTTGAAAATTAAATGTAGCTTCCGACCTAGTAATACTTCCATTGTATTGGGTTGTCCGGAAAGTTCGTGCCATTTTTTTAAGGAAAATTGAAACGCTGCATATTTAAATTTTGGTATACATTTATTAAATTATATAGGTGTCATTCTGTTCAACCACCTTTCTCCATCTTTTAGGCAACTTGAAAGTTCTGTCCTTTCAGAACCTCTCAGCTTTTCTATATGATTTTTGATCTCGACCAAAAAATTGAAGTTTTTTCCATTAAGGGAATTTTTTGTAATGGTCGAAATAGGTGTAAATCTGAGTGCGCGAGGTCTGGTGAATATAGTGGATGGGGTAGAACATCCCAACGAGAACAACCCATCCTACAACTTTTGTTGTTGTGTTTTAATCTGATCTTCATGTGTGGTGGAAGACCTACCCGGACCTTCTTGATCTTCAAGGTTGAAATCACCAGCTTTAAACCTAGCAAATCACTGCCGCACAGTTCTTTCAGCTGCAGCATCTTCGCCATAAACAGCGCATATCTTGTTTGGCTCTTGTGTGTCATTTTTGCCTTTCCAGTAAAAGAAAAGCATTAAATGCCTATAATGCACTTTGTTTGCTTCCCTATTCAAAGGTGTATGAAACTGTCAAAAATAAATGTATCGTAACCAAAATTTTTTTCAAATATGCCTGATGTACCGTCTTTTAGAATATGTACGCATGTCATTTGTTTTCAATCATTCTGATATATTCAGACCTGTCCTTTTACCACCTACCGAAAATCGGCACGAACTTTCCGGACAACCCAATATACCAGGCCTGGGCATTTTTGTCTCAATTGAGACAAGACCGTCCCCACCGTAGCGCCCAGTGTCCCCCACCAGCATCCGCCGTTACTATGAAGGAAGGACGCACTTCGTCCGTCGCAAGCAATGCGCATGCCTCGTGCATCGAAGCCGCGAGGAGCGCCACTGAAAGGAAGCTTGGTGGGGGACACTGGGCGCTACGGTGGGGACGGTCTTGTCTCAATTGAGACAAAAATGCCCAGGCCTGCAATATACAGTCCGCGACAATACTATAAGACATCAGTTAAAACGAAATAGTTGTGTTATATGAAAGAACTTCATCGTCTTTCATACAGACTGTTATTAGTTACTTCTGGAGACGTCGTTTAACGCAGTGTTTTCGTTAGTATTTCTAAGAATTTGAAAGTAACACCAACTTACCTTTTATTAACTGCGACAAAACTATAAGACAGATAATATTTTTGTAAAAAATTAACACGTACAGCTTCTTTTTATCGGTTATTAATATTTTGTGTTGCCAGCTATATTTTTTGTGACATGTAACATTCTTTTTAGAATAGATTTATACAAGTTTTTAATCGTTTTTCGCTTAATTTCCTTCCATACCATTTTAACGCAGTTTTTCAATTGTTCTACAGTACTAAACTGGTTTCCTTTAGAATAATCCTCCCTGGCTAGTATTCTCCAAAGGTTCCCAATGATATTTAAGTCGGGAGATCTCGCTGGCCATGATATAACGTCTATTTCCTTATTTTTAAAGTAGGCCTGTACTATCTTTGCCGAATGCACAGATGCAGTGTCTTGTAGGAAAATGAATTTTTTTCCTGCTGTTTATTTTTTGTGGAAATAAATTCAATTTCAGTTCTTCCATGATATCCTGTAGCCTTCAAATCATTATTTCTACTCCACTCATTTGTCGCCTTTGCAGTGTCAATTCCTCTTTTCTTATATAAATCGTGAAAATAATAACTTAGATTATCAGGGGGGGGCCATTTAAAGTAAACCGTTTATCATCAGAAAAAATTACTTTCCTCCATTTCTTACGTCAATGCATGCGTTGTTCTGCAAACTCTAATCTGGCTTCTTTATAACGGTTAGTTAGCGGCGGTCTTTTCAAAATTTTACGTCGTTTTAAACTATTTGAAGCCTTTATTATTCGTTGTGATATCCTGACACTCTCTTGTTTTCACGCCAGTTTCTGTCGCAATTTGTAGTACCGTTAATGTAGAGTTCGATACATGTCGTAAAATATTCCGTGTGTCTTGTGCAGTTGTCAACTTTGGACGGTCTCCTGGATTCTTTTTACCATAGTCTTCACTATTTTTTAAATAATTATAAACTACACAACGCTATTGATAATTGATAATTTTAATCTCTGTTCCATTTAATTTTTTTTCTCGTGGCATTTTGTATAAACACAAATATTGCAAGTTGATTCATATTTTTCAGGGGGTTTACTTAAATTATTTACTTCAATTACTGACACTTTAGAAAAATATTTCATTGATGTGTTTTGTCGCAGAACTGTCGGTTCGCGAATGCTTCGGATCGTTGTCCGCCAAACTAATTTTGGACAGCTAGTTCAAATGATATAATGATACAAAGACGCAAAAGACAATTTCTCGGTTCGCATGAATATAAAATACGTCAAAAGAAGCGTTTCGTCCCGGACCTGCTAGTGGACTCGTCAGTAAGGCTGATTTAGCAGGTCCTGGCTTATACGCGCGCAGATTTGAATAAACAATAATCCGTATTTGTGATTAGATCGAGACTAAATTATGACGCTCGCGGATCTGATGAATGATGCGATTCCGTACGCGAAGGATCTCGACTGATGCGAGTCCGTTTGTCGGGTGTCCTGATCGCTGGACAACGAAATACTGTAATGCACGTTTACAAATATTACGAATGATTGACCCGAGGACTGGAGATTATTACGGCGCGGCGTTCGAGTGTAAAACTGAACTGGCGAACGCAGTCTTAACGCGATGTCCGCTGGGTTTTCGGTGAGGAAATAAGATGCATTGATTGGTTCCTGCAGAAGGTTGCATTTTCCAATCAGAACACTTTTGACGATTTGGACCTCGTTCCTATAGCCTTGAATGAGGCCCTGGTAAGGAGGAGTGGGGCGATATCTAAACTCGGGCGACGACGGGTTCCGGTAATTCGACACCGTACTTTACGGCCACGGGTGGTCTCTCGGAGGGACGAGATTTATGACTCTTGCATTGTCTAAAGTATAAAAAAAATAAAACACTACGCAAATGCCTCGACTGGTCGCCAAATGCTAATAGTTTACTTAATCCTCGAAGAGGATTTTTAGTCATGAACGCACCATAAATATTATTCGAAAGAAAACCGTTTGTATGGTTCCTACGCGACGGAACAGGTGATCTTTTCGCTTTCACTGTTTGCGGGGAACTGTCTTATAGATCCGTCGCGGCTAACAAGAGGTCAAGCTTGTGTAGCTTTCAAGTTCATAAACATTCTAACGAAAATAGTGCGTGGAACGACGTCCCCAGAAGTAAATAATAACACTCTGCATGAAAGACGATGAAATTCTTTCATATAATACATAATTATTATTGTCGCGGACTGTATAATTATTTTCGGTAATTATTTACTTTAGGGGCTTCCTCACCGATTTTGATGACGTTGAAATATGTTGTCAAGGTCATCATTCTGAACAACTTTTTCCTATACATGTTACCGCCGCTCGATTTTAGTTTTCGAGATATTTGCAAAAAAATTTCGCTAATACTGGATTGAATTTTTCGTTTTTCTGCACGCTCTGCGGCAACGTAAGGCTGTCCCGGCGCGGCATTTGTTTACATTTTGCTTCTACACACGCTGTGGAGATGAGAGAAAACAGGGTCTCACTCACATAATATATATTATATATTATATATCACATATATTAGACATTATATATGAAGAAGCTAAGTTGTTGGGGTTCGAAATCCAAATAGACACAAGTTCGCGGGAACGTGCCTTATTCAATCGATGTGATCTTTACACTACAAATCTCAAGAGCTTCTTGGCTCTCCGTTTCTGGTACATCTATTTATGTTAATCTTGAAAGGCGGATCCTAACTCTAAACTGCACTGATTGGGCAGTTGATAACAATTGCTGCCAATCAGGTAGTTTTCTCGGGTGGAACACATCCACCATTCCTTGCGCTCGAAGCGCGCTTTTTCGGGAATGCTGAAATGACCGTGAGGGTCTTTTTATGATATAGCGGGATTTTCCTCCAGGTCCGCGAGGTATTTACCGTGGCCTTGCGTGAGCCCCTCGGACCTCGGTCAGCGCGATCATTCGGAAACTCGGGGGTTTACGATACCAGCATTTGCTATTGAGGCCGGAAACGAAAGATTCTACCGAACGGGACGTGCATTATCTACAACATCTAAGTTGTACTCGTTAAAAACGGTTTCCTCAAAAATAGCTTTACTGTTGCTTGCCTCGCAAACCGTCCCGACCATTTGCACGCATGTTTTATTGTACATATTATACATTATATATCATAGGTTATACATTGTACATTATATATTATATTTATATATTGTATATTATATATTATATAATATATATACTAAAAAAAATATTATATAATATTATTGATTTCAATTTCAAATCTAACCCAAACCTACTCCGATCACTTTTCGAGATGTTGAAATTTTTATTTATAATATTATATATTATTATATTATTATATATTATTATTCTATATTTTATATTTTATATATATATATATATATCACACGTTGCCACGGACCGTCCAAGAATGCACAAAATTCAATACAGTATTAGCAACAGTTTTTTGAAAATATCTCGAAAACTACAATCGAGCGGCGGCGGCAACATGTATAGAAAAAAGTTGTTCAGAATGATGACCTTGACAACATATGTGAAGATCATCAAAATCGGTGAGGAAGCCCTTAAAGTAAATAATTACCTTATTTTCATTTTATGAAAATGAAATTGTGTGTGTGTGTGTGTGATATAATACCTCATACAATACTTACACGTGTAGTAATATTGATCAGATACCAACATATTTAGTAATGTAAGCAACATTGTGAATAATGAGAAAACAATTTTTAGTAATGAGTCATTACTAATGACTCTCTGAGTCACCCTCGACTGCTGAAGGTTAATTTCTAAATGGAAATACGGGAGAGAGTATATTTCTACAGCAGATTATATCGAGGAATTTTATTTCCTCCGTCACTTGGCACTTCAGGTTCACGTCCCTCAATAAATTAATACTGCTAGTGCAGTAACAAGCTCGGTTTTTATACTGGTATTGCTACGGGTCAGTAGCGAAGCCGTAAGGAAAGACAACCCCCATTAACCCACGAATCTCTTTTTACAGCTTCCCTATTCTTCGTTAAAGTCAAATTATTCCCAGCTTTTTCATTTCATCGTCGCAGTTCCGTCGTCATTTTTCTTTCCGTTCATCACAAGTTCCCTCGTTGCAACTATCCATTCAACGAGACTTTCACCTTCTTCAAATTAATTTATATGTAATCTAAACCAGCACCGACGTAATACTGACAACGAGTAAATCAATCTACTATAATTATAGTGACTGGAATCCGTAGTATACGTTCCAGCACGTTTACAAACTCGGAACAAGACACCCCATTAATGTAACAATGTTTGAATCCATGTATACAGCGTATTCCACTAGCCGTGCTGCACCCCACGACGAAACTGTAACACATTACAGTAATACAGTGAACCACGAAAGTATTTGTGAACGCACTTTAAAACAGTATAACTATTTTATGATCGGACCAAACGACCAGACTATTTTTTAGCAATTAGGAGAATTGATTAACCAAATGACATGCAGAAAAGACTTTGAAAAAATTGCAATTACTAAGAATTACATGAAAAAGTAGAAGATTCACCACTTTTTTATTAGAGCCCGTAATGAAAATTTAAAATATGCGTTTTGAAGGTGTTTATTAGTTATACACATGCTGGAAATTTCATCGAAATCGGTTGACGCAGAAAACAAACGAAACGTATTGAAAGATGTAATGCCTCGTACAGACTTGCGCCGCGTGGCGAACTGCGCGGCGAACCGCGCCGCGAACGCGCACATTTCGGCGCGCCGAACGGCGAACGGCAAACGGAACGGATTTGTGGTATTTCCAGAATTTCTTGCAAACAACTATGGGAGCCGCAACGGCGTATACTACACAAAGAAATACAGAAAATGTTGGCAGTTTATTGAGTGAATTAAAGTTTCAAAGTGAAATGTTCAGGTCTGTACGAAGCATTAAAGATTCAGATTCGAGATTAAATGACTTGAATTTTTGGAGATGTCGTAACATGAAGAATTTTCATCTTTATATGATTCTACGATATGATTCTGAGTAAAAACACAAGGGTTAAGTTCTGAGAGCGCGTTCTGTAAACAACAACAAGGTTGGTCATACATCGAGCTCTTTTCGGTTTGACTGAGCGTTCTAATTGTAAGTTGTGAAAATCGCACACGTCTTTTGATATGGAAATACTAGAGGTGTCCGGGAACCCGGGAATTCCCGAAACCGGGAACTGGATGGGAAGCCTCGTATCATGTCGGGACGAGATCCAAAAAATCCAGGGTTTTTCCGAAATTCTCGGGATTCCGTCTCGATCCCAAGAAAAATTCCCGTCCCGACGGAATCTCGCACACCCCTGGATTTCTGATACTCTACAGAATCTTTTAATATTTTTTTTTAGTCTTTATCTGTGCTACAAGAGTCTTCATTATAATCTCGGGCTAAGTTTCTCATTACGTCCATACTCAGATGATTGGACGAAATTTTGGAAATAGGTTCTTTTTTTACTAAAATGATTATTGCCAGAAGGATTTTTGGCGACTCGAAAAAAATTTGCGATTTTAATGGCACTCTGTACGTTTCCGGTACTACTCCTGGATACGCCCCCCTACAATAAATAAATAATTTGAATCACCGATGTCTTTGTTTATAAATTTCTTTCTATTTCTTGAAATTTATTCTTTATATTATGAATGTTTAGGGTATAATATATATTCTGCAAACAGATTTGCAAGTTACACCCGTTCGCGTTGGTGGGCGCCGAAATGCGCGCCGTCGTTCCCAGAGCTGATGGATACACCGCGAGCACGAATGCGCGCCGAAATGCGCGCCGTTCGTCGAAATGTTCGTCGAAATGTCATAACATCTCAAGTCATTTAATCTCGAATCTGAATCTTTAATGCTTCGTACAGACCTGAAACATTTTCTGTATTTCTTTGTGTAGTATACGCCGTTGCAGCTCCCATAGTTGTTTGCAAGAAATTCTGGAAATACCACAAATCCGTTCCGTTTGCCGTTCGCCGTTCGGCGCGCCGAAATGTTCGTCGAAATGTTTGCCGAAATGCGCGCGTTCGCGGCGCGGTCCGCCGCGCAGTTCGCCGCGCGGAGGAAGTCTGTACGAGGCATAAGAATCTGTTGATTTTAAGCAGAAACTGACCAAAAGTCGTGTAAAACTATGATTTTCACCACATTTAACCACTTGTACATGAAATTTTCAGCATGTGTATAACTAATATAGATCTACAACACATATATTTTAAATTTTCATTAATGGCGCAAACAAAAAAGTTTTTAAATGCTTTTTTTATTTTTGAATGCAACCTTTGGAAATTGTAATTTTTGGAAACTCTTTCTTGCAGATCATTTAGTAAACCAATGCTTCTAATTGCTTACAAAACATCAGGTTGTTTGGTACAATTATAAAAAAGTTATACTGTTTTAAAGTGCGTTCACTGTATCTCCGTAACTGTCGCATCGTTGGCTTTGTCGAGCGACTGTTCTAGTAGAAGTGCTATGATTTTGTTGTATATCTTGGACCCCGATCCTACTGGGATGTTGCTTCGACGAGACACTGCATATTTCTTTTATTTTCCCGTAAATCAGATTGCAAAATTCATTTGTAACGTCCATGTTACGGTAAAGTCGCGATATTTTCCCAGCGGCTGTGTCCTGCACGGAGACATATCGTGTTGGGATATTATTTTTTTATGTACAATCGAAGCCGAATGTAGAAAAAGACAACCTGTAAATACGTATCGCGCGGCCAAAGTGTATCGGTGTGAACCACTACTAATCCAATTACAATATTTCTTTATTTTTCATTACTTTCTTATGGGACTTTTTTCAACAACTTGTGGCATTTTTTGATTAAAATTACACCAAACACGATATAATTTCAAGTGTATTTAGTGGATTAATCGACAATGAAAGTTTCGGGCGCAAGGAAGGACAGTTTTAAAAAATAAAACGGAAAGGAAGAAAAGAAGCTAACAAGGTCAAATTTAAGTTCGTTGTCAATTTCCACGAAAACATTTATGGAAACCAAACACAATCCTATCCAGAAGAATTCGTTGAAGATGATGTTGATGTTAATATCGAAAAAGAATTGTCTCTCGAGAAGAAATTACAATTAGCTATAAAAAAAAAATTGCCACGAACAATAATATAAAAAATTGATTTATCCAAAACCGTCAGACGAGAGGCCGAGTTGTTAGAAGATGAAGGACATCGAGGCAAATATTTAGAGAAAGTATATCGCTCATTATATTAACAGTACCACCAACCAGCGTGGATGCGGATAGAGCATTTTCAACTGCAGGTAATTTGTGCATAAAAATACGTTCAAGGCTTAATGACAGTTCAATAGATGCATTATTTTTTTTTAAATCACATTTCAAAAATATGAAGTGAATAAATTAATTAATGTTTTTTCTATTAAACAACTGTGTTTTTGTACCTTCATAAAAATTCGTAATACCGGTATTAATACCGGTTTAAAAAAATAACGAATACCGGTATTGTATTTTTGGTCCGGTATTGCAATCCCTACATACGCTGTCCTCCCTTGCGCCCAAAACTTTCATCGTCGATTGAGCCACAAAATACAGTTGAAATTATTTCGTGTTTGGTGTTATTTTAATAAGAAATATTCCAGAAATAAGTTGGTGAAAGTCCCATAAGAGAATAATGGAAAATAAAGAAGTTTGTCATCGGATTAGTAGTGGTTCACACCGATATACCCGAGCCGAGATCAATCATTGTCGCCCTGCGACGTTGGCCGGCAGTGGAGTGCGTAGGCATTGGATAAATTCTGGGTAGAATGTCGCGGAGAAATATCGTGACTTTACTCTACTTCACATTACCTTCAGTTCATTCAACATCATTCATCGCCTTATCATAATGGAGCTACCACCGTGTTTGAATATCTCTTTTACGCGTCGTCAGTACAGGCTTCCTCCTTTTTCATTCGAATACTTAATATCTCCTTAACTGTCACACAGGCCTCCACCGTAACTGTCCAAATTTTATCCCCACCATTATTGGGGAGATCCCACTTGGAATCAGTCAAAAGGTGAACACGCTCGGCGACCGAGCCAGCGAGGGGTCGACTATCGGTGAAACTCACACTAACGCAAACGAAGCAAGAGATTACAGCTTTTATAATTTTTGATTTCTTTCAATGCAATTTTTATCATCGGCACAGTTACGGAGATAATATTGTACTTCATAGGTTGTAAAAGCATAATAATTATGCTATGCTTGAAATATTTTTAACACATGTTTGAAATAGTCTAATACATTCATAGAGCAATAGTTTTCATTATAAGATATTACTGAGGCACTATATGATCATCTTCTTACATTTTCGGACGGTTCTTTATGCAAAATGAAGATACTCTGTTCCTACACCTGCGACTAATAGACTTAAAGTGTTCAAATAAGAGAAAGCATATCTAGTGGACGAACATTTCCAATTATGATTATAATACAACACTGAATTTCAACCATTTTGTTCCGCTGCAGTTACACATTACGATTTATTATCAATATTTACCTATGAGATGTAATTTGAAATAATTTTGATAACACCAATAATAAATCGATCGATTTGAAGCAACACAATAATGGGCACGATATAGCACAATAGTGAAAATAATACATAAAAGAATAGTAGAAAAATGCAAATTATATAATAAGACACAATGTTAACAGAATTACATATTCCAGATAGAATGTTCATATTTAAAAATGCAGACAACAAGCTAATTGAATTATTTTAATAAATAAAAATTCCTATTAATTAGAGGAGAAACAGAAAAAGGAAAACAAATATTCAGTATTGACAATAGAAATAAAAGAAATATAAACCAACAAGTAGCCAGTATAACACCGAAATTCATTCATAAGAATTTTACATCATTGCACTCATACCTGGATCGATTTCTCGAAATTTTTATTTCCGATGCAAAGATATGTATTTTTATCATCTTAAAAATAGTTAACTAAAAAATTTTAAACTTGTCATTTTGTGACGGAAGAACGGTGTTCATGTTGGAACTAGTATAATCGAATACAGTAAAGTCGCGATCTAGTAGAGATCGTGTAGGGAAACTATTGTTTTATGACTGCGTCGACAGCGCCGAAACTACAAAGGCTGTCGAACGTAGAAAAGGACAGCATGTAAACATGAAACGCGCGGCGACCGAGGCCGCACGAGCTTCTGGGCCTCTCGTGGGGATGTCCCCCAGATGGAAGGACTAGGCGAAGGGACAGTGATCGTGGCGATCCTTAGGGAGCTAGATCGCGATTTTACTTTAACACTAAATATGTAAACTAAAGTAGGGTGAGACGTGATGCGCCTCGCAGAAAGTAGGAAACAGGGAAAGATGACAGAAGGAAAGGAGAAACAGAAATGTAGAAGATGGAAATATAACCAGAACTATAATATAATTAATTAAAATTGGAATACAGAACGTGATAGATTTGGTCGGTCGCGTACAGGAGTATCGGAGGTGTGATACTAGGAGCGTGGATAAGAAAATGGGCTGATGCCGAAGACGTAAAAATGATTAATCGCGCGCGTACGCAAATGTTGCTCTATTTATACCCTGGTGGACCAGCGGTTTCGGAAGGAATAAAAGAGGTGGGGACTTTGAAATTAGTGTCTAGGATCGCACCAACGTTTGCTAGGGCAACGACCCGACAATCGATGCTGCTCGGGAGACAAAGGAGTTAAGGTGACGGATTGGACATAAGGAAAAGGATACGTTGGCCCACGCGACAGTAAATACAGAGTTCAATGAACTACCGAAGCGTCGAGGTTTACAATTTAGGTCGATCACCTCGTCGGTTGTTATCGAGCTCGAGCAGCTGATATTGTCGGAGAGGCAAAAACTGGCTCGCGCGACGTTTCTTGTGCCTCATCGAAGTCTAGCGTAAGAAATGTAAACACTGCGGGTTGACGCCCGGAATCGAAACGCATCTTGGTAAAAGAACCGTACATTTGGATTTTAAATACTAGACCTACCGAACATCAAAAATGACTGTGACATGTATAGTATTACAAAAATAACAAGATTAAATTTATTTATATTTTGTGCGATTTTTACTTCAATATATAATGGAGTTAAAAAATATATTCAATAAATTCCCATGAAAACACCTTTATAATTTCAATAATTGTCAAATAAAAAAAACTAAAATATGCTGCATGGCACACCAATTTATCCATAAACCTTATTTAGAGGATACACACACACACACACACACACACACACACACACACACACACACACACATGCTACATATGTAGTAAATATAATAATTGCAGCTGTGGTGGTGATGTAAATCATTTTCATTATTTAGCAAAAATGTGTACTTGTACTTGTATTTCTTCTATATGCATAACATTAATAATTATGTCAATTATGATTTTTATATTATCAGTTTTTAAGGTGAACAATATTATCTTATTTTAATAAGACGTGAAATATTGTATTTGGAAAGCACAGTGACAACATGAAACAGACATAATAAATAAGCTTTGAACGAAATAACCTTTACTTTTCATGTGTAAATGGCAGTTTATTTAACGTATCAATATATCAAACACAGATCCAAAACAAAGAGAAAAAATGGTATTGGAATTAAATTCATATTTCTGTGTAAATAAAATGTTTGGATTCACAAACATTGCACAAAATATTAGCTCAACTCAGTCGTATTTTTCTCGGATTTAAAAATTTTCACAATTACAATAGGAAAACCTTGTTCTCTCTACAATATATATATATGTATATCCTTACATCACCTGATTTTGAAATTTGTGAATTTATTATAATATATATAATTTATTACTTGAATGTAAGGATCATTTACATCACAGCACTTTTAAAATCGACGGATCAGTGATTGCTAGGGGTGTGCGACTACCCGAAATTTTGGGTTCCCCGCACAACTCATATGGAAAATCTATCCCGATTAAATCAGTTGGATTTTTTATATGTTGTGATCTACTGATCTATGATCTACTGAACACAAAAGATGTAATGGGCACAAAGTTCAATAATGGACAGTTATCGAGTTATAATCAGTCAAACATGAAAAATTCGAGCTGCCGAATACTCAAATCTCGGGAAGTATTTATTTTTTGGAAAAATGTTTGAAACAAAAATAGTAGGGTTTCACAAAATCTGTTAGGTGGTGTCATTATTTTTGAATTTTCAATGACCTTGAAAAGGTCTGTTTTCAGCCCGTTGGAAGTTTTTAATCAGAAGAATGTGGCAAATATCTTGAGAAAGGGTGTATAAGAAGGATGTTGTGAAAATAAATAAAACGTTAGCATCGCATTGATATAAACGGTCCAATAAATTTTTAATTTTTCTCTTGTGTCCTAAAGTTACTTCATACCATCAATTAAACTACTAAATTCAGGTGTTATTATATCTTGTTTAGCGTCATTATAATCAGAAAAATGCCACAAATAGGTTTGTGAAAGTCTCATAAAAATAATGAAAAATAAAGAAGTTTGGTAATTGGATTAGTGGTAGCTCGAGCTTCGAGGTCCCTCGCGGGGTTGCCCCCCGGTGGAAGGGTAGGCCATCTGGCATAGAAAGGTCTCCTCCGTCGAACTTAGAATGGGACTTTACTGTATACTGCACTCGAAGTCATTACAACGTCATTAAAAATATGTTTGCTACATATAACACTGACATAAATCAAATGTCAAAATCACGTGAGACACCCTGTATATAGAGTGTTCCAAAATTGTTGTATTTCCTTGAAAAGGCTGATTCCTGAGATAATCTGAACTAAGTTTTTCCTTTGCATAAATATTCTAAGCCGTTTTGTTAACGAGTTATTAACAAGAAACACGGACCAATCAAACGCCACGCTTAGCTTTAGCCGCGCTCTGATTGGTCCGTGTTTTTCGTTAATAACTCCTTAACAAAGCCGCGGAGAATATTTTCGCAAAGGAAAAAGTTACTCCGAACGACCTCGGGAGTCGCCCCCTTCAAGGAAGTACAATATTTTTGCAACCAGTACGTACTACCATTTAACAAATATGCGAAGAAGTTAATTTGTATTTCAACCCCTAGTCTTGAAATTTCTTTTGAAATGTTCACTTTGTCAGATAGCAACGATGACACGCTTTATTTCTCATCCCCTTAATTCAAAACTCTGGTATTATGGAGCCCTTAAGAGAAGTCAGTTGAAAACCTTGGCTGTAACGTCATCCACTTCTATAGTTTCGGAAGATTACCATCGTAAACTTGGATATCCTATTTCAAATGAAACTTTCGAGTCGACCGTTTCCACTGCACACGCTCGAGTTAATCTACGGACTACATTCTAATTAACATTTATTAGCTCATAAATTGTTTTGAGTACATTATCCGTAAAAGATTGGTTGTGTAATGTATAAATATTATACAAACTGCTAAATAGGACCATTGAATAAGTTGTAATAAACATAGTTCATCAAATGCCATATACATTCATACGCGAAAAAAAGTATTCGAACGCATACAATTGTAACAGTCAACTAATGAAATATGTATGTTACATTGAAGTATTTGATGTAATTTGCGACATATAACAAGGGGTGGGTCTTAAGACTACGTAAGTAACAGTACAAAATAATGCAACAACAATATACAGGGTGTCCAAAACCACCCGTCCAAGGGTGTTTTTAACTTCTCAAATAAGCATATTCGGTAAAAATGTTTGCAATAAAAGTAGTAGGGATTAATGGAGGACATATGTCCGTAACCTTGTATTTGACCTTCAGAACCATTTCCAAGGTTATTTGGAGGTCAGTACTTATTTTTTATGGCCTCTAGCAGTTATTTTAATATAGGACATAAGTACATATCTGAGCGTGAAATTTCGAGCTGTTTCAGAATCTGTAGTCAAAAGTAGGGGTACCCATTTAAAAAATACGTACTGACCTCCAAATAACCTTGAAAATGGTTCCGAAGGTCAAATACAAGGTCACGGACATACATATGTCTTCCATTAATCCCTGCAACTTTTATTCCAAACATTTATACCGAATATGCTTTTCTGAGAAGTTAACACCCCTGGACGGGTGGTTTTGGACACCCTGTGTGTATAGCGTTTTTATAATACAATTATTATAAACACGTACTTAAAGTGACACACAAAAGTATTCGAACGGAACATTTAATAGTTATTTAAATTGAATAATTTAAAGTTTTAATAGGAAGTTGGTCCACGGTTTGCTTTTATAACGGCCCGAACTCTGATTTCCATTGAGTGAACTAACTTGGAAGTAACCGTTGGATGTATTGATTGCCATATTGCAATAATATTTCGTTTTACCGCTTCTTTCGAAGAAATAACTGTATTTCTCAATCTTTTTCCTACCTCATCCCATAAATGTTCAATGAAGTTTAAATCGGGACTTTGCGGTGGATGTGGCAACACTTGTGGAACATTATACACATTATACAATACCCATTCTTTGACTATTTTAGCAGTATGCTTAGGATCATTATCCGATTGAAACCAGTAATTACTTGGTAAATTCAATTTTGATACACTGTCTTTTAGGTTTTCCTGCAAAATTTTTAAGTACTTTGTTTTGTCCATTATTCTCCGTCAATGAACAGAAGGTTTCCCACTTCACCATTATGTTTAATAGTCGGCCGTAGATTTCGCGATTCCAATTCTGTGTTCTGTTTCCTCCAAACTTCTTTACCACGCTTATATTAGCTTACCGAGTTGTCGTTGTTGTTGTATGCGTCAAATCTTGTAATCGAATTTTGAACCTCTTTCCGATGAGCTAGAGACTTGAAACTTCAAACATAGCTCAGAACTGGATGACAATGCAATATTACAAAAACAATTTTTAAAAACTGTGCGTTCAGGAGAAAAAAAATTTTAATATTAACCGTCACACCTCGTTGCGCGACGCCACAGTGGAGTATTTGGCCCGAAAAGTCGGAGTCATCCCCTCATTCTATCTCGCGTATTTCCATATCTTGCATTTCTATATCTTACTATTTCATACCAGTATTACTATATCTTGCGTTCCATTTAAAAAAGACTAAAAAAAGTAGAAAATAAAAATATATAAAAAAAACTTTTTAAAAACCACGCTTATATTAAAATGCACTAGAAAGGAGAAAATAATTTTTTAGACATTAATGACTATAAATAAAAGCGTGGAGCGTCTACGAAGATTACGTCAATATAGCGCTCCACTCTTTTTATTACGTCCATCGCTACCAAAGCCGGTGAATTTACACTCATCAGAGAATAATAGCGAGTCCCAGAACGACTTAGTTTTATAAATCAATTTTTCGGTGAATTGTGAACGCGCATAATTTTATTTTTCTTCTTTCTGGAACTGTGTAGCCACCATTGATAAAATAAAAACTCTTTCAGTCAGCTTTTGTGGACGTCCACAACGGGGCTCAGTAGCAATGTTACCTCACGTATTAAATTTCTTCATAATATGATGAATCGTGGACTTCTGTTTACAAGTTTTTCAATTTCACTGTTTGATTTGCCTTTCTTATACCATTTTATTATTAATGCCCTGATTGACTTGATTGTTTCGGATTTCTTGCGATTCATTTTGTTATAGTGTTTATAATGAAAATTGTGACAGAAATTTTTAACACTGTATCGCCTAGACTGACTGCTAGTGAACTAAGCAATGTTTGTTTCCATTCTGTGAGCGTTGGAAATTGTTTGTTTACATTCTGTTAGCGCCCGAAATTCTCAGTTGTCCAAAGTTCGAATACCTTTGTGAGCCACGTCTGGTACGTGTTTACAGTATATGTACTGCAAAAACGGTATATATTGTTAAAGTATTTTCTAACTTTATTTACGTAGTCTTGAGACCCATGCCTTGCTATAGGTGGGATATTACATCAAATGCTTTAATCGAACATACATACCTCATTAGTTGAATGTTAGAATTGTAAGCATTCGAATACTTTCGCGTATGAATGTACCTGCACATTATTTGAATATCTACAAATTAATTTCATTATTTGTACCATACGTATCGCGCGAAAAACGTTATTTAGTAAAATACAAGATCCACAAATTCATATTTCTTTTAACACTAAATTTACCGTGCTTTAAAAGTAACTGGCACATGTTCCCTTATATAAAAATGATAAGATTCATTTTATTTAGACTTTGTACTGCTCCTATTGTAATACGTGCTCTACTAAAGATATCCATACAATCATTTCTTATGAAATCTTTTTCATTATTTATTAGTTCTTAAAAATCTGGAATCGGTCATCTTGACCAGTAGTGATAGGTTTAGTGTCAAACTTATATATGTTAGAAGTAATTAAAAATGTTATTCTTTATTGATATGTATTGAATAGTATTAATATGAATGGCCTACATGTGTGTGTGTGTCGTTTTTCAATTCTTATATATACGTATAGTTTTCAATTTAATTACAATCGAGTCATTATGTTTTTTTGGTTTCCCAACATGTTCATTTATTGATATACAATCACACATTTAAAAGATAACTAAATAAAACACTAGTATTTACTAATACTTGTTTACTCTATAAATTGCCGAAATTGTAATGAAAACAACAAAACATATTAAAAGGTTCCATGAAAAGAAATTGCATGATGTATCTTTAATGTAATTAAATCTCATTCATCTTAATTTTTTTTTTCATCATCAATTCTGCAATTTAGCATTTATTTTGTAACAGTATCAGAATTAAGTTCTGATTAAGTTCTAAGAATCAGTCCTGACTAATTCACTCACTCACTCACTGATCAACGCACAGGCTAAACCCTTGGACCTAGAAAGCTGAAATTTTGCACAGAGGTTTCCTTTATGATCTATACAAGGGATAAGAAAGGATATTTCGAAATTCAACCCCCAAGGGGGTGAAAAGGGGTTATAACGTTTGTATGAGGAGTATCTTGTTCGTCGTCGGATTTGCTTGAAACTTGGTCTTAATACTGTTTGATATAAATAATCAAACACCTAAGTCGGCATTTTAAAAAATTCAACTCCTAAGGGGGTGGAAAGGGGTTGCAACGTTTGTATGAGAAATATTTCATTTGTGGTCGGATTTGCTTGAAACTTGGTCTTAATACTCTTTGATATAATTAATATTTCGGCATTTTAAAAAATTCAAGTCCTAAGCTGGTGAAAAGGGGTTGTAACGTTTGTATGAGGAATTGTCTGTCTGTGTGTGACGGCATCAATCGAGAACGGCTGAACGTAGAAAGCTGGGGTTTGTGCCATTAGACGCAGCGCTTCTTCGGGAAGGTTTTAGAGCAAACCGCATTCGAAAAAGTCCATTCGTTCAAAAGTTGTGACGTCATTAGTGACCAAAGACGACTTTTTTACCCAGTTTTGGGCACGTTTCTGCTTATATCTTTTGACTGGTAGCACCTACATATATTCAATTTGAGGTTCTCATTGGGAGAGGGATAGATAGAGAGAGGGAAATTGAGAGAGAGAGAGAGAGAGAGAGAGAGAGAGAGAGAGAGAGAGAGAGAGACTATACATTATCTCTATCTCTTCTTTATACAGGGTGTCCCAATATACCTGCACATCCCGGGAGAGAGAGAGAATGAAAGAGGGAGAAAATTGTATATAAGCGAGATTTTATCGAAATTGCCCACAGTGCGCCGCCCGCCCAGAGGGCCTGGTTGCGAGGGCGTGCCGGACGCACGCCACGAGCAGCTAGTCATAATATATGATTGACAATTATTTGAATGTAAGAAACATTAATGAATTTTTATAATGTGAATGTATACATTTCAAGCATGTATTAATCATCGCAATTTATATGAATATTTAAGTAAACATTGTACATATCTTTCCACAATCATGAAACGAGGGAACTGTTCTTCAGATGGGATGATGTCCATTTGTAAATCCAAATAGGATTACTCATTCATAATTTGCCGCCACACATAGTTCATAGTATTTAACACGGAGAGCAGTGCTGGGACATTTGCCTCAATTGAGGCAAAACCGTCCACACCGTAGCCACCACTGTTCCCTTCCAATAAGCGCCGTTACTACACTCCGCGACAGAAAGATAGTACACTATACAATTTTGTTAATTTTCGCAAATATAGTTGAATAACTACAGTTCTCGTATTATATGTGATTGCTCAGTTAGTAGTACGTTGTATCTGTACAGGGTAAATGCTTGTTCTCTGTCTATAGGTTTGCGGTTAAGTCGAAAACGTAACTAGTAGTTCTGACTGCTGCGTCAAAATGATAGCACAAAGTCAAATTTTTATGTTTCCAGTTAGCATCAAGACGTCAAAGTGTTCAGGTCGACAAGTATTTAATATTGTGGGCGTTCTAGATTTTCCAATATTATCTAGAAGTTCCAATATTATGAAATTTTGTTAAAGATTGGCTGGTCCTAAAATACTAACAAGTTCAAATTTACGTAAAGAAAGTTGTTCCATTGCTAAAATTGTGAAACTGTTGAGAAATTAGTATTCCGACAAGGGATATCATTTGTTAACAATCGAGCTTCTTCTATTTCCAAGAAACAAATAGATTGTAATAAAAATCGTATAAACTTTGGGTAAACTAAAGTTTACCGGACTCAAAATTAGTACCTTTCTCCTACGAATTATGATGTATATGGTACGTAATCCAGTAGATTTGTACCCGGCGCGGATGCAGATCGAAGTTTCGATCTTCTAGCATCTTGAGGAAATATGGTCGCTTAAAGTTGAGCATTTTTGACAGGTAAAGGCGCCGCCATATTGGTTTGTAGTGACGACCGCGAGCCGCTTACCTTGCCGCCCCCGCCCCACACCCCGATCTAATCCCTCCCAACTCGTAAGCGGCGTGCGACCGTCACTACAAACCAATATTACGACGCTCTTACCTGTCAAGAAACTGGAAATATGCTCAACTTTAAGCGATCATAGCTCCTCAACTATTGATCCTAGAGGTTTGAAACATCGATCTTTATGCGAGCCGTGTACAAATCTACTGGATTTCATACCAAGTACATCATAATTCGTAGGAGAAAGGCACAAATTTTGAGTCCGGTAAAGTAAAGAGCAACCTAAACTTTTAATGTTTCCATATCTAAAATTTATTATTGTATTTTTATTTATGTCGACATTTATGTCGAAAAATACAAAAACAAATTATATGAAATATTATATTACATAAATAAAAACAAATACGTACATCATTTTCCATTTACTTCGTCCTATCTGATAAGAAAGGAATATTTTTGAATTTAGGTTATTGATCGTCGAAACAAGATTCGTTTATTGTAGCGAACTGTTTCCTGACACTTGCAACGATACGAGACGAGGCAGTAAACGTAAACACAGCCGTTCCAGCGCGACACAGTTTATGTTACCCTTGTTACGAGCCAGGGCTACAAGCAGTATGAGTGGCCGGCGAAGGGTTGTTACACTAGAAATGTGGTTGCAATTTGTTAGTTAAGGTACGCAGACGAACCCAATGCGAAATTGAGGAGGCGTTAGGGTTATAGGTGACGAAGACGAATCTGACGCATAGTCCGGGAGCCTCTAGGAATGGAGTCAAGCGCAGACGTAAGTACCTGATGCGAAATCAGGGAGCTGCTAGGAGGGTGAAACTTTGTGAACGGACCCAATGCGGAATTGGGGAGTCACTAGGAGTGACGCGCAAACGAACCCTATGAGAAATCGGGGAGCTGCTAGGAGGTTGTAGAACAGCGCGAACGAATCCAATGCGAGATTGGGGAGCCGCTGGGAGAGGTTGGGTGATGGCACAGACGAACCTGAGGCGAAATCAGGGAGCTGTTAGGATGCGTACGAATCTGATGCGCAAACTAGGGAGCTGCTAGGATGGTATAGTTTTCGTGGACGAACCCAATGCGAAAATGGGGAGCAACTAGGTTGGATAAATCTCTATTTCGACTATTGGTATGTCGCGAACAAAGCTAATGCATAATCAGGTAGTCGCTAGGATTGTTAGTGGGCCTCGTAACTAAATAGTATAATTTAATTGATACAATCCGAGCAGTAAGATTGTATCGTGTAGGGACGTTCAATTACTCGATTAGGGTCTTGGACGATAATTCTGTGGTTGTCACGAAGAATATATAGCCGTTTAAAGTTTTGATCACTAATGCTTCGACATTGGACATCGGTTAAATTGTATTATTTTTTTAGAGCCTTTCGAATTTATTTCCATGACTTTTTTCTGGTAAATACGTCAATCCTATACTACCGTTATATACCCCTAAGATGAATGGGATGGTCTGTTCATAATCTGAGATCACGTAGAGCCAGACTCTCGTTATTCATCACTTTCAATTAAATGGAGCTAGAGTTCGGTCTTCGTCAAAACTATGATACGAAAGGTTATCTAGGACGCTTCCTGTTAGAGACGATCAAGAAGAGATTCCCATGAGAAAGTCGAACAAAATCTGTTCTACATCCGTAACTTCCTTCTCAGGTAGGCAGCAAAGGACGCACGCTGTTACTTTACTGTCTCGGCTCATTGGACAACGTAGTAGAGAAGTTTAATTGCTTTGTTATGAAAACTGATAGGTAATACGAACACGCTGTGTGAATTTACAGCTGATATCGTTATACATTGACCTCTGAAAGGAACGTAGTATGCACTTCTTTTATTAGGAAATGTACTTTGCGCTTTGTTTATACGACATGCATGAGAGGTTATACAGCCGGCCAGGAAGTCATCCTGCATGTAAAAACAGGCGGGAAACATGTGTAGAGTTCAGTCTCACAATTGATGGCACACAATTTAAATCAGAATAACTTGTTTGTAAATGGACCGAACGATTTTATTGTAACGAAAATTTTGGAAAAATTGAATAGAACTTGTTTTTCACAACTTTTTTATTTGAGCCTGTAACAAACATTTGAAAAATAAGTTTTGTAGACTCGTATAAGTTATATTGTATACAGGGTGAACCACTTAACGGTACTACTGAAATTTAGTCGTAACCTACTTGTTGCATTAAATAATGTTTCAAACAAAAGTTGTTAGACATTAACCAGAACATGAAATGTAATAATTAGTTTTACATAGGTGGCGTCTGTACCAGTCGAAAACACTTAAAATCACTAAACTTTGAACACGTATAACTTTTGAATCAGTGAATTCCTAACGTTAAAACTTGGATTTTTGGTATTTTCTCGCCAAAATCTACAGAGTTATATAAAAAAAGCTAAAAATTGTTGGTCCCTTAAATTGAATTTATCCAATTCTAGTGTTGTGTCTATCACCGACTCAATTTTGTTGTGTCTGTCATCAATCCAATTTTTTTGTGTGTGGAGTTCCAGCGGTGGCTGTCGAATTTTTCATTGACCTGTATAGACGGGCAAATTTCTATTTAAATTATAAATAATAAATATATATAAACTTGTGATTGTAATTGCAAATATCAACTAAACTTTTTATCTAAGTAAAAGTCATTTAAATAATGCCAAAAGTGATCTATTCATTATTTCTTATTAGCAAATGAAAGATTATTTCTTACTTGGATTGAGGTGGAAATCAAATAAATAATTTTTGGTTTTCTCTTACTTCATGTACTTCGAGTATACTTGAATCGCGTGAAAATCGCCGCACCTGAACAAGCTCTAAAGTTTAACAACGGACGATCATTAATATTACTATTGTTGCTGAGGAGAATTGGATAGAAAATTTGTTTAGTGTCTATGAATAATAAGTAATAATTTGGTATTATCAATACTAAATATTTAATCGAATAATTTGTCAATACAAATAATAACTTAAATTGTATTTGTAAATAACAATTGACTTTATTATTTGAAATAATCTATTTAGACTAGCTCAAATAAAATGAATAATTATTTTTACTTTTTTTTATTTGGATATACCCAAATAACAAATAACTTGTTATTTAAATTTCTATTTAAATAATTATTTAGTATTGATTGTGAAGAAGTCACTAATAGTGTCGAACTGTTGACTCCTACTGCCGAGATCGTGATGCACAGTATGAAAGATGCCTTTTGGTAGAACTCACGTTCGTTGTGGCCACATATTTGGATCGAAATCGTCGTTGCCCGGTGGTCATAAAACACTTTGACAAATTGCTCGAGCCAATCGCCTGCTTCGACCTTCCGAGGCCACACAATTTATGCACATCAATCTTTCGTACATCAATAAAAAGTTAGATGGACAAGACTAACCCGGGTTGAAAAACAATCTTCAATATTTTTCCCACAATTCCGATCAATTTTAATTTTTCAATAGCTTCGTTTCGTATGATGTAGTAAACGATACTAACTGTTCTAACTTCTCAACAAAATCCTAGACATTATGTCATTTTTAGAAAAGTATTGCAAGTAACATTTAAAAAGTATTTGTAGTTTCTATGTATACTCGTGTGAGTCATTATATGTATAAGTATAATTTTTTCCTGAAAATTTCATAACATGATCATGACCTTATTACGTGAATCCAAATCCGCACCGCGAACCGAAACCCAAGAAAGTATAACTCTTATGTGACAATGGCTTTAAGCGAAATGAAAATTTTCCACCTGAATTGCAACAAACTGGAGTGAAATAGAAATGTTTCTTTCAAAATATATTTAATAAGTTGAAAATAATATAACAGCATTTCTAAATTTGTTTAATGTTTTTACTGTTTTAAATTACACCTACTAATTTTTTTGTCATAAATGCATAAAATCCGCCGTCTACTTATGTGTCACCGAGTATACCATATGTATACAGTTAGTCACAAAAGTCTATATTGTACACTTTTAACCAACCAAACCACTTTTGACCAAAAATTTTGCATATTTTATGTCGTTGACCCACTCATTACTTATCTAAAATTAAATAGACTCTGAAACATGGTGTTTTTATCTTACTTATTTGCTTCAGGCATAAAGATCAATATATTTACCAAACAGCCAGGAGACAATTAACATCGTTATAACAAATGTTATTCATATTAATACATCAATGGTAAATATTAATATTTTTATGTTTCCATTCTAGATTTATTCATATTTAAAATATCGTTATTTCCAGAGCATATGTAGTGTGTGTATGCGAAATCTCTTTTAACCTAACTTGTACTACATTCCATTCATTAGTATTTAACAAGCTATTCTAGAGGACAGATAATAATACTACTACAAAAATAATATTTACAAACTTCAACAGTATCAAACTTTGTAAAGGTTATCAAACGCAAAGAAATTTTGCGCATTAATCTTTAAAAAATGGAATATTTTTATTCGGCGATGACCACCGTTATTTTACCGTTTGTTGATTCTACATTGTTACGTAAACATTTCTTTGTGCATGATGAACGAGAGCCTCCCTGATTGAACCAACGTTTTTATATGTAGCTACAAAAAAGAAAACAAAAAATTTCTAATAAAAATAAAGAAAAATATGAATACCGAAATGAACGGCTTAACGAAATTGTTCGATAACATTTGTTAACTGTGCAATAATTACATCCGAATATTCCATTCTGTTTCAATACCCACCCTCTTTGATATTTCACTTTTGGAGTAAGTGTTAGTGTATCATTGCCATGTGTATAAGGTGAAATGCTCTAAGCGTGGACAAGCCGAAAGTGATGCCTAATTCAGGACAATTAAATTTATATAGTAAAACCAATAATTAAGAGATTAAATAATTATTTTATATATTCTGAAGCGTTAGCTACAAGTAGGTGTGAATATTATTTGATTAAGACATCAATTGAAATTTAAAACAATGACCATGAAACGTGAAGATCTGCTAAAAAATCGATTTTCGATTTTCGGGATCATTACTGTAACTTCCCTATAAAATCGGGAAGTTAAGAAATTCAAAGTTTATCTGGAAACAGTATACAAAATAATCTATTTTCATGCGAGTCATGTGCATTTACAGTTTAAACTTTTATTAGAAGAAAAGATATAATCTGAGCTCTTAGGCGAATAAAAATTATCACGAATAATAATATTGATATTTTAAAATAAATTGACAATCAGACGTAACATAAATAATAATTATTAATTCAAACATTAGATGTCCAAGTTTAGAACTGTTTTGAAATATAAGTAGTCCATACTGGGACGCGATGGCAACTGTCCATCTATGTGTGTACGCCTTAAGCCGGACACTCGACTAAAACGCGTTTCGACTAAAATCGACTCGTTATTTTTACACTTAAATGACAAATTATATTTAACTAAATGTACGTATACCGGGTATTTCACCTAACTTGGCCACCTTAAATATCTTTGTTGTTTTTGAAGATACGTTAAATGTCTGAAGGACAAAGTTGAATGGTAAAATGGGGCTCATACGATACCAAAAAAATTTTTGATTTTAGGTAATTTTTTAGAGATATGAAGGTTACCTTCATTTTTTACCTAATAGTTAACGAGATATTGTCTAAAGAAGAAAGAAAACTGTTTAGATATATCTCGTTATCTATTAGATTTAGGACGTATGAAGGTCAACATTTTTATACTCAGAATTTGATACTCTATCGATCTATGGTATAAAAAATAGGACATTCCATTAAAAAAAATGAAGGTGACCTTCATATCTCTAAAAACAATTACCTAAAACACTGTCCAACAAATTTCAACTTTTTTTATGTTACCAATATACTGTTGGGTCCTTCTTATAGAGTTTTTTGCGCTGATTCCGAATCTGTCCTTAATTTTTTTCCTATATGCACAGTTTTTGAGGAACATGGCTTTGAAAAAAAAACATATTTTTCAAAATTAAACAAATATTGTGATGTTATTATAAAAGATATTGAATTATTCTTTACAGCAAAAGATTCTGTAGACTTTCCCGAATCCAGTGATGTATAATATTAATGCATTATGATTGTTTAAACATGTTTAAAGACGGAGAGACACCACTTTTGCACCAATTTTTGCGGATATCAAACTATATCACGCGATAGAGCAGACTTTTATCTTGAGAAACCCCTCTTTGAGGTTTGAAACGTCGACGTTGTTTTCGAACCAGAAAGCAAAATATCTTCGCCCGACACGAGTTGTCGCCAGTGGCACTCACCAGTAGAACGGTCGTTCGCCGCGCCGTGTCCCGTCACTGTGTCGCGCCGTCGCTGTCCTGAGCGCCACTGGCGCCACAGTGGGCTGGATCGAGAAATTTACTGACATCTTGTCATAACTCTGGAACCATAAGAGATATCGGGACGAAATTTGCACTAAAATTCATTTAAAAAATAGTGAATTTTAACTGTAAACAAATAAAATTTTTTCTATTTTGTTAAACAATAATAGTTAATTAATTTTCATTGAATTTTTGTATTAAAATAAAATTGTTTAAGTATAATCTTCCGAACTATTTTTTACTTACTAAATATATATATATATATATGTATTTTATATTTACATTTCATACATGTAATGTTTTCTAGAATACGTAAAATATAAATTCGAGAAATCTTTTTATAATCAACGCATACAAAATGTACTGAGGAGGTAAAAACGTCTCACAAGGGTGTCAAAAGATATATTTTATAATAATTTATAATAATTATAAATAATTTTTCAATTTAATTGTTTTAAAATCATGTCTATTCTATATATTACGACCTTTGTTATTTCGTATTATTTCATGTATGTGTAATGTGTTTATAAAAGATAAAAATATCAACAAAAAGATAACAATAGGAACACTCAATAAACTATACACTTGATGAACACTTACAACTGCAGAAAAAAAACAAAACTTAAACTGTAAGACTTAAACTGTAACTTTAAACCGAACTTAAGCTGTAGAAAACGTAAAAAACTAAAACAAAACGTTTAAATGTGTAAAAGTTCTCTCAGTATGGATCAGTTGGTCTCTTCAAATATTTTGTTTCAACTAAATGCAGACAGAACGATGGACCTCAGTCGAAACCTTATCTGCAGCATAGCATAAACATCTCGCGTCTCGATGATCTAAACAGTTCGCTAGAAGAGTCTCTCTCAATTGTTAACTATGAATCAATGACAGATATATATATACTTACCCAAAAACAGTGATACTCACTAAGAAAAACTAAGAAACTCTTAGTCCAGTTATATTATTACCGTTCATTATATTTTTAACAATAAATTTTTTTTTATTTAATTAATTGTTAAAACTTACATACTTGTTTTAGGTAGGTATGAACTGTTAATGCAATTGCAAAAATATTCATATTTTGATGGTATTTAAGTACTATATGTGAGTTGCTATATGTCAGGTGACACGTCCCGAAAACTTTAAATAATCATAATTTGTAAGGTCGGATCGGGTCGGACGAGATTTTTGTGGGGATATGTAGAGGAAGGTCTAATGAAAATGATCTGATTTATCCGATGAGGACCAGTGAGGTCCTCTAAAAGATACACCTTGCAAATTCTAAGAAAGTATATAGATTTTATTCATTTCATTAAATATTAATTTTTAATAGATTGCGAGCAACCATCCTCAACTAACAGCGTTAATTGTTACCGCAAAGGACTGTTTTTCATTTACACAAAAGACCCAGAAGAAATATTAAATAGGGTAATCAGGACACCTCGATGAAAAGAAGCAATTTTTCGCTGAAAAATAGTGCATCCCAAATGTCTATCTTTGTGAATTTATATTGACTATAGTTTTTGTGGACGAATTAATATTTCAGCTTCGATGTTAATGGACATTTAGAAAACAATATAAATTTATTAGAAATCAATATGAGAAGGTATGTTCTCTCGTGAAGTGTCACTAAATTTCTCGATCCAGCCCACTGTGATGGCGTCAACGCAAAAAAACGTCGACGTTTCAAACCTCAAAGGAGGGTTTCTCAAGATAAAAGTCTGCTCTATCGCCTGGTATAGTTTGATTTTCCATCTGGACCCTTATTTTTTGAGATAAATTCAAAAATATCCGCAAAAATTGGTGCAAAAGTGGTGTCTCTCCGTCTTCAATGATCAAACATGTTTGAACAATCATAATGCATTAATATTATATATCACTGGATTCGGGAATGTGTACAGAATCTTTTGCTGTAAAGAATAATTCAAAATCTTTTATAATAACATCAAAATATTTGTTTAAAGTTGAAAAATATGTTTTTTTTTCAAAGCCATGTTCCTCAAAAACTGTGCGTGTAGGAAAAAAATTAAGGGCAGATTCGGAATCAGCGCAAAAAACTCTATAAGAAGGACCCAACAGTATATTGGGAACAAATTTGGTGTTGGACAGTGAAAACAAAAATTTTTTTGGTATCGTATGAGCTCCATTTTACCATTCAACTTTGTCCTTCAGACACATTTGACGTGTCTTTAAAAACAACAAAGATATTTAAGGTGGTCAAGTTTGTGAAATACCCTGTACAGTTAGTCTTCTATTAGCTTGTAAAAATAGAGAACAATGACAATTACACAACAAATTAAAGATATTATGTTAAAAATCAATGATAATTTGTTATGTAAATCATTACAGATTTATTAAAGTTCGATGTTATAGATATAATTATATGTAAATTTTTTCAAATTGTCCCGGTATAGGCATTATACTTCTGTCCAAGTACTAGCTTAGACTGGATTTAATATGTCCAACTATAGGTTAGAATTATTCTTGTTAACAAAATTCAAATATTAATCTACACAATGATTTTAGGATTTTAAATTATTTTACAAAATCTGATTTTTATATTAAAACTCTTAAAAAATTATTTTTGTTTATCTAAAATGATAAAATGAAAGGTCGCAAAATGTACTATCCAGACTTAGGGCATTTCACCTTACATTTCGATAGATAAACAGCACTACATACACAAGCATACACAGTATATTTCCAATGCAAAAGGTATCTATATCGCGTCACTAGAAGGTAGTACCTAAACAATGTCTCTCCAATGAAAATCGAATGACGTAACCCTCCTTCTGTTGTGCCTTGTACGCATATGAGACTTCACGGAGAATCGCTGAATTCGCAAGAATTATGCATAATGCTCTTCCTGAAAACAGTACTTGAAAAGAATTTTGTATGCTCCGCATTTCGGGGAAAATGTTGCTGGTGCACTCGACACTCTTAAGCTGCGACGACACATAATAACAACATAAACAATAATAAAAATGGATTTACACATAAACCATCGTCCATATACATCGTACATACTTACTTATTTTTTATGATAGGGGACAGGTCAAAGGAAAAGAGTATTCGGTTCGTAGGCGCAAATGTGGTAGTATACAAAACAATTTCTCAACGTCAAAAATTGCAATTTTCCATGATTTTCGGCCTTATTACCACTTTTGATCGTTTATAATTCGTAAATCAATTAACGAATTTCAATGAGATTTTCAGAACGTATATGATTTTTACGATTTGACAAAACACATCTCTTAAATTTTTGTTATTGGCTCAGCTAAAAAAGTTGTAAAAATCAACTTTTACTATTGTTTTTCCCAACTCCGACCAAATGCATTCTTTCAACATATTTTTTATAGTCGTCATTTACAAAACTAGTTCTTCTAGCCTTGCAGAGAAATTAAAGTCGTTTGATCCATTCATAAAAAAGTTATTCTGATTTAAAGTGTGTGTGATCAGTTATGCTCCTAACTGTAGACTACCAGCCTTAGACACATTGCCCGTAACATTTACAATGACAGTAAAGTCGCGGTCTAGCTCCCTGAGGATCTCCACGAATACTGTCCCTTCGCTTATCCCTTCCACAGGGGGCGTCCCCGCGATGGGCCACGAAGCCGATACGCTTTCTGTTTTTGCGCCTTCAGTCGCGCGGTCCGTGTTTACATGATGTCCTTTTCTACGTTCGGCATTCATTGTACATTCGGCGCGGTCCTACACGATCTCTGTCCCTACTTGGAACAGGCGATGGGAGCTAGATCACGACTTTAATGTAGTGGAAAGTAACAATTATACATACAGTGCAATATTAGTGTACGCCATTGTTCAGATAATTGGAGCGATGCACGAGCTAGTTAATGTAATAGGAGTCCGTCAACAGTTTGCATAATCGGAAAATCATTATTTAGTTCACATAAACGAGGTTCTATTGTACTCTAGATTCGTAATTACTTCGATGGACGTAATTGCTCAAAATAGAAAATCATTTGCAGTCCAGTGAATAAATTCAGGAAAACTGAATCTGCTTATAACGGTGGATATGTGTCTATTGATATTCGAGCAAGCCTGTCATTTAAGAGCAATGCTGCGGTTGACGCAAATGTAGCTGAAAATTCCAGAATGTTAATTCTACACTGCACAGGGTGGAAAGAAAGGTTTGGTCTTGTCTACCGTAGGCGTATTCTACATCTTCGGATCTGTGAAGAAAGTTGTCGTAAAGTTGACCTTGATCTTGAATGTCAAGGTCAAATTTTGTTTTAAGTAAAGTGCACAAAGGTTGTTTCAAGGACAATTTTCCGGCAACTTTTTTACAGATCTTCATCAATTTGAAGATATACAATAGAATACGCTTATGGCAGCCAAGACCAAACATTCCTTTACACTTACATTCCTTTACCCTGTTCATGTGGCTAAGACCACCGCCCAATGAATTTTAATGAAAGATTTGTCTCTACATTCTCGTATCAGCGCACAGTGGGCCAGTATCCCGCTTTTTGTGGACAAAAGCCAATTTTCCAAGTTTAATATATTGAAATAACTTTTTTATAATAAACTGACAACCCTTTAAAACTACCAAACTGTGATGAAATACAGCGTTCTAAAGACAAAATCATGAAATTCAAAGTAAAATAGAACGTCTTCCATACAAATTTGGAATATCAGGAGATGGATTTAAATGGTGGTTTTATACATATGTGTTAGGGTGCGCGTACAGTGGAGCCGTTTTCGCCCGACGTCCGACTTCAGCCCACACAGACGAGCGTTCGGGAAGCATGTGTCGGTGTCTTTTCGGCCGATTCTGCCGGAAAATGTGCTTACAGTGGGCCCGACATCGGCCGAAATGGTCAAGGTCAGCGAGGAGCCGAACCTTTTCGAGCGCTTCGAGAAGGGTAACAATGGACAAACCCCATGGGGTCCCGACGTCTGAGGAAAATCAAATCATTTTGTTTTTCGTCCTACCGTCGGTTAAAATCTCCATAGTAGAAGTTATGATATTTTGTGATTTGTAACATAAAATAGAATATACAGGGTGCTCGCGAAATCACTAGCCAGCGTTTTTTCTTGTAAATAGTAAATATTAGAAAAAAATGAAAGAGGAAAAAGTAGTACTGTTTTTTATGCGCAATACGATGGCGTATATAATTTTTTTATGTTTATACTATTTTGTTAGATATGAAGACATTTTTCTGATTAAAATGAGATCAAACAAGACATAATTTTAACCCATGTTTACTATACATGTGAAGCATGATTTATAATTTATCATATATTTAATTTTGCTATCTATAGCATATGTTTACATAAACAACGTAACATCTCGAAAATATGTTCTGAAGGAATTATACTAGAATTTTGTAAATTAACGGAGCTATAGCCCGTTGGAGAATGAAAAAGTTAGCATCGCATTGGTATTTTAAACAATACAATAAGTTTTGAATTTTTGCCGACCGTCGCGGACGCTGTTTCTCTTTCTATTTCACTCGCTATTACCGTCTATGAAACCCCAAAATTCAGTTGAAATTATAAAATACCACATAATTTAGTGAAAGCCCCATAAACAAAATAATGAAAAATAAAGAAATTTTGTAATTGGATTAGTAATGGTTCACACCGATATACCCGACCCGGTATCGGATTACGAGGCATGTTTATGGTACACTGCTCCCCAGTGGAATGGGTAGACGAACTGACATAGAGCGGTCTCCTCCGCCGGACATTACTGTAATCCAAATCAGTAAGTACCAAAAATTTTTGTACGATTAAGTTTTCAAATGTTTTTAATTTAAATTGTTTTTATTTTTATTCTTTTGACCGCGGAAGGGGCCCTTTGACTGCACGGTGCCCTGGGCTGCAGCCCATAAAGCCCATGCTTAGATCCGCCGCTGATTTGTGCATGTTCCAGTTGGCACAGGAATTGAATTCAACAAACCAAAAACTGCGCCACGCGTTGCTTAATTGGATGGTTGAAAATAAAGCAGTGAATGTCGATTTTTGCTAGAAAACCATTTTCAGCGACCAATCCCATTTTGACCTCAATTGCTTCGTTAACGAGCAAATTGTCGTATTTGGAGCCGTGAAAATTGAAGAGAAATACAACAACCACAGCATCTTCAACGTGTTGCTGTTTGGTGCGATGTATGACTTGCATTATATTTCCAATTTGGAAAAGACTGTGCTTTTTTTTAGCGAGGATTGATGTATGTGAATGTATGATATTTGTACCGTTGGGTGACGAATGATTTTTCTAGCCCGTCGCCTCTTTGCGATCGATATTTTCTGATTGTTCCATATCTCCAGCGACTCATGCACACGCACACCCACACCCACACCCACATTCGCTGTTGCATATGTGAAATTGCATTCACATTCCTTCGTGAATTTGGACACGTGATTACAACAATACGGTGGAACGTGTTATGGATTTCATGAAGCGATGATATTATTGTGATTAACGCATAACCGACCGCATGACTAAAATTAATTATGTCGCTGTCAATCGCCGATCGTAGCTATTTGCGTTTTGCAGTAAATAAACGACTCTCGTTTGTTTGAATCGAAATGAGATCAAATTATCCATGAACATTAGGGTGGACCTTAGCTATACTTGACGAAAATTATTTTGCAAAATTTTTTGACCCCGACCCCCAGAATTGTGACAAATGTTGAGAAAATGATCTGGAAAAAATTTGGGGCCGATTATATATAGATTATGGGAAAAGGATGTGCAGCAAAATTGAAAGTTTTCAATTTTTTAATTCTTGACATAAATAGACGTTATGACATATCGTTGGATTTGTCTTTTTTTTGTCTTTAAGAATCCATATACAATAGCATAAACAGTTGTTAAACGTTACGTAAAGGGGAGACACCTCGGATGACCTTGACCTTGACATATATTGTCAGGGACAATATTCTGAGTAACCTCTGTTACGTATGCAGACGCTACCGTTGGTGACTCTTGACCCTTCCGGAGGTATGTGTCGAAACAGAGGGCCTATTTAAGAACAAAGGGCTTACTCAAAATCGGATCATAGTGGGGTTCTTGCAAGCGATGCAGCGAGTTATATAATTTCTAAGAATTCAATTCTAATCGGAAGCAGCGCGTGGCCCCCACCATTGCTTAGGTCCGATTTTGGGTACTATATAAGGGCATGGATCCTTCCTATTAGTTGGGCTGATTCAAGTGAACATGCGCAGTACGTATCGTTCCACGACGAAAGTCATAGCGAGCAAGATCGGGTGTTAAAGTCCTTATCGAGCACTCTGTAGTAAATCGCCCCCGCATTTCTGGGTGCGTTAACACTGAGAGCGTTAGTCCGCGAAACCGCGACACATTTACACTAACAATTGTATCTCCCATTTATAATCGAGAATATATTATCTGTATTAATCTATTCTGAGTTAATTTCCATTAGTCATACTCCTTTTCGATTTTGCAGTCGCTAGTATCCTACGACGATACACCTTTGCCGCTCAAGGTGTATCTATTCAATTGATAAGTTACGAGACCGCGGAACCGCGACCCTATTCCCTATAAGTGGCGACCCAGTGGTGAAATAGACATCGGCTAGTCCACTCCTTTGTTCACACAAGGCGACCCGGTGATGAAATAAACATCGGCTAGTCCTTGTGATACCCTATCCTACACAGTGGCGACCCGGTGGTGAAATAGACATCGGCTAGTCCACTCCTTTGTTCTCTCGAGGCGACCCGATGGAGAAATAGACATCGGCTAGTCCTCGTTTACCCTTCCTACTTTAATTCAAAATCTTTAAATCCAAACTACCCTCGGTTCCCGCATCGCTGCCTGAACCTCGGCTCGTAACACCCCCAAGAAGTTTTGGCCGGCGCTCGTTGTTTATTAAAAAGTTATAAACACAAGAAGTTTTCAAAATAAAACAGTTATGTTAAGTAATGAAGGCTAAAACGATATACTGTATTGACATATGTTATCAAGGTCACCTTTCTATTAAAAAATTTTTTATTAAAAAGTGTCACGTCGTCTAGCGATTCGTAACCGTCAGAAGGGAGAAAACGCTAGCGACACCGGGTATTTACAGACCAGGAGACCGGGCCGCGATCGGCCGCACGAAACGCGGTCCACCCGGGACAGAAAGGTATTCGCAGGCTCGTCGTCTCTCGCGAATTAGAACGATATTCGGGTGCCAGGCACCAGACGGTGCCACGCTAAAGGATTCGCCACAACGTGCGAGTCCCGGACAACACGAATTCGAGCCTGCGATTACCGAGATTTGTCCTGAATAGCTCGCGAACAGATACAGGGTACTACGCGGGACGAACACGAGGCATTCCCCGCGACGGGAAGGTTTCTCACGAAAGAAGCACTCGCTGTAGTTCGGCTAATAACACTTTATTATTCGATAGTTGATAAAATTGAGCTGCCGGTGAAAGCCGGCAGCGTTTTTGAGGTTAGCCTGCGCGTCACAAATTATTCGGCGACCGATGTTTGTCGCACGCGCTTCGGATCCACTGAGGACTTCTATTCGCTGCGTCGAACCCGGCAGCAACGCGATGTTTTGCGTCTTCGTGCGCGATTCACGCCCGGATTCCGATGGAATACGCGGTACAAAAGGACTACTTTCGTCGGAATAAGCCACGAGATACGACACGAGCACGTGGCTGCGTCCCACCGTAGGACTAACGAGGTTGGCCTGAAATGAACGACGACACGCGGATCCTCGCTAAGAAAAATAGTGCTGCGCATCCGCTAATGTTATTCCCCGCGCGTTCGTCGCCCGACGGATTCTACCGCTCGCGATACTTCTCTTGACTCGAACCCCGGCAGCTACGAAGCCTCGTCGGTATTTCGGCGACGCGTTCGCGGACCCGCAAAACGCTAACCGAGCCAACGCGAAGGAGATCACTTTACCTCGAAGGAAATCTGACAGAGGCTTACCACGTGTTCACCTTTACCTCAGTCCTCTCGGGGAGAAAAGTGTTCCGGGTCCCCTCCCGGGACCCGGCTATAGTCCTGCAAAACCGCGCCGCGCAAATTGGCGCGAAGCTCAAAATCATGAGTGCTCTGCCCATGGGTCTCGCTCGTGCCCAGGGAGAGCGTTCGCCACAGCCCATCTCGCGTTGACTTTGCCAGAGCGTTCTTTTGACAACTGATTCCGGAGGACGTAGGCAAAACTGCCACGTCACAAATGTTATAAGCAAAAGAAGTTTTTGTAATTATTTAGAAAGAGGTACCCCTTTCCGGTTTTGATGAAATTTAAATATGTTACAGATTTTGACATTTTGAACAACTTCTTCCTTACACATATAGGCGGGTCGCTTTTAGTTTTCGAGATATTCGCAAAAAACTATGGTAATTATTCGGAAAGTACCACTGTTCTCCGATTTTGATGAAATTTAAATATGTTATGCAGCAACACATTTTGAACCACTTCTTCCTTTTCCAATAGAGGTGGGTCGCTTTTAGTTTTCGAGATATTCGCATTTACGTAGGCTCTCTCCGCCCCCTCCACCACCTAACCACAACTCATTCTCTTTGCATGATTTTTCCATTGTAAAAAAAACAAGGTATTAATTAAAAAAAAAACGAAGGGAAGATTATGCGATCGGAATGGGTTTGGATTAGGATGTGGGAGGGGGCCGTGAGGGGCGGCCGTTAGGCTCGGCTGGCCCAACTACGCATACGAAAATCCAGGAGTAGTCTTTCAATTTTGAAAGTTCACCTTATATATGTATGACCAGAGTGAGACCCTGTTTTCTCTCTCATCTCCACAGCGTATTTACAAAAAAAAAGTAAACAAACGCCGCATCCCGGAGCAGCCTTACGTTACCTCGGAGCGTGCAAGAATACACAAAATTCAATACAGTATTAGCAATAATTTTTTTCAATTATCTCGCAAACTAACACCGAGCGCCGGGCAGATGTATAGAGAAAAATTCTTCAGGATGTTGTCCTGGACAACATATGTCAAGGTCAAGGTCATCCGAGATGCCTCGCCTTAAGGTTTCCTATATTTTCTTCTATAAAGTATTGCTTCACGATTTTAGGGGTATGTTTAGCATACTGCTGGAAGGTGAGATTGTCTCCTATATATTCACGTGCATAAGGTATCACGGTTTTCTTCATACTGTCCAAATATTGAAACCTTTGCCATTAATATTGCCATTAATTTTTCGAATTGGTCCTGGATCGTTTCGCGAGAACGATGTCCACACCATTACGCAATCACCACCGTGCTTGAGTGTTCCTACGATGCAGTTCTGATTAAGATCTTCACCTTTGCGACGTCTGATGTATCGAATTCCGTCAGAAGATACTCTATTGAACTTCGACACTTAAGAGCAATTGGGAACTATTAGACGTGTAGCATCTCTAATAAAATGCGATAATCTACTGAAAAGATAGTCGTCTTAAACTCTTGTCCGCTACTTTATGTTGTTAAAGTCACCATTTTGAACAACATTTCCCTTTAAAATTTTTGTCGGTCGGCTTTCGTTTACGAGATAACTACAGAAACTTTACTTGTAAATGCATGGATTTGGTTTGGGTTAGACCTGAGTTATCTAAACCTAACCCAAATCTAATCCAAACTCAGTCTGTATTATACTCGCGTACAATGTTTCAGCCTCACGAAGCGGCGCACAGTGGGGTAAATCGATGAATTTTGTGTCAAAATCAAAGAACTTTCGATAGAAATGAGATAGAGCGATGACATTGCTTTAAATTAAAGCTGAAATATTGCAGAGTATGGAAAAAATAGAGAGATTATGGTACAAACGTTTTTTAACCTTAAAAATCTGTGATCAACTTGCAGAATTTCAAGAAAATTGTGATTTATCCAATATCATTCACCTTCTCATATTTTCGTTCGAGCGTAACATTATATCGCGTTGAACAAATCATTAATATCCTTCTAATTAATTGATTATATTCGGTTGAGAACCCACACGACGCGACACGATGGACGGTAGCAAGCCGTCACGATCATCCTGATATGATACACGTGAGCAAGAACTAAGCACGTTTAACGTATAGGAATCGTCGCGAGACTGCTTGACCACAGGATACACGCAATTCCGCCGTGCCGCGACAACGATATGACATTTAAAGTTTCCGTGGAATGGCTGTGTCACCTGCCTCTGCGTTCCAGGAAATAATTATAGATCCCAATCTCGATAGTTGTAATTACTATCACCTTTGGCGATTTCGAAAAAGCCGTTCCGTAAAAATAATGCACGTTGTCATATATCCCGATGAAACGTGACCAGTAAGGTGGACCTTAGCTATACTTGATGAAAATTATTTTGCAAAATTTTTTCCCGGGCGCCCCCCCCCCCCGGAATTGTGAGAACTGTTGTGAAAATGATCTGGAAAAAATTTGGGGCTAAAATTAGCGCCCGTGATCGATCTTTTATCTAGCGTTTTTGACTAGTGAAAAACCCCGTGTTTGTATTATCACGAAATGAGAATCCTGGAAGTCTACTCCCTCAAATAAATTCATTAATACGCTCCAATCTACAATAGAAAAACAGTTCTAGTATCGGAAAAAGAATTTATTATGAATATTATGTAAATTGCGAAAAGAGGTGACATCAAAGTATTTCGTCCGGATTTGTTTGCGTACTCGTCAATACGGCCCAGCAAATCCTATCTCAATTCTTGATACAACCCAGATCTGCTTGTGGACATACGGTAAGACCAAGCAGATCCTGCCCTAGACGCGACTGCGTTAACCCTTTCGAAGTAATTGGAACAGTGAATATTGAAAACCTGTTTTTGTTTTCAATATTGGATAATATATTATATAATAGGATATATGGAGTATGGATTTCACATGACCAGGAGCAAAAACTGTTTGGAAGTCTTTTAGTGAAAATGTAATTATCTATAACAAAGGCACAACCACAGAAGACAGTACCTTTAGAGCCGTTGCGTCGGTGTAGATGGGCGTGTTGGTTTTTTCATGGATGTGATCTTGGAGGATAGTGTTTAATACTATATTATTAGTGTCACTATATTGATCCTTGGATTCATTAAATAGTAACGTTGAAGGGATGTTAAAAGGAGTAAATGGGGGGAAGAGAAGTGGAACGCGGTCTTCAATATTTGGGCGGATCATGTTCAGTTCTTGTAAGATTTCTTGTATTCTCAATGAGAAGGGTATAGTTTTTTATAAATTCGAATTATTTCACTTGTACAAAGGGCAATACAAGTAATATTCTCGTTGAGCGATTCGATGCTGAAATTCAATGCGCGAAATTGGACGGATAGGTACGTAAGTACATATGTATCATGTGGTTCAACACGGCCCTCCTACCAGAAGATTCATCACCTTCTCCACTCCGTGGTGAGATCCTCCAAGTCCTAAACAGAGTCTTCAGTCTTTGTAACAATGTATCGTTGGCTTTTCTTCTTATTCTCACTCGCCCAGTCAATAAATATTCTGAAGATAACCGATAGCCGCCCGTTCACTGTGGGGTCCCGGTGGTATTGGCCCGGAAATAGTAGGCACAAACTATTACAACGTTATTTATAGGTTCAAGATCACAATATTATAATCGTTCTAGTCGTTTTAACATTCGCTACAATAATATGAGATAAAAAATGCATTTTAACCCTTTGAACTCGGCGCTATTTTAACTCGAAAATTAAACATCTCTTCCAACCCACACACGGTATAATTCCAGTCTACATGATTGTGTTCATTTTATGGATATGAAATTAATATAATACCTCGTACAATATTTAAATGTTTAGCAATTGCTTCGATCCCCACATATTTAATAATGATACAGCAATTTTTACTGGTGCATCAGAGTCACCATTCGAATGCTAAGGGGTAACATTTAAAAAATCAAGGTGACCACACACCTGCTCCCACTATGGCAGAGAGCAGCTCTCCCACTTCCGAGTGGGAGAATGTGCTAATCCGTGTGCCTGAATGATGAGCATGATACTCTTCCACCTCCGTTTAGTAGCCAAGTAAAGGGGGCAACTCACATTTGCCAAGCCGGAGAAAAGAGTGGGGATGCGAGCCATAACTTGCTCGCGAGCCGCCAATTCGTCACCCCTGATATACATACATAGATGTATAGTGAAGTTAACTTCAGTCATTCATCTGTTGACCAATGTCAGGAGTTCAAGGTGAAGCATTTTTATTAATTATGTACTTCCCTTTTATTGATTTCACTATGGCACGTATAATGTTAAAAGAGAACGTGCTTTTCACATGCTATTTCTTTTTGATTACCAATTTTTTTATTTTGCTTGTTTTTTGCTATTCATAATTCTATTATACTAAAATAATGCTACAATATTCGATATTATTAACCCATATTATTAACCAAATGTTTAACCAATTAAAAATTGCTGTACCATTATTCAAAATATTGTTTATATGATTAAATATGTCGGTAGTTAATCAATTACTAAACATTTAGTAAAAGATCATAGGGAATGAAAATATTCTATGTCGGAAGAAATGTTCAATTTTCGAGTTAAAATAGCTCCGAGTGCAAAGGGTTAATGATACGTAATGATATTGTTACGTCCTAAGGTGGACGTTTGAAAGATGAATAGTTTAAAGTTTTGAATTGAAGATAAAACGCAGTTTTGAACCTACCTGCATTCACGTGGTTCGGTTCGGGAGATTGAGGATTTTCTTAAAACTAAGTGATCTTATTTGAGGATATGGATAGTTGAAATCGAAGTTGTGGGTAAACTCCTTGAACAAGGAGCATGAACAAGAGTATATTCTAAGTATCAAATATTTCGGATACATAGAGTTATTAGGATGTTATTGTGAATTGTTAGTGTTTGCCGATACGTAGTTTTCGCTTTGGAGCTGTTCAATACAATCGCTTCGCACGCCTTAGAATGATGTGGTGTTGATTTTCCAACGTTGCGTCGTATCCCACCTTTTGGATTCTTACATCTTTCAATGTCTGTCGTTTTTCCCACATTAAAAAGTTCTAAAATGGAACTTTCACTATTTTTTGTACAATTCCGACCGAATGCAATTTTTGAAAAAATTTCTTTTCGCATCCTGTAGTCAACTAATTACTCTAGCTTCCCAAAAAAGTTCAAATCGTATAGTCCAATATTAAAAAAGTTGCCACAAGGAGACAGTCAAGTTCCAGTTCAACACGTACTCTCTTTTAAAAAGTCTTGTAAACAAGACCTCTCGCGAGTCTTTGTTACTCTAGTCACAACCACTAATTACAAAGTTTCGCCAACTTTGCAACCTCACAGGTCCCACTGCGGCCGTCGAAGCTTCCCTCGGTACTGGCCAATTACCCTTTGTAATCTCTTCCTCTAAACATTCGAAGGTTTGGTAGGCTTACACACGTCTGTAGGTTCGTTTTTCCTCACGTAAATCTGGTGTCCATCACAGAATTAACTTTGATTGTCTCGTGGTCACTGAAGAGCCCAGCACATGTGGATAATTACATGTTCGACATTTATTTGATGACTAACTACAGTGAGAGTAAACATGAGTATACACCCCACATACATATGAGATTCTACATTGTATTTACAGCATATTTCGCAAAAACCAAAGTTGTGATGTTGTGGTACATGATATTTCTAGTGTCACAATCGTACATAAACACACATCTTAGTGAATTACGTTTCCAATGTTTTGTAAACAAATGCCTACCTGAAGTAAGTTTCTTACGAATGCGTCAAAAGTAAATGTACGCAGCAACAGTAGTTAGTCTGTTATGTGGTGTTATTTTAATCAGAAAAATGCCAGAAATAAGTTGGTGAAAGTCTCATAAAATAACAATGAAAAATATAGAAGTTTTGTAATTGGATTAGTAGTGGTTCGCACAGATACGTTTCGGCAGCGCGATCCGTATTTACATGCTGTCCTTTTCTACGTTCTGAACAATTCATCGAAATCGGTTGACGCAGGAAAAAACAACACGCATCGAAAGATGTACGATTCTGTGGATTTTAAGCAGAAACTGATCAAAAGTTGTGTAAAACTACGATTTTCACAATTTTTAATCGCTTGTAGCTCGTGTATATGTTAATCGATTTCGATGAAATTTTCAAAATGTTTATAATTAACATAGATCTACAAAACATATATTTTAAATTTTCATTGAGGGCTCAAATAAAAAAGTTTTAAAACGTCCCGTTTTTATTTTTGCATGTAACCTTGTAAATTATAATTTTTTGGAAAATATATTTTGCATATCATGTCGTAAATCAATGAGTCTAATTGATTATAAAAAAATTAAGGTCGTTTGGTAGAATTATAAAAAAGTTATTAGTTTTTAAAAACTGTACGAATACTTTGTACACCCACTGTACATTAGAATGTAACATGTTTTGATTGTTGGTTGGACATACGTATTTGTTCATTTCCCCGAGAATATGTTATAAAATAAATGAGATTCATAAGGATTTTCCTAGATTTATATTTCTCGAGAAATGAGAAATAACCAATTATGACATTTCTCGAGAAATTCTCGAGAAGGAACACTAGATGATAGTTAGAGAGGATAGTGTGGGGCTCAGCTCCCCCTCAGATGGCGTTTGGGGGGATTATATGCCCAATTTTGCCAACGCCATTCCCACTAAAACCTCACCGCCCAAGTGTTTCACCAGACCCCATTCTCCGCTTAGCCCTACACGGCAACACTCGGGGTCCCACTATTCGTATTGCACCCGGGTATTGCCTGACTCGTCCGTCGGGTCTCTCTTCGCCGCGCGGGCATATCTTATTCCATTATGCATGTCCTATACCTATGCCGGGTCTATAAGTATTGTATATGGCAGGCATGCACAACCAAACGATTTGGGAGCGTCCCGCTGCGGGAGCACTCGACTCCGCTCATGAGCCGGGTCGGAGCTGGCCGGCACACGTAGGTTGGGGAGAACTGCAACAGCGTACGTGTGAATTCGTGTGGCACTCACGCACTTACGAGTTACACTTAGAGGATTCCCCTTCCATACGTCCGAGCTACGTCCCGGCTCGTGAGCGGCTCTTGTGCCGCTTGCCAGCTCATGAGCCGCTCTGAGAGCTACGAGATGTGCACTCTGGTATATGTATAGTCTAAGGCGCATCATCGGAGACCCAAAGAATGACGCGATCTTAGAAATAGAAAATCTTCCATCACGTAGTTATGCACTGCAGTGTAGTTGTAGAGTTCTGTACGGTTCAGTTTCGTGTTTTTCCTGGAAATCTTAAAATCTTCTTTAGATCCAATCTCGATCGCTGTGCTACTGATATCTTTTTTTATTGGATAATCCAAGGTAGACTTTATAGCGACGCTCGTCAACTCTTTGCCTTTCTACAGAAGTATTTAGAATCGCATGAACCGTTGTTTGACCTTCACCACTTGGGTGTAAGTATCCAGACGGAAGGGTGAATAAGACGCAATGCTATTATAAAACAAGTATGAAATAAGAAAGTTATTAATACACCAAGAGACTTTATTGCATGCACACGTGCCCGCCCACGAAGAATCCTGAGACCCACTCAATAAGTCTAAGGCAGAGAGACTTTCCATCCAGACCTACAGTGAACGCACTTTAAAACAGTATAACTTTTTATTATTGTACCAAACGACCTGGTGTTTTGTAAGCAATTAGAAGCATTGGTTTACTAAATTATCTGCAAAAAAGATTTTCCACAAATTACAATTTACAAGGCTGCATGCAAAAATAAGAAAAGCATTTTTTTTAACTTTTTATTTGGGCCCTTAATGAAAATTTAAAATATATGTTATGTAGATCTATGTTAGTTATACACATGCTGAAAATTTCATCAAGATCGATTAACATACCCAAGAGCTACAAGTGGTTAAATGTGGTGAAAATCATAGTTTTACGCGACTTTTGGTCAGTTACTGCTTAAAATCCACAGATTCTTACATCTTTCGATGCGTGTCATTTTTTTCTGCGTCAACCGATTTCGATGAAATGTACAACATGTGTATAACTAACATACATCTACAAAACACACATTTTAAATTTTAATTACAGGCTCTAATAAAACAGTTATAAATGGTGCCTCTTTTACTTTCTCACGTAATTCTTAGCAATTGCAACTTTTTCAAAATCTTTTTCGCATGTCATTTGGTAAATCAATTTTTCTAATTGCTCAAAAAAGGTCAGGTCGTTTGGTCCGATCATGAAAAAGTTATACTGTTTTAAAGTGCGTTTAAATGCTTTCGTGGTTCACTGTATGTGAAATGACCTAACTTAGCGTCGGAAAGGGCCTCCGATCAAATTGACGACGTCGCGAAGGTAATTCCAGTGAAGCTTCTGCAAACCTTGGATGAAGGTAATATTTGCTATGCAAATTTCGATAAACTTGGACTCGAAAGCTCTCGGTAGATATGAATGGTTGGCAACTTTGACGAAGTCCAGCGGGCTCTTGCTAGCTGTTGTTTTCATTTAATTTCTGAAAATACTAGCTTCAGGATCTGCACGTGTTCCTGATAGGACTGATATTGGACTGATTGACATCAATTCGAAAATAAAGCAACAAATGAAACTAAAATTAAACGCCTGTCGTCAGATGTCAGGGCATAGTTTAGTAGTACAGTAATTCTCCTATAGTCGCAAAAGGTTGTACACGTTGAAGGCAAAAAAAATATCTCCTTCACTGTAGTAATCTGATCTCGGCTCGGGTATATCGGTGTGAACTAATCCAATTACAAAACTTCTTTATTCTTCGTTATATTTTCGTGGCACTTTCACCAACTTATTTTTGACTCTAAACACGATATAATTTCCACTGTATTTAGTGGTTCAATCGAGGAAGAAAGTTTCGGACGCAAGTAGGACAACGTATGGGAAAGAAAGAGACGCGGAGAGTCGCAGTCGCCGGCACAGTTCGAAGGCCAGCGCGTCCTCACAACCAATAAAAAAGCATTATTATTATTACTTATTTTTTTATGAAACTTTCATCAATATGTTTGTGGCATTTGTCTGATTAAAATGATACCAAACACAATATAATTTCAACATTATGTATTACAGAAACATACATTATACTTCACATTTGGGTACAGTAAAAATGGGTACAGTAATCAGAAAAATGTCACAAATAAGTTGGTAAAATTTCATTAAAAATAAGTAACAACAAACAAGTTTCATTTATTGCATGAAATCATCTCATCGGTATGCTATTTTTAGCAGCGCTTCGTCCGCGCGCGGTCTCTCTTTACACGCGTTGTCCTTTCGTTCCACAGTCTACGAACTGTGCAAACGAACCTCCCCGAGGCTCTTACGACTATAGAATATTTACTGTAGTATCTCCGTAACTGTCGTATCATCAGGTCTGGCGAGCGACTGTTCCAGTAGAGATGCCGAACGCAGAGAAGGATAGCGGTTGAAAAAAGGAACGTCTGATGTTCGACGTTTCGTCCAGGGCTGCGGAGTCGGTATACAAAATTCATAACTCCGATTCTGACTCCAACTCCTCTTTTTTTATCTCTGAACCAGGATCCGACTCCAACGCCGATTTTGACTCCGACTCCGAATCTGACTTCGATTCCGACTCAGACTCTCCAAATTGAAAAAATATGTACTGAATATAATTACAAGTTGTAATAAAACTGAATAAATAGTTGACATATTGTATCAAAGTCTAAGAATATGGAACAGATAACACTCGTACAACAGAACACGACTGTTACTTTCTCACTTTCAGGAAATAGCTAGAAAATAAGTATCAGTTTGAGAAATACTAACGATACAGTTTCCATTTTCGAAAATTAATATAATCTCTAATATTTTATAGAGACACTTGTTGCTTTTAGAGCTGTCTTTTATCTTTTTGGCACTGAATGGATCATTTCTTCTATAAATACCGTAGAGAGGTCATTCCAAGCTTCTTGAATAGATATAAATAAATGACCATATGCTTCATTAAACTTCTGCTGATTGAGCCTGTGTTTATTGATAAACAAAAGAGCCAGAGTTGGAGTCGGAGTCGATACATTTTTTTCTGACTCTGACCCGACTCCAAGAGTCGATTTTTCTTACTCCAGCTTCGACTCCAGTGATCAGCCATTACTTCCAAACTCCGACTCCGACTCCACAGCCCTGGTTTCGACTCCCTGCTTCTCTATCTTTTCCCTTAGCCGTCCTCTTTCAAACCCGAAACATGAATCGCTTGTTACACAACTGATTATGATGGTAACTATATTGTGTTTGGTTTCAATTTAATTAAAAAAACATGACGAACACAATAATAAAAGTTCGATTCACGAAAAACCAAAAAGAAGAAAGTTTAACTTTTACTTTAAAGGACTGAGTTCACGCCTGTCTTTCATCTTGCCCAATCGCTTCGAGTTTCTGCTTCTCTTTTTTCCATTCGTTGACCTCTTTCACACTTGAAACTTTAATCGCTTATTGCACGAGTAATTATAATCGTAATTATATCCTGTTTGGTGCCATTTTAATTAGAAAAACAAGTCGAATACGATGATAAAAATTTCATTAAAATAAATAAGAAATTTCATTAAATAAGAATTTCATTAAAATAATAAGAAATAAAAAATTATATAAGTTGTAATCTTTTGCTTCGTTTGCGTTAGTGTGAGTTTAACTGATAGTCGAGCCCTCGCTGGCTCGGGCGTAGAGCGTGTTCACCGTTTGACTGATTCCAAGAGGGATCCCCCAATGGTGGGGATAAAATTTGGGCAGTTACGGTGGAGGCCTGTGCGACAATTACGGAGTAAGTACTGTATTCGAATGAAAAAGATGGAAGCCTGAACTGACGACGCGTAAAAGAGGTATTTAAACTCGGTGGTAGCTCCATTATAATAAGGGAATGAATGACATCGAATGGAGCGGGTGCAGTACATCGAATTGAAGGAGAACATGCAGTGTATGGTAGACGAAACGACATTCCAGTAGGATCGGGATCCAAAATATACAGCGAAATCGGCACAAAACTGATAGAAAAATGAAAATATGCAGTTCATAAATTACCTTGCATAGAGTCCGCATTTAAATTCAATCGAAAATGTGTGAACTCGTCCAAAAAGTTACACTACGAATATGATACATCAGCGACATTGACTGATAATCTATGAACCAAAATTCGAAAACACTGGGAAAATCAATGGGAATTCATGCTTCATCGAACTCAAAAATTTTTTATCTTTGAAACTTTGTGTATACAAAGTTCAATTATCTTTCCGTGAAAAATTCCGTCAAAAATTTTTTCTTTGGCACTGCATTTACTTCGTTGACCAATACAACTTTTGTTTGACACATTTTTTCATAAATTTAATAATAACGGGTTTATTTACAAAGATATATACAATTATCTGCGTATACATTATACTATACGTTATACATATAATATACAGGGTGACCCACATAACTCTGAACAGCTCAATATCTCGAAAACTATGGCATCGATTTTCAAGTTCTTAATCTTAAATTGCATGGAACTGAAGGGCCTTTCTGACTACATAAACGTGAAGTGGCCTCCTTTCCCCCTTAACGGGGGAGGGGAGGTACCTTTGTAATTTTAAATGGAACCCCCTATAAAATGTTACATATTTAGATTCTACAGGAAAAAA
>CM052311.1:16096799-16128900 GCA_028455605.1 Lasioglossum malachurum
TGAAAACGTTTTCATAGATAAGTGAGTCAAACTCAAGAATTGTAAATATTATTGTTTGTGTTACTTCACGAATAAGCAAAGGACTCAAGCGCGTATAATTCCATAACGCTATTTCCGAGCGCTTCAAGTACCTACAACTCGAAACTTCAAACTGTTATATCTCATCATGGAAGTATCTGACAAAAAAATGTTTCAGACAAAATTGACTTTTTTTTCCTGTAGAATCTAAATATGTAACATTTTATAGGGGGTTCCATTTAAAATTACAAAGGTACCTCTCCTCCCCGTTAAAGGGGAAGGGAGGCCACTTCACGTTTATGTAGTCAGAAAGGCCCTTCAGTTCCATGCAATTTAAGATTAAGAACTTTAAAATCGATGCCATAGTTTTCGAGATATTGAGCTGTTCAGAGTTATGTGGGCCACCCTGTATAATACAGGGAGGTTTGTTTAAGTACGAACACCTAATATCTCTTCAGGTTATTGTGATACAAAAAATATTTGTTACGTAATGAGCATGGTGTCAATGGACCAAATATCTGGCACCAATATTTTTTTCCGGTGGTAATTTTTTTCGGAGTTGTCAAGGTCATCGATGTTTTTTGGTACATAACCACATTTTGTTTTATTGCTTCGTGTAACTGATCGAAAAATACATTCAGATATTTATAATAACATGACATTGACCTTGATCTGAATGTAAAACTTTAATTTTCGAAGATCAAGGTCATTTCAAGGTCATGTTATTTTGCATATCTAAATGTATTTTTCGATCAGTTACCCGAACCAATAAAACAAAATGTAGTTGTGTTTGAAAAACATTGATGACCTTGATAACTTCGAAAAAAATGACATTTGGAAAAAAAAAATTCTTGCCAGATATTTGGTCCATTGACACTATGCACATTAAGTAGCAAATATTTTTTGCATCCTATGCAAAATATATACATAGTATATATTTTGTATACTACGTATACAGGGTAGGGTACTATAAACAGGTCACCTGAATAACTCGCTTGCTTTTGAAGATAGAAGAAAATGCATCAGACCAAACTTACTTGATATCGAGGCGCTCGTAATCTGATGTCATTAATTTTTTGTAGGTGAAGACGTCAAGGAGATGTGAAGGTGAACTTTGTTTTTTTAAACTAAATGAGGTATTTTTTAATATTGTACATCAATCGATGCAGCTGCACATTCGTTATAATAAAGTACTAACCTATGTATTTCGAAAAGTTAGTAGTTCAGGAGATATTTCAATTTGAATAACTCTAAAACACCATTTCTGTGAATTGAATATCTCCGTTATTTGTAATAATATGGAAAAATGTTATGAAGAAAATTTGCACGGTACAGAGGGGGGCATGTTGCAACACAAACATTTTCTGTGTGGGTGGAGGCATAGAGGATATTTCAAGGTCACCTTGATTTTTTTAAAGAGAATGTTCTTTTTTTTATACCACAGATCCATAGAGTATCAAATTCCGAGTATAAAAGTGTTGATCTCCATATGTCCCAAACCTAACAGTTAACGAGATATTATCCAAAGAAGAAAGAAAATTGTTTCGATAATATCTTGTTAACTGTTAGATTTAGGATATATGGAGGTCAATACATTTTTACTCAGAATTCGATAGTCAATCGATTCGTGATACAGAAAGTAGATGTTTCCATTTTATAAAATCAAGGTGACCTTCTCCTCACGTTGGAGTCCATCGGGAAAAATAAATGTCTCACCACATGATGTCCCCGTCGGTACTGAACAAGTTTCATCTCAAACATTTTTGCGTATAATCAATATTTTTGGAGATATTCATCTGTAACGCTTTATAATATTCACCCTGTATATGTATAATATATTTCTGTACAAAAAATTCTGTTTTAGAATCGAGAAGAAATATCTGGAGAAGAGAAAAAAATGAAAGCATCTTTATGATTTTCAAATATCTGGTGGACTTGTAGAAAAGGGTCCATATCTCCGATTTCAATAACCTTGAAATATGTTGTCAAACTCACTATTCTGAACAACATTTCTGTTAAACTTTTTGTCACTTCCGACTCGATTCGGAGTCGAAACGTTGTAGAGACATCTTAGCGATCTCTTTCTATCTAACGAGATCGAGTGGCGCCATTCGAGTTCTGACGCCGCGCCGTTTCTGCCAGCATATGCCACTCTTCTTTGCGTGGTGCTCACCTTGACAAGAGCTTTCCTTTTCCCGGAGCCGCGTTACCACGTATGTCCTCCGTGGTCCGTTTCACGTACTGGCTCCTTATCTCTCGCTAGCACTACTTTACCTTTCAGGAGGCAGACCTCCTTCTGCCTTCTTCAACTTTGCCGAGTTGAATCGAGATCGTATTCCTTAAGTGGTGTAGTCGCCTTTTCATGCTCAAGTTCCCTCGAACATGAATAGGAGACTACATTAAAAAGTTATCCAGGCAGAGGTTTCCCTTCCTTCACAGACTTCTTTTTATTGGGCTGATCACAAGTGATCCAACCAATACGGCTGACAGTCTCTACAACTTCCTTTGTGATAGTTTCATTGATTTCAGTAGTATTGTTTTATTTTTAATTTTCGAAAATATCTCGTTTCATCCTACCTGCTGCGGGCTTCAGTCTCTTCATCAATTTCAATATACTTAAGATTGTTCTTAGCTGATGATGTTAGGCCACTTTATTCCGTAAGATATGGTATCCGCCATTTCACAATCTTTTTCCAGGAAAGCAGTTTCAAATGTGCAGGACAAACTTGTAAAAGACGCAAAATTGGATATTTGTATAATTGTTTGGTTTATCTATAATAACACTAGGCATTCGAATATACAGGTGAATAAACACTCTGTTACACTGATCCTATCGAAGGCAGAGGGTACGCGAACTAAAACTTGTGCTGGATTGCGTGCGGAAAGGTCTTGGGCACGTTCGGGAATCGGGTGTAAAAAACACTGTGAACTCGCTAATTTTAATGTTCAACCTTTGTGTTACGGTTCACAAAACAACTTTATTTTGAACTTTAACCACTTGTGGCCTATTTACAGACATCGGTGGATGCACCGGATGACACATGAGTGACGAACTGACGGCTCGCGAGCCAGTTGTGGTTCCCATCTCCACTCTTCTCTCCGGCTTGGACAAAAGAGAATTGCCTTCTCTACTTGGCTGCTGAACGGAGGTGGAAGAGTGGGGTATCATTCCTATCACTCTGGCACATGGCACAGTGGCTTTTTGTGGCCAAAAGTCAATTTTTCAAGTTTAATGTATTAAATCAATTTTTTCCTTATAGACTCCTTATATATATATAAGGAGTCTATAAGGAAAAAATTGATATATATATATATATATACTACCAAATTCAAAATATTATTCATTAAGATACACAATTAATATTATTCATAAAGACAAAATCATAAAACTCAAAGTAAAATTGAATGTGCTCCATACCAATTTACGAGATGCTATTCAAGTATTTGTATACAGATCCGAACTCTCTCTTATGAGTTATACATATAATAAATATTATTAAAATAAAGAATAAGAAATTTGTTTATTCAAGTGTAAGTGAACAGCACTGTATGTCATTCCTTGTTCGAGATGGATTTGGGTTCTACGTGCAAGGTGTCCCAAAAATGTTGTAGTTCCCTGAAGTAATTTAAAGTAACTTTTTCCTCTGCAAAGTTGTTCTCCACGGCTACTTCTCCACATTGAACACGATATTATCAATACAACATACTAGTAAATACAATATTACGAAATGTCAAATTTATTTCTTTTATTTCTGCCCTTATATGACCCTAAAGATCATAGTATACTAAATGGTTGAACTCGTCTTAATGCCCGTTTTCATATGATGTAAAAAGTATGTTTTTAGCACTCCATTTAAAAAAATTAAGTTAGACCATTTCTCGTCTAACACTTTAGCTTCGTAGCACTGCGACTTCTCAACAGACTATAGCACTTCGCTCATATCCGCCATCTGGAAGATGAAGTAATCTTGGAACGCGGCAAGTTATCTGATATACAGGGCCGTCGAGGTAAATCCGGAAAAGTCATTACATGGAGAAAAACGATTCAAATTCAAGGAAAATATCAATATATCCCAACCGTATTTGGTACAACAGTAGCATTGCAGGCTTCTCTCTCTCACTTGATCTCCTTTGTCCATATTTGTCATCACTTCCATAATGGAAGTTATGTGGCTTCGCATTTACCTTTGCCTCGACTACGCCCCACAGTAATAATTAATCAAGGGGATTACAATCAGGGCTAGAGGGGTGCCACAAGTCTGGAAGTAGTGATGACTTAGGTTTTCGTAAAGCCAGGCCTGCGTCTTTCTTGCCTTGTGAGGTGGAGCAGAGTCCTGTTGGAACTTCCGTTTTCTTTGCAGCTAAACCACGCAATTATTTCCGAGGTGGATTTTCCGGCGCAAAGCATTCGACTGTTGTCGCTCTTCGGTCATATACTCGGTTTATGGTTGAGCAAATGCCTGTTGTCGACTGATTAGTGTTTTCTTACTGAATGACCTCACTGCGAGCTGCTGTGCTTATAACTATGTGTTTTAGTCGCGAGACTGTCGGTTCGCGAATGTTTCGGATTGTTGCTGGACAAATTAATCTTGGGCAAGTAGTTCAAGTGATAGGGTGATATAAATGACGCAAAAGACAATAATTGATTCGCATGACAATGAAATACGTTAAAAGAAGCGTTTCGTCCCGGACCTGCTAGTGGACTCATCAGTAAGGCTGATATAGCAGGTCCTGCCTTATACGCGCGCAGATTTGAATACATGATAATCCGTATTCGTGAATTGATTGAGACACTGAAGTATGACGCTCGCGGATCTGATGAATGATAGATTCCGTATGCGAGGGATCTCGACTGATGCGATCCCATTTTGTCGGATGTTCTGATCGCTGGACAACGAACTATCGCGATGCAAGTTTACAGATATTACGAATGATTGACAAGACAACGGCTCGTTTGTTGTCTTGTCTACCCGAGGATTGGAGAGTGTCACAGGAGTTAGAGCGTAAACTCAACTGACGAACGCGGTCTTTATGCGATGTTCGTCAGGCTTCTCGAGCATGAAATAAGATGCACTGATTGGTTTCTGCAGAAAGTTGCATTTCCCAATCAGTACACTTTTGACAGTTAGGACCTCCTTCCCGTAGCTCTGAATGAAGCCCTGGGAAGGAGGAGTGGGGCGATACCTGAACTCGGTCGATGACGGGTCCCGGTAAAGGACTGTTTAGTTTGCCCCAGCCGGTGCCGGCCGGCATATGGACCCCCTTTAGTTTGGGCCTGTGTCTGCCGGGCAATAATTTGAGGCGTCTCCCGAGGCTCGCACAAAGGCCAAGCGCCTGAGATCGTGTTTAACCCCAGGGGTTCCTCAGAACCTTATTCTCCCCTCTACACCCCAGGAGATGCCTATGCTAGAGCCGGTGGCCGGGACCGGCTCTACCATAGGAAGAATATAACGTGCTGTAATTATTTATAAAGCTTTAATTAGAAGTTTTCAGAGTTCGTCGTGCCAATGGCGAATACGTTGATAAGGAATTTAAACGTTATAACAAAAAATAAGAATAGGTTTTTGATTTCATAATGTAACAGCTGACGATAATAAGCGAATTCAACGACCTACTACATTATTACGTTGAGCCTTTAGATAACGCCAAAATAGTTTTTCCCGACATTTCGGGCTAAACACCCCACTGACCGGTGGCTTGTTTAACATTGGACCCCGCGAGTTTAATTTTTTGAAAAGTGAGTACAATTAATTGGCTACATGACGTGGAGAAAGATTTGTGTAAAATTGCAATTGGTCGAAATTGCAGAGGAAATACTAACAGTTGTATTTCGCAACTTTTTTGGTGTGGTCCTTTATTGAAAATTTGAAGAGCACGTTGTGTGAATCTACTACAGGGTGTTCACACTATTTCTAGCCAGCGTTTCTCTTGCAAATATAAATTATTAGAAAAACATGAAAAAGGAAAAAGTTGTACATACTGTTTTTTATACGCAACGCAATGGCATATGTAATTTTTTTGTGTTTATCATATTTTGTTAGATATGAAGGTAACCTTCAATTTTATAAATAGAATGCTTCATTATTTCTTATGTCACACGAGAGCGCGTGTCTAGTCGAACTCATCCGTATACTGTACCGCGACGCTCAAAGTCATGCAAGGTCGGAAACGAAAGAAGCATTTTGAATATTTCATACCAATGTGTTTGCAAGTTTGTGTTTAAAACTAATATTCAGCAATTTTATGGGGACTCGAAATAACAAACAGTTCAAACCTAACAGTTGTTTGTATCTACTGGAGTGCTTCACATCTCATGTGTGCCGATATGAAATCTATACATGATGCGTACAGTTGCAAAGTATCGTAATGGGCGAAATGACACTATTGGTTTCCCTAAAATGAACATTTTAGTATTTACCGGTGTAACTGAAATAATTTTTGATATCATTTATTAGGTTGTGAAAGGAAAGTTCTGTCGCATTTTGAATAAGCAAGTAGTTTTGCTTGTTACCTGAATGATGGCAACAAGTTGTTACAAATAATGAAAAAAAAACGGTATTCCAAAGAGCAAGAATCGTAGAATACGACCATATATTTATACATTTTTTCACAGTAGATCCGGTGGAAAAATTTGCAGAACAGAGATATGTGTCGCTAATGTATTTTCTAGTAATTATTTAAAATCATTATTTAAGAAGAATTCACCAAGCGGCAGGAACGTTTCCTGCTTCCATGATGTTGTAACGGACAGCTACCGATAGTGTACCTAAGAAGTTGTGAAGCTCATAAAAACCTTTTTTTTTTTGTGCCGCGTACAGCAGGCAGCCCTGACCCTCGTCGAGAAAGATGTCATGCCCGGCACGGCCTGGCACGAAAAAAAATTTCGTTGAGAAACCGGGCCGGCATTTTCGATGCCGGGCACCCTATCCTTAAGCATTGGTGAACCAGCCGGCCGGAGCAAACTGAACAGTCCTTTATAGTTGCGACCCGGTGGTGAAATAGACATTGGCTTAGTCCTACGTGTACCCTTCCTGCCTTGACCCAAAATCTCTAATTTCAAACTACTCGGTTCCTGCATCGCTGCCTGAACCTCGGCTCGTAACACCCATAAAAAAATATATTAATGAAAAATAAAGTATTTTTAACTGGCATTACATTGTGAGAACACGCGGGCCTTTAAACTATGCCGGCGACGGTAACACGCTTCGCCCATGCGATCCGTATTTCATTCTGTCCTTCTCTATATTCGGCTTTTCGATTGAAGTCTCGGCGCGGTCGACGCGGCAGACACTGTCATAATAAAATAATGGGTAATTATTGCGAAAGGGTCATCGTACTCCGATTTCGATGAAATTTAAGTATGTTATGCAGCAACACATTCTGATCAACTTTTTTCCTTTTCCAATATAGTTTTTAGTTTTTATTTTAATTATAAAAAACAAAAATATAATTTTTATAAACAACAATACCAATTCACATTACATCATATTGACAAATCATTATTGTCATCACTTTCTTCTTCAACATCTTTCAATATTAATTGTTCGATTGCATCATCAAACTGCGTTTGCTCCTTAAAAACTTGTCTATTTACTTAAACAATTTAAAGATATCGAAGAAATTGTAATGTCAGACGTATATAACAAAGTGTGGAAGAGATCTGTTATGGTTTCCCGCCTTGTAAATTTTCTTGTATGATATTCTCTAATACTTCGAAAGTCGTTATTCCATGGCCCCCTCGGAAAACATTCCGATTGGTAGTGTAGCAGATTTTATTATGTCCGCTGCGTGAATTAATATTTTATGCATACTCGATGGCATGTTATACCATTTATAACAATCAACACTCATATTTTAAAAGAATTGAATAAAATCTTAACGCGTGACGCGCCGCGCCAGAGGTTCGGGTTCGGCCGGAATTCAGGCGACACATACCCTTTAAACAATAATAATTTGTGTACCAGGACCGAACAGGATGTGATTCTTGCACGATTTCATAGAGAAATGAACGCTGATAATAATGCACTTTGATACAATGAGGGTCCATGGGGAACTCGATAGATATCCTTCACTAAAGATTAAAAACTTTGAAGATTCTCTTTAGTTTATTGAGCATTGTCATTTCTACAAATTAGAAATATTAAATCTTAGTACAAGGGATATACTCTAAATACAGACAAATACTATTCATTTGCAACAACAATGGACACATAATATTACATAGATTCTCCAGGGTATCAAAGGAAAAGAGGTAATTTTTTCGGTGACAAATAGGATTCATAAAATGTTGATATTTAAATGCTTGTTCTAATCACAATTTTTGTTAGCAATTGCAATCCGCATACATTAATTCGTAAGTTCGCGCCGCGCCATTAGTTCGGATCTTCTGCCGCGCCGCCTACTGTAGCGTCGAGGACCATTGCGGGTCCCATAGTTCTTCGGTTCCGTTCCGTTCTGTTCGTCAGTTACCGCCATCGCAGCTTGTTCTCTTTCTATAAATCTCCGTATGTTATCCGTATCGATCTCGTCTAAATCTAAAAGGTTATGGGCCCAGATGTCGTTCTAAAGTTTATTTGGGCATAAATGAAGAATTATTTTCGTAAAACTTCCGTAAAGTCGCAGTGAAAAGTGCGAATACGTAAAAGTGTGTGGTCAGTTGAAATTTTAAGGTTAGTTCGACCACGAGGTAAATCAAGGAAGAATAATTAAAATGAATGTGTCGAATACAGTGCGCATCGAGCCGCTAAGTAAATACAATTACGACACATGTCGGATACAAGCGGAGGCGTTTATTATTATTATTAGACGAGGGGGCAACTCAAGACGCCAAGAAAGCATGGGAAGTGGCTGATAGAAGAGTGAAGTCTGACTTGATTTTGTCCATCAGCCCGTCGGAATTGTCTCAAGTAAAGTCCGTTAATACTTCCAATGAATTGTGGCTTAAATTGGAATCGAATATATCAATCGAAATGGCCCGCCCGTAAAGCCTCATTGCTGAGATAAGTTTCGTTGCATAGAATGAAAGAGGGAGAAGATGTGCGCTCCTATTTAAGACAATTTTTTGATGCAATTGATGAACTGCAGGCGATGGATATTGAAATCAACAATGATTTATTGGCATTTATGATGTTGTACAGTTTACCAGATAATTTTGAAAATTTCAGGTGCGCTATTGTATCTCAAGATAAGTTTCCTTCACTTGAATCGTTAAAACTTAAAATAATTGACGAATACGAGGTTCGTAAGCAGAGGGGAACCGACACTGTACAAAATGCCATGATTGTTAAAAGGAAATTCAACAAGAATTTCAAGCCAAGGTATCAAGAGGACGATCAAAGAACGAATCAAAGGACCGAATCAAAAGGAAATTTCACGATGAGATGTCACCACTGCAATAGAATTGTGTGTGGTCATAAAGCAATCAAATGTTTCCAAAGGATCAAGGAAGGATCAAGAAAGGGCAGGTAATGTAGAAAAAGAATGTCTGCTATCAGTTGCCACTAAAAAGCAATGCACAGCACTTACGACCATGGGCAAATCTACGTCAAATGAATGGTGCCTGATGAGAAATTTGCACAATTAGGGGATTCGGAATTTGAAAAATTGAACTTGGCAAGAAGTACAACCACAAAAGTAGAAGCGAAAGGTACTGTTCAAATAATAACCGATAATGGCATCAAGCGTAAGGCCATCGATTTGATAAATACTTTATATGTGCCCGATCTGTGAACCAACTTATTATCTGTTGCCAAAATTACAGATAAAGGATATAAGGTAATATTTGATATGACAAAAGCTACAGTTATGGATTCGAGTGGCAATTATCTTATACATGCAAAGCGAGTGAATGATTTGTATTACGTCAAAGAACAAGATCAACATGCTTACAATGCAAAGGTTGAGGTTTCAGAGTTGGTGAAGTGGCATATGAGGTACGGTCATCTAAATGAAAAGGATTTAAAAGAAATTATGAAAAAACAAATCGTACACGGTATGCAATTCAATGAAAGGGAGGTATTGCTAACATGTGAAGTTTGTACGAAGGGAAAGATGCTCCTTTTCCCAAGAGATCTGAGCGAAGTTCTAACTTATTGGAAATCGTTCACACGGATGTCTGTGGTCCAATGAGGACTCAATCTCATGGTGGAGCCCGATATTTTATAATTTTTATAGATGACTGATCCAGATGGTGTGAAATACGTTTTTTGAAGAAGAACCTTGTTGAAAATCAAATTGGAGCAAAAATTAAGAGTCTTCAGTCCGACAATGTGACTGAATATTGCAATAGGGAGTTTGACCAATACTTGACTGACAATGGAATTAGAAGGAGGTTAACCAACGTTCACACTCCTGAACAAAATGGAGTAGTGGAAAGACGTAACAGGACTCTCGTCAAGATGGCAAGATGTTTGTTACTGCAATCAAAATGTCTCCCGCATTTTGGACTGAGGCTGTAAATACAGCGAATCACGTAAGGAACAGATGCCCATCAAGGATTTTAGATGGTGATACATCATTTTTCAAATGGACGGGAAGACGTCCCATTGTCTCGTATTTTAGAACATTTGGCTGAAGAGCATTTCCCTAACAAAGGGAAATTCGAGCCACGTTCGCAGGAAGGAATTTTTATGGGTTATTCATCCGAAACAAAAGGATACAGAGTATGGATACCTGAGAAAAGGAAAATAGAAGTGACACGCGAGGTGAAATTCTTAAATGAATTTACACACAATATTAATTACGAGAATTTCCTTCATGATTTTAAGGGGCCAGATTCACCTACATCCGAGGAAGAAGAAAAAATTAGAACAGTCGACATTGACATAAATCCGATCGAACATCAAAGTGAGGATGTTCACGAATCAGCGGATGACAGTGAAGACGAAGATTCCGAAAGAGATGACCACGATGCAACAGGGGTTACACCTACAGTCGGTCGTGGAGTTGGTAGACCACGCATTATTAGAAATGATAGAGTGGGAAGGCCAAGGAAGGTATACGCACCAGCGCGTGATCAGGTACGCCCAAGCAATGATAGTTCGGATGACGAGTTTGTAGACGCTGTAGCTAATATGGCTGAAGTGCCAATAAAAGCAGCTTTAACCGGAGTCGACGAAATGGTATGGAGAAAAGCAATACATGAAGAATTCATTGCCATGATCAAGAACGATACATGGAAAATAGTAGATGAACCTGCTGACAAAAACATTGTCGATTGTCGAATCGTACTTAGAAACAAGTTGAAGTCGAATGGAGAAATCGACAGAAGAAAGGCAAGATTGTTGGTAAAGGGCTTCTCACAACGTTTTGGTGTAGATTTTGAGGAGACATTCGCACCAGTGGCCAGATTAAGTTCGATATGTATGCTCATGGCATTGTCTGTTAAACACAATTTAACTGTGGATCATCTCGATGTTTCGACAGCCTTTCTACACGGTGAACTGGATGAAGTCATCTATATGCGGATACCCGAGCAGCTTGAGGTATCTCTCGAAGAAATGCTTCAGGAACGATCAAAGCGCGAAACAGCAGAGTTTCACAATAAGGCGCGAAAGATAGTAAATGAAATAAGAAAAGGATCCAAGGTATGTTTGCTAAGCAAAAGTTTATATGGGCTACGACAATCGAGCAGGTTATGGAATTTGAAATTGAGCAAAAGACTGCAAGAACTTGGACTGAAACCATCGACAGCTGATCCATGTATATATTTCGCTGCAAAGAAGGATCATCTTATGTTAGTCACAATTTATGTCGATGACATACTAATTGCAAGTTCCTGTGACTGCAAGTAAATGTGAGATCTGATATTAAACATTGTTTAGGAATTGAGTTTTTACAGTAGAAGGGGAAGATACAAATGACACAGAAGGGCTGTGTACAAGAGCTATTGAAGCGTTTTGGAATGCCGGATCGCAAACCCGTTTTGACGCCCTGTGACCCTTCAATTAAATTAGTGAAACCAGAAACTCCATCATTAGAGGTCATGCGAAGATATCCGTACAAAGAGCTGGTTGGATGTTTAACATATTTGGCTATTGGAACTAGACCGGATTTGGCATTTGCCGTTAGTTTTTTAAGTCAGTTTAATGACAACTATTTGGAAGAACATTGGTTGCCAGCCAAGAGCCGTCGCACGAAGCATGTGGACATCCGTCATCATTTCATTCGCAATACTGTCAAGGATAAGCAAGTAACGACGGAATATTTGCCCACTGGAGACATGGCCGCCGATGCCTTAACTAAGGCGTTAACCAGCGATAAACATAGGAACTGCGCTAGATTGTTAAATATACATTAATATGGTGAGGTCAGATTTACGGATTGAGAGGAGATGTTAGCGATTGCAATCCGCATACATTAGTTTGTAAGTTCGCGCCGCGCCGCCTACCGTAGCGTCGAGGACCATTGCGGGTCCCAATAGTTCTTCGGTCCCGTTCCGTTCTGTTCGTCAGTTACCGCCATCGCAGCTTGTTCTCTTTCTATAAATCTCCGTATGTTATCCGTATCAATCTCGTCTAAATCTAATCATTTTCAATAAATCTCATTAATTTCATCGTTTTCGAATGTCATGGACATTTAGGAAGCAATATACATTCAATAAACATCGATTTGGGCAAGATGCTTTTTTACTAAATGAACAGCTAGATCGAGCGCGTGGACCATTGTGCGCCACGCCGAAGCAGCCTTACGTTCCCACGGAGCGCGCAAGAATACAGAAAATTCAATACAGTATTAGCAATAGTTTTTTGCGAATATCTCGACAACTAAAAGCGACCCCCTATATTAAAAAAGGAAAAAGTTGTTCGAAATGTCGAAATCTATAACATATTTAAATTCCATCAATATCGGAGTACGATGACCCTTTCGCAATAATTACCAAATAATGTCTCTGAAGGATCACTGTCAGTACAGAACACGGCTATTTGACAGTAAACGCGCGATTACTGTATTTGAAAATATTTAACGCATGTCAAACATCGAGCATGCAATTTTTTTCAGATAAAAACGTTTTGAGAACTGAAGCTAGGCGCCCATTTGGGAGTAAAACTATCGCGGGTTACTTTCAAGAGTATTTCTCGTGAGTGGACACTGCGTTGTGTGCGACTGTCCGTGAGCATCATTCAATTGTTCGAGAGCAAGCGCGTTTTTGCTTATTTCCAAGTGAAAACAAAGTACATATTACATACAGTAATTCTGCGATCGAAGTCCTGGGTCGCCTGTACGATCGAAGTACAGTGCCTACCCACTCCACTGCCTGTCAACGCCGAGTCGCTCCGCAGGGCGGCGGCGATTGAAGTCGGCTCGGGTATATCGGTGTGAACACTACATTATTGACTCGAGTGAACCGAATTTTCAAACTTCTTCATTTTCATTATTTTTTTATGGGACTTTCACTAACATATTTCTGGTATTTCTCTGATTAAAATGACACCAAACACGCTATAATTTCAACTGTATTTAGTGGTTTAATCGACGGTGGAAGTTTCGAAGGCAACGAACAACAACGACAATGTGGGCTTTTGAATTGTACCAGTGACGCCGACTGTCCGCGTCTCTTTCTTTCCAATACGCTCTTCTTCGTTGCGTTCGAAACTTCCACCGTCGATTAAACCACTAAATACTGTTGAAATTGTATCGTGTTTGGTATCATTTTGCATTAGAAAAATGCCACGAATATGATATGGTGAAAGTTCCACAAAAAATAATGAAAGATAAAGAAGATAACATTTTGGTATTTTTCGTCCGCCGAGAGTTGGCACAGAGAAACTCGTAGGTACCACGTGACGCTCCCACTACGCGCTACACGTCTTCCGCGATTGGCCGAATCGCTTGACGAAGGCAGCAAATGAGCGTTGTGGCGACGCTAAGTTTCAATGTCCTGCGTTCCCGCCCGATACCGATGCGTAAGAGCGTAAGAGTGGGATCCGCAGCATTGCGTCAAGAGTGGGGACTCACCGTTCCCCTGCACCCCACTGACGAGATTTTGTGCCAACTCTCGGCGGACGGATAATATACATTGTGATGACGGGTCTTTAAACTGTGCCGGCGACGGCGACACGCTTCGGCCACGCGATCCTATTTCATTCTGTCCTTCTCTATATTCGACTCATCGTTTGAAGTCTCGGCGCGGTAGACGCAGTCATAAAAATATAGCCACCCTATACTATTGAAGTCCGTTCAAAACACGGTGTTGGGACTTCGATCGCAGAATTACTGTATTATTATTAGAGAGCAAAATAGTTTCAGAATAGGAAACCTGCAAAAGTAGGTCATACAAAAGATCTCTCGTGAAATGTGGTTATAGGATAACAAAATTTGCAAAAATCAGTTACAGCAGGCTTGGGAATTAACTGCTCGATCCGAGGTATTTTCGAAGGCTACGTCTCTTTGACCCTGCCGCGTGGGTCGCTCTCCGGGACGGTTATCACAGGGTAGACGATTTATCTGAAGACATTAAAATATCTCGAGAACTATACATCGGATCAAAACAAGTGCTTAATAAAAGTTGTTCGTCGCGAAGGGGGACATCCAATGATACCAAACTCAACCCACCGCCACCGCCTGGGGGTGGGGCTAGGGGTTAGATAAAAAACTTAAATGGGATTTTTTCTTGCATTTTTCATTGCAGATTTGGATTCTCCAGAAAAAAATACACAAATTTGACGTAGGAGTTTTTGCATTTTGGTTCACAGATGGCGCTGTAATGGACAAAAAGCGAAATGGTAAAAAATCGTTGAAAATTGGGGATATCTCGAGAAATGATCAGAATCTCGACAGATCAGAAAAATAAAAGTGGACGTGACGTATTTGATATTTTTAAAAATGCTATTCAATAACACCCATCCCCACCTCCTGAGGGTGGGAGAGGGAATTATTTCAAAATCTTCAATGGGAAACCCTTTTTTTATAGCAAATCTTGGTTCTCCATTGACTCACTTAACACAAGCACTACGATTTGTGAGAGGCAAGGGGACTCACTTAAAACAAGCACCCCAAAGGGAACAGAAAAATACGTCCACGTCGCGTCGTTGTTCCTGGGTAATGCTAAAAGTACTTTTGGATTTATTGATAAATAAATCAATGAATTTTTCTAACTGCTTTCGATTGCAGCGACAAGAAATTACACGAATAATATCAAATCAATGGAGAACCAAGATTTGCTATAAAAAAGGGTTTGCCATTGAAGATTTTGAAATAATTCCCTCTCCCACCCTCAGGAAAATCCGTGAAACTATGGGGATGCGTTATAAATTGTAAACTCTGGGTTTAAGCACGGTTTAGAAATTAAAGTGGAACGGAATTTGTTGGAACGCGAGTAACCGCATGTACTAATCGCGACATCTCTGTATAATTTAACATAAGATGTTCGTTCTCGTGTTCTGTTTACGATGGCGCTCGGCCCTTATGTGTGTGTGCGTGCCTTACCAAGGTACGCGTGTCGCCGCTGTACACGGCTTCCTTCTTCTCAAAGTGAACCTCATATAGTATAGACGTGTTTCGTTATGGTTGTAATTGCGCACTGTACTTGTATATTATACGCTTATACCTTAATCACTAATTATACAGAATCCAATCGGTAACATTCCAACAGAATTAAAAAACACTAAACTAAACGTGACAACGACTGTTGGTCGGGTGTGCTAGCAATCCTGACAGGACATTTTAGCAAGTAATCATTTTAACAAGTTGAAACTAGTACATTGGTGGGCTGCTCTTTTCCATACGGAACCATATATTTTTGTCTTTCTCCTATAAATTGTTGTCTATTTGGTATGTAATCCAGTAGATTTGAACGAGGAGATTTTGATCTTGCAGCATCAATGGTTCAAAAGTTATGGCTGCTTAATGTTGAGCAATTTGCAATGTTTTTGGCAGGTAAGTGCGCCGTCACCATTCGAATGCTAAGGATTAAATCAGAGGTGGCCAAACTTTTATATACCATACGTCAATTTTTTTCACATACGAGCTCAGATGCGCCATAGAACTCGAGCACTTTTTCTACCTCCTTACGTTCATTGTTGGGGTTGGAAAATAGGGATAGGATCTGCTGCGTTTAGAGGAGGAAAAGAGATAACTAAATCACACCACTAAATTAATTAATTTATGCCAGTTCTTAAGACTCACGTTTATTGGTGTGGTACGTACGGAGACTTTGCCTACGTGACTCTTTTACTCCCTTCTCGGAACCACGTATTCATATAAGAGGTCCAGCTCACACAGCTCACAAGTACATGCATCTGGAAAACTCAGAAATGTTTTCCAGGGATTCTTATACCCCCACTGCCATTTTCCAACCGAATTTCAACTACACAAAAAACGGAACGACAAGCATTGTGAGATAGGGCTCTTAGTCCCTTAGATGAACTCTTTAACCGCTACAAAGCGTTATTCTCAAGGCAAGTTAACTAAATTACCCCCGCATTTTTCAGTGCGTCAAAACCGAGAACTCAGGATCATACAGTCCTCGATAAAATAATAAGACACACTTAGCATATTTTTAACTTTCTTATATTTATATAAAGGTGGAAAATGTACAATCCGTTATATCCTGAATACTACATACTATCTCCAAAGTAAACACGCATAATCTTAGGATTATATCGCATACCATAGCAAAATTAGAGAAAGATATGTGAACACGGACTGACATTGCTACGACAAAAGTATAAGACATTTGGCTTATTTTCCACTCATGTGACTTTTGCCACTAAGTTTTCTAGTGCGAACGTATTCAGACGTTGAATCTTGTGATTTTCTTACAGTATAAGTACATTTATTAAAACGAAAAATCAATAACGGGTGGAGGAAAGCATTTAGGTAAAAGTGAGGTCGTTCGAATCATTCTGTCGCGCTCGTAAAAGTACAGTATTAATAAAATTGCGAAATGATTGAACAGAAGTAGGTGCGCGATATATAATGTGTTAAAAAATCCAAGTGCTTATCGAAAAACAAAAGGAAGTGGAAGACCTAGCGTTACTTCTGAACGTGATGGTCGTGCAATTTTGCGTGTTGCGTCGACTTTTAAGGGCACAGCAAAACAAATAGTCGAAGAAGCAGGTGTGAAAACAAATTTAAGAAATGTACATCGCATTTTACAAAGAAGCAAACACGTTAAACGGAGGAAATTAAAACAACGGCCACCTTTAATGGAAAAACACAAAGCAGCGCGACTAAAGTTCGCTTGTAATCACGTCCACTGGATGAAAAACTGGAAAAAAGTCATTTTTAGTGTCGAGAAAAAATTCAATCTAGATAGCCCTGACGGCTGGGCTTACTATTTACTTTCATGACTGCAGAAAGGAAGAACTCCATTTAAGTTCCTGTCAAATGGGTGGTGGCAGTGTTATGGTATGGGCCACTATTGGTTACTATGGAAAGACAAAATTAACTTTTTATCAGATCGGATGAATAGTAATAAATAGATTTAACTAATAATTGATCAGTTAAATAAGCCTGCAGCTCGTATCACGCGCGGTAACTATATTTTTCAACAGGATAATGCAGCAATCCATACTGCAAAATCTGTGAAACAATTCTTTTCTTAAAAAAATATTAATATTTTGGATTGGCCCGCTCGTTCTCCCGATTTAAATATTATAGAAAATGTGTGGGGAGATTTGTCAAGACGAGTCGACGCGAATGGGAGACAATATAATAACTAAAAGAAAGTATAAATCACAATTGGACACATTTACAACAAAAACGAATCAAAAAGTTATATAAAACTATCCGAAAGCGATTACTAGTCGTAATTCAATTCAAGGGAGGTATCACAAAGGAGGTATACAAATTAATTTTGTATTTTTATTTGCTTAATCAAACATTTTTCTGTTAGTGTCTTATACTTTTGTCGAATTAATGTCAGACCGTGTTTACATATCTTCCTCTAATTTTGCGATGGTACACGATACAATCCCAAGATTCTACATGTTTACTTTGGAAATAGTATGTAATGTATAGGATACATTGGAGTGTACATTTTCTACCTTTAAATATAAGAAACTTAAAAATATGCTAGGTGTCTTATTATTTTGTCGAGGACTGCAGTATTCCACAGTTCACAGTAACAAGTGTACCCACATCTAATCATACAGAATATATTGTATTTCGATATTAGACATCTGAGAGTCTTTAATCTCATTTCCATATCCATTGAAACTCCAGTAACTAGCAATTCTCCTACTTCGATAAACCTTTTCCGCTCGACGTTTATGGATCATTCTCAAAGAGTTACGAGAGCTGCTTTTCCAAATACCTTACTCTCACCGAAATCCTGTGACACCCGTTGGTGAAAGAGACATGGACTAGTCCACGACTACCCCCTTCTTTCTACCTAATGGCGACCCGGTGATGCAACAGGCACCGGCTAGTCCAAACTTATCTATGACACCCGGTGATGTAACAGGCACTGGCTAGTCTACGACAATCCCGTTCACACGAACAAACCTCGGTCACGTCTTATCCGCCAGCCCTCGACTCGTAACAGGAGCACCAATCTACAATAGTGACAAATGATCTCTTGTATGAGAGGATGATCTGGCTGTCGTGAATTCCGCAATTCACATCCTACAATTGTAAAACTGTCGAAAAGTTGGCTTCAGTTATCGCGTCTACTTTTAAAGAATAAGCAGCCGCAAGAATGCAATGCACCACTTGTAATCATTGAATGCGCCACGTTTAGCGCATGCGCCACAGGTTAGCCACTCTTGGGTTAAATGATAGGTGTTAGGAAGAAATCACTAGGAAATTCAGGAAACTAGGAGTTCAATTGCTAGACCCTTTGTCACATTTATTTTCATTTTGTAGAAAACTCAGTCGGTCAGTTTATAAGAATTACTCAGTCTAGAAGCTTGACGAACCCAACGAAAATCCTAGTTTACGAACTTGAATTCATCGTAACGTCTCGCTTGAAACGTCACAAAGCAACTTGCCGCGCGATATAAAGATACGACTGTTGTTGCGATAGTCTAAACTAGAAATGATCAATAAACGCTTTGTGCTATGGGAGTACGTCTTATTGCCATCGGTGAGAAAGTTTGGGACAAATTACGTCAGAGAAAGAGACAGAAGACTTATCTATTTTGTTCTCTCTAGTCTCTCAGTGAAGTCACCTGAGTAGGTACGATTCCATTACTCCCGATTTCGACGAAGCTAGAGTTTGCCGCACAGGTAAATACGAGCCTACGCCTGATCTAACTAAGCTCATCACTGATTGAACAAGCAGGAGGGTACTCTGTCGGCCTAAAAGTGGGTTCTCCGTGTCTGGACGCAGTCCAATAACGGGCATGAGGCCCCTGTTTTGACTCAGGGTTCTTCTGGTTCTCCAAAATTTCTGTGACACGGGATATCTCTTTATCCATCGTATTTAGAAAAAAATACTTCGAATGAAATTTGTATGGTATTCAAAGTTTTATAAAAAGGTGCATTTTTTAAATATTTTATTTGACGTTTTGCAGGTCATTTTAAGGTCAAGTTCACTTTTTTAAATGGAAACATAATCTTTTTATTATACCAACTTATGCTATGAAAAAAGCAAGTAAGTTTTATACGAAACGTTTTTCAATTCGACAACAACTTTTTAAGTTATTCAATAATAGAGACACCAGAAGTGTCTAAGAAGTTATTCTCATAGAATAAGTTGGTGTAATATAAAAATTATGTTTCCATTTTAAAAAGTGAACTTGACCTTAAAATAACCTTCAACACGTCAAATAAAATATTTAAAAAATTTATCTTTTTATAGAGCTTTGAAAACCATACAAATTTCATTTGAAGTATTTTTGTCGAAATGCGATGGATAAAGAGAGCTTCCTGACATGTCAACTTCTGTCTGAAAAGACGGTAATCGAAAACAAATATAATTTACCCCGGTGGCCTTAATCAGACAGTAAACGTCCCGACATTTGTCCTCTGTCTCAGGGAAAAAACCACCCAAAAACCCTGAGCAAGACGTTGACACGAGGTATTTTTCTTAAATCCCTCGATGAGGCTGCTTCGCCCACTTTTCGCCCTTCCTCTTGACTTTTGTGGCTTGAATGCTTCATTCTTGACGTTTTCCCGGGTGCTTCCTCCTCCGGGCGACCACCGAACCCTCCCCAGGATGCACCTCTAGTTGCCGCAGAAATTTATCCGCGGTAATATGGAAACCGGTGCACCACTTTTTGTCTCCTCCACAAATGGGAAATGGTTGAGGTGCCGAAACAAAGGTACACCCTGGCCTTCTTCCGATGAAGCGGCCCCTTCTTGGGCGAAAAGTGTGCAAATTCCCTTTCTTTTGCGCGTTATTAACGAAAAACACGGACCAATCAAAGCGCGACAGCCTCGGAAGCAGTGTGTCAAAAGACGCGTGCGTTTGGATCTGGCGCAAACATTCAGAGGTCTCGAAACGAAAACTCAAACGCAAACGTGTGCGTCGAACACATATAGTAAATCGATCGACGCACGTGTTTGAGTTTGAGTTTGGGCAATGCTCTTTCGTTTTTCTTCGCAAGTGAAAAACAAGGACAACATTCTGAACAACTTTTGTCATTACATCTACCCAGTGTCGCCAGATGAGGGGAATCACGGTGAGATGATGTACCCCCTCTACGCTGCACAGTGGTACTTTTCATTGATTTAGCTGGCCAAAATTATTTATTATGTTTAATGATCCCGTAACGTTTTCAAATTACATATAACATAATTTTTTATTTGTTTAAGTATTTTACAATCATTTTTTAATACTTTATATTGTTGAATTAAACAATAGATATTAATAATACGGTACTTACAACTGTTTTTGAAGCTTCTAAAGTAGAATCAGAAGTTGTTCTATCACAATTTTGATTTGAAGATTGTTTTGAACCAGAATCTTTGCTCGCAATCTGGAGTCGTACTGCGATTTTCTGGTAGTAAAAACATGTTCATTGCTTCACTTGAAAACGGTTTTCTTTTTTTCCTGGATATTTTTCTTATTCCACTCAAAAGGGGGTCGGATGCTAATAATAGTCAATTGAGTACGTCCAAATTGCATGTTTCTCTGGAGAACTTTCGGGCATCATTTTCATGATATAAACGAAAATGCTTATTGCGTATATCATACTAATCACTATGCTAGTTTATATGACACTATATACTAGATTAAAATATAATAGCTGTAAACAGCGTACAGCAAATACTTATATAAAAAATATTGTGGATCAAGGCCAATTTTCAATACAATTTCGATTTACTGCATATAGCACACACTACACGTTTCGCTCGAGATCATTCCCTTCTGATATTTCCTAAGAGACTGATACAATGAGGCAAAAGTGCATTCGGAAAGAAACCAAATCTAGCCTAGTGTTTATAAAACTTAAGAAGAGACCGTAATCATTTCATCTCAAGTGTTTACGTCTGGAAAGCGTGCGCGCCCGAAACGCAAGGACCGCTTTACGCGGTAAAGAAAATGCTGTGGAAAGAAGGCGAGCAAATTCGAGCAACTAATTTTTGTTTTACTGTAAGCCCAAACCATTGACAATTATAACCGCATTTAAAAAACTACTTGGACGCACGCGGAAGTACAACCTAATCACTAATGAAGTGTTACGATCGTAACAAATATCATTTACATACTAATCATGTTGAAATGTAAATAATTACCAAACGATATGCAATCAAAAGGTACAAAATTGTTGAAAGTATAGTCCATACTTACTTGCGAAAAGTTTCATAGTGGAAAGAAATGTGTACAAATTACTTGAAACATAAAAAACTGTCTCATCGAATTTTAGCAGCAATACACGTACTACGAAAATCACTAACTATCGATGAAGTACAGCACCTAATGGGTGCCTGAATGATAAAAAAAATATTAGTACATTGTCCGCCATATATTAAACTATAGCAAGCAACAAAATTTTCACACCTTAGGTAAAATTTTTGAAATGGCCTTTTGGCCAGCTAAATCGCTGAAAAGGACCACTGTGCGCTGGTCATCAGAGAGGGGGTACTTGTATTCCCCTTTAGTGCTGGTATCGGCACTTTCTGGCCGCACTGCATCTACCCGGTGCTCGGTCTTAGTTTTCGTGATATTTGCAAAAAACTATTGCAAATACTGTATTTTCGTATGCGTGGTAGGATCGCCCCCCCCCCACCTAATCCTAACCAATTCTGATCGCATAATCTTTGCATTCTGTATAGCCGTCATGCAGACGTCAAAATCATGCGATCAGAATTAGTTAGGATTAGATGGTGGGGGGGGGGGCATCAGGCCAGCCCGACCACGCATACGAAAATCCAAAATTAGTCTTTCAAAATTGAAAGCTCACCCTACATAGAGTGACACTCTGTTCTGTTTTCTCTCTGAGCCCCACAACGTGTTTACAAACAACAAATAAACAAGATGCCGCCCCGGAACAGGCTTACGTTGCCACGGAGCATGCAAGAATACGGAAAATTCAATACAGTATTAGCAATAGTTTTTCGCAAATATCTCGAAAACTAAGACCAGGCACCGGGTAGATGTAGTGACAAAAGTTGTTCAGAATGTTGTCCTTTACAACATATGTCAAGGTCAAGATCATCGGAGCTGCCTCCCCTTAACGTAATAGTTACCGACATACCAAATTGCATCATAGCAACGCAATCTTGTGCGTCCAGAGGCACAGAAAAGAGCTACGACGAATGGAGTATGGATAACAAAACGCGCAAAGGAGATCCCACTTTAAGATCTGTTGGCACCCTGGAAACTTTTGGCCGTTTTCTCATCGCTAGTACTACATAGTGTGAGTAGCCCACGTCTGCCGTGCTGGTGAATCAGCTAGCTGAGGGTAGCCACTGTTTGTATTGGAGCTGGATCTCCGAGGGCGAAGGGGAAATAAACAAATGGAAACAATTTGATTGCTGAATTTTTTATTAGCTGATGTATTGACGAAGTTAATTTAATGTAGTGGGACTGAAGGTGTCAGTCGCGGATAAGAATAACGTACCGTTTCTTGGGATTGTAACACCGAGAACACTTTATGACCGATTGATGTGCACCAGGAAGACAGCTGACGTCAAGAAAAACGTGACGAACGAGAAAATAATTCGCTTTATCCATCGGACGTTATATATGTAGACGTGCTTACACTGTATGTATAATGTACAGTTTCTGATTTTTGTTATTACTTTTTCTTTTTAAAGATTTTAGGCGTCTTTCTGGCATCTCTTTGGCGTCTTTCTAGCGCCTTTTAGACGTCTTAAACATATTTTAAAAAATTGATAATCTCCAAACATTCGAATAAAATGCATTTATTTTGTATTGAAGTTGTAGAGATATCAGTTTTCTAAAAATTCAGAAGTCGGACATTATTGAAACAATTGTCGTTAATTTTTTTTCAGAATTTTTTATAAATTGTATCGGTGTTAAAAAAATCAAAATCAATTTTTTCGATACTTCTCTTTACGTTTTTGTAGATGTTTATGTAATATTGAATAATTTTATATGCAGAACGATAATGTACAGACTTAATAATGCAATAGAAAACATTTTATTTACGTTATATTTCAACATATGGTATAAGCTAACCCCCAACACTTTAGATTAGCGTAGGCGGTAAGGTCTCCGGCAACAAACTTTTTGGCCCTTGATCGAATCCCGCACCGAATAGTTTTTTTTTCTTTAAACACTTTTTTGTTCTTGCTTTACATTAAATTATTGTAGCAACATTTTAAAAATATTTTCAAAGCGTTTTGAAAAGGTTTTGTGCAATAGTACCTCTAATTACGAAAATTCTTCATAATGGCTCACAATCAGTTGCAATGTTTTTCACATTATTACTTCCATGTATTGATTCTGTTCGGTGCAAGGAAGGACAGCGAACACGCGGGTGTTTGAGCTGTGTGCTGGCGCGGCGGCGGCGACTGTCCGCGTCTCTTTCTTTTCCATTTGCTGTCCTTCCTTCCGCCTGAAGCTTTCATCTTCGATTAAACCACTAAATGTTTGAAATTATATCGTCTTTAGTGTCATTTTAATCAGAAAAAATGCCAGAAATAAGATGGTGAAAGTTCCATAAAAAATAATGAAAAATAAAGAAGTCTTGTAATTGGATTAGTAGTGGTTCACACCTATATGCTTCGGTCGCGCGATCCGTATTTACATGCTGTCCTTTTCTACGTTTGGCTTCGTTTGTACTCTCGGCGCGGTCGACGCGGTAGACGCAGTCATAAAAAAAATAGTGTCCCTACACGACTAACTGTAAATAACGCGACTTTACTGTAATTCTAAAATATACCGAAATAGACCTACTCCGCAACAGATACAAAATTCCCAAAGAAATCGACGACGAATATAAATCGACACAAACCAGAGAAACTAACTACTACTAAAATTCATAAAGTCTGCAGATCTATGGGATGGAATTTAACCAACGAAGCACAAAATTGTCGCTAATAACCTAGATGTCGATCCGACGTTAAAGAAGGAAAGAAGAATATTTATTAAATTGTACTAATTTCTTCATTTCCGAGGTTCACAGACATGTAGGAAGCAATGTTCATTGATTAGATATCGATAAGAGAAAGTTCATTTTAGATCAAATGCCACTGAATTTCCCCCGATCCGGACCACTGTGCGTAAAGAAGGATAGTGATTGAAAAAGAAAGAGTACTTGAGACAGAAACACTATCTAAAAAAATTGTCTTTGCAAAATTTTAGCTCGATCGAAGAACAGGAAAACGTGCCGCATTGATCTTGGAAATTTTGGATTTGTGAAACTCGGTTTTCTCCACTATAGTACATCGTAAATATACATCTTTATATCGTTGAACGTGTCTTTCTACTACATATCTATATCTATAAGCAAATAAAATACAAGGTCATTATAAGAAAAGTTCGCAACCGTGAAATTTTGTAAGTTGGACTTAAAAAAATTTTTCTTTAGCATTATATTTACTTCGTTGAGAAATACAACTTTTATTTGACACAGTTTTTCATACTTTTATGAATAACAAAGATATTTACAATGTTTTGAATTATTTACTACGTATACAATATACTGAAATTTTTCATGATGCAAACATATAAATTAAAAATTTCTAATTTTTCAGTTTTCCTGTTTAATTTTTCACATAGAAAACGGTAGAACTTTTATACATCTAATATCGTGCATTATGTAATATACATTATGTAATATCTTAAAACTAAAGACTTTTATAAAAATATATTACTTTATATCTTTCCAGACTTCTTTTTCACGTAAAGTAATTTCGATCTTGATTATACAATACGTACTAATTCTAATACGTATCCCCTTACAATATATTATTTAAGTTTATTCGTTTATTACAAGTTATGGCACATTAGAAAGAAACCTTCTAATCAAGGAGTGGCTATCGGTAAACTCTCAATAGAAGGTTTGCGCGAGTAATTACATCGACAAACGTATAAAACTGTCGTTTAGATCTTCTTGACGTTAATTTTCAAGAATAAACCGAGATAAAAATTTAGTTCTTGCTCGCCCGTGGCGTGATCGGTGTCGCGTGTACTTCATGTTAAGCTTCACGCAATACTTACATTTGTCTGCTTTTCTTTTTTACGGCCCGATGCAGCGCTGCAAGTGTTTCCTCGAAACGCAATCTTTTTCCACGAACACAACCTGTCTACCATCACGCGTTGGTTATATGTACTATAGAGAGGAAATACGTTTATTTCTCCTTTTATTTTATTAATTAACATATGTCACTTTAATTAATTATATGCGAAACCTTCTTCGCCGTCGAGCATCATTATTGGAACATTTTTAATAGTTTCAATTGATTGCCGCTCATGTTTATTGGAACATGTTTAACCCTTAGCACTCGAGTGGTGGCTCTGAGGCACCACTAAATATTGCTATGCCAGTAATGTAAAATAATTGTTACGTTATTAAATTATTTCATATCAAATAAATTACTAAACATTTACATTTATTACTAAATTACTAAACACTAAACATTATTAAACATCATAAAATGAAGAAAAAGCATATACAATAGAATGGAAATATTCTAGGTTAGACGAAATGTTTAGTTTTCGTGTTAAAATATTTCCGAGTGGAAAGGTTTAATAGTTACAATTGATTGCCACTTGCACCTTATTGGACATCAAACTGTTCGAAATAAGGACAAATAATAATACGCTGTACCAATCTTATACATTCATTCGAACGATTTAACACTTGGACAGTGAGTGGCGTATTTAAGGTGAAATGTCCTAAGCCCGGACAGCATTATTTGCTACCTTTAATTTTTTATCAGTTTAAATAAACAAAAATAATTTTTTAAGAGTTTCAACATAAAATTCAGATTTTTTAAAGTAATTTAAAATCCCAAAATCATTGTTTAGATTAACATTTTAATTGTATTAACAAGAATAATTCTAACCTATAGTTGGACATATGAAATCCAATCTAAGCTAGTACCTGGACAGAAGTAAAGTCTATACGGGGACAAATTGAATTTACATAGAATTACATATATCTATAACATCGAACTTTATTAAATCTTTAACGATATACATATCAAAATATTATTATATTAAATTCTATCCTGTCTAATTGTTGTTATAAAGCAAGCATTTCAAGAGACAATACTTCTTTCTCCATATTTTCTAATTGAGTGCATAATTTCGCTTCATCTTTCTTAATTTAATCTTTAATTTCATTAGTTGCTTTAGACCTTATTTTTTTAGATTTAATTTGTTGTGTAATTATCTTTTTTCTTTCGTGTAAATTTTTATTGATTTCTTGGTTCTTTTTCATTTTTAATTTTGTTTCTTTCGCTTTACAAGCTAATAAAAGACTAATTATACGTACATTTAATTAAACAATTTGCCATTTAAGTGTAAAAACAACGAGTTGATTTTAGTCGCAAACACGTGTTCGGCTTAAGGCGTATGCACATCTAGTATGGAGTACTTATATTTCAAAACAGTTCTAAACTTAGACATCTAATATTTTAAATAATAATTATTATTTAAGTTACGTCTGATTGCCAATTTATTTTAAAATTTCAATATTATTATGCGTGATAATTATTTTTTGCCTAAATTATATTAGCTTAAATTATTTATTTTTATCTAATAAAAGTACAAACTATAAATGACTCGCATGAAAATAGACTATTTTGTATATTGTTTTCAGATAAACTTTGAATTTATTTTTTTTCAATTCATGTCTTAATCAAGTAATATTCACACCTCTTGTAAGTAAGGCCCAGAATATATAAAATTATTTTTTTTATTTTTTTTTATTAATGATTCCCGTTAAAAGGGGGGTTACATTTCCTTGTACATCTTCTCCCTTTTCTTTTCCCCTTCGCTCCCCTTCCGCCGCTCTTATCTTAACCTTAATTCTACCTTACACTATCTTATTTCTAACTAAATACTAAAAAACTAAAACTAATAAGGGAAGTTACCCAACCGTAACACGCCGATTTTAATGATAATTTGGTATGATATAAAACTCAAAAAAATATTTGACACGTATTTTTTTTATAGCGGCCGACATTCATGTTAAGGGGGTGAAAATAACTCTCAAAGTCGGAGTGGAAAATCCTATTTTATTGAATATCTCCGAGAGTATTAGACAAAAATTTAAAAATCCAATTTGTGCGGCTTTGATAGACAAATCTTTTCGTTTAAAGTGCGCTTTAAAAGAAAATAATTATTTTTTAACATATCTTTTAAACAAATTATGACGTGTGTATGTAGTGACGCGCGACCGTCACTACACACAACATGACGGCGCGAACCTGTCAAAAACACTGTATATCGCTCAATTTTAAACACTTATAACTTTTGAACCATTGCTCCTCCAGGATCGAAACTTGGATTTCTTGCATCTTCTCGTCTAAATCTGCTGGGTAACATAGGAAAAACACAAAAATTTATAGGGGAAAGGCAAACATTTCTGGTTCCGCAAGAAAAAGTTTATCCCAAGTACGCTCCCACGCGACACGAGGACAGGCAGAACATGACGACACACACGCTACGGTCGTGCTAACGCATGCGCAAACAAAGACGATCATAGGAAATACAGGAAAATAATTATATCTATCTTCAACAAATATCTACTTATGAAACATTATTTACTGTCCAACATATCATTTACATTTCCTACATAATTTAAAGAACTGATTTAACTATACACACAAACAGTTAACTAAAACTGTTCTGCAAATTTAAATATTTCTGAATTATGTCGATGAAATTCTCATTACACTAGATATTATATTTCTCGATTTAAGCCCCCGTTGATTTACGAGGGGGCGTGAACGTACGCGAACGACACTACTAATTTTGCAATTTACTCGATGTGGATTAAATAATTTCTGTTTAATCTCCATCGCGCGATAAAGTGAATAAATTCCATGGTAAACATACAATTTTTCAGGATATACGCCACTATATTTATTTGCCAATTGCACCCACCACGATTTATCGTTGCGGTCGTACATTTGGTCAGCGAAGACCGTACAGGGCAATTATCTAGATTAGTGCTATGTCGTATTATATGATGTATAGTTAACAACGACGTAGACCATTTCCGCCCTTCCAGAATTAGATGTAACTGGTACGAGATAATTTGTTCCGATAAACTCGAGCGTAACCTTATTCGAATCCAAAAGGTTAGAATTAATAATATCCATTGTAAATTAACAATGACCGTGACGCTCACAGTACTGTGGTAAAATCTTTTATACAGCGGATCTTTATGTAAAATAAAAATGTTCTATCTAAATAGCAATAAACTCAAGTGAAATATAAACTTATTTTCTTTCTTAATATGTTTAATGGTTTGAGAATAATACAACAGTATTATTAAATTGTTCTAATATTTTTACTATTTTAAATTATATACAACTACTCATTATTGCTATAACTGCAAAAAATCCGCTGTCTGTTCATTATAGACGTGCATTCGTAAATTTTTGATTGTATTAAAAAAACAAATTTTTGAATTTTTTTCTAGGAATAGATTTTTTATTTTTAAGGTATTGCCAACCAACAATATTTAACTGTGAAACGAAATTTGAGTTTGACCTTCGTCTTCGGAGTTCAAGGTCTTACGAAAGTCATACTACAGTACATATTTGAATGAGTTACGCGACGCAACGCGAAGATATATATCTATTTAGTTATTTAAGAAAAAACATCGACGATCTTGAAAACTACGAGAAGAAACAACATTGAAATCAAAACAACACCTGCGCAATACTGACCAATTGATACCATTCAAACTTCACAAAAAAATTTGTTTAATTTGTTAAAATTACAGAAGATACTCTGGGGGTCACACTTGAACGAGACACCCGATATATGAGCTTCTAGTGTCCTGTATATTAAGGATGTCTAGTATTAGATACTTTTGCAATCTGTATTAAAAGAATACAGTAAATCCTCTATAAACGCAAAGCCTCGGGAAGGTTCGTTTGCATTTTTCGTAGACGGACACTATTTTTTTTGCGCTCAACGGCTGAGCAGTGAAGACTCTCCGCGCATCTTTCTTTCCCATACGCTGTCCTTCCTTGCGCCCGAAACTTTCATCGTCGATTGAAGCACTAAATACAGTTGAAATTATATCGTCCTTAGTGTCATTTTAATCATAAAAATGCCACAAACAAGTTGATGAAAGTCCCATAAAAAAACAATGAAAAATAAAGAAGATTTGTAATTGGATTAGTAGTTGTTCACACCGATATACCCGAGGCGAGATCGATCATCGCCGCCTTGCGGCGTTAGCCGGCAGTGGAGTGGGTAGGCACTAGACAAATGCACTGTATTTCTAAAAAATTGAGCGTAGTAGAGACAAACGATTTTCTGATTTGTATCCAGAGAACCACAAGCCTTTGCACTCGGAGCAATTTTAACTCGAAAATTAAATATTTCTTCCGCCTAAAAAAATATTTCCATACCCTATGATATTTCAATTTTTATGGATATGAAATTGGTATAATACCTTATACAATACCTAAATGTTTAGTAATTGATTATATATACCGCTATATCTAATGATCTAAACAATATTTTGAATAATAGTGCAGCAATTTTTAGCGGCGTCTCACAGAGTCACCATTCGAATGCTAAGGGTTTTTGTTGGACGGTTTCATTCTCTCGTATCTGCTATTAACGATGGATTGTAAAAACATGTGAAAATCTGTTCCGCCTGTACATAGCGCATGGGTACAGACAAACGAAGCGTCACAGTACAACTGAATTATCCGTTACACTCGACGAACCTAATTGATGCTGCTCGTGCGTGAACTCAGTTTCAGCCTGATAACAACAGGGACGTATAGAAATTTTTCGCGCGATCAAGTCGACAGCATAAATATTGTCCGGCGCATTTACATTTTTATCGAATCTCGGGCGGGCGTAAAATAAAGCTATCGTATAACGCAAAGGCATCGACGAAACGATAATGTTGAATGATGCATGCCGATGGATGGGTAAACGCACACGAAATTGAGACTGTATTTTGTAAACCGTCTGTCGGGGTAATAATATTGGTGTGAGTGCGATTCGAAATGTACAACTATGAATAATTGTTAAAAAAAAAGTGTTTTTGAAAAAAGAGACCGTGGATAGTTGACTAACTTTTAACATATTTAGTTTTTACCAATGAACCATTATTATTTTGCTGACTTGTTGTACACCAAACGTTTGCACATCGACCTGGGTATACAGATTTAATTTTGAAAATCGCTTTGATTGAACCTAGTTGCAGTTTTAATCAAATTTATATTAGTGAGAGCAATAAGTCAACAAACCCCGGTTGTGGGGTTAGTATTAACAATACTTAAATTTTTATTTGTTCATACATATTTACCGTAGTGAATCAGATGATGATTTGTAGGCAAAATTAAGCCAAATTATTTTCTTGAATTACGTGAATCCTATGCTTAGTCAAGTTGCCCTGTTCGACATTTTTATCATTGTAAGGGCCAAACCTAACAAACTTTTACAGTTCAAAGTTAAAAATAGGCAGTATATAATTGACATATTAGTAATTTAGTCGAGCATGGAAATAGAAGCGTCCAGGAATCCATTTATCACGTGAAAAGTGGAAAGAGATAGCTAACGATGGAAAATACTTTGAATAAAATATCCTCATCCGTATCTGTTATTTATATCTTTGACTAATAAGTACACTAGTCGATTATCTTTTGTGTTGAATGTGATTTGTTTTACGAAGAAAATAATTATTGAACTAATGTACAAATAATATTTCAAAATTTCATGTTACACTTTGAAATATTGACTTTGAGAAACAATGTTCACAATATTTTACAGGGATTTCATTGCGTTATATACTCTACAGTTTCTGTTTTGTAATACCAATCCGTACAATAGACCGCTAATATACATACAAGATGTCCAAAAAATATACTTTCTTGAAAGGCGTGATTCCTGATTTCATTTGAAGTAATTTTTTCCTTCCTGAAAATGTTCGCGAAAAAAGCGGACTGATCAGAGCGCGGATATAGCGGACGAATTCCGGCTTCGCTACAGGTCCTGCGGAGCCTGAAAATTATTTATCATGTTTAATGATCCCGTAACGTTTTCAAATCACATATAACATCATTTTTTATTTGTTTAAGTATTTTACAATCATTTTTTAATACTTTTTCAATATTTTTTGATACGTTTTTAAGTAAGAAGCAATATATTGTTGAATTAAACAATAGATATTAATAATACGGTACTTACAACTGTTTTTGAAGCTTCTAAAGTAGAATCAGAAGTTGTTCTATCACAATTTTGATTTGAAGATTGTTTTGAACCAGAATCTTTGCTCGCAATCTGGAGTCGTACTGCGATTTTCTGGTAGTAAAAACATGTTCATTGCTTCACTTGAAAACGGTTTTCTTTTTTTCCTGGATATTTTTCTTATTCCACTCAAAAGGGGGTCGGATGCTAATAATAGTCAATTGAGTACGTCCAAATTGCATGTTTCTCTGGAGAACTTTCGGGCATCATTTTCATGATATAAACGAAAATGCTTATTGCGTATATCATACTAATCACTATGCTAGTTTATATGACACTATATACTAGATTAAAATATAATAGCTGTAAACAGCGTACAGCAAATACTTA
>CM052311.1:16133516-16186633 GCA_028455605.1 Lasioglossum malachurum
GAGTATAAAATACTATAAAACTTTTGTATGAAACATTTTTTCATATAGCTCATATACTAGGGGTAGTTTCAACCCTTAAACTTCGAGATAAGACGATAATAAAAAATACGGGTCTAATAGTTTTTTATGCTGCATAAAATATCCAAAGCCTATCGAATTCGATTGAGAATATCCTCGATCATTCACTTATAAGTCACTTTATACCGTTTCACTAAATTTTCGAAAATTCAAGGCTCTTGCCGGAACAGAAGATATCAACTCACAGGGCTCAGCTGTTGCACAGTTCTTATTGACCCCAAGACGCAACTTTCCCGCACTAGAGCCAAACGCCACTTACACAAACACTTACTTTGGTGTTTTTCGTCTCAGCCTAGTAGGGGTATAGTGCCAGTCCCTATAGTCCCGTTTCACCCAAATTCCACCTAGCGGGTACCGAGTCCCACACTACCCCCTCCAGACGTCATCTGAGGAGGGGGTGTGCGTAAGTGACATTCTCCCACCGCCCTCAAACAAAAACAAACCCTCTCTGACTTTCATTTGTTCCCGAACCTCAAAAAATTCTATGACCTAGTATTTAGTGGATTAATCGACGATGAAAGTTTTGAACGCAACGAAGATCAGCGTAGTATGTAGTGGTTCACACCGATATACACATTCGAGCTGAGATCAATCATCGGCGCCTTGAGGCGCGGCGTTGGCCGTGCGTCGGTGGAGTGAGTACGTACTTGACAAATTCTGGGTAGGCGGTCGCCGAGAAATAACGCGACATTACTGTACTTTCATTCGTTAATGTGTTACAATGTATCTGTGGCTAGGAATAGTGTGAACTCTTATTTTTGGATCACTTGTGATTCGATCACGATCGAGATTTCTAAAACAAATATTTTTATGGCTTTGTGTGAACCTCACTGAGCCATTCACCTTGTTCTTAAGGAGATATTACACTTTCTTGATCGAAAATTTCAATAATTTTTATGGGACTGATGAAGTAATGAAAAACATTTGTTGAGTCCCTAATTTTTTTGACATATATCTTGAAATACAAGAAAAAATGTTTATATAATTTTGTAAATGACTTTTTGTAGCGGCATTTTTGCAGCCTCGTGGAAGTCATTGATCTGCTGGCGTGCACGATTGCGGCTCACTGGAATGTCTGAAAAAAAAATAATTATCCTTAGAAAAAGTATGACTGTGGCCCCAGTATAGACTACGATTATTTTGTTCGAGCAAAAATTCACAAAATGGTGGACCTCCAAAGCTGGTGGTCTCCAAAATAGCAGTTTCTTCGTAAAAAACGGACGTTAAAAGTTGAGGAAAAAATTAACCGACCTCGTTTATTCTAGTCTATACTGGGGCTACAGTCATACTTTTTCTAAGGATAATTCTTTTTTTTCGGACGTTCCAGTGTGTGAGCCGTAATCGTGATCAATGACTTCCACGAGGCTGCAAAAAAACCCTATAAAAAATCATTTACATAATTATATAAAAATTTTTCTTGTATTTCAAGACTTAAGATATATATCAAAAAAATTACGGACTCAAAAAAATGTTTTTCATTACTTTATTAGTCCTATAAAAATTATTAAAATTTTCGATCGAGAAAGTGTAATGTCCCCTTAAGTCTTTTTACGCATCTTTGAAAACAACGATGATATTTGAGGTGCAAACGTTGGATGACACAAGGTTAGGAACACTCACCTGCATCTAATAATTGCAGAATAACATAGAAAGAAGAGTATAATAATGAATGGGATTGCACTATAATCTTTGGATTGTTATTTCAGACTTTCACTCTAGATTGACAGACGCAGACGATACAGATAAGACAGCGCTAGTGCAAGTATGTAGCTATTGTTGAGCGCTTATAAGAAGAGCCCCGGAACGGCACAGAGGCAAGAGACCAAGAGGGGACTATCGTTCTGCATAGCAGTACATAGTATTGTTTGTGTGACCGCTTCGGCCAATAGAAGACGCGCTCCTTCCAAGCTAACCAATCGGGCGCACATTCCTGCCTACGTCACCGCATTCCTGCCAATGCTCTTTTTGTGAGCGCTCAGAAGTACGTTCCCACACGACACGAGGATAGACGGACATACAGAACATGACGACTAGCGATGGCATGCAAAATCACTAACCGTGATTTATCACAGTGATAATTAGAAGCATTGGTTTACGAAGTGATATGAGAAAAAGATTTTCCAAATAATTATAATTTACACACAAGGTTACATGCAAAACTAAAAATGACATTTTTTAAAACTTTTTTATAGATCTTTATAGATCTACAAAACATATATGTATTTTAAAATTTCTTTAAAGGCCCAAATAAAAAAAGTTTTAAAAAACAGCTTTTTTTTTATTTTTGCATGTAACCTTGTAACATATAATTATTTGAAAAATCTTTTTTGCATATATCGTCGTTTGGTAGAATTATAAAAAAGTTATTCTATGTACTTTGAAGGGCGTACGTATACGTTTTACAATAACTGTACCTATTAACACACTGTATCTTCAACACTTTGTGTATACAACTGATAGAAAAATGGGGATTGCTTTGTGCCCATCGGTAGACAGCGGATTTTATGCAATTTATGACAACAATGAGTAGGTGTAATTACACAGTACAAACATTACTAGAATTTAATATTACTCTGACATATTATTTTCTATCTATTAAAAATATTAAGAAATAAATTCAATTTATATGTCACTCTAGTTTTTGTTGCAATTCAGGTTGAAAATTTATATTTTGCATTAAGATCCACTGTCTACTCATCACTCACCAGTCTTAAGCATCTTCTTAAACGAGTTTGCTGCAAACTTCTAATACTTTTACATGATGAATGTAAATATGTCAAGTAACAAAGTTATTTAAATGTATTCTATTGTTTTATCGATATACAACATGTGTTAAAAATATATTTGTTTGCGTACTTCTCGTTTTGAACAATTTATCACTACGACTCGGAAGGGTCTTGTTTGCCATTGTCCATATAAAAATTATACTCGCGCGAATTCAACTGACGACGGATTTTCGTCGCATCAAGTGATGAACGGTTGTCGTTTCATATTTGCCAGCGATGATCGTATCTCAAACTATTAGTCGAACTGTGTTCATGCACCTGTTTGGTTCTAACTAGCCGTGCTCTGAAACAACAGGTCGGTGATTTATCACGCGCTCGTTCTACTTTGACAAGGACGGTCAATTCTCGATCCACTGGTGATTTCGCTCGCGTTTTGATCGATATTAACCCCTTGCACTCGGAGCTATTTTAACCTCCCGGCGCACAGTAGGCTGGATCAAAGATTTTAGTGACATTTTACCAAGAAATGAACTTTCTCATATTGATGTCTAATCAATTGGTATTGTCTTTAGAATATCCACTGACCTCAGAAATGGAAGAATTAAACAAAATAAATGCAAATTATAGTTTTACAGAACATTTAAAGTTGAACATTTTAGAATCTGCGATCGATACCCGAAACATGTCTTTTCTTTCTCGCGATATTTTGACGATCCGGTTTAATCTATCATCCCCACTTTTTTTCTACATTAAACAGCATTATTCTACATTAATAAATTATAATTGCAGTTACAGTTATTATATGCAATGTATTTAAAATGTAATGTCGAATATAGGACAAAAAATTGTCAAAATTTGTATATTTGACAATTGTATCTTTTGACACCCAAGGGAACACAGGTTGGGACCAACCGCAATATGTTCATGACACTTTCTTTTACATAATATACCAGCTTTGTAAATATGAAACCGGAATTTTCGTATAGAATAATTATGTAAATAAAAATAAATTTTTAAAAAATACCACGTTTTTAAAACGGACTAGAAAGTATAAAATAATTTTTCCTAGCCGCATACAGATTCCTAACCCTATACAGATTGTGAATTTTTAATAGCTATGAAAATACTTGTAAGATTTAAAACCAAAAACGTGGGGCGCTTGCCTTAATTGGGTAATTGATGCATGAATAGTTCACCTAAGTCGCTAACAATTTTATTCCACTGCAAATGATATGAACTGTTGTGTGTGTTTTCACAACGGCAGCTACTCTCTACACTCCTTACTACAATATTATCTTGCGCCCCACGTTTTTCGTTTTAAATCTTACAAGTATTTTCATAGCTATTAAAAATTCACAATCTGTATGGGGTCAGGAACCTGTATGGGGCTAGGAAAAATTATTTTATACTTTTTAGTCCATTTTAAAAACGTGGTATTTTTTAAAAATTTATTTTCATTTAAATAATTATTTTCTGCTTTTTAGTCTTGTGTGTGTCAAATTTTTCAATCGATTTTAAACATTTTGATGACATTATAACAGAGACATGTAGTAAATTTCAGGCGATATTGCGACCACGTCCTATCGAAAACAGACGCCGTGGTAAAATGTCAAAGATAAAGGTTCGACGGAGAATCTCGGTGTACCTGTTCTTTCGCTTAGTAAACAAACATTATTGTAGTATAATAATACGTAGTAACTATGTATACACCGCACAGAGCTTGACGCACACTCAGCTCCAACGGTGCGAAGTGGGTCCGTGGAGTGGGGATGAGTCGGAGTGGGAACGCGTAGTGGAATGGGAAACGCTCTGTCGCGCGGATTGGCTATCGCTGAATCGATGACGTACTACCTTTACCGAGCATATTTACTGAGGCTCGGGTTTGAATCCCGGTCCAGTTACTACGATTTTCTAATTACTATCTTGTAAACGCACAGTTTTTTAGAAAAATTTTTTTGGAATATTGCATTGTCATCCAGTTCTGAGCTATGTTTAAAATTTCAAGTCTCCAGCTCATCTGGAAGTTAGTTTAAAATCAATTGCAAGATTTGTACCGAACAGACAGACAAACAGACAAACAAGAAAGCGAGCTAATAAAAACGTGGTAAAAACAACCCTACTTGCGAGCAAGCGAAGCGAGCGAGCAACAACAACCCTACTCGCGAGCGAGCGAGTAACAATATTCCTCTAGTTAAAAATTAAGATGATCTTGAATCTCTAAAAAAAATGACATAGGAACAATTATAACTTTTGTAATGGTGTTTGTAATTTTTATATTTGCATTATTTTTTTTAGAAATGGAGGTGATCTTCAATTTTTTAAATACCATGCTATGTTTTTTTTGTCATATGAAGTCAATATGTATTAAACATAATCAGTCAGAAATGTCTCCGGCATAGGCGTAGGACAGGCAGAATAATTACCGAAATTTTTCAATTGTGATGGTAATGAATCATTTATTTGTTTATTCAAGTATAAACCTATTTTTAAAAAGAGTTTTGCATTCTTATTTCTCTGTATTTTTTATTATTATGCAACTATAAGATACGATTTTTAAATAAAAGTAAAAATATCAGTAGATTTTTAAAGAAATGTTCGTGAGATACATCAGACGTCATATGTATGTCCATACGTTATTCAGTAGAAAATTCGTTTTGTTTGTTACACCCTGTTATCGACACGGTAAGACGGAATGGACTATCGGATACCTGAACATTTGGAAAATGCCAGCTACTTATCGGAATTGGGGCTTCGAATACGGTGGGAAATCACGTGGAGTATTTCTGAAGGGAGACTGCTGTAAAGGAAGATGAACCGTGCAAACAAGCACAGAAATAAATAGCAAAGGAAACCAATGTACAAGCTGACGAAATAGATCTTTTCTGAAATTGCTTGTAGTGCGAACAAATGTGTAGTACCATAGTAATCATTGCATTCCATTTATTTCATTCCAACTTTTCTACGATTTTGCAATTTTTCTTCTCGAATCACACACACATCTACAGTGTTCATCCTAACGGTCGTACCGATTTTTGAAGTATTGTATTTGGGTTAATCTGACAAAAAAATATTTTCAATAAAAGGATTATTCAGTACTTTAATGAGAACAAAGTGCAGTAATATGTTACATTTTTTATTTGACTAAAATTTGAGGTCACCCTGACTTTTTTAAATAGCACTATGTATGTTTACCTCTATATTGTTATAGCTGATGAAAAAACGAATTCTGCGACCCAGTATACAATGGCCTTTGGATGACCAGAAATTCATAGTAGTTAAGAACATAATAATAAAAACAGAACAAATGGATACAAAAATATCTGAAAACAATTGTTTTAAAATTTTCAGGCAGCTAATTCTTGTGTAATGCATGTATGCATTGTCACGTCGCTTTCTAAATTTTCGAAAAAAATATTCGCGAATTCAAGCGACACTGGGTCTTTAGAGGCTGAGAGCCGGGCCACGTTCGGCCGCACGACACGTGGTCCGCCCGGGACAAAATACGCTCGCAGATTGGAATTCTTTTACCGAACGATTCTAAATTTCGGGCGCCAGACACTTCTATGCTTCTAAACTCCTTCGAAATCTCGCCAATACGAAAGCTGTGTAAGTCGTTCACTCTTACGACGCGAATTTAGAACCGCCTGACGCGCTACCCGAGCCAACACGATATTTCACTTTTCGTAATCGTAACAAAAAGGCCTGATCGGCGCTTACCAAAGGTAACGAAGTACAGCGGATGTTCGGCAACGATTCCTTTCGTCCCTTTTAGGCAGCAGTCGCAAATACAATAATCTTTTACGCAATCTTTAAGATCTACTCGCGACAAGATTTGACGATGCAGTGTCGTCCTACGCTGTGGCTCGGGAACGCGGAAGCGAGGTGTCCCCCACTTTCTCCGCATTTTTCTCCCGCGCGACATTTTCGGCTTATCGCTAATTTGCGATAATAGAAATAGTTTCCGGCATCCAGCGACGTAGGCAGCGCTGTTCGCTCATTGGCCGCTTTCCGATGAGGCGATCGACTTCGGCCACTCCGGTCACGGTGCAGCTTCTATCCGGGCGAGGCGACGACAGGGTAGAGTGGCTGGTCGTCTCTGCACCGTATGCCCTCGTCGGCGCCTCCAGGTTGGTTGTCCTGGGCCTTTTCAATCCCTCGTTATTTTGGTTCGGTACTGTCGTGGGAGAAAGACTTCCGGGTCCCCGTCGGGAGTGTCGGGACCCGGATACGATCCTGCAAAAATTGCGTCGCGTCATTTGGCGCGATATTCAAAATATGAAAAATTCGCTCTCTGGATCTCGTTCGTGCCCTGGAAAATCGCTCGCCGTGGCTCTCAACATGTTACCTGAGCCAAAGGACGGCCCGGTCTTCCGCTAGAGAGTTCAGTAGGGACGTAGGCAATACTGCCACGTCACAGCATGTTTTCCGATAAAAATCATGGAGGAGTTTAGAGGAGTATTATTTTAAACCTTAATTAAAGTTATAAAAAGCGTTGTAAATTCTTTCAGTAAGTTCACTCTAAAAAGGTGAACATTTATTAACAAAAAACAAATTAGAAGACACAAATTGAAAGAACATAGAAAAATTAGAAGCACTTATCCTCTAAAACACGTTTAATTCAAATAATAGAAAATTTTCACATTTATTACGCTGGTACACTAACTCGCTTGGATGATGAATTTCAATTGAAATTTTTAGCTGATGAACGATTGTTTGTTTCTTCATATACCAAAGAACCCGCCAGTGATTTTTGTCCCATGAAAATGCACTGCGCGCCGTAACAATATATTATGTAATATTCGATTTCAATCTCATCGACTTTATTCATGATATCGTTTGTAATCGGTTATCTTCTTGTATGTTTCAGGTATTTCGTCTAATTGCACCATTCCTGGGCTCATCCTATACTCTCATATGATACATCATACATCATAGTGTCACAGTCGTCAAAATCATCAATCGTAAGTACCATCGTATATTCCTACATTTCTTCCAATCGCACAGTGGGACAATTTTACCTTATTACCGTATGAGAAAATCATAGAAAAATGATAAAATCATAGAAAATCATAGAAAAATGATAGAATCATAGAAAATCATAGAACGATCAAAATTTGCGACGCAAAGAAGGAGAGTATATTGGAAAGAAAGAGACATAGTTCATAGCATTTCCCATACGCTCTCCTTCTTTGCGTTGCAAATTTTGATCGTTCTATGATTTTCTATGATTCTATCACTTTTTCTATGATTTTCTGTGATCCTATCATACTGCGGGAAGTTTCACTTCTGCCGCGCGTGGTTTTCGACGCTTATAGGTTTTTTCTTAAAACGAACATTAACGCAATGATCGTCGTCAATGTCTCTGGGTAATTGTTGAACCATCGTATTTACACAAATTGGAACATTTATAATCTGTCCTAGAATGTGCCATACTGGCCATGTGCATGCCTCAACCTTCTTATCTGCATAAAAGGAAAATTCGTGAAGAAATGAGTCTTTCTGACACTAAATCCAATGGCGGTAGGTTTGGTGGCATTTCCGGATATTTAAATCTATTGAATTTCGCGAGATTAGGGATGTGATCGCGACTAAGAGATTGGTTACAACACTTGCATATAACAATACTAGTAAGATCCACATCCGGATCGACGCTTCGCAATAATCCTTCATAATTTTGGTTGGGACATTTTAAGTCACTTTGAAACCACAAACGATCACACAAAGATAACACACAAAACCAAACGGATTGTCTGTGAATTATTTTTTAAATTCTTTATGAATGATTCGATGAGCATTGAAATCCGCGTATGGCATATCAATCGAATCTAAAGTGTCCATAGTTACACGTGTTCCTTTCTCTGTAAGAGTGAGAATGCTGTTGAGACTAGACACGGCTTGTGGAATATCTCTTGACTGTCCTTGAATTTCCGCAATTTCACTGATATTATCATTACTAATATTAGACCGTAATGTTTTTTGTCGTGCTCTGTATTCGCGACAAGATTGGCGGTTAGTTTTGCAGGCTGTTTAGCTGGCTTGTTAGCATGTTTTCGAGCACGAAACTCTATCCCTCGTTCTGACGATTTTTTCGGCATAGCACTTTTATTATTAATAACTTTTAATAATAACTTTTAATAACTTCAAACACTATCCTACTCGTAGATAACCTTAAACTCAACTACTGCGACCCAAACATAAAGACTAGTTCTCTGCTCGCCGCCAGATGGGGGTATACAGGGTGAGGTGTGGGAAATAGCGTGGGGGAAGACGCGAGTGAATAATCGAGATGATTCTGGCGGGAAGATTCAAATGATGAATCCCGAGGTTGACTCTTCTCAGCAGGAGTTTGTAGGAGAGTCCCACATATCTCTCCCGTGTCCAGTCGGGTGAATCACGATCACCACACACCTTTATTGTGTCGGAGCAGGTATACAAATCTTGACACAGACACTTGATAAGAAAATACAAAATGTATAAAGTACTCTGCCCAGTAAAGGCTTAAGCAAGTACAAAAGATATACTCAATATCACTAAGTTACACATGTTGACAATAGAAGCGCTCACAAAGAGAATAATACGTCCGATACGTCCGCAAGTCAGAACAGAAGAGAGCGAACGATTCTCGCCGCTCAGCAAGATCGGCCGAAAGCCGTGAGTGCGCAGGCGCGGCTCCCCGCCAACGGTCGAGGGTAAAGCCGAGCCCACAGAGGCGCTACAAACAGGCCACCTGAATAACTCGGCTGCTATTCGTGTTAGGAAGAAATGCATCAGATGGAACTCGCATGGTTTCGAGGGGGCATTAATCTGCTGTTAGTAGCTTTTTTGTAGGTGGTCACGCAAAGGACATATGAAGGTCAACTTCATTTTTTTTAAATGGAATGAGGTCTTTTTGGTAATTCTTGACAAAAGGTCTGCGTCCTCCGATTTTGATGAAATTTTAATATGTTATGCAGCAACACATTTTGAACAACTTTTTCCTTTTCCAATATAGGGAGGCCGCTTTTAGTTTTCGAGATATTTGCAAAAAACTATCGCTAATACTGTATTGAATTTGAACAACATTTCCCTTTACAGTTTTTGTCGGTCGGCTTTAGTTTACGAGATAATTGTAAAAACTCGTAATTGTAAATCAATCGATGTACTATTTTCTATTCGATTTCGATGAGCTTTATTTCAAAGGGAAAAGATATTTAAAACATCGAATTTATAACATATTTCAAGGTCGTCGAAATCAGTGAGGACCCACATCATTGGCAACTTAACCCGAACGAGAGAATAAGCACAAACTGATTAAATTAAAAACTCATTTATTCAACCATTAATCCATTTGCTTGTTAATACAGTGAAACACGAAACACCAACCTCCACACAATTACTGAACACTACACGTAGCACACTTTTCGAATACGTAATCGTAGCGAACGAGAATAAATTAGATACTCCGACGCGCTAAGAGTTGCGTCCTCTTCGCGATTCCGCGCGAAACTATGCACTTCCAACATACAATGTATTGGATGAAGGCGTCATTTAAAACAAATGAAATCGTTGCCAAGAAGGTATTGATTTTTCGAGAATCATATGGTAATATTGATTTTTCGAGAATCATATGATTCCCGAAACCATTTACAATTACGAGTTTTTACAATTATCTCGTAAACTAAAGCCGACCGACAAAAACTGTAAAGGGAAATGTTGTTCAGAATCTTGGTCTTGACAACATATCCAAAGCTCGACGAAATTGGAGAGGATTCACATCATCGAGAATCTTTTGTTCGTTGCGGCATCGCGGCGTTACACCACGCTCGCCTGCCGGCGCGCCGGGCAATACGCGTCTAGCTCGCGCTCTGATTGGTCCGTGTTTTTCGTTCATAACTCCTTAACGAAGCCGTGTACGATATTTTCGTAAAGGAAAATGTCGCTTGAAATGATCTCGGGAACCTTCCATTTCATTAAACTAAGGTAATTTTGAGACACCCTGTAGGGAGTTCGAATTCTATCAATCAAGGTTCGAACCTGTTTGCGAGGTACTTGATCCGATCCCTAGCTCCGCGGCGCGGTGGGCGAGGGGCGCAGGGGTGAGGGGCTTGGCCCGCGCAGAATATGGTAATCCCTGGTCCCTACAAGTTTCTCACTGCCATCTTCTGATGGACGAGCAGTACATGTCCGTCTGTACTTATTACATTTTTTCTGTTACATCGCTAATGCAGAATCTATGAAAATGAAGAATCACGCACACTTACAAGATGATAATAATAAAATAATCATTCAGAATGTTTACTCGATATAGATGACTACCGCGAGACACTAAATTTTACAATAGAAAGAAGAATATAAACAACGGTTTCTCGTAAGGATCGAGTTTTTTAACGTGAAGGTGCATAACAGATAAAAGATTATATTTTATTCACTTTCTATGATTCCCATATGCAGCCAAATATATAAACTTCTAATCTACATGCAATCATCAATATTAAGATTAGGGCATATTTCGACGTTTTGGAATGGAATAAATAATAGCAATGGAATTTCAAGTGAAACCGACATGAAAGTTAAGCAAAAATATGCAGTTTAAAATTGTCACACTCTAGTTACGTCAACATTATCAGATTAATTGCCAGCGTTTTAACAAAAGCATTTCGAAGCGGTATCTGAATTTAATACCGAATTTACCGTAGCGTAATGAATATTAATACCGTATTGTCGAATTTGTTAAATAGACCAGTCAATTGTACAGTCTATTTGCACTGTTAATAAATAACGTTTAGCGTGTAAACAAATCCAATTTTCATACGATCATGGAACATTCAATAAATGTAAAATTGAGAAATTGTGAAAAGGGGGAGCGTAGTACTTCATATAGGATGCGGCCGAATAATTGGTATAACAGTCCACGATGTGTGGCTTCGTATGAAAAATAAAAAATATAGAAGAAAATTTTTTTATCCGAAGCTTCTTTATCCTGTCGCGTTTGACTGTCTGACTATTACCAATTAATTCTACTTATTACATATACTAGAGCAGGCCTGGGCAAGTTTGCAGCTCGCAAACCGCAAACGATTTCTCTCCCCACGGAGATTGGGCAGATTAGGAATGTATTTGTGTGACGCACCTAAGAATTTCACTGAAAAAATCTCCGTTGATTTTAGTAATACGAGAAAATGTTTCCAGCAGAAAATGTTTGGTTCAGTGGGGAAATTATTGTGACAGAGAAGAAAAAAAATATTTAGCACGACAATGAAACTGGGCTCATTTTAACAAATTATCTGCGTTACGCATACCCTGTCACCCTGGGGGGAAGCTGGGGTTATGTTGGGCTCCCTCAGGGAGGAGGTTGCCAAGCTAACAAAGCTTGCCGATCCCCTCCCCCAGAGTACCCACTGAAAACACACGCCCGCCTAAGCTAATAAGCAGGTGCCCGGATCTCGCGAGAACTCAACAGGTCACCTCTCCTAGCTGTATTTACATGTATCCTAAGGGTCATTTCATGCCAAATCGATCACTTTTTGCAGGCACCATCGTCGATTTTGGTCTAAATGAAATATGTGGTAGTTCATGTGAAATTATGGGAAGTTTAAGTCATCATTTAGCCGGTTTCAAATTTTTTTAGAAATGACAGGCTGTCAAAGTTTTCACTTTTCGCCGATTTTGGCGAAAACGGGCCTCACTTACGAATTTTCATCTCAGGAACTGTTTGTTCGATTGAGCTACATTTTTTTTTGTTTTATTCGGAAAGGATTGGGCTATTACAAAATAATTTTTTCAACCTCGAAAATCAACTTTATAATGTCGAACAATATAAACAAATTCTTTTTTTACGTTTTTTTAGATGAGGGGCCAGAGTGATTTAAATTTTGAAAAAAATATGGTTATATTCCTTGAAGTTTCCCCTTTAAAATGAGCCTTCAAAAAAGATGGAGCCATCAAAATTGGCGTCGCAATGAGCTGGTAAAGAACGCCGTGTACCCTCGTTTCAGGTAGAGGCGAGTCGAGCGCATCGCAATTACGGTCCGTTGTCTATACCGCTGGTCTTGAGAAAATACCAGCAGACTGTATTCGACTAAATAACCCTATTTATACCTAACCCCCCCCCCCGGCCAGGGCAAGAAGGCGCCGACACCGGCAAGGAAGGATCGTCGAAGGCGTCTCTGTACGCCCTGACTCTCCCCACCCCATCCCCGAACTCGTCTCTGGGGGGTGGCCGACACTCCGCCACAAAGACAGAAGTCTCGGGATGTCGGGCCATCCCGGGGGGAACCGGAAACCTACCAACAGGATTTTCAATATATGTATTGTTACAGAAAGAAGCTGAGAAATCTTGTTTTACATATTATTAACAAACGAAATGATTAAATCGCGTTACTTGTAACTTGTTGGTGCACAATTCTAATTATTATGACTGTTGATGGATCTATTAAAAAATTCCTTAATCATAGACATAATTTTCGGTAGATGATGTGTTACAATTATAAAACATAGCAGAGTGTCAGAGAATTTATAACCTTTCTATAATACTATCGTTTTACATTTTATGGAACGATACTGTGGGCCCGGAAATGAGAAGAAACACCGTTCAATATGGTTAACATTACATGTATACACACAGGGTGAGGCACCTAAGACTTTCACCGAAAATATCTCCGTTGTTTTTAGTAATACGAGAAAATGTTTGGGGTTCAGTGGGGAAGTTATTGACACAGAGAAGTTTTACTCTAGGTTATGTTTTCTGATATTTCAAGATCACCGCTGTCTTTTTTTTTTTTAAATGGAACGACGTATTTTGACTAGTGTACAATTATAGCTATTGAAAAGACAAATTCAAACATGTATAATATGTTGATCTCCAAATAACCTTCGAAGGAGTTATTCTTCAAAAAGCACAAATGGTAATTATTTACTTTAGGGACTTCCTCACCGATTTTGATGACGTTGAAATATATTGTCAAGGTCATCATTCTGAACAACTTTTCCCTATACATGTTACCGCCGCTCGATTTTAGTTTTCGAGATATTCGCAAAAAACTATCGTTAATACTGTACTAAATTTTTCGTATTTCTGCACGCTCTGCGGCAACATAAGGCTGTCCCGGCGCGGCGTTTGTTTACATTTTGCTTCTACACACGCTGTGGAGATGAGAGAATCATATATTATACATTATACATTATATATAGTATATTATATATTATATATTACGTATTATATATCTATTATATATTATATAATATTATTGATTTCAATTTCAAATCTAACCCAGACCTACTCCGATCACTTTTCGAGATGTTGAAATTTTTTATTTATAATATTATATATTATATATTGTATATTATTATATATTATATTATTATATATTATTATATATTCTATATTTTATATTATATTTATATATATATATATATCACACGCACGCACACACACACGTTGCCACGGACCGTCCAAGAATGCACAAAATTCAATACTGTATTAGCAATAGTTTTTTGCAAATATCTCGAAAACTAAAATCGAGCGGCGGTAACATGTGTTACGTCCTAAGGTGGACATAATTATATTGATTTGATAGATTTTATATAATTTGAGAATAAAACGCAGTTTTGGACCTACCTGCATTCACCGGCTTCGGTTCTGGTAATTGAGGATTTGTTAAATACTAAGTGACTTTGACCTTGGAATTGGAACGAAGAAATGGAAGATGGGTAAACTCTTTAAAAATGATTTGAAGTATTGATTTTTGTATAAAAATTAACAAAATATATTCTATTGAACAAATTTAGGGTACATTGAGTTATAAAAATCTTATAATAAATTGTTAGTATTTACCGCACGCAGTTTTCGACAGGAGATGGTTTTTATTTGATTCCTTTCCGCAGCGAGGATGATGATGATGAATATTATTTCTCCGGCGGGTTAATCACGCCAATTCACTTTTCTTCAGGTTGGCACGTAAATTCACTTTTCTATTTAACTTTACAAACTTTAACAATTACAATTAACTTCTACTTTTAACGTTTTAACTTTCAATTTCCAACTTCCGACTGGGCTCCTGATGATAAGCTGTCCCTTTTATAGATCGATCGATCCATTGTTCTCATAGGTGAGGGCGTCTTCACCAGTTCCGTTTAATCACTTTTCTTCTTAGTCCTTTTCTTTTTAATCGCATGCATTGCATCTTTTATCTTCCTCTTGGCCGGATCTTATTAGACTTATTAGTCATGAGGTGAATACATCATCGCCGATTCTCTCTAATTGTTTTCTTCGTAATTGCTTTCTTCTAAATCGTGCACATCGTATCGATCGGAGAACAATCTATTGCTCATCAATTCTGCCGAAAGTCCTCACACTCTTCAGTGATGAACAGACTTCAGCGAATATTCGCTCACTATTTATTTTTAGAACGTGACAAAATAAAATAAATCTCGCTGCGATCGTAATTTGTTTAACGAAGATTCAAAATGAGTATTCTTAATTCTATCGCATGCAGTGTGGTATAATATATGATAGTTTGACATATACTTAATATTTTATTTCTCGTACATCATTATTGAAGCAAGTATATGTTTAATAAAAAAAAGAAATTAAGAAAATGTATATCATATTTGATTTTATCATCAATTATTATTATTGGCTAAACCACGGGACGTGACACATGTATAGGAAAAAGTTCAGAATGATGACCGTGACAACATATGTGAAGATCATCAAAATCGATGAGGAAGCCCTTAAAGTAAATAATTACCGCACAAATTAATGTACGAAGACTATGTTCATGCTTACTGTACTCTACTAGGGTTCCGTTGATGTAAACACGGAAACATTTTCGACAGACATATCTTGTTTAAAAATTGCCGTACAGCGCAGCACTTTGCGTCATATTACATCAGTGTTTTGTAGATGTTAATCTTGGGCAAGTAGTTCAAGTGATAGGATGATATCAAAAACGCAAAAGACAATAATCGATTCGCATGACAATGAAATACGTTAAAAGAAGCGTTTCGTCCCGGACCTGCTAGTGGACTCGTCAGTAAGGCTGGTCTAGCAGGTCCTGCCATATACGCGCGCAGATTTGAATACATGATAATCCGTATTCGTGAATTAATCGAGATACTGAAGTATTACGCTCGCGGATCTGATGAATATATTCGGTACGCGAGGAATCTCGACTGATGTGATCCTGTTTTGTCGGATGTCTTGATCGCTGGACCACGAGCTACCGTAAAATAATAATAAATAATAACAAATAATAAGTAACAACGGCTCGTGCGTTGTCTTGTCTACCCGAGAACTGGAGAGTGTGGAGAGTGTCACGGCGCGGCGCACAGTGGTTCCGGAGCTAGCTTTTTGTGGGGGAAAAATTCAATTTTTTTACTTTCAAATTTCAACAAAATTTTTTTTTCCCTTAAACAAGAACACTTTGAAACCTCGAAATTCAAAATTATGAAATTGGAGAAACAACTAAATAGTTTAATTATTCCTTACGCAATGCTGAAATGAAAATTTGTACTATATTTTCGTATGTGTAAGTAGGTATATTTCAGTTGTTTAATGGTAATATAAGCATGTTTCAATAACTATACAAAGGATATAAAGTTAAGTGCAATGTAAACTTTAGGTGGAGTTTAAAAAAAACGTTTATAAACGCGCGCGCGTGCGTTAGCATTCAGACTTGATTTTTCTGAAAACTTAGACCTTCAACATATACACATGTAAATTTTAGCTGCCGGTTCCTGCCGGTTATAATTCTACATGTATTTTAACAAGCAGACATGCAAAGTAAGTACGCGCTATAATGCTACATTTTGAACGCGTCACGCATTTTAAACTTACACACGTATTGTTTACAGTTTATATTATAGTTTATAGAATTATATCAAAATTATTAGGTATCAGTATGCCATTATATTGGATCCGCCATTTTGAATTTTGAATTTTGAATTTTTAATGACCTTCCCGTAGCTATGAATTAGGACCAGGGAAGGAGGAGTGGGGCGATACCTAAATTCGGTCGACAACGGGTCCAGGTAATGAGGCATCGTACTCAACGGTCGCGGGTGGTCCCTCGGAGGAACTAGATTTATGACACCTTGCATATTCAAGGGTGTATAAAAACTAAACATTAGGCCAGATGCCTCGACTGGTCGCCGAATATGACCCTAGTTTCTTTAATCCTCTACGAAGGTCTTTAGTCACGAACGCACCATAAATACTTTCCGGAAGATATCCACGTGTATGATTCCTGCGCGACGAAACATCAGTATGATTCCAGTCTCAGTTTCGAAATGTCGTATTCGATCGGTAGAAAATGAGATATTATAATCGTCTACTGCGATTGTAGACAAAATGCAGTACTAGCTCAATTACAATATGCAAGATCATATTCTGATCGGAGACATCGTAGTCTTTCAACTGTCAAGAGCGTGTCTGCAAGATCTTTCGAGAAACTGGAAGTGTAGAGAAGAAAGAAACGTATACGAAATAAACCAAAAACAAATGTAAATAATGCAATAAGTATTTTAGGTTCCATAGTTGATAATCCACATGTTAGTGCACAGGAAATCGCTAGACAGTCAAACCTTACTTAGAGGAGCGTGTTAAGAATTCTACACCGACATATATTATACGATAACGATCTCCAAAACCGAGTGAACTTTTGTCGATGGGGGCTGCGTCAGAATCCGGAATTTTTTTAATAATGTTTTATTCACGAATGAGTCAACAATTATCCATTATGGTTCAGTAAACCACATTGACTTTTTGAAGTAGAACACCAAAGGAAGTGGAGTGATAATGTTTGGTGCGGTATTATAAATAGTACAAAAATTGGGCCATGCTTTATAACGGAACCTTGACGGGACAAAGTTACGCGTGATATTTCAGAAAAATTTTGCCGGATATACTTGAAGATATACCCCCACAAAATCGTAGTGAAATATGGTTCCAGCACGATGGATGTCCTGCTGACTACGCGAGAATGTCAAGAGAAGTATTGGACAAAAGTTTTCCTAGCCGTTGGTCGGACGTGGAGGAACAGTTTCTGTGGCCAGCACGTTCACCTGACTTGAATGCACTCGATTTTTTTTAGTTGTATATGCCAATGTATCAACAACTGCTAAAAATCTGCGTGAACGTACAGTGACAGAATGTGGGACCCGCGAGATATTAAATATTGTGCAATCTTCTTCCAGAAGCAGGACACAAGTATGTTTAAATACTGACGGCTACCTTTTTAATTCATTCTTGAAAATGCTAGACAGGACGGCAGTTTGTAAACATTGTCTTTCGACAATGTTCCAGTGTTTATAACGGAATCCTAGTAGAGTACAGTAAGAATGAACATGGTCTTCGTACATTAATTTTTGCTTTTTAAAGAATAACACCTTCGAAGGTCATTTGAAGGTTAATATAGATGGTGAATCACCTACCACTAAAGTTGGGCAAAAATCAACTATTAATTGAAAATGACTAATAGTCTGATTGATTGATAGTCAAATTTAAAAAAAGTCAGTTCAAACTTTTTGATTAGTTAGTCATAACTACATGGCACTAGTTAGTCACAACTCTAAGTAATCGTTAGTTATTGCTTATTAGTTATGCTTAGTCATTAGTTAGTTTAAATGATCAGTCATCAATCTTTAGTCATCAGTCACTATTGTGCGATTAACATACATTAATATGTATACTTAAACTATATCGGAATTTGCAGTGACCGGTTTAAAAAAAGTTTTTATTAAGTACAACAATCCTTTGCCATCGTCGGCAGCAGTTGAAAGACTTTTTAGTTATGCTACAATGACGAATTTGCCAGAAAGTAATAGATTAAGTGACAAAAATTTCGAAATACGTGTTCTTATGAAAGCAAATTCAAGTTTTTTTGACCAAACTGAAAACAATTAGATTTAATCAATTTAATCCAAACTTATATTATTTCAGTAAAATTTTGAAGAACCAACAATAAGTTAAAATGTTATTACTGCGTGCGTAGTAGGTATATTAAACATTATATTATGTAAAATAAGATTCATGTATTTTCTGTTTGCGTTGTATTAAAACTTTTGTTTCTGTTTAAATTTCAAAAAGTTAAATTTACTTTAACAAAATTTAATGAAATATAATTTACATTTAAATTCATCATGTTATTATTACTCGATTTAGAACCGTTTTTATAAAAATTTTTTGTAATCTATTTTCTTCACAAAAATAAAATAAGAAAATCTGGAAAACTTTTATTATTCAACTGCCTTTTCCTTTCTCGTCAGCATAATTTATCATAATCTGTATTTTATGTGTTTATATACTAATAGGATATTTTTTTGTTATTATTATGTCTTATTTTAACTTATAACAATTTTTAGTCATTAGTCATTAGTCGTAATGAAATTCTGATTGCGTATTTAGTCATTAATTATGCCATTATAGTCAGTAGTCAATATTCATCCTTATTAAAAATTGAGTCCTTATTCATTAGTCATTATGCTCTCAAATACTTATGTAGTCATTACTCACAGTCACGCTCAAGTATTTACTTAGTTATTAATTATTAGTCACTTTTGTAGAACTTATTTGAAGTTATTAGTCAATAATCATAATTATGACAAGCGTTTGCCCAACTCTGCCTAAGACAAGCCACCTGAATAACTTCTACATTTTTTGAGATAAGAAGAAATGCTTCAGACAAAGGTTGTTTGGTTTCTAGGGGCCCATTACGTGGTCTACATAACTTTTTTTCAAGTGGAGGTGCTTAGGAGATTAGAAGGTCAACTTAGTTTCATTAAATGGAATCATATATTTTTGTACTCCTACGATTGTAGCTCTTTTCGAGACAATTTCAACGATATAATTATTCAAGGTCATTCAAGGTCGGAAATTTTAAAATTGATGAAAAACATAAATTTATCGTAAATGCTAATGAAATGGTATATTCTCATCAGTTTGAAGTTATAGAAACTGTAATCGTTGAAATTGTCTCGAAAAGAGCTACAATCGTAGGAGTACAAAAATATATGATTCCATTTAAAGAAACTAAGTTGACCTTCCAATCTCCTAAGCATCTCCACTTGAAAAAAGTTATGTAGACCACGTAATGGGCCCCTAAAAACCAAACAACTTTTGTCTGAAGCATTTCTTCCTATCTCAAAGAATGTAGAAATTATTCAGGTGGGATGTCTTAGGTGGCTCACCCTGTGTTATACACGATTACGAATTTGTCTTTTCATTAGCTGTACTGTTACACTGATCAAAATGCGTTATTCTATTTTTAAAAATGATGATGACCTTGAAATATCGGAAAATATGACCTAGAGAAAAGAAACTTCTCCTTCACAGTAATTGCCCCACTGAACCAAACATTTTTTGCCTGAAACATTTTCTCGTATTACTAAAAACAACGGGGATATTTTCGGTGAGAGTCTTAGGTGCCTCACCCTGTGTGTATACAATGCATATGTATAGTGTTAACCATATTGAACGGTGTTTCTTCTTATTTACGGGCCCACTGTATCGTTTCATAAAATGTAAAACGATACTATTATAGAAAGCTTATAAAGTTTCTGACACTCTGCTATGTTTTATAATTGTAACATATTATCTACCGAAAATAATGCCATAATTTAAAAAAGAATGGTCCGTGGCTCATGGAATTTTTAATAGATCCATCAACAGTCATAATAATTTGAATCGTAAACCAACAAGTCACAGGCAACGTGATTTAATAATTTCGTTTGTTAGTACATATTATGTAAAGGAAGATTTCTTAGCTTCTTTCTGTAACGGTACATAATTTCCGATAAATAATGTGTTAAAATGAGTCCAGTTCCATTGTCATACTAAATAGATATTTAACGAAATTATCACGGTTTAAATATCCGCGCTTCTTCGAGAATGGAAAATACAGTTTTCGAATATTTTTTGGAACAACTAAATATATGTGATGACCACGATTTCGTATTTCACATAAAGAAAATAAAATTAGCTTTGTGTATGTCATTACTTCGAGTCTGAAGCTTCTACTTACACACAACATTGTTTGTTTTTGTTTAATATAGGGTAAAAGACCCAACTACAGATACATAAGAAATGACACTGACATTATTGCACAGGTTTTATATTAATTGACCAAAAACGCAAGTTTTTATTTGTATTTATTATTCTACTCTTGTTTACTTATACTCTTGTTTATAAATTCATTTGTTTCAAAAATATTTTTCGCGAACTATTACTGTAACCCGTATAACGTGTTTGACCGAATTGACAATCCAATTATTATCACTAGACTACGGATTTCAAGCGTTTATGACAAAAATCGGTGGATGTAATTTAAAACAGTAAAAACATTAAGACAATTTATATGGCTTCTGAATCTTGCAATTGATGAAGACAATTTTTATTTTGCATAGAGATTCGCAGACTAATTATTATCACTCAACCATACAGGATGTCCCAAAAATGTTGTACTTCCTTGAAGGGGGTGTTCCCAAAGGTCACGTCAAGTATTTTTTTCCTTTGCGAAAATGTTCTCCGCGGCTTTGATAAGAAGTTATTAAAGAAAGACACGGACCAGAACGCGATTACAGCGGACGGACTCAGAGCACTCACAATCAGTCAGCCAATGCCAACGCCACGACCTGTCGCCGAGCCAATATCCGTCTACTGTAGCCCCGCTCTGATTGAAAATGTTTTCGCAAAGAAAAATCTACTTCAAATGACCTCAAGAATCACCCCTTTCAAGGAATAACAACATTTTTGGGACACCCTGTATATTGGGTTGAAAAGAAAGTTCGTAGCGTTTTCAAATTAAGAATAGAAGAAAAAATTAAGGTATTTACTCATATGTTCATTCAATAACACTAGAAGTTACCTCAAAAGTGGCAAAAAGTAATAGAAGAGAATGGAAAATATGTTATTGAATAAATCTATGAATAAATATCTCAATTTTAGCTTTCAATTTTAATTTACAGCCCTACGAACTTTTGTTACAACCCAATACATACTCAAATGTCCTAGAGAATTACAACGAGAATCGGAAATTCAATGTTCGAGTACATTTTGCAAAACGCGGGGAAGAAATTATTCGGCCTGTACTAAAGTACGAACTGCCGCTTATACATGTTACTCGGCCACAGCCTTTATAACGTGATATTCATATGTACTTTCAATTGAACCACTTCACTACAGATCACAAATATGAAATGCAGATGAAAAACCTATTCCCATACTGAGACACGGCTTTTCTGTACCTTCTATATTTTACAAAAATAAAATTGTAAAACGTAAAATGTAAAGGATAAAATGTAAATTATCTATTACCTCTGAAAATATCATAAGTACAATAAAATGTATTGGGAAGTAGACAGCGAGAGAGAGAGAGAGAGAGAGAGAGAGAGAGAGAGAGAGAGAGAGAACATATCTTGCTGAAAACAAATTACTTTTTATCTTCTTTTCTTTTCTTTTCGTGTAGGGAAAATGCACTACGCATACCCCGCCCTCCTGGGGTGAGAGGGGGTTTTGCGGGACTCTCCCCGGCCTGAAGGGCCGGAACATACACGCTAAGAACCCCACGCATCCAAGGCCTCCCTAAGCCAATTGGGAGGTGGTCGAGATCTCGATAACGAATGCGACTGACCACCCCCCACCTATGACAGTTACGCCCCGCCTAGGGGGGGTAGAAGCTCCCCCCAAACGAACCTACGCTATTGGACCCCGTGCAGGCCACCCACACGGTGTCACCCACCCAAGAGCAGCTCGGCTGGGTTATACGAGCTGGCTCTGAAGCTCCAGCGCGGCCCCCGGAGAGCCCCTTACTCTCTCGGGGGGTGGGGAAGCCCCATAAACCTCCGGGGTTCCTACCTAGCCGAGCGAGGAGGTCTCCGCACGCGGTAAGGAGGGGTTGAAGTAAGTTCCGGATAGCACCAACCCCCCCCCGGTCCCCATCATCCCGCAGTGCACATCCCACACAAAAAGAAACACAAAAAATACACAAACAAAACAAAAGTGGGGCGAACAGCCAATCCCGTCAGCGCAGCGGGACGGGGTGTGAAACAGACACCCTGCCCCGCCCGCATGGTTGGCCCACCCCTGGGAAGATGCCTTACAGCCATCTGTCCATGGAAATTACTTTTTATCTAGTTATCTTTAACCTTCCCTCTGTGTATGGCGATGTATGTAGTGTTCCTTCTCGAGAATTCTTTCCCGAGAATTTAAATCCAGGAAAATCCTTATGAATCTCATTTATTTTATAACATATTCACGGAAATGAACAAATACGTATGTCCTACCATCAATCAAAACATGTTACATTTTAATGTACAGTGGATGTACAAAGTATTCGTACACTTTTTAAAAACTAATAACTTTTTTATAATCCTGTTTTTTCTATAATCAATTAGAACTATTGATTTACGACATGATATGCAAAATAGATTTTCCAAAAAATTATAATTTACAAAGTAACATGCAAAAATAAAAACGGGACGTTTTAAAACTTTTTTATTTGGGCCCTCAATGAAAATTTAAAATATATGTTTTGTAGATCTATGTTAGTTATAAACATGTTGAAAATTTCATCGAAATCGATTAACATACACACGAGCCACAAGCGATTAAAAATTGTGAAAATCGTAGTTTTACACGACTTTTGATTAGTTTCTGCTTAAAATCCACAGAAGCGGACATCTTTCGATGCATGTCGTTTTTTCCTGCGTCAACCGATTTCGATGAATTGTTCAGCATGTGTATAACTAACATAGATCTACAAAACATGTATTTTAAATTTTCATTGAGGGTCCAAATAAAAAAGTTTTAAAAAATCCCTTTTTTATTTTTGCATGCAACCTTATATTATATTATTATAAATTATAATTTTTTGGAAAATATTTTTTGCATATCATCTCGTAAACCAATGACTCCAATTGATTATAAAAAATCAGGTGGTTTGGTACAATTATAAAAAAGTTATTATTTTTTAAAAAGTGTACGAATACTTTGTACACCCACTGTAGGTATTTAAATATCTCTGTTACTTGTGATTATACGAAAAAATGTCAGAGGAGAAATTTACGCTGTTCAATTAGGTAAATATAATGGAAAAATAAAAAATTTTTCATCGTTATTTTTACTTAAAGGAGGTTATATAATTTTTCTATATTCCTATTCAGAAAAAAGACAAATCCAACGATATGCCATGTTCCATAGTTAAGGTGAATTTTACAATTTTCAAAATTTTCAATTTAAGTGCGCCACGTCATCCTTTTATCCGATCGATCTCAAACTTTGCATAAATTTTTTTTCTCACCTAAAGGAACAATACTGGATAGTTGCGTGCATTGTATCTCGACCAAAATTTTTCTCCAAGTATAGCTTCCAGGTCTACCCTAATGTACATATTGGACAAGAACAAACATTGAGTTCATGTTTTTTGCGCTTTCGATAAATATTATCAACGATATTCCAAATATCATAAGTTTTCCAATATTGTTTTATTTTCTTAAAAATTTTTGAGAATTCTCGAGAATTGTCGAGAAATATAGTGTTATTTCTCATTTCTCGAGAAATGAAAAATGTTGAGAAATCAGGAACACTAGATGTATGGCGATGCTATTAAGCGGTGGGACAAAGTCGTTACAGTTTAAAGTGATAGGCTGATAAAAAACAGAAATAGAAAGAATTAAAAATTTTTATAAATTTTCTAGGAATTCTATCTGAGATATGTTTCAAATTTTTTAAGTATTGTATCCTTATATTAAAAAAAAATCAATAAATTATCAAAAATACTTATGCAGACTTTGGCAGCTGTAAAGATGTGTTGTTGGGAAGGAAAAGGGAGGGTAGCGTTTCGTCCTAGACCCGCTAGAGGACTCATCGGTAAGGCTATCTAGCGGGCCCTGCCTTAGACGCTGGGATATCGGAAGACGATTGAGGATGAAGGCGGTTATATATAGGGATTGATGACGGATCCGGTATTAGTGGGAAAGGCCTTTGACTATCTGTCCATCTTGTGGCGGGTGTAGTAAGTTAGCCACTACCCAGACAAATTTTTCCTTACATTTTGCTCCAAAAGTGTTTGGGGTCCAATTACATCCCTGTACACGGTTAATATTAGAATAGCAATACACAAAGAAAAGGTCAAATGCGATGGTCATAAGTGTCGACTTTCCACGGATATACATATCTTTCTGAACATCAATTGATGATATTTCAACGAATAGGTACTTGAAAACATAATCGACGACCTATGAAAGATATATTTGGTTTTACGTAGTTTTTGAAATACTACGCACACAAGTTCACGCAGAAAAATGCATAAATCTTACTAAAAACCAAAGTATCAATGACGGTTTGGATTGGATTCTCATATGCCAAGCGTAAAATATCGCTACTAGGAACAGCTGGAAAAGAATGGCGTTAGACCTGCCCCTGCCAAGCCGATAATTCATCGGTACTTTCCGTTCGGTCGAAATTCCAATTTTTATCCTAAAATGCATACTGTACACTTACGTATTAATACTAGGGATTTTTCGATCAGAATACCAAGATGCATAGAATAGTGCATAAAAAACCATATCATTCTGTTAAAAAAAAATAAAGATGACCTTCGTGAGTTTTTAACGTGGTCGCATTAATTGCGAAGTCATTTGGGTCCTCGTATAGTGAATAAAATCGTATAAATACATACAGGGTGGTTCATCAGATACATATTACCACCTCGATTTTCGTCATCATTATTATTCGTAGCGGAGAATGTTTACATAAGGTTGGATGGTTTCTAGAGATGCATACCTTGATGTTGTGAGTTTTTTTGTTGGTGGACGCGTATAAGCGATATGGTCATCAGTATTTTTTTTAAATGGGATTGTATGTTTTTTCCTACACCAATCGATGATGCTTACCTATTACCAGGTCGTTAAGTATGAAACTTGACAAATAAAACACACAAACACATTTGTCAGTAATAATAAATGACCTAGTAATATCAAAAAACCATTGATTAAGGAGATATTTTATTTTTAGTGTTGTTATAAAATCACGACTCCCCTAAATTGTGTTGTAATGATTTTATTTACAGAAAAGGTTCAATGTGGCAACCGCTTACATGATGACATTTTCTGAACGAGAAAGTAATGTTTTACATTGTGTAATAAAACTGGTGGTATGTTATTGTATTCAATGATGATACGATCTTTCATATCAGCACTTGTAGTCTGGGCGTCAGCGTATACTTTATTTTTCAAGTAACCCCACAAAAAAAAATCGAGGGGTGCTAAATCAGGTGATCTTGCTGGAAAATAAATGGGACCACTTCGTCCTATCCAACACGATTCGGAAATATTTTATTTAATGCATTTCTTGTTATTCTTCCATAATATGCAGGACAACCATCCTGTTGGAGTCACATTGTTTATCAAATATGCATTGACAAATCATGTAAAAATGGCCATACGGTATATGAATTCGTAACATTAACAAGAGAGTTGTGATTTCGTAACAACACTAAAAATGAAATATCTCCTTAACAAATGGTTTTCCGATATTACCAGGTAATACTCTTTTGTAGAGAATATGAAGCTTCATCGATTGGTGAAGGATAAAACGTATGATCCCATTTTAAAAAATACTAATGACCTTCATATTTCTTCTACGCGTTCACCTACGAAAAAACCTCACAACACCAGAGTATGCATCTCTTGAAACCATTCAACCTTATATAAACATTCTTCGTAATGAATAATAATAATGACGAAAATCGAGGTGGTAATATCTGGAGAATCACCCTGTATAAACATTGTTTTAGATAATGTCGAATTTTATCTAATGACTAGCGACTGATTTGGTGAAAAATATAACTTTATATTGCAAAATTGGAGTGGTATCCGTAGAGTGTGGTTGACCGTACATTTATTACAAAATTATTAAATTTACCAGTAAATACTCTACGATTGTTGTGATTAAATAACAATATATGCAATTACGTTTAGTACATTTTCTGTGTAAGCATCTCAAAAGCGGCGTAGTATGGTGGAGTGGAGAGTAATTATGATTACAATGACCTTTATTATATTTACTTAGAAAGAGATTGTGTGCAGCATAACAATATCCTCAAACCAGTATACACAATGAACGATACTTATATTACACTATACATTGCATTTAGCAACAAATTCCAATAATTAGATTCCGTTTTGTTCGTTATGGAAGTGTTGTTTGATGCAAATATCATGAAGCTGTAGTATTAATACTGGGTGGGTCACCTAACATTTGCAACTCACTTATCTTTGTTGTTTTTAAAGATACGTCAAATGTCTTAAGGACAAGGTGAGTGGTTCAGCGAGACACACACGATGCCGTAAAAATATTTGTTTTTATTGTTCCTTTTTATAGAAATCTCAGGGTCACCTTCGTGTTTTAAGCGGGATTACCCGCTTTTAAACACGTACGATGATCGTTCCATTAGGATAGTCTCAGTTTCATTAGGAATTCAATGACTATATCTGTTTGTATAACAAACAGAGGTAAAAATTCATGCAAAACCTTTCCAAAGCAGGACTTCAATTGCCGCTGAACAGTTTGCATAACCCTTTGCACACCGAATTATTTTTCGATTTTATTGTCAACAACTCCCTGCTATTTGAAGTTTGATTGAATTTACTTAAAAGGACAGTATCTCGACTGCGACTTATTTTAAACAATTCTGTTTACTAATTACTAATTATATTAAATATAGCTCTCAAACTTTGTTGTAATTTATATTTGTGGAACTTATATTTGTTTTGGGTAAACTTTTCTTTACGGGACAAAAATTGTCGCCTTTCTCCTATAAATTATTATGTATTTGGCATGTAATCCAATAGATTTGAACGAGGAGAGCCTAGGATTCGAAGTTTCAATCCTGTAGGATCAATGGCTCAAAAGTTATGGTTGATTAAAGTTGAGCAATTTTCCAAAATATTGGTTTGTAGTGACGATCGTGCGCCGCTAGGTGGCTGCACGGGAACGCGGTAATATCACTGACATAGAGGAAATATCTTAGAAAATGTTTGAGAAGAAATATCTTGGAAAATATTTACAAAAAGAGATAGATTTCTCAATACTAACTAATTAATTATGGAGATTACCGCGTGCTTATGCTACCGGCAAGCGGCGCGCAATCGTCACTATAAACAAATATCGCGGCGCGCTTATATGTCAAAAACACTGCAAATTGCTCATCTTTAAGCAACCATAACTTTTGAACCATTGTTTCTATAGGATTGAAACTTCGATTCCTAGGCTCTCTTCGTTCAAATCTACTGGATTACATACCAAATAGATATTAATTTATAGGAGAAAGGCAACAATTTTTGGTTCCGTGAAGTAAAGAGCAGCTGTTGTTTTAACTAAATAATAAGACAATTAAATAAAGGAAGAACCAAGCACATTTTATTATTACATATTATTACATATACATATACATATTACATATACATATACATATTACATATACATATTATTATTTACAGTTTTCTTTCTCTGATGTCGAGTCAGATTCGACGAAGGAGTTCAAAGGGTTAATAACTGAACCTAATGTTTTGACCTTCGTATATCTGTGGTTGTCAGGAAAAACGCCGCATGTCACAATTTCAAAAAATGTGAGATTATGCATTAATGAAACTTTATAGTATAGGATGTACGCATTTACCAGAAAAAAAGTCATGAAAATAAATTCGAAAGGCTCAAAAACATAATGCAATTTAACCGATGTCAAGCATTAGTGATCAAAACTTTAAACGGCAATACCTCGAAAGTGAAACTATTCCTCAGCGTTCTTCCTGACAACCACAGATATACATATGATAGCCTTTTTTAATACTTGTAACCTACGTGCCTAAGTGTTTACTTTTTTTCTTCTTCTCTTGCTCACAATGTTACTAACGTTCTCGTTACTCACCATACTCTGCAATACTCTGGAATGTGTATTGTTGTAATAAGTCTCATAAAAGATTTCCTTATAAAAAATTACTGAAGGTCATTCAAGGTCACAGACCTTGTTGTGAGGATTGATAGTTGAATAAGTTACGCAACAAATTAAGTGAATTTTCCTTTGGTTTTGATTTTTGTAAAATATTTACATTTAAGTTCTAAGCTAGCTTGTGATAGTATAACGTTTGATATACAGTGACTCCCAAAAATATTCGAACACTAGCTATAACTAACTTTACGACTTGATAATAATTTGTTTGTTGATAAAGCAATAGTCCTGGGAATTGTTTCTAGCAATAAAGCATCTATTAATGTTGATAAACATAAATAATTTATTTGAAAAATATACGTACATTTCATAATAAAAATTATTATATAAAAGAAATAATGTATCGTTTGTGGCTCACAAAAATATCAGGACAAAATTAATTTTTCTATTTAGATAATCTAATTTAGCATTACAAAATTTGTTTAATACTTCGTGGCATAACCATTTGATTAAGAATATGTCTTAACCTGTTTGGCATATTATTTGTAATTTTTTAAACATATTCAACAGTTATATTCGACCGCTCAGTTGCAAGTCTTTGTTTTAATTCGGCTATCGATGTAATTGGGGTTTTTGATTAGGGCGGCGGATGAAGAATTTTGAGGCAGCGGTATAATAAAACTTCATGCACAATACGTGACTTGTGCTTGGGGTCGTTGTCTTGGTAAAACTAAAAATTATTATTAAGCCCCATTTTTTCAGCACTTTGAACTAAATTATTTTTGAGTATATTTAAACAATGATTTTTGTCCATGATACCATCAATAAACACTAGGTTACCGACTCCATATGACGAAATGCAACCCCAGACCATTACGCTGCCTCCGCCGTGTTTCACTGTACCTCTTGTATTTTCAAAATTAAACTATTTATTCGCTTTCCGCCACACCATAGTTCTTCCGTCGGAATTGTGCAGATTGAATTTGCTTTCATCAGCAAATATGACATCCTTCCACCATGTCTCATCCTTAGAAATTAGCTCTCTTGTAAAGGTTTTGCGTTTATTCCTATTCCTTTGGTTGATAAATGGTTTCTTTCTAGCTACTCTTCCATTGTAACCAGCTTGCCTCAGCGTTCTCCGAACTGTTTCGGCTGTCGCATTTTTGAAGCTTTCTCCTAATAGCTCACTAGCTAGTTTTGGAGCACTTAAGCGCGGATTTTTTTTTACTTTCCGAATAATTTTGCTTTTCTCCCTCGTACATAGGAGACTTGGTCTTCCAGTTTGCGGAATAGAATCAATGCGATTCTCTATATAATCTCTTACTTATACGAAACATTGCACTAATTTCGCGATATGTTTTTCCTTTTTCTCGATGAAAAATTACAAGCTGTCGCACGTTGAAACTCGTATTCTTTCCTTCGCGACCCATTTTGAACGAATTCACGTTTACTACTGACACTGTGAGGTGGCATGGACATCTAATGGTCCACGAGATTCTGTTTGTAAACAAACGTTTTCGCGTTCTTGGAATATCGCGTTCCCAGAAGGCGATTACCAGGGAAATATAATACGTGTCCGAATATTTTTGTGAGCCACAAATGGTGCATTATTTCGTTTAATAATTTTTATTATGAAACGTATGTATATATTTTCCAAATAAATTATATATGTTTATCAACATTAATAAATGTTTTATTGCTAGAAACAATATATATTCTCAGAGCGATTGCTTTATCAACAAACGATTTATGAAATCATAAAGTTAGTTGTACCTAGTGTCCGAATATTTTTGGGAGTCACTGTATCTGCTACTCTAACAGAGGCAAAGAAAGAAAATTACAATAGTCCTCATTGTTCGTATGTTTAATAATCTCCGCACGGCATAGCTTGGAAATAATTTCTATCGCGTTTGATAGAAGATATAACACTGTAGTAGGTATTCATTATTTTAAGCTTCCAGAAGCTCTCCATGGCAAATGCACCGTCGGTTTATCGACCAAGTCGGTCGACCCATATCCGTGGCATTATTGTTTAATGACTTCTCGTCTTCGTTGGGGTCAAAAAATAGGATCCCCTGTGGTTAAATTCGTCTCGAGCATTTCAGTGCTGTGGCCAGCACATCGAAAGTTTTTTTATGCATCTTTCGAAAAATTCTTCCGGGAAACTTAATCCTGTTCCTCGCTATCGCAATTTGAATTCACGAGGGAAACTGGTGCACAATTACACGAATTAAAAGTTTATGCCGTTGGAGGAAGTAGCTACAGTCGACTTTACACGTAACGCGATCTAGTTCAGTCATCGATAAATGTGGCTTGATAAAGTCTACGTTGACACCAATAAAAGTGTATACGAAACGAATACAAAGACTCGAGCAAGACGTTTGCTCCTCGTTTCAACTTATCTATGTATATACAGGGTGAGTCACCTTCCATTTCATTATCATTTTCAATAAATGTCTGTTTTTCATCAATTTTAAAGTTTACGACCTGGAATGACCTTGAATAACTATATCGTTAAAATTGTCTCGAAAAGGGCTATAATTGCAGGAGTTCAAGAATGTGAGGTTCCATTTTAAAAAACTAAGTTGACCGTCTAATCTCGTAAGCTCTTCCATTTGAAAAAAGGTATGTAGACCACGTAATGGGCCTAGAAACCAAACAACTTTCATCCGGAGCATTTCTTCCTATTTCAATCTTCATTGCTATTTATATATATAATTATATATTATATAAAGTAGAGTTACAGTGGCGGGCAAAAGAACGATTAATAGTCTTACTTAATAGCAAATACAATTTGTAATTTTTGTTGACAAATTTTAAGAAACTTGAATCAAATAAAACTTGATTTTATATGTCTCTCCTAGCATTTTTTGAAAATTTTCAAAAACCACAATTCCATAAAAATTGGCAGTCTACTTAATAGTAATGCTAAACAGAATTTCTCTTATAAATGTGTGTGTGTGTGTGTGTGTGTGTGTGTGTGTGTACATCTTATAAAATAATGAAAGCGAGAAAAGTACAAAAGGGGATAGAAAGTTGATAAACAATGATACGAGTAAAGAACAAACAAAAGAGTAAGTCAAATTGTACATTTTTATGATTACAATTTTGATATTCAGACATTTCGTTTTTTGTTGACTTTGTAGGACCTCCATTGCTGTCTGTTACTGTTTATAGCCTGTTTTGTATACTCGCCATTACGACCCTTTTACTTTTTTTACGTGGGAAAAATGCATTTCGCATATCCCCCTCCTGGAGGGAGGATTGCGAGGTTATGTGGGACTGTCACTAACATCACTATTGGTAACCCTACGACCATCCTTAAGCTGAGAGGGTGCCCAGATCAAACACGTACACAACGGGACACCCTCTCGCTATATACATCCCGGGGAGGAGAGTTAGTTTAGTAACTTTTACCCCTCGATTCGTGGTCCCTCCCCTCATCGACCGACTATGGACCGTCCGATTCAGATACTCTTACCGTCCGGTTCGCGTGACATAACTGTGGTGGTGTACTATCAACCTTTATAGTAAAGTCCCAATCCAAGCCGATTTTTGGTTCTGTGCTGTGACATAGATCTGTGCGTAGAACGTAAAAAAGGCTGCTGTTTACTTTACCGGACTCAGAATTTGTGCCTTTTTCCTACGAATTATGATGTATTTGGTATGTAATCCAGTAGATTTGTACCCGGCGCGAATGCAGATCGAAGTTTCGAACATCTAGGATCAATAGTTGAGGAGTTATGGTCGCTTAAAGTTAAACATATTTCCAGTTTCTTGACAGGTAAGGGCGCCGCCATATTGGTTTGTAGTGACGGTCGCACGCCGCTTACTGAGTTGGAAAGAACGAAACAACGAGGTGGATAAAGAATTTGTAACCCCACAGGGATCAAATAAAGATTATTATTATTAGAATGTAGCGCAATATATCAGAATATACCAGAATGTACCAGAACATACTAGAATATAGCATAATATAGCAAAATATACTAGAATATAGCACAATCTAGCAAAATATACTAGAATATATCATAATATAGCAAAATATACTAGAATATAGCATAATATAGCAAAATATACTAAAATATAGCATAATATAGGAAAATATACTAGAATATAGAATAATATAACTAAATATACTAGAATGTACGCGAATATACTAGAATATACCAGAATATACCGGAATATACTAGAATATACCAGAATGTACCCGAATATACCAGAATATACTAGAATATGTCACAATATAGCAGAATACACCAACATATACCAGAATAGTATACCTGAATGTACCAGTATGTAGTGACCCATCATGTATACTACATAACTAGTAATAACTATAGAAAAACCTTTTTTCTATGTGAATGGAAGCGATCGCAATTATCTATAACAATTTTCTTTTTTATTATATTAGATGATTCGAAAAACCGTAAATGCAAATTAAAATTACCAGAAAAAATATAAAAACAGCCATACGCGTAATTAAAGTTCACCATATACCAATTCATATGTTCACGAGCAAATTCTAAACGCTGAATTTTGCCTTCAATTGTAACACGATGTTGAACTTTATGTTGAAATGATTATAATTATTAGACTTTTGTTTAAAACTTTTCTTACTGTGCTTTTCTTACTCCGCTTCCTTACTTTTCTTACTGTGTTCCAGTTTAGCTTCTGTGTTATTAATTTGATTGCTAGGCATTATTGGATTTGATTCTATATTCAGTACTATCTTCAGTTTGATTTGCAGAAACAATTTAGATAGACGACTACGTAATTTTTAACGACGCGTGAAGAACGGTTGAGTCCTCCGGAAATTTTTCGATTGCAACACCGAGCTTCCTTCGTCGTGCTTGTCCGACCCTCTTCAAACTGCGTTAATATTCCGTAGATTTCCTCCTTAATTTATTTGATCATCAATCTCACCCGAATTTTATAAGAGTAAATTGGAGACTCTCGACGTTTTCGACAATTAGTCATCATTTACAATTAGTAAGTTGTTTGCCACGTCACAAGAATTACACAATAATAATGATAATCTTACATTTAGTTTCCTTTTTTCCATGAAATAGGATACACAATCCCTTCGGGTCTCAATAAAGTTTTTCGAAAACTGAAGAAGTTTCAGTTACATTACAAGAAAAGTTTTTGGCGGCACTAGAAATGTGAAAGAGAGGAGGAAAAGGAAGGGGAGCGTTTCCGTCCTAGAACCTTTTTTTTGTTTGAGGGCGGTGGGGGAATGTCACTTACGCACTCCCCCTCCTCAGATGACGTCTGGAGGGGGTAGTGTGGGACTCTGAACCCCCTAGATGGAATTTGGCGGAAACGGGACTATACGGACTATATCTCTACCCATACTCACTAAACCCCCACCGCCCAAGGCCTCTTGAGCCCGTCGCCTCAAAATCGTCTGCGGCTCACGGAGGTTGCGCGACCAGCTCCTCGCATTAGAACGCCCCACCTACCACAGAGTTCACCACTCCTGTTCTTGGCTTTTAGTTCCGTCCTAGGCCTGCTAGAGGACTCATCAGTAAGGCTATCTATTTATATTCTTGAATTGGGAACCAATGGCGCACCCAGGGGGGCAGGAGGCCTTGCCCCCCCCCCCCAGCAAGGAAAAAGGAAATAGAACACTGAAAAATTGGTCAAATGATTTTTGGATATGTTACACCTAAAACTCAATATTATGTGCAGGGTGTTAAAAAATGTTTGGTCTTGGCTACCATAGGCGTATTCTACATCTTCGGATCGGTGAAGATCAGTAAAAAAAAGTTGCCGCAAAATTGTCATTGACCTTGAAATTCAAGGTCAAATTTTTTATTGTTGCATTGTATACTACGCATTATGGGGATGAAAAGTGTCAGAGGAACAATGGGTCAAAACTCAACCGTTTCGCCAGAAATTGATGAAGAAGTTTTTTCTGCTGTATAAGACGAATTTTATTCATAGAAGTTGAAGATTTTTCAAATCGAAATGGTAGTTGTTGACATAAACACAGTCATGGCGAGAATGAAAACATCGCTACAGAGTTAAATGCCACATGAATACAGTTCGGTTGACCTCCACTATAGTAACAGCCGATTTTCGAAGGCTACGCCCCATAGTGGGCAATTTGGACGAAATCTTTGACAAAATCAAAGAACTTTCGATAGAAATTTTTTAGATTATGGTACGACCGTTTTTTAACCTTGAAAAAATTCGTTAAACTTGCACAATTTCAAGAAAATTGTGGTTTTTCCAATATCACGCGCGGAAAATTTTTTTTTACATGTGATACCTTATTCTTATTTTCATCACAAGAAGTTAAAGAATTCGTTGATGAGAAGTAAGTTAAAAAGATTAAATCTCTCATTTCTATCGGAAGTCCTTTGATTTTGTCAAAGATTTTCGTCCAAATTGCCCACTGTGGGGCGTAGCCTTCGAAAATTGGCTGTTACGATAGTGGAGGTTAACCGAACTGTATTCATGTGGCATTTAACTCTGTAGCGGTGTTTTCATTCTCGCCATGACTGTGTTTATGTCAACAACTACCATTTCAATTTGAAAAAAATCTCCAACTTCTATGAATAAAATTCGTCTTACAGCAGAAAAAACTTCTTCATCAATTTCTGGCGAAACGGTTGAATTTTGACTCATGGTTCCTCGGACACTGTTCATCCCCATGATGCGTAGAATACAATGCAACAATAAAAAATTTGACCTTGAATTTTAAGGTCAAGAACAATTTTGCGGCAACTTTTTTTTACAGATCTTCATCAATTCGAAGATGTAGAATACGCCTATGGTAGCCAAGACCAAACATTTTTTAACACCCTGTACATATGTACTTACATTGGTAGTGGTGTGTTACTGCATGGGCAAATGCCCGGGGGCCCAAAGCAAAAGGGGGCCATGAGCACAAACCAAGATCCAATATCCAAATTCTATGTTTTTCCCTGGAGGGCAGGGCCGAATTAATAGTCGAAGTAGCAGATGCTGGGGGCACTTTTGGAGCAGAAAATGTTTAACTTGGAAAGTTGTGGAATAGCCCTGGCTACCGCTAACAGATATTTTTGCTTGCTAGGAAAAAAAAGGTCATTCATTGTATTTTATTTTATTATCATACAAAACCTAGGGTCTCCTGGTAACATTTGCTACAGGCCCCGCGCTGGCTCAATTCAGCCCTGTCGGGGCCCCGACGCGCTTCAGTACATTGGCAATTCTTGCACCAGGCCACAAAATTTTATCCGTTTAACTCGCCCCTCCCCCCCAAGATTAAATTCTGAGTGCACCATTGTTGGGATCAGTGACGCATCAGGTAGTAGTGGAAAAGATTGTGGATTATGTTTAGTCACCTATAGGCGACTAAACAGTTATGATGGTAGTATGCGTGCCAACTCCGTATAGTCTACGACACGCAGTACCCAATGGCGGACTATCGTTAACCGCGGCGAGAGCCCATAATACCTCTCGCAGTGTAGAGGAGAAAGGAAGACAAGTACACCATTGCACGATGTACAATTACGTTTATTCACTAGAGACAATACCATGTACAGGGTGTATAAAAAGTAATGGTCATCCGTCCTAGGGGTGAATCTACACCTCTGGATCGGTGGACATTTGTAAGAGAAACTTGCCGCAAAATTGTTTATAACAAAGAAAATTGTTAAAAATAGTTATTGAGATATACGCTGTTAAAGTTTTTCAAAATTTGATTTTGTGGAATTATACGTATAGACAAAAGCCTACTACTACAGTCCACACGTCCGTGTCGATGAGACAGAACATGATCGTGTGCGTGTCTCAAGACAAACGAAAACATTCGTCGCTAGGCCCGTAGCAAGTCATCGTCTCCCTGTCTCCATTCCGATTTCAAGTTGAGAATGCTAATTCTACATTATTAAATACTAACGTAAAGTTTACTTACTAATTTTTCAGGGTCTTCCATTCCTTCGGCGGATCCACAGCACACTACCATTTACTCACGCGATACGCGCGAATAATTGTGCTTCTATTCCGGGCTCAATGTGGGCATACTTTCCAGTACAATCTCCCATATATGTTCACTTTATTTCTAACCACTTCAAATGCGTTTTAAATCCTGTTTTTTATATCTGTTTAAGGATGTAAACTTGGAAGAATCGAATGTCCGAACACACAAGAATCGATGTTCCCATATGATTCCCGAAAAATCAATATTTCCAGATGATTCTCGAAAAATCAATATCCCCTTTCCAACGATTTCATTTGTTTCAAACGATCTGCCTTGACCGAATCCATTGTTTGCTGGGAGAGCACAGTTTCGCGCGGAAATCGCGAAGAGCACTGAACTCTTTCCGCGTCGGAGTAGTTTCTTCTCGTTTCATACATTACGAATTAGAAAAGTGTGCTCGTAGTGTTTAGTAATTGTGTGAAACTGTGGAGGAACTTTAAAGAACGATTACAAGTGTGTTTGGACACTGGTGGTGCCGACATTGAACCAGGAAGACAGGCAAGTCTGCGTAAATGGTAGTGTGCTGTGAATCCGCCAAAGGAATAGAAGACCCTGAAAAATTTGTAAGTAAACTTTACGTTAGTATTTAATAATGTAGGATTAGCATTCTTAACTTGAAATTCTCAACTTCAAATTGGTGATCTAAATGGGTAGGGAGACGATGACATGGTACGGGCCTAGTGACGAATGTCCCTTTAAATTTCGTTTGCCTCGAGGCACGCGCACGATCGTGTTCTGTCTCAGTGACACGGACGTGTGGACTGTAGTAGTAGGCTTTTGTTTATACTTTTTATTTTTTTTTTTTTATCGTGTGGAAATGCATTACGCATGTCCCGGCCTCCCTGGGGGGAGCCGGGGTTATGTGGAGCTCCCTCGACGAGGGGGTCGCCAAGCTGACAAAGCTTCGCAATCCCCTCCCCCAGAGTACCCACTAAACCACACGCCCACCTAAGCTATTGAGGAGGTGCCCGTATCTCGCGAAAAATCAACGGGTCACCTCCTAGCTGTGCATTCCGAGGGGAGAGGTTAGCTCCCTCCATACCTGCTCTAACTGGAACCCGGGCGGAGGGACCCGCCCGGTGTCCCCGTCCCTGGAGTCTTCGGATTGGGATTCCCGAGCCCCAGCTCGGTCCACCCACAGCTCCCAGAGCCTCCCTGCCCCGCTCGAGCAGGGGACCCGTGGGTCACCCGCCTGGCCAGGGCAGGAAGGCGCCGACACCGGCAAGAGAGGGTCGTCGGAGACGCATCCGGACGTCCCGACCCTACCTACCCCACCCGCACGAGCCACCCCCAGAACTCGCATCCGGGGGGTGGCCGGCACCCCTCCACAAAGACATAACGTCTCGGGGTGCCGGGCCACCCCGGGGGAGTTTAACTCCCCCCGGGGCCGGGGTTAGCTCAGTCCCCCGGCCAGGCTTTTGTTTATACTGTTACGTCCTAAGGTGGACGTAATTACATTGATTTGATAGATTTTATATAAATTGAGAATAAAACGCAGTTTTGAACCTACCTGCATTCACCGGCTTCGGTTCGGGTAATTGAGGATTTGTTAAATATTAAGGGACTTTGATCTTGGAATTGGAACGAAGAAATGGAAGATGGGTAAACTCTTTAAAAATGATTTGAAGTATTGATTTTTGTATAAAAATTAACAAAATATATTCTATTGAACAAATTTAGGATACATTGAGTTATAAAAATGTTATAATAAATTGTTAGTATTTACCGCACGCAGTTTTCGACCGGAGATGGTTTTATTTGATTTCTGGCTCCGCAGCGAGGATGATGATGTTGATGATGATTATTTCTCCGGCGGGTTATCACGCCAATTCACTTTTCTTCAGGTTGGCACGTAAATTCACTTTTCTATTTAACTTTACAAACTTTAACAATTACAATTAACTTCTACTTTTAACGTTTTAACTTTCAATTTCCAACTTCCAACTGAAATCCTGATGATGAGCTGTCCCTTTTATAGATTGATCAATCCATTGTTCTCGTAGGTGAGTGCGTCTTCACCAATTCCGTTTTTGTAATCACTTTTCTTCTTAGTCTCTTTCTTCTTAACCGTATGCATTGCATCTTTTATCTTTCTCGTGGCCGGATCTTATTACTCTGTGCGTCTTCCTAAATTAGGGGAATGCTCCATTTTCTTAGATTTATTAGTCATGAGGTGACTACATCATCACCGATTCTTTTTAATCGTTTTCTTCGTAATTGCTTTCTTCTAATCGTGCACATCGTATCGATCGGAGAACAATCTATTGCTCATCAATTCTGCCGAAAATCCTCACACTCTTCAGTGATGAACAGACTTCAGCGAATATTCGCTCACTATTTATTTTTAGAACGTGACAAAATAAAATAAATCTCGCTACGATCTTAATTTGTTTAATGAAGATTCCAGATGAGTATTCTTAATTCTATCGCACGCAGTGTGGTATAATATACGATAGTTTGACACATATTTGATATTTTATTTCTCGTACAACATTATTGAGGTAAGTATTGTATATATATATATATATATATATATATATATATATATATATATATATAAAAAGAAATTAAGGAAATGTATATCATGCTTGATTTTATCATCAATTATTATTATCGGCTAAACCACTGGACGTGACAATACGTATAATTCCACACAATTAAATTTTGAAAAACTTTAACAGCTTATATCCCAATAACTATTTGTTTGCGACATATGGCTCCTTTCAAACTTTTTCTCTCCTCGATGAGTAGAAGGTGTTAATGTAAAAAGGAACTTTAACAACAATTTTCTTTGTTGTAAACAATTTTGTGGCAAGTTTCTCTTACAAATGTCCACCAATCCAGAGGTGTAGATTCACCCTTAGGATGGCCATTACTTTTTATACACCCTGTACACTTGACCAACGGCCATACGCAGCACAGGAGCGCTGCGCCACACGTCAGGTCATAACGACCGACGAACCGACAAGAGAGCGAGAGTCAGTGTAGCCCAGTGAATCCAGATTGGGGTGGGGATGAAGAAATGATGTACCCCCTCTCTGATGGGGAATGAGTGGGGTGAATGGGAGACACGTGCGCTCCGCGCAGTGCTTTGATTCGGGGCATTATTTTTCGCGCATGCGCGGCCAAAACAGTGACGTATCTATAATAAGGTAGCAGGGTGGCCAGAGCCCTGTGGCACGGAGTGTACCGGTGTTATTGGCGGGACGAGTGATAGTGACAGACGTGACGCGGAACGAGAGATACGTTATTATTAATATTTTATTATACAATGGCAGTTAATAGTGGAGAAAGAGCTGCAAAGAGGAGTAATACTCGCCAAATAAAATATTTTGTTGTTTTATTATGTATTTTGCTTAGTTATTTTAGCACTCCTTTCCTTTCCCATCCTCAAAATAAAGAATAAGTTTGAATTATATTAAATTTTAATATTTCGTATGTATATTACTAATAATTTATTAAAATTCTGCGGGGTGCTCAAGGTACCCGATTTTGTACGCTATTGAGGCCGTCTGAGGCTAAAATCGCCGGGCATGCGCGAAAAATAGTGCCCCGAATCGAAGCACTGGCTCTGCGCGCGACCAGTTTACTACAGCTTTGAGGCGTTTCAGGGGAAGGAACCGTGGAGTGTGCACGCGCGCACGGTGCTGGAATGGAATAGTGGAAGGGGAAAGTAGGGGAGTACGGGAGGTTGGATCCGAGCTCAATCTGGCGACACTGGTGTAGCTCAGTGGTGCTAGATGGGCGCCAAACGGCGCCCGAATTCTCGGAAATACTCTCCTCCTTTTCCCCTTCCAATATCCTATTTCATCACCATCCAACGTCCCCCACTAACACCGTAGACACGTTGCGCGTGCGCGATGGGGACGCAACAATGAGAGAGAGTGTACATCATATCACCTCATCTGGTAGCACTAGTGTAGCCAGATGAGGGGAATCACGGTGAAATGATGAACCCCCTCTCCAATGACAGGGAATGAGTACAGTGTGCGCGTGCGCACGGTGCTGGAATGGAATAGTGGAAGCGCGGTAAGGAGAAGAGTACGGGAGCCAGACTGACCAGATTGCATCCAAACGGATGCACAGTACTCCCCTGCTTACCCCTTGCACTATCCTATTCCAGCAATGCGCACACTCCAACGTCCCCCACTAAGACCGTAGACTGGGGGTACACAATTTTCCGTGACTCCCCTCATCTGGTCACACTGACGCGAGCTCCGTTTGGACCAGTGAAGCCAGATTGGGGTGGAGGCGTTTCAGTGGAATATTGGAATGGAATAGTGGAAGGGGAAAGTAGGGGAGTACGGGAGGTTGGATTCAACCTCAATCTGGCGACACTGGTTTGAACCTCATTCTGGCTTCACTGGTGAGAGTGGCTCGGCTCGGCGTGCCAACGGCTGCCGCCGATTCTCACTCTCGGCCCATGGGGAGTGGGAGAACCAAGACCCTACAAGATCTTGACTATTTGTCCATCTTGTGGCGAGCAGAGGAAGTTAGCCGCCTCAAGTTCACAGCATTTGGTGAAAGAAATGGTTAAATAACATAAAAAGGTCGATCCTTCAATGAATCATAATGAGTTAATAATTAACTATTACAAACTCTGTTTGTATTATAACTTAGTGTATAAATAACTGTTTTTGTTTAGTAAATGAACTTAAACAGGGTTCCCAAAAATGTTGTACTTCCTTGAAAGGGGTGGTTCCTGGGATTATTTTTAGTAGCTTTCCCCATTGCAAAAATGCTCTCCGCGACTTCGTTAAGGAGTTACTAACGAAACACAGGCCAATCAGACGACGGCTACTAGCGGCACGCGCTGAGCTTAGCGTTGGCCTTGGCCGAACCGGAATCTGTCCTCTGTAGCTGCGCTCTGATTGGCCCGTGTTTTCCGTTAATAATTCTTTAACGAAGCCGGGGGGAACATTTTCCCAAAGGAAAAAGTTACTTCAGATCACTTCGGGAATTATCTCTTTCAAGGAAGTACAACATTTTTAGGATCCCTGTACATTTATTTATCCTATAAACATCAACTTTTTCAAAAGCCTAATCGGTCACTGTTTTGAGGAATATTGTAAAATTTCGTTCCAAGACTTTATTTGACGTGTATTTTTATCTAATCTTGCGTGAATAGGGAGCAATACTTGCTTTTATCTCTGGCGGTACGAAATAGACTTGTAATTATATCCAGCACCGTATATCGTTAAAAACCATAGTAATTTTCGAACCATTTTTCACGTCTATTTCGTTTCCTGTTAAGTGGCTTGATAGTTGTGCACGAAGGTACACAAAATGTAGGTTGGAAATTATTTTATTTTCTGGTCTCGTGAGCCATGTTAATTGTCGATCAAAGATCAGTGGGTACGGAACCGGCGATTAAGCGGCGTGAATAGACGATTACGTTTGAGAACGGGCGAATCGATAAAATTTCTCATGCCTTTAACGAGCGCAATTATCTTCGAACGTCCTGGAATCGAGATATCGATTCCCGCCTGTATGTATAAGTGAAACCCGGCGGCGAACCATGCTGTTCGTGTCTCTATCATCGACCCTCCGATTCTAAGCGACGAGCATGCTCTTCCGTCGAGGAGTTTCGAAACGTCCATAAAGTTTCGAAATGCCCTCTGTCAGTTGACACCTTCTTCTAGATTCTAAAACAACCAGAAACAATTTGAATGTTTCGCGCACGAACGATAAAACGTTTACGGAATTCCATTCGTCGCATCGTAGAATGCGGTTCCGATAACTCTATGACATCTAAATATGGCGAAATGTCAGTTTCATTTATACTGGGCAGATTTCCAGGAAACACATCTCTATATTAAACAACGATCACGTATATATACTTCTTTGTGCTTCGAATACATTTCACCTTATCGAAAAATCTGTACCACTTTTAGGAAGCGAGTTACGTTACCTTTGAGCTCAGATGTGTGGTACACAGGGCTTACAAGGGAAGTTGTAAATCGGTTGCCACGACTTTTATTTCTGATCGTGCTATTACCAGGCAGACTATAATGTACAATGTACAGTGACAGACAAAAGAAAGCTTAAAATGGAAATTTCTGTACACTAGTAATAACACTAGAACTACCACACCAGTCGAAATGACACCAGTGAAATTCTTACTTTATGCTACATTTTTTCCCGCAATGATGTGATGACTTTTGCAGCGATAACTAAATGTGTAATATAATAAATTTTATTTTTGCTACACACTCCAAACAAAATCAACTAATAAATATGTGAATGTTATACTCTTCTTTTAAAATAAAATAGAATTCTATTGGTTTCTAATCAATATTGAAGCTATATTGAAGAAAATTTATATTTATTGTATATCTATAATACATTTACTTTTTCTACCCTTTTCTGTGAAATTATTAGAAACGAAGAAGTTCTAATTTATTGTAACCACGAAGATGGTACCTGCACGTACACCGAACTGGTTTAACCGACTTTTACACAGTATAAGACCTAAGAGTAATTCAGATAGCACACGACGTCTTAAAGACGTCCACTTTACATCTATTTTAGGTCTGAAAGTCTTACGTCCTAAAAAGACCCATAAACAGTGCAGTTTATAGCTATAATCTAGTAGTAAGTATTAGCATTGGTATTATTTGTTCCAGTTAGTGTTTTTGCTTCAATTTCAATTTCCATTTTGATTTCGATTTCGATTTCAATTGTTATTGTGATTTTAATTGTATGTAATTGTAATTTTCATTTTTAGTATTTTTATTGTGAATTTGATTGTAATTATTATTGTTATCACAGTTTTTATGCCAATTCCACATGCGTTTTTCCGATAAAGCTATTTATTGGTTTAACTTTAAACTCGTTTCTGTCGAAATCTATTTTTAGTCTTTCCTTCTTTTAATTAACATTTATGGACCTGTAAGACTTCTTCGGGACGTCTTAAAGACCTCCCGAACTTCCCACGTACGTCTCCTGAACGTCTTCTAGACGTCAAACAGTCGATTTAAAGACGTCTTTAAGACGTCTTTAAGACGTACAATTTTCTAACACAGGACGTTCAGGAGACATTCGGAGGACGTTCGTGGGACATTCGGGACATCTTTAAGACGTCTGAATGTCCAACAGCAGACGTGTTTGTGCTATCTGGGAAAGGTTAATAGTGTACACTCCTCGTCAAAAAGATAGCCCAGGTGTGCTATCTTTAATTTCTCAATGACACATGTAAAATTTTACATGTAATAATGCATGTAATAATATTAAAACATTATAAGTTCAGAATATGCGGTTCGTTGAAAATAATTAAAAATATTATAAGTTTTAGTGTGTAACAAAAAAAATTGTTTTATTTTATGAAAGAAATGATAGCACATGTACAATAAGAAAATAATAATGAATATAAATTTTAATTAACAATAATTACTTACCAACATATTTAATAATGGGTACATCCCCGTTTACTTTCTATTAATTCTATTGTACGATTTTGTATCGATTTATATAGTTTTTGCATATAATTTTGACTTAACGTATCCCATTCGCCTACAATTGCATTTTTTAATTCTTGTACGTGTAGATACTGCTTTCCATTCGCGTATACGCCGTGAACAAGTTCTGCCGAACAATTTTCAATAATATTAAGGTCCGGGGAGCGTGCAGGCCACGGCAAAACAGATATATTATTTTCGTTAAAATATGATTGGACCAATCTTGATGTGTGTACAGATGCATTGTCTTGTTGAAAGATGTAATCAGGTCCAGAAATGCGTTCTGCATGATTATTTATTTGTTCTTTGATTTTTATGTATCGGACAGTATTCATTCTCCCATTGACGAACTTGATACTTGTCTTGCCGAAATAACCGATGCCGGTCTACACCATTACGCTGCCTCCTCTCATTTGTCGTCGAATTGCTGACATTGTCTCTTTTCTTATGTCATGAAGATAATATTGGAACCCATCAGGACCATCCAGGTTAAATTCTTTTTCGTCCGAAAATAGTACCTTTCTCCATTTCTTTTTCCAATGCACTCTTTCTTTTGCAAAGAGTAAACGTTCTGCGTTGTGTTTCGTTGTTAACGGAGGTTTCTTTTTCAATTTTTGCCACTTAATATTTTTGCAGGATAGTAGAACTCGACGAACACTTGAAACACTGGCACGAACAGTAGATTTTTCCATTATTTGCTTAGTTGTTAACTGCGAGTTGGAAGCTACACGCAAAATTGCTCGCTTATCACAATCGGATAACGATGACGGCCGACCAGTACTTTTCTTTTTGTTATAATCTTCAACATTTTTTAAGAAATTGTGTATTACTTTACGACTTTTTTTTCTTACTTTCGATATTTTCGCTACTGGTAACTGTTGCTGTTTTACAATAGTTCAAGAATTTGCTTTCTTTCAGACTCGTTTAATTTTTTTCCGCGTCCCATACTTACAAATTTATATAATATTGTACTGTAATCTTTACTCGTTGATAGATAACGAAATAGTGAGCAATTTCTATACATATTAACAGAGTGTGCTATCATTTCGACCTTAGTATGGAACAGTTTTCCTTGTTGTATACAAACATCAACGACATTGTGACTTATTTCCATCAAGCCGCATATTCTGAGCTCATAATACAGACGAAATATTCTACATGCGTCATTGAGAATAAAAGATAGCACACCTGGGCTATCTTTTTTACGAGGAATGTGCCGTGTATTTACAGGGGAGAAAGTTACCCTCCCTCTGCCAGCACCGGATCAGTCACGTGACATTGTGACACATGCACGATCGTTGTACATACATATACAGTTGGAGCAGGAAGCTGGAATTTGTAAAGTCTCAGCAGCAGCTAGTAGCACTTTGTTAAACGACTGCATCAAACTACGATGGATCAGATGCGAGGAAGAAGTCCCAAAGTTTCTAGCTGTCGAATGTTCAATAAATTAACTACCATCTTTTAATGTCGAAGTTCACATTTAAAGTGCTGAGAATAAACTCAATACTATTTGGTTGGACAAAAAGTTTCTTCATATTTTAGTGCAAAAGTAAAGTTCTTTTGATATTTTAAAATTTAAACCAAGTACAATGTTCCTTCGCATGGTGTGACTTTCGTCATGGTGTGCCTATAAATCGCAAGCTACAAAAGATATTACCAAATGATTGAAGCAAAAGTTCTATCGTATCTTGGGACCCATATGTCAGTCCAATAAATTTTTTGAAAAAGACAAGTTCAAAATTTTTACTTAAAAAAAAATGATTTTTGCAAAAAATTCATCGGACAGAATTATGGACACCAGGATAGTAAGATTTTTTGCTTCAACCGCTTTTTGATACCTTTTGTCGTTTGCTGTTTATAAGCACTTACGTAGAAGAGCCGGTGTGGATAAAAGGGTAGATTTCTCCTTGAAAGTAGAAAACAGGCGCGGAAAAAATGCGGTTAAATTATTAAGTAGATCTAATGAACACTTGTGCAAAATTTCGTCAAAAACGACGTGCATCAGTCACCATGGTCTTTGTTAGTTTAAAAACGAATGATAGCTTGTTGAAAGTAAAGAAGCTAGAGAAAGTCTGTCTTCATTTTTGAAGTTCTCAGAAATCTCACTGTATCCCTTATTCGTACATACCATATACACTTATAGACCAGGCTTCAAGTAACTTGCCGTGTTTCAAGATTATTTCATCTACCAGATGACGGATGTGGGCAAAGTACTGTAGTCTGTTGAGAGGTCGCAGTACCACGAAACTAACGTGTACCAGAGTGTACCTAGAGGGGAAAGGGGAACCTTCGCCATAACTGTAATATACAGGGTGAATTCGATAAAGCAGGACACCTAAATATCTCCGTTACTTTTCGTTGTAAAAAAAACTTCGTAGGACAAAGTTACACTGTTTTAAGGGCCACATATAACGGTGTAAGGGAAAAAAATTTCAAAGTCATTTTTATGAGATTTCAAAGTTATCGATGTTTTTTTTAATGGAATGATATATTTTCGTTAACGTAATGTTGTAGCTGACAAAATAATGAATTCATGCATGTAACACAATATGACCTTTAAATGACCTTCAACCCAGAAAAATGGTATAAATAAAATTCAACGTGTAAGATTCATTTGATGTATTTCTGTTACGCCAAAACCTTGGATTGGACGTAACGGACCCGTATTATGGCCAGCTCGCTCACCAGATCTTACACCCCTTGATTTTTATCTATGGGGAAAACTGAAAGACGATGTTTATAGTGAACCATCAACGACTATAGACTACATGAAAGAAAGAATCGTCCAGGCTTCTGCGTCGATTTCCTCAGAAATGAATTATACAGCAGTCCATTCTGTAACTTCACGGCTGAATGAATGTATAGCAGCTCAAGGGAATATTTTTGAACATTCGGCGTAACAGAAATACGTCAAATGAATCTTACACGTTGAATTTTATTTATACCACTTTTTTTGGGTTGAATGTCATTTGAAGGTCATATTGTTACATGCATGAATTCGTTATTTTGTCAGCTACAACATTACGTGAACGAAAATATATCATTCCATATAAAAAAACACCTATAACCTTGAAATCTCATAAAAATGACCTTGACATTTTTTTTCCCTTACACCGTTATATATGTATCCCTTCAAACAGTGTAACTTTGTCCTACGAAGTTTTTTTTACAACGAAAAATAACGGAAATGTTTAGGTGTCCTGCTTTATCGAATTCACCCTGTATATTTTATTTTATCACTTGCTTATTTCTGCTTTACACTTATTATTTTAAATATGGCTAACTCATTTGGTCAATTATAATTTAGGAAAAGATAAATTTTAACAACTTACTTTATTAAAAGAAAGAGAATACAGTATTTTATCCATAAATGTCCCCAGCCCGGATCTGTCGAGGGTCATTTATACGCCAGGGAAACTATTCTTTGAGTTTTGCCGAATGGAGAGAAGTACAGCCGAGCTCGAGAGGCCTCCGTCGCCGAGAAATGTAAACATAACTAATCCGATGACAAACTTCTTTATTTTCCATTATTTTTTTATGGAACTTTCACCAACATATTCGTGGCATTTTGCTAATGCAAAATGATACCAAACACGATATAATTTCCACTGTATTTAGTGGTTTAAGTGACGACGAATGTTACGGCTACAAGGAAGAACGGGGCATGTGATAGAAAGAGACGCGGAGACTCGCAACGCGCCGGTACACTTCAAAGGCTCGCGCGTCCTCACAATGTAATACCAAGGAAAACCTTTTTCATTATTACTTATTTTTTTATGGGACTTTCACACCGGTATATTTGTGACATTTTTCTGATTAAAATGATACCAAACACGATATAATTCGGATCAAATACAGGTGTATGGTCATATAAGTCAGATACATATCCCATGCACCGTTCTTCCTTGTAGCCGTAACTTTCGTCGATAATTAAACCACTAAATACAGTGGAAATTATATCGTGTTTGGTATCATTTTGCATTAGAAAAATGCCACGAATATGTTGGTGAAAGTTCCATAAAAAAATAATGGAAAATAAAAAAGTTGTGAATTAGTGTGGTCTCACCGATATACCCGAGCCGTATGAGTCATGCTTCTCGGCGACCGAGGCCTCTCGAGTTTCATGGCCCCTCAAGGGGGTACACCCCGCAGTAGTGGGGATAGTTCTGGGACATTTACCGGCTAGACATTTGGGACATTTATCGATAAAATACTGTAGTAAGAACAATATACTATATGCGATATATATTGAGTATAAAATACTTGCTTGAGAAAAGATATATTTGAATCGCAGTTTTGTCGTTTCTCACAATTCTTTATGCAACGAGTATGCACCATTTTTCCAAATGTTTACGAAATAACGCATAAAGATACTTGGATACCTTGCTTTTATATCGCTATCTACCGTTTTGAATTATCATGTGACGTTACTTGTGGGCACAGATCCATTATCTTGGAACACTGCGTCCTGTGCATCTAGAGACGCGGTAGCGTCTCGACGCCAAGTACATGAAAAATTACCAAACACGGTGTATCGATGCCAACTGTCGCTAGTCGCTACCCCGTATCTTTTACTCGTAAACCGGGCATTCTAACCTAACCTGAAACTTCTTTCGTTAATATCTCATCACGCCTGCAATATTTTCTGAATTGAAAGGCATTTTTCTTATGTAAACCGTATATATCGACACCTTGACCTTGCCTGGCCACGCCAAGTATTTTACTTCCAGGCCGCGGACATCTAGGCAAATGTCTAGATGTTACATTTTATCTTCACATTATTAAAATGTCCGCGATATGAGTAATGGAATGTATTGAGTGCATTTTTAGCATATTGCGATGAAAATATGCTACTGTTGAACACAGCATTACTTTCTTATATTTTTTTGTGATCATAATTATTATACCGTGTTAGCGGCTCAATTCAATTCATGTACTTGGCGTAATTTTTTTACTTTTTTGAAGTTTTGATAAACATCTCTCCCCTTATAGGAAAGTACATGCATCTGGAAAACTCAGAAATGTCTTCCAGATTTTCCTATACCCCCACTGCCATTTTTCAACCGAATTTAAACTATACAATAAAGAGCTCTTGCCCATAATCGGGTGCAGTGCCAGTCTGATAGGGTTCTTAGTCCCTTCGATCAACTCTTTAAACGCCACAAAGCGTTATTCTCAGGGCAAGTTAACTAAATCACTCCCGCATTTCTCAGTGTGTCAAAACCGAGAACTCGGGAACATAGTATTCTGCGACAACACTTCACAGTAACAAGTGTACCCACATCTAATACTAGAATATAAATATAAAAAACAATAATAATAATAAATATAAAACAAGAATATATTTGATATATATTTGAAGAATGTATTTGATGTTAGACACATCTGAGAGTCTTTAATCTCATTTCCATATGCATCGAAACTCCAGTAACTAGCAATTCTCCCACTTCGATAAACCTTTACCGCTTGACGTTTATTAACAATTCTTAAAGTTACGAGAGCCGCCTTTCCGAATACCTTACTCTCACCGCAATCCTGTGACACCCGATGGTGAAAGAGACATCGGCTAGTCCACGATAACCCTTCCCATCTAGTGGCGATCCGGTGGTGAAAGAGACATTGGCTAGTTCACGACTACTCCATTCTTTCTACCTTGTGGCGACCCGGCGATGCAACAGGCGCCGCGCCGGCTAGTCCTCGAGTACCCATCCTGTGACACCCGGTGATGTAACAGGCACCGACTAGTTCATAACAAATCGCGTTCAGACGAACAAATCTCGGTCACGTCTTATCGGTCGTCACAGTCGTGTCGGTCAAACCGTGTCGATGAAGAAATTTGTCGACGATTTGACCGTGTCGACGAAAGTTACTGTCGGCCAAATCGTGTCGATGAAAACAGTGTAGGTGAAATGGATTGTCGACGAACCGAGGGTAATCCTTATGCGTCAGCCCTCGACTCGTAACAGGAGCACCAATCTACAATAGTGAGAAATAATCTCTTGGACGAGAGGGCAATCTGGCTGTCCTGAATACCCAATGGTGTGTGTGTGTGGGCAATAAATAAATTTATTTAAATAAAAATTTAAATAACAGACAAGTTATTTATTATTTGAGCAAGTCTTAATGATTTATTTAAAATAATAAAGTTAATTGTTATTTACAAATACAATTTCAATTATAACACACACAAATAATAAATGAACAAATAACTGGAACAATGGACAAATAATAAATGAAATTGTATCTTTTTATAGGCAGCTAGGCCCTTCGGACGTGCCCGACCACTGGCGATACACCTGAAAAGGTTGCTATAGCCGACAAAAAACGCGCACATGTTCATTGTATATACAAAATACAAGAAATAAGAGAAGACCAAAAACTATTTATTTGATTTCCATCTCAATCCAAATAATAAATAATCTTTTATTTGCAAATAAGAAATAATAATTTATTTAAATGAAAAGTTTAGTTATTATTTACAATTAAAATCACACGTTTATTTATTATATATATTTAATTATTTATTATTTAAAATAAAATTTGCCCAACACTGTGAATACATCCTACAATTGTAAAACTGTCGAAAAGTTATGATGAACTGATGGGGAAGAAGGCTCTATGAATTGAACCGAGAGCACTAAGGTGTTGAAAATGTGAAGATGGACTCGGTTATGGCGACTATTTCAAAAGAATAAGCAGGCGCAAGAATGCAATGCACCACGTTTGGCGCATGCGCCACAGGTTGGCAACTCCTGATTTCGATGGTACAGTTTAGTTACTCGTCCTGTATACTCTATTTATACAGAGTGCTCGCGTTATTATTGTCCAGTTTTTTTTTCTTCAAAATGGTAAATAGTAGGAAAAAATGGTAGAATAAAAAGTTGCACTGTTTGACATGACCAACCCAATAATACTTAAAAACTTTATATTTACAATATCCTTCAAGAAATTAAGGTCACCGTCCCAGGACTTTTTCATATGGTACAAGGACTATAGCATTCCATTATCAAAAATTGAAGAAATTTTCAATTTTTCGAATGATACTATAAATATAAAAATTGTTACACACTGCTATGTACTATTATCTTTAATTGTTTTCTCATATTTACCATTTGCGAGAAGAAAGCTGAATAATAATAATACTGTATTAATATTCAATACTGTATTAATTTTTTTGTTAAAATAGTATCTACAATATCATTTAAGAAAGGACATTCTGAAATTCTCATTTATTAAAATACCATATGGTAAAATCTTTTTTTATTTCACGTATAGGAAGAAGTTAAAAATTAAGTAAAATTTTAATTATGACTAACAAGAAGATAAAACCTATCAATTACTAGCACATAGCAACCTAACGTATGCTAACTATAGTGGGTACATGTGGATGTATAGGTACACTGTTTCAGTACTAAATTAATCTTTTAGGATCTATACATATGTCGTGCCAGTATTGGCGGCACAAATCCAATCCCAGATCTTTGGGGAAATCTGGCAAGGAAAGTTTATGGCAACTGCCGACAATAATTCATTTAACCAACTATCAAACACGATTAACGCAGTACGGATTACCATGTACATAGAAATAATAATAAAAAATCTGATTTTTGAGTCTTTCAAATGTTACTAAAAAAGTAGCGACATACTTCAATAATTATATTATGGAATAGAAAAAAAATATTCCATACATTTGGTTTGTTTATGAAAAAACTATGATATTATAATTTACCAGCTGATCTCGTATAAAAGTATATCTTTAGATAGGTAAAATGTGCCGAATATCTTTTTGAAATTTACGCTCGCGATTAAACCCGACTAATGAAATAATCTACAGAAAAGTAATTTGGTCAAGTAACTTAATACATGATTATTTTAAATAACACGTGATCAGATACGATATTTTATGTATTATGTAACTATAATGTTTTTAAAAGTTTACTTGTGTAATGCCTAAGTCTGCTGAATGTTTAGTAGGTATTATTGGACTGCGGATTTTATACATTTATGACGCAAATGACGAAAAATTTAAACATTATATTCAACCTACTATACACATAATAGGGCTATTTTACTCCAGTTTGTTGCAATTCAGCTGTGAAATTTTTATTTTGCATAAAGATCCGCAGTCTATTTATTATTTTATAATTTCATACTATTTATTGGGAGTACAAATTAGTTCGGTCCGCTTTCAAAAGATGGTTCCTGGCTGTTATGAATGTTTGATAGTGACAGCTGATTTCGGTGGTTTCAGAGAGGTTAGACATCTACTAATAATATTCAGTTTATATCGCTTTGAGTTTCATATAAAACTTTTGTTTTTTACTGTGTTGAATATGTCACATTTTGTGTTAACTAAGCAGCATTTGCGGGAGGTTTTAGCTTTCTGCTTTAATTGGAGGAAAAGTGCAGCTGAAGCGCATCGAATGCTTGTAGAAGTTTATGGTGACAATGCTCCAACTGATAAATTATGTAGGGAATGCTTTCGACGTTTCAAGAATGGTGATTTCAGCGTTGAAGACAAGCCTCGCTCTGGACAGCCAAAAAATTCGAAGACACAGAATTGGAGGCATTATTCGATGAAGATCCGAGTCACACGCAAGAGGAGCTTGCAGAATCATTGGGAGTTACGCAACAAGCAGTTTCCGTACGATTGAAATGACTCACAAGCAAGGCAATTGGGCGCCTTATGAAACAGAGAGTCGTTGAAAGACGATTTTTCGCTTGCGAGCAGCTGATTTAAAGGCAACAAAGAAAGGGTTTGTTACATCGAATTGTGACTGGGGATGAGAAATGGATATTCTACGATAACCCCAAGAAGAAAAAATATTACGCTACGCGCGCCCGGTCAATCGTTGCCATCGACCTCAACATCAACACCAAAGCCGAATATTCATGATTCGAAGGTCATGCCCTAGTAGCACAAAATATTGTATACATATTCATATAATATTAAAAA
>CM052311.1:16186733-16302070 GCA_028455605.1 Lasioglossum malachurum
CAATATTTGAAAAAAATATTTATACAATATTTTTGTGCTACTAGGGTGCTGTGTATCTGGTGGGACCAAAAGGGTGTTATACATATACAATGAGCTGCTACAACCTGGCGATTCCATTACGGGCTATCGGTACAGACTACAATTGATTCGTTTGGGCCGTGCATCACGAGAAAAACGGCCGGAATACGAGTAAAGACATGACAAAGTTATTCTTCTGCATGATAACGTTCGGCCTCATGTCGCAAAAGCCGTAAAAAAATATTTGGAAACGCTTAAGTGGGATATTTTACCGCACCCGCCGTATTCGCCGGACATTGCTCCTTCGAATTACTGGTTGTTCCGACAGATGCAGCACGATTTGGCAAGTCACCGGTTCACTTCTTTCACAGAAATCGAAAATTGGCTCCTAATTTGGATCGCCTCAAAAGACGAGACATTTTTTCGAGATGGAATTCGAAAATTGCCTGAGAGGTGGAAAAAGTAGTAGCCAGCGATGGACAATACTTTGTTTAATCTGTTCATTCATTTTGTTCTGAAATAAATGCATTTTTGACCACAAAAAAGGGACCCAACTAATTTGTACCCCCAATAGATAAAATTATTGGGATTAATCTATTTATTAATGCTTTAGACCAAACGGTTTATTTAGCAAATACAATATTGCTATGTCATGAAATAAGTTACTTATTTTTTTATTGTTGTAGGCTTTCAAAAAATCTAAAAAAATTCTGGAATACGTATTGAAGTTTCTATTTAATGTGTAATCGATGAAACATTAAATGTTTGAAGCTTTAATGAGAAAAAATAAATATTTGAATTGAAAGATATTCATGAGTGACGCGCCCTGGACAAATTGTGCACGGCGAGTTATTTTTCGCGTTGAACAGTCCGAAGCGATGCACAAATGTCATCTACGATTATATAATCGCTTTTCACGCAACCATTAGAATATGTCGATACTCCAGCGTCTGCCAACATTTAGCCAAACCCCCGTCTTCCAGTCGAATCCAATCGAACTCAATTTCACATATCAACGCTTACAATTTCTGGGATTTCGAAATCAATCGTTCTGATTACCTGAAGCGATTATTTCCGTCGTGTTTCCTTCCAATTACCTTATTTACGGGTGCTTGTGACACAAGCAGCTTTAATCCTACGATGAATATTACTCGGAAACAATCGCGTGCCTGCGCTACACTCGACGTACTCTTAAGCAACGAAACGTACTAAGGCGATTTCGAAATAATAACTGCTTTCATATTTCAAAAATGTGTCATTCTAATAACGTTCTCGTTATTTCGTGCAAATTTATACAGGGTGTTTCGTTTATTTTATTCACTTTAATGTCTCTACAACTTTTGCAGATACAAAAATAGGGATGAACGAATTGATTTCTCTTTGAAATTAATCATTTACTGACGCATCAAGCACGTGAAATAACAGTCTATGCCTGCAAACGGCAAATATTGTGATTTATGTTTTCATCTCCATTTTTTCTTTGATTTCTCAACGTCGTCAATGATTTGCCAAGAATATTTATTAAAAAATTCGCGATAGTTTGAAGGGAACCAAGAAATTAAACATTTTATTTTTCCATTATATTATTTTACAAGAAACATAACTTTCCATATGACTTTCATTATTTGCAACTCATTTTCGTATATGCAACGTGAATGACGAACTTACACGTTCGATTATAGTTGGAGTTATGGTAACAACATGCATCACAAATATTCGCTGTCTGATATCATTTTATTTGCAAAAGTTTATTTGCATTTGCAAAAGTAACAGAGACATTAGAATGAACAAGTTGAACGAGCTGCATTCCGTTGTCAGTGTTTTTGTTAAGTAAATTAAAAGACGAATGAGATTGTCTTATATTTTGTTGAGTAATAAATTTGATAAATTTCGGATGGTTTCTTTATGCTATAATATATTATTACGCAGAATTTGATACTCTATCGGTTCATGATACAAAAGGATTTCCCATTTAACCTTCCGGCGCGGCGGGTGCGCGTTTGCAGTGTGTGCACGGAGTGCACGTCGCGTCGCACAGTGGTCTATTTGGCTAGAAAAAATGGAAAAAATTATTTTAGCATAACATAACATATCGTTGCATTCATCTTAAGATTAACTACAACATTATGAAATCCAAAATACACACTTTTGCATTTAAAAAATCAAATTCACCCCAATTTTTTGTAAAAAGAAATTTTTTTCAACTTTCATATATTGAAATTTGTAGGCGCCTGCGTCTGAATACTGTTCCTCTTTTGTTTGAAACATTTTTTCTTCAGATCACTGTCCAACACCAGTTTCACAATTACTGTTGGTTAAATCTGCTCTTCATCTTTTTCCTAGACGCACAGTTTTTGACAAACATAACTTCGAAAAAAAACAAATTTTTCAACTTTAAACAAATATTGTGATGTTAGTATAAAAGATATTGAATGATTCTTTACAGAGACCCCACTTTTGCACCAATTGTTTTTTAGTCGCGAGACTGTCGGTTCGCGAATGTTTCGGATCGTTGCCCGCCAAATTAATCTTGGGCAAGTAGTTCAAGTGATAGGGTGATATAAAGACGCAAAAGACAATAATCGATTCGCATGACAATGAAATACGTTAAAAGAAGCGTTTCGTCCCGGACCTGCTAGTGGACTCGTCAGTAAGGCTGGTCTAGCAGGTCCTGCCATATACGCGCGCAGATTTGAATACATGATAATCCGTATTCGTGAATTAATCGAGATACTGAAGTATTTCGACATCGTACTTAACGGTCGCGGGTGGTCAAGGGTTTATAAAAACTAAACATTAGGCCAGATGCCTCGACTGGTCGCCGCGAATGACCCTAGTTTGTTTAATCCTCTACGAAGGTCGAAGGTCTTTAGTCTTTAGTCACGAACGCACCATAAATACTTTCCGCAAGATACCCACGTGTATGGTTCCTGCGCCACGGAACACCAATTTTTGAGGATATTTTTCAATTTATCTCAAAAAATAAGGGTCCAGAGGAAAATCGAACTATACCACGTGATTTTTTTAGATAAATTGAAAAATATCCTCAAAAATTGGTACAAGAGTGGTGTCTGCCCGTCTTTAATAATTGTTTAAACATGTTTAATTCAACATCTTTTATAATACCATCACAATATTTGTTTAAAGTTGAAAAATATGTTTTTTTTCAAATCCATGTTTCTCAAAAACTGTGCGTATAAGAAAGATATTAAGGACAGATTCGGAATCAGCGCAAAAAACTCTATAAGAAGTATCCAACAGTATATTGGGAACATAAAAAAAGTTGAAATTTGTTGGACAGTGATATTTATCGAAGTCATGCTTTGCTGCTCAAAAATATTCTATACATTCCTTCGTTGAACATTAACATTGGCTTTTACCAAAAAGTATGCAATTGCCCAGTAAGCAAAATGCTCGATTTTGGACGGACATTGGACAAAACATTCGTTCTGTTAACGTGCGGCGACCGCGTGGTGGAATAACGGACGTGTATGTACATCGATTGATATTCGATTATGTAGGGCAGGGATCAGCATTTTTGTCTCAATTGAGGCAAAGCCGTCCCCACCGTAGCGTGTACTGTCCCCCACCAGCTTCCGTCGTTACTATGAAGGAAAGACACGCTTCGTTCGTCGCAAGCAGTGCGCAGGCCTCGTGCATCGGAGCCGCGAGGAGCGCCACAGAAAGGAAGCTTGGTGGGGGAAGCAGGCGTTTGAGGGGCCCCATCCGTGCCCATCCCTGATGTAGGGGAAGTCGGGGTATTGTGATCCACGGGGAATCGTGAGCCAGCGCCATCTGTGTTTTACTGGTAAATAATGACAGCTGCGAACAACTGTTTTTGAGTTGTCTCATAATAAGGTAATATTTCCACGATCAGTTGAAGTACTCACCCGCATCATTACTTTGCTCTGTTAGCAGATACAAATTCGCTGCGCTCGAAGTATTATTTTCATTTCGTGTTTGGTCTATTATTGTTACATTTTTCTGTGGATCTAAGCAGGTAACTGTGTTTATAATACTCGTGTGTAAATAAAGAAATTTGAATTAGGTGAGGTTTGTGTTATTTGTTTGTGCCCAAGTTGTAAAAATAAGGGTTCGGGGAATTATGAGTCACTTTTCTCGGGGAATTGTGAGCCACTCGATTTTTGACATTTAACGAGCTAACCTCACGTGTTTGATGTTTCTCAATGATTGTTTATGCAATATTCGAAATTTTTAAAAAGAATAACCGCCAAAACACCATTCGTTGCAACGTCTGCAATCGTGCCATCCACTTGGAATGCGCCGGAATGACCGTGTTACGAGCCAGGGCCGCGAGCAGCACGAGTGGCCGGCGAAGTGTTGTTACACTAGGAATATGGTATCTAATTGTTAGTTAAAGGTACGCGGACGAACCCAATGCAGAATTAGGGAGTCGCTAGAATTATAGATAGCGAGGACGAACCTGACGCGAAGTCAGGCTAGCAAACTGCTTGCGGCCCAATAAAGTATTTAATATTGCGTTCGTTGTCGCTTGTAGCCCGCGCGTAGTCTTATGTTTCCACTTTTGGCCCACAATACGCCGCGAGTTGCTTACCACTGGAATAGTGGAAGGGTAAGGAGGAGAGTACCAGAGCTCCGTTTGGAACTCATTCTGGCTTCACTGCGAACCAGTGTCGCCAGATCGAGGAAATCAAGGGGAATACAGTTTACCCCATCCCTGATAACCAGACTAGTCAACGGCACGGGCACTGTGGTCTACGGTCTTTTAGTAGGGGACGTTGGAGTGTGCGCATGGTGCTGGAATGGAATAGTGGAAGGGGAAAAGGAGGAGAGAAAAGAGATATCCATTTGGATATCTTATGGCGACACTGCTGCCAACCAGTGCCAACTGGCGACACTGCTGCGACGGCGGCCGTGCGTTCCTTTGGGGAATTGCGTATGAAACGTGGATATCCGACGCCGCACAGTGGGGTATAAATCGATGAATCTCCTGTCAAAATCAAAGAACTTTTAATAGAACTGAGATAGTGGGACGGTTTTTAAAAAATTAAAGCTGAAATATTGCAGAATATGGGAAAAATAGAGGGATTATGATATAAACGTTTTTTAAACTTGAAAACATGTGTTAAGCTTCCAGAATTTCAAGAAAATTGTGGTTTATTGATTACCACGTGTGGATAGATATTTGTCTTGACATGTTGTATATCATTTCCCGTAGATTTTGTCACGCTGATTTCAAATATTGTCGTAAAATTTGTTTACCACCTCAAGATTTTACAAAAAATCGATTCTTGTGTAAAAAGCCAAAAGAATAGAATGCTAGAAATTTTTTTAATCGAGTAGTATACTTAACCGACTCGAAAATTTCAATCATATTAGTAAAAAATCGATTAAAGTTGTACAAAAAAATAATATATCACCAGAAGTTATGTGAGCAATGGGTGTGATTGGTCACACGACCGATATGTTCGGACGGCGCGCCGCGATTGGCGGGACTCAAAGAGTCGCTTTGCGAACGCGCCCTGCTGGCGCCGCCTCGCCCTCTGACGGGCGTTACTGAATAACTAACCTTCTTCTTGTGCCTTCTAACCGTACACGTGTATATCGCTCAATCTTTATCTTTAATAAATACTGTCGTGTATCGTTATAATCACTCGTATTCCTTCGTTACTGTGTATATTTGTCCAACAAGTTAAAAATTTCGTCGGTAAGAAGTAAGACAAATGGATTAAATACTTACCTTACTTCCTGTGTAAATGAAAATATTATTATGGAAAATAGATATCTAATTTCAATTAAATTACAACCACACATACGTTAAGTGTTGACAAGATGTGAAGTAGTTCATGCTTTATAAGTAACCCGAAACGTTCAATTACTTAATTATTTTTATTTTTATTGTGTTCCATATACAATGAGAATACAATATACATCCCTTCAAACTAGTGGGTTATCAAATCATTTCAGCGAAAAAATGGTTTCATTAGTTTTTTTCATAAGAATCGGTTTTTTGTAAAATCTTGAGGTGGTGACAAATTTTACGACAAGATTTGAAATCAGCGTGATGAAATCTACGGGAAATAATGTACATACAACATGTCAAGAAAAATATTTATCCGTACGTGGTAATCAATAAACCACAATTTTCTTGAAATTTTGCAAAATTAACACATATTTTCAGGGTTAAAAATCGTTCGTACCATAATCTCTCTATTTTTCCCATATTTTGTAATATTTCAGCTTTAATTTAAAAATAAAGCATCGCTCTATCTCATTTGCATCGAAAGTTTCCTGATTCTGACACAAAATTCATCGGTTTACCCCACTGTGCATCGCCTGTCGTGTCTAGTCGTAGCTAGCGAGCACAGCATTTATCGATTCACGTACTTTGTTGATCGCATTCTTTTCGTATATTGTTAACCAGTTGATAAAGTCACATTATTACCGAAACGTTGTTGGGTATCAATTCACCAAAAACCCGATCCTACATTTATGACAAAAATGAGTCTGTATGCCATTAGGATGAGTAGATAGATTAAAAGAATTTCAGAATATTGATATATTAGTTTTAGCAAAATGAATTTTCTACATTCTTCCTATTTCTAAAACTTCTATTCTCTATAAAGATCCGAAATCTAGTTAACAGAAGAAAATCGTGCTGACAGAAATCGTTATAGTTTATCTTTATTGTTATTATCTGTTATAGTTTGTACAATAAATTTGTGTGTGGAGGGAAAGTGTAAAACGATAATCATAAAACAATCTAGTGCGATGTCTCCTCCATATCCTCGCGGAAGATCAAATATTTTTCAACGGGTAGCATACATATACACGAGGATATTGAAAAGCAAGAAGAGCAACATACGCGACTGGAATAACTATGCACCTCCAGGGGAGAAGCATATTGCACCCTTTACGACCTACGATGACCAAAACGTGTTATTGAGGTTTTTCATTTAGACCAGCGCTTTAGAAATGAATTATTACCGATCGGTGGAAACAGCTATGTTTTTCCTCCCCGGAGAGGTTAGTAGTTTTTCAGTCATCGCAGGAAATGAGTGGGCAGCAGAGGTTTTTCTACAGTTGAAAAACTTTCACGATTCCTGACGGATTAAAACAGCGAAACGAGCATGCTCATAAAGAGAAAACGTTTTTGCTTCGCGTACTGTAGAGGTCAATTTAGCATTAAAGCAAACGTTCGGCTTTCAAATGTGCCTTTCGTTACAGAAAAATCTAACTTGTGATTCAATGTTTTTTTTTTTACTTATTTTACGTCGTTTTCTGAACTCTTTTTCCAGGGTTATTTCACGACGGAACCTACAGTTTTTATAAGGTGGGATCCGAACCACCATGGGCACCACAGTGATTCAATGTTAACGGTCATACAAGGCGGGTCTCATAACGTGACGATCTCAAATAACTCGTAAGTAGGAGTGTGTGGGTACCCGAAATTTCGAATTCGGGACGAGTCGGGAAATTTGTTCGGGTTCGGGTCGGGATCTCGAAAGTTTATAAAGTTCAGCTACCCGAGTTGGCAGTCGGGTCGGGTCGATTCGGGGTCCCGAAAGCGTGCAATATTCGGTGGGGCAAGTCTGTGATTAAAGCAGCGATAAATAACTCTGTGCATATTCACCCTTTGCTCTCCGTTCTCGCCGATAATGCGATATTTTAAATATGAATTTTAAAACCACCGTCGCTGCTACAGTGACGCGACGGGTTACCCTTGGTTCGTCGACAACCCATTTCACCGACACTGTTTTCATCGACACGGTTTGACCGACATTATGTTTTCATCGACAGTCCGTGTTTAGCGTCAAGTTTGAATTCATTCATTTCTACTGACACAAATTCGCGTATTTGCAAACGTAGATTAATCGCTATTATCATTGTTATGTTCTCGACGCATTTAGTTGCTTGTATAATAAATAATAAAGAGAATTAGAAAGCATTGTTATTTAGATCAAAGTTTTTATTGCTACTTTATTAATCAGAATTTCTTCAAATAATCAAACTTTATTAATAGGTACACACAAATAAATAAAAAATCATAATATCTCATTTATTTTCAAACATAATTGTGTAGATACATATAAAAAATGTGAATGAACAGAACGAATGCTACGAATGTACATATATAGACTACAAAACATAACAAAATTGTACAATAATTACACAAATATCAAGTAATGAAATTAAAGCGTGTCACGTCGCTTTATAAAATTTCGTAAGAAGTACTCGCGAATTTGTAGCGACACCGGGAATTTATAGACGATAAGCCGGGCCACGCTCGGCCGCACAACACGTGGTCTTCCCGGGACAAAAGCACGGTCGTTTGCTCGCGATCTCACATCGAAACGATCAAAATTTCGGGCGCCAGACGGTCGCGAGCGTCACACGAAAAGATGGAATATCGCGTATGAGTGATTGAGACGAATAGACGAGCAAGCGAAGTCCGACGCGAGACTTGAATAGCCCACGAAAGGGTACCGGGTTCTACGCCGAGAGAACACGCGGCGTTCCCTGCGGCAGGAAGGTTTCTCACAAGGAATAGACAACAGTTTTCGGCTAACAATTCGTTTATTACGACGATGTTGAAGCTGACGATTCATCGGCAGCGAGCACAAAATTCGTAGCCGGCGCGTCACACGAAATTTCGCGAAACCGGCTGAACTCAGATAGAATACGCTTCTTTACTTTGATTTGCATCATTCGAACTAAATTTGCGGTCACGAATCGAGCACGCTACGGCCTCACACCATGGAACGAGTAAGGTTAATTAGGATTAACGACGGCAGCGATCTAATATCGAATCCGCGACTTCGTGTTTATCCTGGCGTCGTACAACTGTCACAATGCGGCCACGCGGCCCCCGCTATCCGACCAGATTCGAATCACCAAAGCGATATCCCTCACAACCCGAAGGATTCGCATTCACGCAATAATATTGCTCACTAATATCGACAGCCTATCCTGTCGTTAATCCTCGCGACGCGAATGCGTAACCTCTCGACACGCTACCCGAGCCAACACGAAAAATCACTGTAAATCGCAAAGGAAAGAAAGTCTGACCGGCGCTTACCACCGGCTACGAACCGCAACAGTTATTCGGCAGCGAACAATGTCCCTTTCTGGCAGCAGGCGCAAATACGATATATTTTAGCAATCGTTCACAAATGACAACTGTATTCGACGAGATCTAATGATGCAGTGCTCTTGCACGCGGTGGCCCGGGCACGCGGAAGCAGAGTGTCCCCCACTTTCTTATTCTTCTTCCTTTGCGCAACGTCTCGGCCTATCGATAACGAGGAATTTCGCATTAACGAATCCTACGCGACGGCGATCGGCTTCCGGCAGCTCGCGACGTATCCGGCAGCGATGTCTTCCTATTTGCCGCTTCCCGATGAGAAGATCGACGTAGGCCAATCCGGTCGCGGTACTGGCTTCATCCCGGACGAGGCGACGTCCGACCGGTAGAGTATGGATGATCACCTCTGTACAGCATGCCCTCGTCGGCGCCTCCAGGTTGATTGTCCTGGGCCTTTTCGATCTCTCGTTGTTCGGGCTCGGGACCATGCCTTATTCCTACCTCGAGGTGCTTCCTCTCGAGGATTCGTTGCTCTTGCGACGGGAAGAAGAATTCCGGACCCCGCCTGAGACCCGGATACGGCCCTGCAATCTTTCGTCTCGCAAATTAGCGCGACATTCAAAATATCAGAATACGGCTCCTGGGTCTCACACGTGCCCAGGGAGAGCGCTCGCAGTGGCCCTAATCGTGATGCTTGACCAGAGAGTGGCCCGATCTTCCACTGGAGATTTTAGAGTGACGTAGGCAATGCTGCCACGAAATGGGATGTCGACGAACCAAGGGTAACCCGACACGACTGTTTTGCTTACTAATATAGTGCTGGAGTTGTTAGTGTACTATATGAATCACTAGGCTGGAGTGCTAAGGGTTAAGATGTCCAATCATCGGTTGTAATAATATTTCGATTTGTAGTAAACACTAGTGATGGGCGTGATACCAGTTTTTCTCATGAGTTTTAAGCAATTGGATACCCAAATAATTGTTTGGAAGATTTGATACGTATCACAAGCTTAAGTGCTTGGTATTGACATTTGATACGAGTATTGCTAAAATGGACACTGACTGGTATTGGTATCATAAGCATCGAAACAATAATAAATACATACTGTAAGTATTATAGGAATATTTTTAGGAAACTCCTACACCTTGAATGTGGCGTATCGTGTAAAATAACTTGACTCTAATATTTCTAATACTTTCACTTTTATTAACTCTTCACAGCTCAGCTTTCGCAACTCGCAACTCGCAACTTCACTCTCTTTCGACTCTCACACTTCTGATCTCTCAGCCCTTGCGTTCGTTCCTTTTATGCATTTTCATTCTTCTCTCTCGCACTCTCATTCTCTCTCTATCAGTCTCGCATCCATTCGGAAAAGTCAGTCGCTCACGTACGCCCTGCGTTTGGCACCCCTAGCCACTTAACGCTTGTCGCTAAGACCCAATTACTCTTTTTTCACACCTCGGCCTAATTGGCCCAAACAGACTTCCATTCATGCAGGACCCAAACACATTGGCGCCACGATGTCGCGTCCACAGTCACTCTATATATTCACACCCCTACAGTATCGAGAAGTATCGATTCCCAAATGATTCTTTCTAAAGTCTCGATACATGGACATCGAGCTCCGAACGTCAAAGATCCAGCGACTGACAAACTGCATACAATGTAAGCAGATGGAGAATACAGCATTGACACTTTAAACTTTTATATATATTTTTATATTCATATCAACGCGTCACACGCACGGAAACAAACGACACTCGAGAACGAACCATATATTATTGAAAGTATCGATACCAGTTCCATCGAAGACGTATTTACAAAGGATCGACACTTCTGAGTAGGTATTATGCGTCCGCTGAGAGTTGGCACAAAATCTCGTCAGTGGGGTGCAGGGGAACGGTGAGTCCCCACTCTTGACGCAATGCTACGGATACCACTCTTACGCTCTTACGCATCGGTATCGGGCGGGAATGCTAGACATTGGAGCTCAGCGTCGCCACATCGCTCTGTTGCTGTTTTCGTCAAGCGATTCGGCCAATCGCGGAAGACGTGTAGCGTGACATCACTCTGTTGCAGTCACACTCAAGACGCTCATTTGCTCCCTTCGTCAAGCGATTCGGCCAATCGCGGAAGACGTGTAGCGCGTAGTGGGTGCGTCATGTGGTACCTACGAGTTTCTCTGTGCTAACTCTCGGCGGACGAAAATATCATTGAGGTACCGATACCTTTTGATACCTACGTATTTATACGTGCTTATGATACCTTGATACTTTGGAACCAGGTATCGATATCGCTTGAGTAGAATTATAACCCATCACTAGTAAACACCGTTTATAAACGCTGATTTGACTGCAGACTTGCCCCAACTTTAATTTCGCGTCCCCGAAATCGCGGGAACCCGACCTTTTTTTGGGCGGTGGGGAAATGCCTTTACGCACATCCTCCAATGTTGAAGTTTGGAGGATAGTGTGAGACTCAGCCCCCCCCCCCCAAGATGAAGGTTGGGGGGGACGGGACTTACTCCCTGGCTCTTATCCACTAAAATCCCACCATCCAGGGCTGCCGCCCGAACCCTCCGCCAAGCCCAACACACCAGTACCCAGGGTCCTACTGTTCGCATTTACTCCCGGGTACTGGGTGACGCATTACATCGGGTCGCGTCCTATCGCAGTGGACTTATCCTCTTCCATTAAACTTTCGTTATCCTGACCCGATCCGACCCGACCCGATCATTGCCCCATTTTACCGATGCTCTGGTACCCGAAATTTCGGGTACCCGCACACCCCTACTCGTAAGCTATTTGTTGTACGAAAAAATGTTTCGAACAAATGTTGTATGGTTTCATGGGAGACATACAGTGCTCTAATCTGTTTTTTATTGCTTCGCTTTTTTATCGAGATATGAGGGTCACCTTTTAAACGGAACGTCTAATATTTTTTCTCAAATTCGGATAAACTATCAAGTTCTGCATAAAAAGGTATTATACAAAGCGGGACTTAAAATAAACAATTATTGAGATATTTTCAAATTAATAGTCTTCTATTAGGAAATACGCTTAGTCAACGTGATACATAACTCGACTAAACATGTTCCCGGTTAGATGTTAGAAAGCGTTATTACGTTGTTCAGTAACAACAAAAAATACGATATGACAATTGTTTATGGTGCGTGTGGAGAAAATGCTATATGAGCTAAGATCTTGTACCAGGCTAAGTATTTTTACGAGCCAGGGCCGCGAGTAGCAACGAGCGGCCGGCGAAGGGTTGTTACCCTAGGAATATGGTCTCAATTTGTTAGCTAAGGTATGCGGACGAACTCAATGCGAAATTGGGGAGCCGCTAGGATTATAGACAGCGAGAACGAACCTGACGCGAAGTCGGTGAGCCTCTAGGAATGCAATCAAACACAGACGAACCTGATGCGTAATCAGGTAGCTGCTAGGAAGGTCAAACTTCGTGAACGAACCCAATGCGAAATTGGGAAGTCACTAGGAAAGACGCGCAAACGAACCCGATGCAAAACTGGGGAGCTGCTAGGAGGTTGTAGAACAGCACGGACGAACCCAATGCTAAATTGGGTTGGACTGATGCGAAATCAGGGAGCTGTTAGGATGCGGACGAACCTGATGCGTAATCAGGGAGTCGCTAGGATTATTAGTGGGCCTCGCAACAAGTATAATTCACAAATCTAACTAATAACTATAATTCTACAAATGTAACACGTCGCGACGTGACTCTGCTCGTGACTACACAAGTACTAGTCAAAGAGAGTAAAATGCATTTATATTCCCCTAAAATGAATAGGATGGTCTGATGATCATCTAAGATTACGTAGGGCCAGACTAATAACTCTAGTTTTTGTCACTTCCAATTAAATCGGGCCAGAGTTCGGTCTTCGTTAAAAGGTTGAACTATGCTATGAAAGGTTATCTAGGACGCTTCCTGCCAGAGACGATCTTGAAGAAAATGCTATATGAGCTAAGATCTTGTACCAAGCTAACATAAGTATCTTAATCGAAACCAGCCATCGAATCGAAGAACATGAAAACTTTACCGTACCCGAAACGTATCATAAAATTGTAAATAATGAAGGATGTCGTATTTCTACCTTAGCAGCTAGATTTCGAGGCATTAGTCAAAAAAGTGTTGTGCGTACTCTTCATACGGAAAACTTTCTCGTAAAAAAAAAGCTATATGAACAAGACTTGGAAAGATGCGTATATGTAGTTCTGTGAGTGGTTTTGCACCGGATGCAAAATTCAAATGGTACATTTGTACAGACTGTTTGATGGACTGACGAAGCCACAGTCACAAATTGCGGAGATGTCAATACAAGAAATATGCATTATCGGGCAACAGAGAATCCACATTGGATTCGTGAAGTTGACCACCATCGCCGGTGCGGCATAATTGGTCACCAGATCATGGGACCGTACTTCATCGAAAGATCACTAACAGGTCAAAAATACTCCACATTCTTGTCTGAAACACTACCAGGCCTATTAGAAAATGTACCATGTTTAAAACGTCATATAATGTGGTACCAACATGACGGATGCTCAGCAAATTATATTCGGAAATCGCGGCAAGTATTAAGTAGAATGTTTCCCAATCGTTGGATCGGACGCAGAGTTGGGCAAATGCTGGTCACAATTATGATTATTGACTAATAACTTCATAACCTCTACAAACGTGACTAATAATTAATGACTAAGTAAATACTTGAGCGTGACTATAAGTAATGACTACATAAGTATTTGAGCGTAATGACTAATGAATAATGACTAAATTTTTAATAAGGATGAATATTTACTACAGACTATAATGGTATAATTAATGACTAAATACGCAATCAGAATTTCATTATGACTAATGACTAAAAATGGTTATAAGTTAAAATAAGACATAAAAATAACAAAAAAATATCCTATTAGTTTATAAACATATAAAATACAGATTATGATAAATTATGCTGACGAGAGAAAGGAAAAGGCAGTTGAATAATAAAAGTTCTCCAGATTTTCTTATTTTATTTTTGTGAAGAAAATAGATTACAAAAAATTTTTATAAACGGTTCTAAATCGAGTAATAATAACATGATGAATTTAAATGTAAATTATATTTCATTAAATTTTGTTAAAGTAAATTTAACTTTTTGAAATTTAAACAGAAACAAAAGTTTTAATACAACGCAAACAGAAAATACATGAATCTTATTTTACATAATATAATGTTTAATATACTTACTACGCACGCAGTGATAACATTTTAACTTATTGTTGGTTCTTCAAAATTTTACTGAAATAATATAAGTTTGGCTTAAATTGATGAAATCTAATTATTTTCAGTTTGGTCAAAAAAACTTGAATTTGCTTTCATGAGAACACGTACTTCGAAATTCTTGTCACTTAATTTATTACTTTCTGGCAAATTCCTCATTGTAGCATAACTAAAAAGTCTTTCAACTGCTGCCGACGATGGCAAAGGAGTGTTGTACTTAATAAAAACTTTTTTTATACCGGTCACTGCAAATTCCGATATAGTTTAAGTATACATATTAATGTATGTTAATCGCACAATAGTGACTGATGACTAAAGATTGATGACTGATCATTTAAACGAACTAATGACTAAGCATAACTAATAAGCAATAACTAACGATGACTTAGAGTTGTGACTAACTAGTGCCATGTAGTTATGACTAACTAATCAAAAAGTTTTAACTGCCTTTTTTTAAATTTGACTATCAATCAATCAGACTATTCGGACTGATCGGACGTAGCAGTAACATTGGTTGGCCACCTCGCTCGCCAAATTTAACACTAAACCTACCGAATCTTTAAAAAGATTGATTTTATTTAGACTTTGTGCCGCTCCTACTATATATTATACGTGCTCTACTAAAAATATTTATACAATCAATTCTTATAAAATCATTTTTGTTATTTTAATAATTGTAAAATAATAAATCTGGAACCTGGAATCGGAATTATTTGCGACATTCTCCTCAACGAGAAACAGTGGAAGCGACGTTGTCGCTTCAACTCACGTCCGTGGGATTGAACAGATACAAAAATTGTCGGTTATACATACGTATGTTTCCGGGTGTAGTATGTTGGAGAACTTTAGATCTCGACTGTCGCAAAACGACGTGTAGGACGTTAGAAAATCGGAAAGTGGCGTTAACGTGAGAGGAGTAGGTCGAAGCGGCAACCGGTGCGGCGCGGCGCGGCGACCTGATTTTCGTGGTGTAATACATTTGAAAATTGCTTCGCTGATTCTATTTTCCAGCAAAATGTGCGACCTCGGATAAGTCGAAAGTTCCAAGGGACGCCTGGAGAAGCCTTCGAGTAACAATAATGAAACTATTTCCATAAATAACGAACGTTCGACCTCACCGCACGGCGTGACAGCGGATTGAAATTATGCTACTCGATTTCAATCAACGGAATGTCGATATTCCACGAGAGAAATATTTCCACCATTCGTTCTATTTCCTGAGCAGAAATGAGTATAGATAGAATCTCCACCCGAACATTCTTATTATACATGCAAGTCGACCCTACCAATTTCTTTAATCTAATCTTGTGCTACAAGTGGGCCTGTGTTAGCCAGAAGCGGAGTTGCATTTTCCTCGCTGTATCCGGTTTAATTAAAACTGCCGAAAGTCTCTCTTGATCCAAGCGATAGCTGGGGAACGACAGATCCTTTTCAGGATAGTCATTCCAGCGAACTAGCAAATTAATTTCAAAACCTTATACATTGCGAAGCTTATTCAATTCTTCTAGAGATCCCTATTTCACGTATATTTAAATACACCTGTGCAACACGTGTATTTCACGTACACGTCAATTTTAAGTTTGTACACGGGTAGGGGAAACCGAGGCTAAAAGTTTCAATTTTCAGTAAACATATGAAATTGCGTAGAAATAGTATAGATATCCATGTCTTTAACGAGTAGTTTATTTTTCAATTTATTATATTTCAAAATTCTAACTTTAAAATTAATATTGTAATAGGTTTTTTATTTATTTTTTCATTTATTCGTTTTGGGCGAAGCGGAACTTTTTGCTCCGTTGTGAGGGCAGTTGTACTTACATTGGGGTAAGTTGTTAATAAAGAAGAAAATTTCGCTAATGATTAAACCTTTAACGAATTATAACACTATTATGTAAATAATGCTAATTTATTTAGGCGAAGTTTCCGTTTACGTCCAATCTCAGAATTGGATGAAATTTTGGGAATAGGTTCTTTTTTTACTAAAATTATGATTGTCAGAAGGATTTTTGGCGACTCGAAAAAAATTTTTTACCGACTCTCTCTTTTGCAAGTAAAAATATAAGTATATAATTAAAATAAAATAATAGTTAGGTTGTTTTTGTAGAAACAGTTGACGAGCTGTCGTATCTTGCTTATGCATACCACAGACTTAAGATAGGTACAGACTGTGCATGCAATACATTTTTCACGCCGTGGTTCTGAATTTCCGACCCTGTAGAAAATGCCCTAGTACAACAGCGCACTCTATCGAAATGGAACGGTCAGCTAGTGAACTACATGACATTACAACACGAAAGGTGTGTGACTGAGGATGTTAGATTTTACAGCGTTGTCAGATTTAAAAGTGCAATGTTGCCGCATTATATTCATACAGTAATCGTCGATGCCCGCATCGAAAGCATCGAGCGGTTTCTTTTCTGCTTTCCAGAGCTGTCGAAATTCAGAGTCATATTGCTTCTTAATTTAAAGTATAGAATTTTAATTCGTAAATAATTTTATTAAACGATTATCTGAATATTCGATGACTTTTTGAAGAATCTTTTTAATGTTTTTAATTGTTTATGTAAGTATGAAACTTTTAAATGTTTTGACATTTTTAAACCTGTTTATGTACGACGTTCACTTAAGTAATCTACAGAACAAAAGTATAGTTTTAAAAATTATGTTTTGTACATATATTATGGTAACAAATGTTAACATATCAACATAATTAATTTAAATTTGAATAAGAAAGATATAAACAATCACGCACGGCATGTGTACGCTATTTGTATATTAAAAATGACGCGCAGATTAGAATACGTCGTCGATAGTCACAAATAAAATTTGTTCATGAACAATTAGTTTACTACATGATGTGAAGAGATATTTTTTCAAAAATTGCAGTTAGTCGGAATTGTATAAAAAATACTAAAAGTTGCATTTTACAACTTTTTTATGTTGGCCTAGTACTGAAAATTTAAAAAATACGTTTCGTAGATGGAATGGAGATAAAAAATTATTTAAATAAAAATAAATTTTTTAAAAATATCACGTTTTTAAAACGGATTAAAAAGTATAAAATAATTTTTCCTAGCCCCACACAGGTTCCTAACCCCATACAGATTGTGAATTTTTAATGGCTATGAAAATACTTGTAAGATTTAAAACGAAAAACGTGGGGCGCAATATAATATTGTAGTAAGCAGTGTAGAGAGTAGCTGCCGTTGGGAAAACACAACAGTTCATATCATTTGCAGTGGAATAAAATTGTGAGTGACTTAGGTGAACTATTCATGCAACAATTATCAATTAATGCAAGCGCCCCACGTTTTTGGTTTTAAATCTTACATGTATTTTCATAGCTATTAAAAATTCACAATCTGTATGGGGTTAGGAACCTGTATGGGGCTAGGAAAAATTATTTTATACTTTTTAGTCCGTTTTAAAAACGTGGTATTTTAAAAAAATTTATTTTTATTTAAATAATTATTTTCTGCTTTTTAGTCTTGTGTGTGTGAAATTTTTCAATCGATTTTAAACATTTTGATGAGATTATAACAGAGGCCGTGGTAAAAATGTCAATGATAAAGTTTCGACGGAGAATCTCGATGTACCTGCTCTTTCGCTTGGTAAACAAATATTATTGTAGTATAACAATACGTAGTAACTATGTATACACCGCACAGAGCTTGAACGCACACTCGCTCCAACGGTGCGAAGTGGGTCCGTGGAGTGGGGATGAGTCGGAGTGGGAACGCGTAGTGGAATGGGAAACGCTCTGTCGCGCGGATTGGCTATCGCTCAATCGAAGACGTACTATCTTTACCGAGCATATTTACTCAGGCTGGGGTTCGAATCCCGGTCCAGTAACTACGATTTTCTAATTACTATCTCGTAAACGCACAGTTTAAAAAAAAAATTTTTTTTGGAATATTGCATTGTCATCCAGTTCTCAGCTATGTTTAACATTTCAAGTTTCCAACTCATCGGGAAGTTAGTTTAAAATCAATTGCAAGATTTGTACCGAACAGACAGACAAACAGACAAACAAGAAAGTGAGCTAATAAAAACGTGGTAATAAACTTAAGAACTTAAAAGGCAACCAAAATGAATGCCCAGCGTCAGCTACTTTGCTTAGGCGGGGTTCTTTTACTAATGACATTTTGTGTCGCTATGTGATAAATAGATAATCCGTTTTTAGTAATGTCCAAACTTGTGAAATGTTTTCTAGAACCCAACAAGATTTATGATTTTATTCCATTCAACCGATGAGGGTTTCGGGATAATAGCGGTGCGCTTGACTAGCCTCTACCTGAAACGGGGGTACATATACGCGTACTTTCCCAGCTCATTGTGACGCCAATTTTCAAGTCGCCACTTTTCAAATATACAGAGTATCCCATCTTAATCTACATATAAATGAAATTACTCTTCCAATTTTTCTTATTCATAAAGCAAAAACTTACTTTAACATATTAAAAGTGGCATATAATGTTACTATTTGAGGATTAAAATCTGTCTATAGTACTGAACAATATTTCCCATTGCAGTTAGTAAAGATTTCTCTTTACCATGCACATCAAAAACTGCAGATGTAAGGAAGAAGTGTCAACTCGTAACRCTGCATGACAAAGTACTGYATGATCATYGTTACCACAATACACCATSAAGTATGATGAAGAAATTCGATAATATGCGAAGAAGATTGYAGTCCACAATGCAGGAGARTAGATTACTGAAGCAGCAGGTCAMACGACTGAGAAAAAAGGTACACTCTTTACAAGATGTRATAYAAGGRTTAAAGGAAMACWGACTTCTGCCTGATAGTGCATATTATTGCCTTTCTGCTAATGCCGATGTTTCATTGGAATTGTTCAACCGCATGCTCAAAAACAGAAAAAACATAGGCAAACTCACGCGAGACAATCTCAATTTCGGGAAACCTCCGGTAGAACAGAATTTTCCTACTGTTTTAGCCACTAAAGCTTTCCAAGAGACAGCCGAAAATAGTAACATTTTTCATGAATTAGAACAGCACAATATAAAAATGTTAACGCGTTCTATATGGGCCCACCAGTAATGCCTTATTGTAAATAACATTTCGTGTTCTAGATAAGCACTCCTACTGTTTGTGAAAATATTGCTACGTATGTATACTGCTATATATGTGTGCATGCTTACTTGTTTGTATTGCACATGTATATAACATGATTTTCCTTAGATTACAAAGATCATGGTTCATGATAGGACATAGAAGAATAACATTGAATTCATTCTGTTTAATTGTACGTATTTATACCTTATATCACATTATTATGAATCTAATTTCATTTACTGCTTCTCTTAAAACGTAAAAAATACATACCTCCACTTCCTTTATCTATAACAATTAAGTAAATGATAATAATGTTTAGAAACATTTTTAAAATTACTATTCACTTTCTGCGAACTCCAATAATCATTACTTCTGTTTCTTTTATATTATATTTATATATTTATTTCACTATTTGCATGAATATCCTTTTTCGCAACCAGTTTTTTAAAATTTTGACCTTCATTCAAGCAGTTCGTATTATTCTGCTATATTAATACGCGTCCCTTGTAAAGTCAATCTTTCAAACTTCGCGCTAGTTCCATTAGTACACCGGTATCTAACTAGGTGGCGCTTGCATCTTAAGTCTTCTACTGGCTTGAACTGCTGTACGGCTGGCTTATGGGAATCTCGTATCCATAGTATATATATATATATCAGTGAGTTAAACGCAGACGAACCCGATGCGAAACCGGGGAGTTGCTAGGAAGTTGTAGAACGACGCGGACGAACCCAATGCGGAATTGGCGAGCCGCTAGGAGGTTGGATAAAAGTACAGACGAACCTGATGAGAAATCAGGGAGCTGTTAATATAGTTAGTAAGCCTCGTAACTAGTATAATTTAATGATACAATCCGAGTGGTAAGATTGTACCGAATGGGGACGTTCAATTACTCGATTAGGATATTGATATATAATAATACTCGTTTAATGAATTTGCGTTAATTATCAAAGAACACAAATATATTCTGATTATAAGATTCTGTGATACAATTGTGTCACTGTCGCGAATGAATTGAATTAGAATAGAAAGAATTGAAAAAAGGTGTGTATTACCTAAACTAAGATGCACGGTGTTGACGCACTGGCAATGCGAGGGTCTCGGAGTAACCTTATCACTGCCTAATATATTTTACACCGAACTTGCGGAATCTATACGGTTAACTTTTGATTCGAAGGGGAACTTTAGCCCGATCTCACTGGTAGTTGACTTCCGAGATGCAGCACGACGCGACACGATTCGTGATTACGATAGTACTAGCCCCCGAGAGTAGAAATGCAAGGGTTTATATACCCCTGCAATGACGGGTGCTACTTGTCAGTACCCTTTGGGTGAACATTCGTATTTTGTCAACGACCAGTTGGTCGTGCGTATGTTTGGGCCCTAAACTAAACTAAACAGATATGTAGATTTATCTAGGGTGGCTCTGTTCGTTTATCTAGGACGGTTCCTGCCAGAGATGATATTGAACACTTGTTCGTCTGTAACGGTGTAAAGTTGATTATCGAGATTGCAAAATTTATTTTATAATAGCCCAATCCTTTCTGAAGAAAACAAAAAAAGTGTAGCTCAATCCTGAGATAAAAATTGGTAAGCGAGGCCCGTCTTCGCCAAAGCGGGCAAAAATTGCAAATTTCGAATGGCTGTCATTTCTATACAAATTGGAACCGGCTAAATGATGACTTAAACCCCCTCTAATTTCACACGAACTACAACATATTTCATTTACAACAAAATCGACCATGGCGCCTGCAAAAAGTGGTCGATTTTATTGTGTTTAATATATGAGAATACAATATACCTTCAAACTATATAGAGGGTTATAAATTCATTTCAACAAAAAAATGATTTTATTAGTTTTGTTCAGAAAAACATTATTACATTAACATTATAAAGTTGATTTGATGCGTAAGATAAATGCAAAATAAAAAACTATTGATATAAAATTATCCTAAATAATTTTATTGTAATTTTGTAATTAACAGAAACGAGATCACACTCTTCCCTGGTAGTATTTATGGTTGGCGTTTTGTTGGGCCTCCGTTAGCGATATCCGTTGGACAACCGTTGGAAATGTCGTTCTTTTTTGCAGTTGGGCCAACAGTAAGGGCCAACGATCACACCCAACCTAGAGCCAACGTTGCTACAAGACGAACCCACAGAAGCCACATTCTGATTTTCTCTTTTTATGGTATATCATAAATAATATACATATTAAAAATGTATTTTCACGGTAAAATTTTAGGAAAAAAAGGAAAAAACTAAAATAGTAACCTACCCACGTCGGACTTGAACCCGGACCCGCTTGCGTAGTAAGTATATGCCCTATCGCTGAACCTACAGATGATACTTGTTCGTAGATGCTATGATTAAGGCTACTAGATACGTCAATAAATTAAAATTAAAGTATCTAAAAAAGGAAGACCCATTTTGAAGAAATCCAAAAAGGTCTTCTTATACTACATGAACTCCCCCTTGCCTTTCCCTTGGAAAATGGAAAAATTAAAGAAATGAAAAAATTCCAAGGCTGCTCACAATAAAACTAGTGGATCAACCATCGCGCAAAAATTACAAATTTTAAGTATATTTAGAAATACGTAAAAAAATCAATTTGGAATATAACTTATTTTTGGTTGCAGCAACACTACTGGCGCCTTTTAGACGATATATTTAAATGTTGGCAGATTTTCGTTGGGCCAATGTAGTATAATCGTTGTAAATTTCACATTACTTAACCGACTGTAATATCTGTAGGCCCAACGTTAGGTATTCGTCGGCAAATTGACATAATTTTTCGTCGTTGGCCCTACGTTGGGGATTTGTCGGCAAACCACTAATCATTCCCCAACAAACTCCCAACCGTTGGCCACCGTTGGCCAACCGTAAATGCTACTAGGGTACAGTATTCGCAAAAGTTTAATGCAAAATATACTCATGAATGGCTTTCATTGCCAATATATTGATGGATTTCGAATTTCTTGCACTTTTGTCTCCCATTGTACCTCCAGAACATCCTTAAGTAAGAAGCAATATATTGTTGAATTAAACAATAGATATTAATAATACGGTACTTACAACTGTTTTTGAAGCTTATAAAGTAGAATCAGAATTGTTGTATCACAATTTTCATTTGAAAATTGTTTTGAACCAGATGAATCTTGCTCGGAATCTGGAGCCGTACTGCGATTTTCTGGTAGTAAAAACATGTCCACCGCTTCACTTGAAAACGGTTTTCTTTTTTTCCTGGATATTTTTCGTATTCCACTCAAAAGGGGGTCGGATGTTAATAATAGTCTACTGAGTACGTCCAAATTGCATGTTTCTCTGGAGAACATTCGGGCATAATTTTCACAATATAAACGAAAATGCTTATTCGTATATCACACTATTCACTATGCTAGTTTATATTACACTATACACTAGATTAAAATATAATAGCTGTAAACAGCGTACAGCAAATACTTATATAAAAAAAAGGGGATTGCTTTACTACATATAGCACACACTACACGTTTCGCTCGAGATCATTCCCTTCGGATATTTTCTAAGAGAATGATACAATGAGGAAAAAGTGCATTCGGAAAGGAACCAAATTTAGCCTAGTGTTTATAACTTAAGAAGACCGTAATCATTTCATCAAAACGTAGGGGCGCGGTAACGACAATGCAGTGAAAAGAAGCCGAGCAAATTCGAGCAACTAATTTTTGTTTTACTGTAAACTGTAAGCCCAAACCATTGACAATTAGAACCGCGTTTAAAAAACTGCCCGGACGCACCCGGAAGTACAACATAATCACTCATGTAGTGTTACGATCGTAACAAATATTATTTAAAAGGTGCAAAATTGTTGAAAGTGTAGTCCATACTTACTTGCAAAACTTTCATACTGGAAAGAAATGTGTACAAATTACTTGAAACATAAAAAACTGTCTCATCGAATTTTAGCAGCAAGACACGTACTACGAAAATCACTAACTTTCGATGAAGTACAGCACTTAATGGGTGCCAGAATGATGAAAAAAATATTAGTACATTGTCTGCCATATATTCAACTATAGCAAGCAACATAAATTTCACACTTTAGGTAAAATTTTTGAAATCGACTTTTGGCCAGCTAAATCGCTGAAAAAGTCCACTGTGCGACAGAGAAGTGGCAGCAGTATGTGTTTTTTGAGCCAGCGTCGCCCAGGCTTGGTGTACCCTATTCGAAATGAAAAAGTGAAGAGACCGAAGTAGACAACCGAATTATTCTAGACAGTTTTGATACAGTAATGTATTATCCCAATCAAAACTTCGAAAAAGTAAAAAAATTACGCCAAGTACATGAATTGAATTTAGCCGCTAACACGGTATAATATTCACATTATTAAAATGTCCGCGATATGAGTAATGGAATTTATTGAGTGCATTTTTGGCATATTGCGATGAAAATATACTATTGTTGAACACAGTGTTACTTTCTTCTATTTTTTTGTGATCATAATTATGGTATTATCCCGTGTTAGCGGCTCAATTCAATTCATGTAAATACTTGGCATAATTTTTTTACTTTTTTGAATTTTGAATTTTCGCTTCTTTTTACAAGAATAATTTGCATAGGGAGTGACTTCAGATAATTTTTAATATTATATTATATTTCAATCCTTTAAGTGTTCAGAAGTACGCAAATTAAGTAAATTTAAATGTTAAACGCACAATTTATTGTGTTAGAATGAAATTAATGTAATATGTTTATGACAACTTACCTTATTTGACATTTGGCACGTTATGAATGAAATGAGAGATCTATTTCGATTGCGACTTTTTCGACTTCCAGTGACAGACGACGAGCCCGTGCCCTGCCGAATGATCCCGAGAGTCGACGAACGAAACACGTGTGTTGTTAGTCCTTTTGACTGAATGTGTGCGTGTAACGCGTATACGTATTATGTTGACGAAAATTTCTTGACGAACGAGAATTAGAAGAAAAATCGTACCATTTCTGACTGATCCATGACATGATATTACGATATCTCTGTCATACGTGGACCGATTTTATTGAATTTGGTCTTATTCGAAAGCTTATATGCGGTTTACATATGAAAAATGCTTTTCAATTTAGGAAATATTGCAGGCGTGATGAGATATTAACGAAAGAAGTTTCAGGTTAGGTTAGATTGCCCGGTTTACGAGTAAAAGATACGGGGTAGCGACAGTTGACATCGATACAGAGTGTTTGGTAATTTTTCGTGTACTTGGCGTCGAGACGCTACCGCGTCTCTAGATACAAAAAATGTGTTTGTTGATTTCATTAATGAAATCTGTACTAATTTATGTTATTTATTTGCGACCACATCATTAAAATGGAGAACACGCGTATTATAATGAGTTTCGTGGAACAGAAGTTTATACAATGTTCAAATTATCCTAACAAGTTGTCCGCATAATCCCAACGGTGACAAACGTGCCAAAATAATCGTTCATAATGCAGAACTGATAACACTGTACAACATCAAATTTGTTCAGCAATTAATGTTGGGTACTTCTTGTAGAGAGTTTGTCATTCTAAAACATTCGAAAATAGTTTGTCATTGTAAAAATGCATGGCTTTGATAAAAAAATGAGGTGTTACGCGAAAACTAAACATGCAAGACAGTTCAGGTTTGAGTCAAAAGATAGAGTTGTGACTCTCCTCTATACAGGGTGTCCCGTAACTGGTGGTACAAGCGAGTAGGGGGTGACTCTACGTAAAAAATTGAATCGAAAATGTAGAATAAAATTTTTTCATATGACGCTTTATTTTCGAAAAAAATTAGTTTTAAAATTTGTCGAGTACGCGTGCACTTGGACCAGCTTCAGCTCGACGGGTTTCATTGTAGAAGCACGGAAGTACTTTCCTAGTCGGAACAGTAAGGTAAATAAGGTAGTAAAATCCGTCGAACTGAAGCTAAATCAAGTACACGCGTACTCGATAAATTTTCAAACTTATTTTTTTCGAAAATAAAAGTAGAATCACCCCCTACTCGCTTGTATCATCAGTTACGGAACACCCTGTATATCCATATAGTCAATTATATTCTTTTGTACTTTCTAATAGTTGTTAATGCTCTGGCAAAAGTTTAAAAAAGAGCTGACGCGGGTACTTTATATACGCTCTATTTCTCTATTTATATGAAAAACCTTTTATCTAGCAGGACTTTACTATACAGCATTGAATTCTACAAACATTTCTAGTGAAGAAACCATTCACAAAAAGTACATATTTGGTTCGGTTAGTATGTGAACAGGTCAAGAAAATGTTCATTGACAGCTTGTATGCTTCCTTCGACTCGCCAGGGCCGTGGCCAGAGTTGGATAAATTTTTATGTAAATAATAAATAAACGTGTGGTTGTGTAATTGCAAACATCAACTATAGTTTTTATTAAAATAAAAGTAATTTACGGTGACTCAAACAATTGATCAAATGTTCGAAAGAAAAGAAAAACGTCGCACTACACTTCCCATTGTATGGTGAATGAAACCGTTGATATATTTCCGAAAATTGTAGTCATTGCGTTGGCACTGCACTACCGTGCAGCTGGTTCTACGTATTATATACTCAATATCTCATTCGATCAATCATTTGAGTTAAGGTTAAGTGTGAAAAATTCTAATACTTTTGACATTCCTTAATAAAACTATACAGGGTGTTCATTTGAAAACTTTCCAACACACGTTGGAATATACACACGTAAAACACGTGTCCAAGGATTTCGAGGGGGAAAGAGGGGGGCAGTATCAGTTTTTTATTTTGATGACGTTTTCAAGGTCATTTGAAGTTCAACTTTGTTTTTTCAAATGGAAACCTATATTTTTTATTATGGGATCTTATTGCACGTAAAAAGACCAGCAATTTTGGTAGGATACTTTTTATTATTCGCGCCCTAGAGTTTCGGAGATATACAGGATGTCCAAAACCACCCGTCCAGGGATGTTTTTAACTTCTCAGATAAGCATATTCGGTAAAAATGTTCGCAATAAAAATTGCATGACCTATTATACAAATGAACTTCTTTTACGTGTAGTTAAGGTGTTGAATTAGATAGTACGAGTCTATCGTACTTAGTTTTATAACAAAAAAATTTGTTACTGTTTGAAATGAGAAGCTTTAATAATAATAATCATCCATAAAAATTATCGCTGACAATTGCTTAAAAGATCACAAAAACTCCTCAACATTTCAAATCAGTAATATCTCCATTACTTTAGACAACCTGTACAAACTTGCTAACTTTTCACATTATCCAGTGCATTTCAAATGGGGAGAAGGCTCTTCTACAGCTATTGGTTTTATCGTTAGCAGTTTAATTTAGACAAGTTGTGTCATAACTGTTTCCGACGTCATAACATGGAAGGAAATTTATGTAATTATTAAAGTGGAAGCGTTAACATTTGATTATTCGAAAACTTTGTTTTGAGTTGTTTGATTTAAATCCTCTTTCTATCATCTATAGATATGTTTCTATTTTAGCTCAGTGTGATATCTGCTTCAATGTTCCACAGATCGAAATGTTCAAAATAGAAGTATGTACAATTTTGTATGTTATTGTTTACCTAACATATCAATTATACGAATATTATTGCAAATTTCGATGTATTTTATATAATTGCAAAAACTGTAAATCATGTAATAAAATAAAATTTGCAGTATAATATTCACAGTGCACTAATTATACGTATTTAAAAAACGCGTCTCAATTTTTTATTGCATTCATGAATGCATGAAAGACCTATCATTGAACTACATAAAAGATTTTTTTATTAATTATTACTTTATTTTTACTTTTTTAAGATAGCTCTTAAAACTTGAGGGTGAAAACACACACACACCCACATACTTTTCTATTTTATATACGAGGTCTGATCAAAAAATTCTAGAACTGTTTAAATTGCGCGCCAACGAAAGACCGGAGCGTAGTGAAATTAGTTTAAATGTTTAGCCCTAACCTTCCTGAAGACGATCGAGTTTGCAAAATTTCAAGATTTTATGATGAATGAAAAAGAAGAACAACGCATTTGTAGTCCAGTCGGCAGGTCGAAAAAAAGACGTCTACCTGGAAAATATTCCGAACTCAATGAAATTTTGACACGTCATTTAGAGGTACTCTGGGGTGTCGAATCTGAGTTTTCGACCTCGAGGACCCTGTGCTAACTTGGGGGAGAGAGAGAAGGGGTAAAAACAACGATTTTTGTTACCTTTTTTTGGTTTTTCGCCTATTACTCAAAAATTATGGGTCCTAAGAACTTTCTTTTTTCATTTTTGGAAAGAGCATTAAATTTCCTTCGAATTTCACTGGTCAAACGAATCTTTTGACACAATAAGCACCGAGAGACAGGCGTTCGAAATTAGGAAATGTTTCTCAAAATGACATTTTGAGCAACGCATTGTAACATTTAACAGGAAACTGCAAGTTTTTAGCTTTTAACTTTAGTTTTCGAACATATCTATATATAATCTTCATACTACGTATACCCCTTGACAAACACACACACATTTTCACTTGTAACTGGCGAGGGCAGCACAATTCCTATACTTCACCCGAGTGGATTCAAGCCTTTTTATATTTTTGTTGGTGTTATGTTTAATAGAAATAAAGATATTAATAATAAAAAAAGAAGACGAATTTGAGAAATACGTAAAAAAACCCTCTTTTTGTCCAAAAACCCTAAAACTGTACTCTTATCAATTTGACTTCACATGGTTGGGGGGGGCAGTCCGCTGACAAGTGTCTCATGTTATAAATGCAGTTTATTCCCTATTTAGATGCATGGTCATCACTTTATGACTTTATATTTTCTATTAACCCCTAAGCTCAAAGAGAGCAATAAATGTAGATTGGGTAGGTGAAGAGTAAGAACCCGTCTTATGCTTACAAAATTTATTTACATAATAAGGGTGGTTTCTCAAGACAAAAGTCTGCTCTATCGCGTGGTGCAATTCGATTTTCCGCTGGACCCTTAGACCCTTATTTTTTTATAGAAATTGAAAAATATCTTGAAAAATGTGTACAAAAGTGGGGCGTCTCTTCGTCTTTAATGATATTTTAAACATGTTTAAACAATCACAGCGTATTACTATTGCACATCGCTGGATTCGGGAAAGTCTAGACAATCTTTTGCTGTAAAGAACAATACAATATCTTATATAATAACATCACAATATTTGTTCAAAGTCCAAAAATATTTTTTTTTCAAACTCAAATTTCTCAAATACTGTGCGTGTAGGAGAAAAATTAAGGCCAGAATCGGAATCAGCGTTATATGGAAACATTTTTGTGTTATTGGCCAGTTTACTTTGCTCTGACTTTTCCTATATTTGTCAGTTGCCACTTAATTTCCTAATTTTTAACGCCTGTCTCTCTGTGCCTATTGAGGCAAAAAATACGTTTGAACAGTGAAATTTGAAGGAAATTTAATGCTTTTTCCAAAAATGAAAAAAGAAAGTTCTTAGGACCTATAGTTTTTGAGTAATAGGCGAAAAATAAAAAAAAGGTAACAAAAATCGTGGTTTTTACTCCCTCCCCAAGTTAGCACAGGGTCCTCGAGGTCGAAAACTCAGATTCGACATCCCAAAGTACACCTAAATGACGTGTCAAAATTTCATTGCGTTCGGAATACTTTCCAAGTAAAAGTAAATACCTGGCGACTGGACTATTTGTGTGAAAGTGAAAAATTGAAACAAACATTCACGGAAACTTTTCAAATGTTAAGGGAGGCTTTGGGGGATAAAAGTTTGAGTCGTTCACGGTGTCATTAGTGGTATGGGAGGTTTAAGGAAGGTCGAACATCATCTGCAGACAATCCTCGTTCGGGAAGACCGTCAACGTCAACCTCGCCAGACGACGCTCATGTCGCCGGAGTGGACACCCTTGTGCGAGCAAATCGTCGTTTAATCATCCGCGAAATGGCGGAGGAGTGCAAAATTTAATTTGGTTCATACCAGAAAATTCTTACCGAAAAGCTGCAGATGCGCCGCGTGTTGCTGCGGAGTTTGTTCACAAACTCATGACTAACGAACAAAAAGAGCGCCGCGTTGCGGCCCTGCTCATTTATGATTTTTGCACAAATAAATAAAAATAAATTTTTTAAAAATACCACGTTTTTAGAACGGACTAAAAAGTATAAAATAATTTTTCGTAGCCCCATACAGGTTCCTAACCCCATACAGATTGTGAATTTTTAATAGCTATGAAAATACATGTAAGATTTAAAACGAAAAACGTGGGGCGCTTGTCTTAATTGATAATTAGACTGCGGATTTTTATGCAAATGCATATTTTTAGCGACAATAGATAAAAAAACTGGCACCTAAACAGAAATTTGTTTTGTCACATTAGAGGTTTTAAAAATATAATTTCTATTTTGCGTATTTTGCATATTGCATATGATTTGCATAAGTGCATATTCCTTGCATAAATTTTGCATAAATATTCGACTATTTAATGCTACGCCAGAATAAATAAAATAGATGTGCCGAAAAGATTGAGCAACTGCGATCCACAACGTGTTCTAATTTCTAGTTGGTAAGTACTGTATTGACATATGTACAATGAGAGACAAAACAAGGACGATGGTATGATGTGTGAACAGACGGAGTCACGCCGCAGTTAATGGTCAAGTAAATCAGTATAACCTTGTATACATCTTGCATATATTTTGCAATTTCGACATATTTACAACAAAATATTTACTTAACAACACTGGTACTACCAGTATGTACATTTTCTCCGCTTTTTGTTAACTATTCTATATTTTTCTATTTCTTATAGTTTTATGTACTCATGTTTCCAATTTAAGTATATGCATATACATATTTCTATTTTACGTGTATTCTTAAGTATATGTATTTTTAGTTCTCCGTTTTCGTTCATTTCTTTGCGTATTGTTAAGTATGTATATGTATATGTTCAAGTGTAAATATTTTTATGCATTTTTTATGTATATGTAATATACAATTTTTACATTTGGATTACTTTTCTCTTGAAATATGTATATGGTTCTAGCTGTGACATTAAAATAATGTATTTAAAAACATTTAAACAACATATTTTTACTGTGATTTACTGTGAACAAATATATTTAATTCAGTTACCCCTTTTCGAAGGCTCCTTTACACTGAATACAAGTCTACGCTCCCTAGTCTCGCGGATGACACTCACACACTTTTCGACTCACGCGTGTCTCCCCGCTGTTCATAAGAGTAGGAACAAACAACATAGGAGTTGCTACAAACATACTATGTATGTGCATCGCTCGCTCTGTCTCGCCCGTTTTGTATACACCGAAATCGCTCTGTCGCTCTGAAAATAGTCAAATAGCGCGTTGGAGCCACGAATGCGTGTGAGAGTGGGGGGCGTCTACGTTATTGCAGTCTGACCACTCAGGCGCTCCCTCCGTCCCCGTCGTCCCTCCCACTAGTCGTGCTCTCTCGTGCACTGTTTACAAGTCACGCTTACAGTGGGTTCCCCTTCCATACGTCCGAGCTAGGTCACCGCTCTGAGAGCGCACGGGAGCCGCTTGGGAGCTGATGGAGCCGCTCTGAGAGCAACTTGATGTGCATGCCTGCTCTACACTCCTTACTATTATCTTGCGCCCCACGTTTTTCGTTTTGAATCTTATTAGTATTTTCATAGCTATTAAAAGTTCACAATCTGTATGGGGTTAGGAACCTGTATGGGGCTAGGAAAAATTATTTCATACTTTTTAGTCCGTTTTCAAACATTTATTTTTATTTAACTTATTTTATACTTTTTAGTCCGTTTTCAAACATTTATTTTTATTTAACTTATTTTATACTTTTTAGTCCGTTGTAAAAACGTGGTATTTTTAAAAAATTTATTTTCGTTAAATAATTATTTTCTGCTTTTTAGTCCTGTGTGTGTGAAATTTTTCAATCGATTTTAAGGATGTTCTGGAGGTAATATAAAAACGCAACAACATTTTTGAAAATTTGACAAAATATAATTCTTACTGAATTAATGCAATTACCAAAGTTTGTGTTCGATTCACTGCACCGTTTAAGAATTATAGCAACTTAAAGTGTGCGCATTTTAACACGTCTTCTTATGGAGAATTAATAAAATTTCACTTCAGACCCTACTTAAACCTTGAAAAAACCCAACTAGAAACTCCAGTCTTTTTTTGTATGTAGTAAAAATTATGTAATTAATTATGTTCAAAATTTATTAGGTTACTATACACTAAACACTAAACAGTTACAGAGCAAAAAAATTATAAACTGTTACAAAACGTCAAATTTATCGCGCGACAAGTGTAGACTACTGAATATAGCTACAGAGGGTACAGTATTCGCAAAAGTTTAATGCAAAATATACTCATGAATGGCTTTCATTGCCAATATTATGGATTTCGAATTTGTTGTACCTGCAGAACATCCTTAAACATTTTGATGAGATTATAACAGAGACATGTAGTAAATTTCAGACGGTATTGCGACCGCGTTATATCGACAACAAACGCCGTGGTAAAATGTCGAAGATAAAGGTTCGACGGAGAATCTCGGTGTAACAGTTCTTTCGCTTGGTAAACAAGCATTATTACAGTATAATAATACGTAGTAACTATGTATACACCGCACGGAGCACAAACGCACACTGAGCTCCTTGAGTGGGGACGCTGAACGCGATGACGTACTACGTCACGCGGGGGGGGGGTGTAACGGTTAAATTTATTAATAATTTATATCTCGTAAACGCATAGTCTTTTATTTAAAAAACTTTTTAAATATTGCATTGTCACCATTTCTGAGCTATGTTTAAAATTTCAAGTCTCTAGCTCATCGGGAAGTTAGTTTAAAATCGATTGCAAAATTTTTACCGAACAGACAGATAGACAAGAAAGCGAGCTAATAAAACGTGGTAAAAACGGCATGACAGTATTACCCCAGCCCACCTACTCACCCGATCTGGCCCCTACGAACGTTTTCCTGTTTCCAAAGCTTAAGTACCCCCGTTGAAAGGAAAGAGGTTTCACACGACTGACGAAATATAAGTAAAATCGCTTATGGAACTAAACAGCATTTCAGAAGAGGCGTTTTCTCGATGGTTCCCGCAATGGAAACAGCGCTGGGAAAAATGTATAGCTTGCCATTGGGAGTACTTTGAAGGGGAAATGTTGAATAACTTGTACGAATGTTAAATAAATTTTTAAAAAATAAGTGCTCGAGTTTTTTTATCAGATTTCGTATGTACTATATATATAGATACTATCTGCGAGGTGTCGTTGCCGTAAGACGTAATTATGTGTTTCCCACATGATATGTACAATATTGATTGAATTAATTGTTGTTTTTATAAAAATGTATGCGAAAATAAACAAATAGAAACACAAACAGTAATGAAATGACATGCGCAAATACTATAATCGGAATAACTCCGAATCAATTTCTGCCGTAATTTCATGATAGAAATACCTGTAACGGATGCTTGTAATTTTTTTCTTTTTCTCTATCCATAGAGAGCACTGAGAGAGAGAGAGAGAGAGAGAGAGAGAGAGAGAGAGAGAGAGAGAGAGACGTAGATTTTTATTGAAAAATCCTTGGGCACTGTGTGTCTATCAACCCCTTGTCGAATCGAAGGCTATTTTGGAATCGAATAGTGGACTAAACCGGAAGAAAGTTGCACTTCCGGGAATTTTCCATCCACGCTCAACAGTGTTTCGTAGATTTTATTTTTCATTGAATCTGCAGGATCAAAAATGTAAAAGGGTTCAGGTGCACGGTCGCTTTTTCTTGGTATATTAAACCGTATTTCCAATTTTCTATGGAAATCGCGAAGTCATCCGGTCTAGTCGGCACCACAATACCGTCGAAATCTCATATTCTCATCCTTGAATTTCTTCCTATTATGATGCAGCGCAGACGTAATCATATGTGAATGACGAATAAATGGCATATTGGTTATTGCATTAGAAAGGATAAAATGAGTGAATCGTGCTCTGCCTGCAAATACTTTGATTTATCTGGCTAGACGAATTGACGAAAGATGCTGGAGGCATTCAGAGTCGTGGAGAATACTAATGTTCTCTGAGAAACTTCGACCGGAATTAGACAACCAAACGTTTACTATGTTAATCTCAAAGTGGTAATTAAATCTATTTATTTATTTTATCTTTATTGTTACGAACCGAGGGTTAGGTAGGCTATGCGTGACCGAGGATTGTTTAGTTTTTAATGTGGAGACTAGTCGAGGTGCCTGTTTCATCACCGCGTCGCCAGTAGGTAGGAATTAGAGATCGCGGTTTTGAACAGGTACTAAAATACACGCGTACACGTGGCAAGTGGACCATGTAGTAAGGAATTAAGGATCCGTGAAAACAGATCCGTGCAAACTGTAGACGGATTCGTTCGGCACGTCACGAAATGCCTGTTTTTTGGACAAAATTCAATAACTTTTGTTCTGTTTATGATAGAGACATGAAACAAAGTGGGTTTTTTATTTATATTGAAAGCAATCTCAGTACGATATTATTTTAAATATAGTCATTTATTGTAAGGTAAAGAAATCTAAGAAAATGATATTTATAAACAAAATTTTGTTTTATTGCTGGTTTTTTCAGTAGATGAATTCTCAGTTCAATTCTTCCGAAACTAAAACTTCGTTTTAAACTCTTAAAACATTCGCCTCCTCGACACACATACACTCTTTATCTGTTATGCCTGCCGCAACTAATTAAAAATAGGACTATTCGCTCTGAACTAAACATTCTTCAATCATACTTCGCTTTTATAAACAAATGTGTAATCATTAGACTCCGGATTTTATGCATTTATGACGAAAATGAGTAGTTGCAATTTAAAAGAGTGGACGCATTTTAAAAATTTAGGTAGATCAATTAGTATTAGTTGCAGCTTATGAATGTTATTAAAGAGTGAAAGAAGTTTTAATTTGGCCCTTGTTTGTTGCACTTGATGCACACAAACAATTTTTATTTTGCATAAAGTTCCGCAGTCTATATACACCAGTCTATACACGCTGTTTTCCACAGAAAATGTTACAAATAGGAGTACTTATACACTCATACGCGAAAGTATTCGAACGCCTATAATTCTAACATTCAACTAATGAAATATGACTGTTAGATTAAAGCATTTGATGTATTATCCTACATGTAGCAAGGGACCGGTCTCAAGAATACATAAACACAATTAGTACAAATTATTATGTAAGTAAAATTTACAGTACATATACTGTAAACACGTACCAGTCGTGGCTCAGAAAAGTATTCAAACTTTGGACAACTGAAAATTTCCGACGCTAACAGAATGTAAACAAACAATCTCCGACGCTCACAGAATGGAAACAAACATTGCTTAGCTCCAGAGCTAAGGAAAATATTATTTGAAATAGTAAATAGTAAATAATCCCATTTATTTTACAGTGTCTATACAACTTTGAAAATAAAATATTTTATTTGATGCAGCAATTTTTGAAAATAAAATATTTTATATTTGAAGCAGTAATTTTTGAAAATAAAATATTTTATTTGATGCAGAAATTTTTGAAAATAGTATTTTATTTTAAGAATATTGAGAAAATATTTTGAGTTTGTCTTTATTTTCAATTTCAATTTTAAATATTATTGTTCAAAATAATGGTTCGCATTCAATAGATTTCTGAGTATAAATACTTTCCTGGTGATAAGATACACTGTATGTTTATCAACAAACCTCAGTAGGCATATGCTGTGAACTGAAGTGGATATACATAAGTGGATATATATAATATAAAAAATTAAAACGAAAATGTGGCAAATGATATAGTTTCTTATAGTTGTCCTCGAAGGAGCACCCTAACAGATTCCAATTTGGAACGCTGCACCTTGTTGTATGCGAATAGCAGCAGTCAAACAAAAATTATAAGAAACTATATCATTTACCACATTTTCGTTTTACTAAGTATCATTTCTTCCTTAAATTATATATTGCTAAAATAAGAAATATTAAATAAGTAATGCGATTTCTGAAAGTATTAGGTATAACGACGCAAAAAATAAAATATGATATTTTTTTTTTCCAGATTATTAAAATAGATATATTTTACTTTGTGTTTCAGATTATTAAAATAGAAATATTTTACTTTGTGTTTCAGATTATTAAAAAAAATAGAAATATTTTACTTTGTGTTTCAGATTATTAAAATAGAAATATTATATTTTGTGGATGTGTGTGTGTGTGTGTGTGTGTGTGTGTGTGTGTGTGTGTGTGTGTGTGTGTGAAATTGTTAAAATAGAAATATTTTATTTTGAGGTTCAGATTGTTCAAATAGAAATATTTTATATATATATTTCGAGGTTCAGATTGTTCAAATAGAAATATTTTATATATGTATATATTTCGTGGTTCAGATTGTTCAAATAAAATACTATTTCCTTTAAGCAAAATAAAATCTAAAATATTAAATAGTATTTTAAATATTTTTTTCGCCAAATAATGCCCACCTCTGCTTAGTTCACTAGCAGTCAGTCCAGGGGCGAAATAGTGTTAAAAATTTCTATTACAATTTTCATTATAAACACTATAACAAAATGAATCGCAAGAAATCCGGAAGAAGCAAGTCAATCGGAGAATTAATAATAAAATGGTACAGGGTGGGCCATCTAACGTTTGGAATTTGAACTATAGGTTATTTTGAGGTTGGAAGGTTTGATGACATTTCCGATGCGACAAAAAGTTAGTTTTATGTTTGATATTTATGAAATGGGTCGCTTTTCGCTTGAACAAAGTTGGGAAATATTAAAAACTTTGTTTGTGGATCAATTTGTGAAGCGAGTTCGTGAAACTGGATCGTTGTTGGATACACGAAAATCGCATAATCAGCCGAAATGCTGATGTCAATTGGCCACCTCGAAGCTGCGAGTTGACTCTGTTAGACTTTTTTTGTGGGGAGCCGTTAAGAACAAGTGTTACGCTAACCATCCAGCGACGATTGACGACTTGAAACATGAAATCGAAGTTGCCATTGATTAAATAAAGGCCCAAACAATCGAAAATGTACTGAAAAATTGGACTGATCGAATGGGGTATTGTAAGGCTAGCCGTGGCAGTCATTTGAATGATGTTGCCTTCCATTCCTAAATGGAAAGGTTCAATCTTTCTAATAAACTAATAACTTTGAAAAAATATTCATTAGTTTTTTTTTTATAGCCGATTCAAATTCCAAATCTTGAATGGCCCACCCTGTATAAGGAAGGCAAATCATACAGTGAAATTGCAAAACTTGTAAGCTGAAGTATGTCCATGAGTCATTGTATTGTGAAGAAATTTAATACGTAAGGTAACATTGCTATGTGCCAAGCCCCGTTGTGGACGTCTAAAAAAGCTGACTGAAAGAGAAGAGAAAACAATCATAACGAAAAATCAGACAAGATCATTTTATTTCTGGATCATAATTGGCATCAATGGCGGCTACACAGTTCCAGGAAGAAGTGCATTGTGTCGTAGATTACACTGTCCAACAGCCAAAAAGTATTTCGATTCCCACTATGCGATTCTTATAGAGTTTTTCGCGCTGATTCCGAATCTGTCCTTAATTTTTGTCCTATACGTACAGTTTTTGAGAAAATGGAGTTTAAAAAAAAGACATATTTTCAACTTTGAACAAATATTGTGATGTTATTATAAAAGATATTGAATTGTTCTTTACAGCAAAAGATTCCTTAGACTTTCCCTAATACAATGATATCTAATATTAATACATTATGATTGTTTAAACATGTTTAAACGATCATTAAAGGCGGAGGGACACCACTTTCGCACCAATTTTTGACGATATTTTTGAATTTATCTCAAAAAATAAGGGTCCAGCGGAAAATCAAACTATATCACGCGATAGAGCTGACATTTATCTTGAAAAAGCCCCCTTGGAAGTTTTTGCAGCATCGACGTTGATAAATGTCAGCTCTATCGCGTGGTATAGTTCGATTTTCCGCTGGAGCCTTATTTTTTGAGATAAATTCAAAAATATCGTCAAAAATTGGTGCGAAAGTGGTGTCTCTCCGCCTTTAATGATCATTTAAACATGTTTAAACAATCATAATGTATTAATATCTAAGGAATCTTTTGCTGTAAAGAACAATTCAATATCTTTTATAATAACATCACAATATTTTTTTAATGTTGAAAAATATGTTTTTTGTTTCAAAAACTGTGCGTATAGGAGAAAAATTAAGGACAGAGATTCGGAATCAGCGCAAAAAACTCTGTAAGAAGGACCCAACAGTATATTGAACTCTGTACTTTGAAAAAAAGTTGAAATTGGTTGGACAGTGCTATTAAACATAATGGTGGATCTGTATTAGTTTGGGGCTGTGTATGGCATCTAGTGAAGTGGGAAACCTTGTGTTCATTGACGGAATAATGGACAGAACAAAGTACTTAAAAATTTTGCAGGAAAACCTAAAAGACAGTGTACCAAAATTGAATTTATGAAGTATTTACCAATTACTGATTTCAATCGGGCAATGATCCTAAGTATACTGCTAAAATATTCAAAGAATGAGTATTGTATAATGTGTATAATGTTCCACACGTGTTGCCACATCCACCGCAATGTCCCGATTTAAACCCCATTGAACATTTATGGTGTGAGGTAGGAAGAAAATTTATAAATACAGTTATTACTTCGAAAGAAGTGAACTTAGCTCACTCAATGGAAAACAGACTTAGGACCGTTAGAAAAGCAAACGGTGGTCCAACTTTCTATTAAAACTTTAAATTATTGAATTTAAATAACTATTAAATATTCCGTACGAATACTTTTGTGTGTCACTTCTAGTACGTGTTTATAATATTGGGAGTACAAATATGTCTCCGCCGTTTTTCATCTTAAATTGGGCATTTATTGCGAAAGAACGGCACCTTATGTTTTATTCAAAGTATTGTCCATCGCTAGCCACTACTTCTTTCCATCTTTCTGGCAGCACCTGGATACCGCGTCGGACGAACGCTTCATTTTTTGACGCTATCCATGAATCGACCCAAATTTTTGGTATCTTCATATGACGTGAAGTGCTCCTCAGACAGGCCATGCGTCATCGATCCAAACAAGTCGTAATCAGAAGGAGCAATGTCTGGTGAATACGGCGGGTGGGGTAAAACTTCCCAATTAAGGCGCGGGTTCGCGCGCCTCGGTTTTTTGTCCTTATTTGAGCTGATTTTGGGCTGGGTGAGGGCTCATTCTAAAGAGGAAGGTTAAATATTTAACGAGATTATGTTTATATCTAATATTATGAGTGCCCAAAGTAGAGAAAAAAATCGAGAAAAACAACCGCAGATTTCAATGTATTTTTCTGTCTTAAAGAGACTTTTTTGACTGATACGATGAGCTGAGAGCTGAAAACTTATTAGTAATATACATACGAAATATTGAAATTTAATATAATTCAAACGCATTCTTTATTTTGAGGTTGGGAAAGGGAAGGAGTGCTAAAATAACTAAGCAAAATACATAATACAACAAAAAAATATTTTATTTGGCGAGTAATACTCATCTTAGCAGCTCTTTCTCCACTATTAACCCTGCCATTGTATAATAAAATATTAATAATAACTTATCTCTCGTTCCGCGTCACGTCTCTCGTCTATCACTATCACTCGTCTCGCCAATAACACCGGTACACTCCCGCCAATATAACTGCCACAGGGTTCTGGCCGCTCTGCTACCTCATTATAGATACGTTACTGTTTTGGCCGCGCATGCGCGAAAAATAGTGCTCCGAATCGAAGCACTGAGACAGAGGTCCTCTCTGATGCAGAGCCAATCTAGAGACAATTTTAGTTCAACTAGTTTAGACGAGATGGTGCCTAGTCAAGAGGACTGTCAACCAGTGCTGCGATATGGTGCAACATTTCACGCGCATGCGCGGCTAAACCAGGAACGTATCTATATTAGGATGATGAGGTAGCAGAGCCCTGTGGCAGTTATATTGGCAGGAATGTACCGAAACAATCTGTTCCAGACAAAAAGACTCCAGGACGTGTCCTACGAGTTACAAAATATACACAAATACACATGTTATACATTTGTTTTTCAGAATCAAATCATCAATTTTTTAAAATTCTGCGGGTTGCTCAAGGTACCCCATTTTATCGAGAATCTTACTTTACTGACGCTGAAGTCGCCGCACATGTGCGTGAAATGTTGCACCATATCGCAGCACTGGTGTCAACGTGGAATCATAGCGAAACTAACACAGACGAGGTATTCTCGTCGAAGGTGACCTTTGTATCTCTAAAAAAAATTACATAAAAACAAAAATTTTTTTGGTATCGTATGAGCCCCATTTTACCATTCAACTTTGTCCTTCAGACATTGGACGTATCTTTAAAAACAACAAAGATATTTGAGGTGGCAACGTTAGGTGACTCTGTATAGGATAGGGTCGTGGTTCCGTTGCCTCGTAACTTATTGAATTGAATAGATACACCTCGAGCGGCAAAGGTGTATCGTCGTAGGATACTGACTACTGGAAAAAGCGAAAGGAAATATGCGTAATGGAAATGAACTCTAAGTAGATTGACACAAAGTAATATATTCTTGATTATACTTGGGAAATACAAATGGTTAGTGTAATATGTCGCGGTTTTGCGGACTGAACTCTCTCAGCTTTGACGCATCGACAAATGCGGGGGCGATCTACTACAGAGTGCTCGACGAGGACTTTCATACCCGATCTTGCACGAAGTGACTTTCGTCGCGGAACGATACGTACTGCGTGTGTTCACTCGAATCAACCCGATTAGTAGGAGGAATCAAAGCCCTTATACATGAACAATGATGGGGGTCACGTGCTACTTCCGATTAAATCTGAGTTCTTAGAAATAATATATGTAACTCGCTGCATCGCTTGCAAGCGCCCTAATCTCTATCGATTCTGAGTAAGCCCTTGTTCTTGAATAGGGCCTTTATTTCGACACATTTCCCCGGAAGAGTCAAGTCAAGTATCATCAACGAAACCGTCCGCATACGTAACACGATTTCAAAATCGAGAGTCCGAATTAAGGTACGGAAAAGAAAAGGTTACTTTAACCATGCTTGACAATAAAAATAAAAGCTGTCCATATGATGTTCCTCCTATACGTGATATGGGCTATGTTACCAGTTGTTAGTAAACTTATTTATTTAGACACAACCATAGCTAATAAACAATTTCACAAAAAGTCAGAAGATTATAAGCATTATAATTATAAGTTATTATGAATAAACAATTAAAAAATATTATACCTGTTGCATACTTCCAATGACATTATTTCAAATAATTAGACTGCGGATCTTTATGCATTTATGACTTCTTAAAATTTTCAGAAATGACTGGAATTTAAGAGTCGACAAAATTTAGAATAATTTTTATTTTTTGGAGATCTGTAAAGGCTGCTACCACTGGAAATATGATCCCATTTTATTTCACTTTCTCAAAACTCGTATACGAAAATTGAATATTGCATAAACATCAGCAGCCGAGAATAATTATGCCGACCATCCCCCTGGTTGTGTAGCGTCTCAGAAACAAATCCTGGGGGGGGGCGCTGTGGGAGGAGGCGTCTTAAAAAATGATAATTAAAAGTAGAGTGAGCTTTCAGGTATAGCTCATGTTGTTACAAAATTATACTGTGCTTAAAAAAGAAAACAACGTAAAAGCTTTTCAAGGTAAATTTTGCTAAAGTAATTTTGTATTGATAAAATTTGGTTTTCCGAAGATTTATACCATCGAAAAACTGTTGAAATTACCGGTATTTTCTAGAGATCAGAACCGCCGTTGATTGTTACCTGATGAAAAATGGGAAGTCCGACGGAGTGGAAAAACAATTTTAATTAAACCTACCCTTCAAGATCCTTTTCCGCTATAAATAATGCATGGCAGAACTGATGGATTTTACTTTACACAATACTCCCGAAACAAAAGTTAAATTTTATCCAGAAGATATTTCCTCGCCCCGTGTAATAGATTATATTGCAATTCCTCCTGAACGTGACAATCGTTCCGTTAATAAATTTTTGTTGCGTGCAATTTATTCAATTGGTCTGCCAATCTGAATTCACCATGCTTGGTGCGTAAATTGAATACGTTATTTTGCAGTGGCAAAAGCACATATCGATTCACAAAGTAATTATAAATTCATCGTAAAAAATACAGCTATTATACATATATTTGTACAAACAGGTGCAATAGAACTTCGATTATCCGAACCTCCGGATGAATGAAGTTTTCAGTATCCCAACATGCTTTGAATGTAGATAGCTCAATCTGAGGAAATCCATAAGCAACACTATTCATTTTATAAATTAATGAATATTGAATCCAGCATTATATGAGTAAACTTTTCCTCACGTAACCAGAAATTTTTGCCTCTTTCCTATGTTACCCAGCAGATTTGGACGAGAAGATGTGAGAAATCCAAATTTCGATTCTGGAGGATCAATGGTTCAAAAGTTATAAGTGTATAAACTTGAGCGATTTTCAGTGTTTTTGACAGGTTAGTGCTGCCATGTTGTATGTAGTGACTGTCGAGCGCCGCTTACCGAGCGGAGCCACTAATTGTAAGTAGCACCACAAGCACGCGCTGATGTTGATCAATTTGATTCCCAAACCGGCCTAATTGCCAACCAACTAATTAATTATTGGCATTACCGCATGCTTGTGGTGCCACCTAGCGCCTCCGCTCAGTAAGCGGTGCGCGGCTGTCACTACACACAACGTGGCGGCGCTAATCTGTTGAAAACACTGAAATCGCTGAACTTTAAACACTTATAACTTTTGAACTATTGATCCCTCTGGATCGAAACTTGGATTTCTCGCATCTTCTCGTCCAAATCTACTGGATAACATAGGAAAAAGGCAAACATTTCTAGTTACGCAAGGAAAAGAGTAGCCAACATTATAATTGAGTAACTGATATAATTCTGCTAGACATTGGCATTTGGTAATGAATCAAATCTTTAAAGTACAATTTTTATAGCCTATTTAGGTTGGATCTATAAAGGAAAGACGATGTGCTTTGCTATTTTAATTAATTTGAATTAAAACTTCTTTTTATGACCTTGCGTGACCTTGAAGGTCATTATGTCGTATACGAATGAATTCGTTTTGGCACACGCTTTCATATGCAAGATTGAGTCAAGTTCAAATTAATATAACATCGCGGAAAAACATTCAAAATTTCGCTTGCGTTTATTTATCGATTACGCAAATATTTATATCTATTGTATTCATATTTATTCTATGTAATTATATTTATATTCATTAATTGTAAAAGAGAACATTTTGAAAATTACTTGCATTAGAAATCATTTATTGAGAATATCTCGGTAACTACTAATTTTTTTAACAACATACTCAAAGTGACGTTTGTATCTCGATAAAAAAGTATAATAGAGAAGAAGCTAATAATTTCATTGAATGCTACTCTTGAAACCATGCAACTTTCGTTACAACAATTTTGGTTCGTATACCAAACAGTTTACATGCAATTTAGATGGCACACTTACAATTAGCTTAATTACCCTGTATTGCTTCCGAAGAAGAAATTGTTGTTCCAAGATTAGAGAGCACAAAGCATGTATCTACAGGATGTTTCGTTTATCTGATAACGGAAATATCTTGTGACGCACTAAAGTTACGAAAAAATTTGTTTATAAAAATTGTTCGGTATGAATGTCCTACTTTATATACCATAGATCGATAGAGTATCAAATTCTGAGTATAATAGTGTTGACCTTGATATGTCCTAAACCTAATATTTAACGAGATATTATTTGGATAATATCATTTGAAAAACTTAATTTGACTTTGAAATCCCCCCTCCCCATCATTGTAGTCCTCAAAAAAATTAGACTATGTGATATGATATGTACCCTTCATACTAAACAATTTTTGTAAACAAATTTTTTCGTAAGTGCAGTGCGTCACAAGATATTTTCGTTATCAGATAAACGAAAGACCCTGTATATTATAGGACAGGCGTTTCCGATTATTTCCCTGTTGCCCGGAAGCATTTCGTAAATCTTTGATTTTGAGTTTGTACCCTGGTGCTTCCAACGTGCCGGTAGTTGCCCTTATTCTAGAACTACCGGGAATTGCTAAATCGTATAAAACGAGGAGATCCGGACGAAGATATCAGGGTACTAAGCCAGATCCTTCGTCGACCAAAGAAGTGGGCAAGAACTATCTATAGTATCCATACAGCTGAGTGTGAAATTGCCTTGAAACAATCCCGCCGTGCCTTTCTACGGTTCTTATGTTTTCATGCAATCTCCAATCGGGATTAAAACGGAACTCTTATCTCTGTTCATACAACGGGAACGCGAACGAAATCGTATTCTCAATTTCAGCTAGATACTTTATGCGTACATTCAGAATGAACAAGATAAAATCTCGCCGATCTGGAGGAAGCTTATGGAACCTTGAAAAGAAATGAAAAATATAAAATATTGCTTTTCTTCTTCCCCGTTTCCTCGAAATTAAATTACGGAAAGAATCATTGTTTGAGTATATCATATCTAATTTCAATTTTAGAAGTCAGAGGTCACGTTAAGGTCATTAATAGACTGCGGATGTTTATGCAATTTGCAACTTTTGAAGACGAATTTTAAGAAACTCGAATAAAAAAAAAATCTTATCTCCCATCATAGTAGACTTTCGTATTTTATATCTCTCCTAGCATTTTTGGAAAATTTTTAAAAGCTATAATTACATAAAGATCCGCAGTCCAAAGTTGGGCAAAAATTTAATCAACGATTGACGACTAAAGGGTATAGCCGGATAAACATGGGCCAGCGGCCCCCGTTCCGATTTTCCTGACTCCTGTCTTAAAACATAGTTTTATGTCTAAAAAACATTGTGTAAAATTTCAAATGTCTACCTCCACCGATATGGGGTGATATTGGGGTAAATTCTCCCGCACTTAAATGCAATTGGCTCTAAAACGAGAAAAGATATCGACATGGTATAAACGTCAAACAAAAGATATAGATATACTCTATATTTCAGATTTTTTTTTCAGAATTTTTGCTAATTATTTATAGTTGAAATTAATTAATTAATTTTTTGGGAATTTTTTTAACTGTCTTCCCCTGGGTCGACACCTACCAAAAAATTCTAAAATATTGCTATGATGCTAACCTATTTTGTATAAAAATCTCAGAAGTGTCCGTTTGGTGGAACAGTGTCAAAAAAAGTAAAGTATGCCCCCTTGCGGTGGCTAGTGATGGAAGCGAACGAGAAGTCGGCGCGTGTACGGAAAAGCTAATACACGTAAAAATGCGACTAAATCTTCTAATATATGCTTACAGTTGGAAGTCTAAACAATTATATTTTAGGAAATAGCTTACCTTGAAGAAGAAAAATACGTGTGAAGCTAGTTTGTTGCTGTCAAGTAACAGAAATAAGAAGCTTCTCACAAGTATGTTGTGTGGTCACGGTTTTGGAGGTTCAGCTCGATTCTCCGGAAGGCTCGAGTTCGAATCCTCCTCAACTCATCTTTCTTTTCTTGTTTTTTTTCTTGTTTTTATATGTATTTATAAACTAAACGATTTTTATTGTTTTTGCACTTCGATATTCTATAAAACAAACATAATTATTAATTTGTAATTATCATATAGATTAAAATGTTTTGCATGTTTCTAATTACTATTTCACAGTGTTCAGAATTTGAGCGAAGAAATGCAAAGCAGCATATTGCATTATAGTAAAGTAATGAGTAAAAAGAAAAAGAATAAATCTATTATATGGGCGTAAATAATAAAAACTAGATTTATATTTCCGCAAAATTAGAAACATGTAAAGCATTTTAATCTATATGATAATTTTTTAGAAATTAATAATTATGTTTCTTTAATAGAATATTGAAGTGCAAACAATAAAAATTGTTTAATTTATAAATACATATAAAAAAAAAGAAAAAAACAAGAAAAGAAAGTTGAATTGATAAGAACTTCCCGTTCGCTCCCATCACTAGCCACCGCAAAGGGACTCGGTCGCCGGCATACTTTATTTCTTTTTACACTGTTCCACCACACGGACACTTGTGGTTTTATATTGAGATTTTTATACAAAATAGGTTAGCATCGTAGCAATATTTTAGAATTTTTTAGTAGGTGTCGACCCAGGGGAAGACAGTTAAAAAAATTCCCAAAAAATTAATTAATTATTTTCAACTATAAATAATTAGCAAAAATAATTGATTAATAATTAACTGCTGAAATTTCGAAATGAAATACGGAATCAAAACTGTATGAATACTGAAAAAAATGTAAACTGAATTTTTTTAGGTGTACTGTCTATATATTTGGTCTATATATAATCAGTGTTGGGCAATAAATAATTATTTAAATAATAATTTAAATAACAAGTTATTTGTTATTTGGATATATTCAAATAAAACGCAAAAAAAATTATTTATTTTTTTTTGCAAGTTTAAATATGTGAATTACTTAAAATAATAAATTAAATTGTATTTTTATATAAGCAGCTAGGCCCCCCGTGTCCGGCCACTGGCGGTATACCTGAAAAGGTTGCTATAGCAAACAAAAAAACGCGCACGTGTTCATTGTATATACAAAATACAAGAAATAAGAGAATACACGGGATGGCTAGCGGTAGCGGGTGGCCGGCAAAACTATACAAAAGTGTCAGAACTAGAAAAAGTCAATTTATTATCATTACACTACACACAAAAACATAAAATTCATACAAAATTAAAAAAAAAACCTACATGAACAAGAACAAACTTTATATGTAGTAAACAAAAAACAAAAGTAACTTCTATATTTATTTTCCTAGCTTTTTCTTTTGCAAATTGATTAATAATATCACACGTATTTAAGTTATTAAATAAATCACTCTCTATGGATCAAATACTCAAATCATTTAATTTGCTCTGTCCCAAAGAAGACCGTAAATAATTTTTTATCCTTTTCAGTGCAAAAAATGCGCAGTGCTGTGGCCACGTTAGGAAATGTAGACTCAATTTTCGAGTCAATTGTTGTCCTTAAACTAAGTTCCGCGGTAGACATGTTTTCTTTATTTTCCAATAAATATATATTATTTTCTAAATCGTCCATATACGTTTCGCACAACTTTGCAGCATTCTTTCTAATCGTGTCTTGATTTAAATTTTTTAATTTGACCAGAAACCCAAATTTCCAGTAAATGTCATCATAGGTACACTTTCTCTTTTGTACTTCTGCTAGAAGTTTATCTAATTACTAAACTAATAACAAAAAAATATAACACCGATAAAAGTTGCCGCCTCCGAAATGCTTGCGTCCCGGGGCTTAGCCCATTTAGCCCTGTGGTTAGGGTAGGGATGCCGATTATTTTCAAAAAGATCGATTTTTCTGAATCGATTATAATCGAAGCTTCAAGAATCGATCCACGAAAAAATCGTTTCTAAGATTAAAATTTTGTTGGACTCTTTTATTTCGTTCTCTTTCAAGAGAAAAATAAAGTAATAACAATTATTAGACTGCGGATCTTTATGCATTTATAAAAAACTTGAGTATATGAATATCGAAGAAGTTGAAAAATTTATTCCGTACTTGTTTCGAGTACGATTAGGGAATTAGCCAATGAACGAGTTCCGTTAGAATCATCATGCGCAGTTGAATTGTCGCGTTTTGGGAACATTTATATAATTACTTTTGATGATAGTTGGGTCTTGAATCTCTTTATACAGTCTCCACAGTAAACACTCCACGGTCTCTACGTACGGTCATACAATTTCAATTTGCCATAAAAATCGATTATTTTTACAATTTCAGAATCGATTATTTGTAAAAATCAGATATTGAAGAATCGATTCTACAAATCGGTTTATTTTATGAAAATAATAGATTTTTTAAATAATCGATTAAAAATCGACATCCCTAGGTTAGGGTGGCCCTGTACACACCACAACATTAACGTGAGTGCTGAAACAGTGCGTAACACTTCGCGAGAAGTGAATTTACGAGGACGAGAGCAAAAATAAAGAAACCTCTCCTTATAAAACGGCATAGGAAGCTTCGAGTACAGTTTACCGAAAAATATAAAAATTATTCAGACGAAAATTATTCGGCACGAGTCAGACGAGACGAAAATTAATAGTTCCGGATGTGATGGACGCGAATGGACATGGCGAGGAGCTGAAGAACAGCTACGATCACATCGCGTTCATCCAACACTGAAGTTTGGGGGAGGCCACATCATGGTTTGGGATTGTATGACCAATGTGATGACCTGTAGCTAAATGTCTCTGCATTTGCACAGCATTATCTGTGCTACCATTGCGTATTGATCGTATGATCAGTCGCTTTGTGGTAGCAGATAATTTTGATTTTCGTCCTGCTTCATTTTTTATTACACTTCCTGTCATAGTAGTAAATAGGTTTATTATTTGCCTTTCGGCCTCAAAATGGGGATACATGTGTTGTGCGTGTAAGCGTGTCTGGGACTGTTAACTCAATATTGTGGTTTCCATTTGCTTTCTTCCTTCCTCTTGAGATTCTCCCTTGAGATTTTTCAAGTACTATACGCATCCACTCGGCTCCTACATCTTCTCCCTTTAATATCTCTCTTATCGTTGAGTTTTCTCTTTTCAGCTCCTTGCATTCTCGAAGCATGCGATCCAACGTCTCTCTAGCCCTTTTACATAGTCTGCATACTTTCTCTTTTTACCACGTTTTTATTCTTCCTTCCAGTACTTGTTTCCCCTCTCTTCGTTTCCACATCTGACCCTTGCGATCATGCTTTGATCTCTTCCTTTATTGTCTCCGTTTAGGTAGTTTGTTCGCTGGCTGTCCCTAATTTGTGTGTAATTTACGTTGTACCTGCCCCCTAGTATTCTATCGTATTGCCATTGAATCTGCTCTGCCCTGTCTCTTTGTGCTAGTTCTTCAGCAACCTCTCCTCATCTCCCTCTCTCTGTTTCTATTTCTTGGATGTCTATCATTTTTAGCCTACAGTAGGAGTCTCTCTCTCATTTCCTCCCATTTCGACTTTTTCTCTTTTTGCTTCGCGTCTATTTCCCTCAGGCATTCTTGGACTATTTTATTCTTGCTCAACTGTTTCGTTTTTTCTTAATGTTTTATTGCTCTTCTCCCCGCTTTACTTTGTCCGTTTTAGTTTCCTCCAAAATTAGATATGCTGGTGTCAGAGCTGAGGAAAATAGTATTTGAAATAGTAAATAGTAAATAATCCCATTTATTTTACAGTGTCTGTACAACTTTGAAAATAAAATATTTTACTTGATGCAGTAATTATGGAAAATAAAATATTTTATTTCATGCAGTAATTTTTGAAAATAGTATTTTATTTTAAGAATATTGAGAAAATATTTTGAGTTTGTCTTTATTTTCAATTTCAATTTTAAATATTATTGTTCAAAATAATGGTTATTTAAATACATTTTTTCAGACGCAAAAAATGTTCTCTCTGATGATGATCCACATAGGGATCGAAACGTCGAGATGCATAGTTAATTAATTGCACACTTGCTGTTGTTTTAAAGATCGAACCTTGCGCCGAAATCATCAATTTTATTGTATTGTTTTGATATTGTACTCTGTGAAATATATATTATATTTCTTATTATATTTATAAAAAGGGCATTCAAAAATAATCTATTACATCATGGTTCAAATGATTAGCATTAAAACTATCATAAATGTGTAGATTGCCGTTACCATCAGATCTTGTGCAAATCCAATGTCCTACTACCTTTTCTCCAATTTCACCAGTGTATATTATCTGAATATTCGTCTCATGTTCTGGGATCTCTTGTAAATTACTAAAACAACCTCGAACATAAGCAGTATCTTGAGCAAAGTTGTATATTCCACGCTCGTTTAGATTTCTGTTCATAATTTCGTGAAATAAATTAATATGTTTATCTTGTAAATAACAATCAGGTTTTACTAAGGCATAGTTTAATACATCAACCGATGCAGCTGGACAGTCGTTATAAAAAAGTACAAAGCTATGTATGTCGAAAAGTTAGTAGTTCAGGAGATATTTCAATTTAAATAATGCTAAAACGCCATTACTATCGTACTAAGACGTTACACTAATAAGTAAACGCTAATGTCTGGGAACGGTGCGTCCAACCGCAGAAGTAACGAAATTTTGAAAAGGCTCGATCCAAACCATATAGAGTATGCCCAACCACATGACGTATATAGTATTTTGAATTTTTCCAAAAATAATGAAATTTCTTTTATTAAAATTTTTTATTAATTTTTTATTAAAAATATATTTTTTTAAATATATATATGTATATATCATTACGTTTGTTTCTTCGGTGGAAAATTTCCGTCCTCTCGTATAAATTGCATTGTTGAATCAACTTGTTTCGAAAAAAACTAAAAAACTACTGGACCAAATTGGACCAAAATCTAATCAGCTCTAAGTTACAGCGGGGCACATCGATTGCATCATTCATCATTCTGATCGCGCTGTTACTTTTTCAGCAAACGTTAACGAAAAATTTGATAACATACTAACGAACATACATACGCACACATATACATACACACATACGAACATTTTGCTGAAAATAGTCTAAAATGACCATGAAACGTGAAGATCTGCTAGAAAATCGATTTTCGGGGTCATTACAGTAACTTCCGTATAAAATGGGGAAGTTAATAATACGTAGTACACGTCCGCTTTGTACGATAACAGAGGCGAAACTAACGTAAAACAGCGACGCAATGATTACAGTTTTCGGAAATACATAAGTACATATATCATCAGTCTCAAGCACCGTACAAGGGGAAGTGTAGTGCGATTTATTTTCTTTTCAGAGTAACTGTATATTTATACAGGGTGTACCATATAAAGTGTTACAATGAAGATATTGACTTAATATTTTTTAAATTAAACGTTTAAGGAGGTCTAATATTTTAATATGCATTAAATGTGTTTAGGGTAATAATTCTGTAACTACGCGCAATAAAAACAGAGTTAAACTAAATGCTATTGAGTTTAAGAAAGGAGAGGTACCACAATAATACTTTCCATTTTAAAAAATGTTGGGAGCCCCCTTTTTCCCCCAAAAAATTACCCTAAAAAAATTTAATACATACTAAAATATTAGCCCTCCTTAATCATTTTATGTTTAAAACAAGAATTAATTCGATATTTTCGTCAGATTCTGAGAAAACAGCTTGTAACGCGTTATCTGGTACACCCTGTATATTCCAAGAGCATTAAACATTTTTTTCATAAATGAATCAACGATGGTTTCGAAAATTGAAGCCCCCCTTTGAAGCGACGAAAAAAATTTCATGTACGATTTTTTGGGGATGTTTTATTAAACTTCGAATGAAAGGTACACTAGTAAAACAGTGATACACCGTAAGGACTTCATGCGATTAAACTAGTTTCTGATTTTTGTTGTATAGAACAAAAATTTATAGAAGGTTGTTGCAAAGGGGAGGTTTCAATCTTTAAATCTGTAGTCGATTCTGTCGCGAAACAATTTTCGATGTTTTTACAGAGATTTTCATGTATAGCATTTTTTTAGGAAAAATGATTCTTCGGACTAATACACATTAGTGCGACCTGCCCTTTATAACGACATTCGCCACATTAGTGCGACTTGCCCTGTATAACGGCATTCGCCACATTAGTGCGACCGTGCTGCCCTCTTAAACGAGGACAGATTGGAGGACAGGCCTGCCTTCGGTCTGCCCTCAACTTGTGCTGGCAGGTGGTGCTATCCAATATCGAATAGATTCCGAGCATCCTCAGCTTCGAGCATCGTTCTGACAGCACTATGTCCACCATCTGCTGGCATCGTACTATTGTAGGCAGTGCTGGACATCTGCTCGAGGCAGGCCTGGCTGACTGGATTCAGTCACCCCGTGATCTTCATTTTTTAATCTCGAGTGGATTTACTCACTGCTGTCCTAATTCTTCATCTCTATTGCGTTAGTTCTTTTCTTAAATACATCAATTAGCTTGCATAAAAATGTTTGCATATAACGTAAAGTTAATTATCATAAAGTCAAAAATTGCGTTTTCGTTTAATGAAAAAAATAAAAATTATTCAATTTTCTTCCTCTCGATTTCAAAATCGTTATATTTATTTAAATAGTATAAAAATGCAGACAATTTATTTTATGTTTATGTATGTATAGTATTATACTATGTGTCGGTGATTTAAGCGCGTTTTTAAGATAAGCGTTTGCCATTGGAAGTTGCCGGAGTCGGCTGTTGAGTGCTCGCGCTTGTATTTAAATTGTAGCGCGGCCGAGACGTTTGATCGGCCGCGGCAGTCGGGATCGGTTTCTCTTACGCGCAGCCGAAACGTTTGGCGGCTGCGAAAATCAAAATCGGCTCCTTGGGAATGCGTGCACGTGGACACTCCGACTTTGCGGAGTGGGGAAAATGCGAGGCAAGGCCAGTGTGACCAAATGAGGGGAATCACGGTGATATATTTGTGTATTTCCGAGAATTTGGGTACGGTTTCGTACCCCATCTGGCATCACTGGACCCGAGACCGGCCGGCAAATTTTGTTTAACGCTCGAACGATCGAGATCAGCGACTCCGCAGAGTCAAACGGTCAGATCGCGCTACGACATATGTATAAAGTTTTACGAAATACCCATGCATTGCTTAACAATTATAGGAAACGCAAATGATAGTTTGAGAAACGTCTCACAAACCTAATAAATTTGATAAAAGTGCGATGTAACTCGTAATTTTGTTTTGATGTATTTAATATAAAACATACGGGTAACATCCCTGTCACTTGTGCGATGAACAGAATCACTGTGAAAAATCACTGTGATTGGGAACGAACGTGATCGAATCACTACTAGTGATCCAAAAGTAGCAGTTAAAGCCGTCCCTAGTTGGCAGCGACCGAACGCAGCATGGAGCGATCGCGTATCGAACGCAACATACTTCACCTGACATTTATGAAGCGCGAGATATAAAAGTCAACATCCTTCATAAGTAGACAGCGGATTTTATGGATTTATGGCAAAAATGAGTGTAAGTGTAGATTAAAATAGTAATAATATCAAAAGATTTTTAAAATACTGTTATATTCTGTGTTTAACCAATTAAACATATTTAAAAATAAAATTAATTTCTAATTTGCTCCACATTGATATAATGCAGATAGAACACTTTTTTTCATAAAGATCTGTGCTGCCTATTCGTAACTAATCAAATGAGATTTGGTAAATATAGGGAGTATGTACAATCAAAATAATCTCTGTTTCAGGTTTCTGGTTATATAATAATTATTTTGATTAATAATCTTAAATAATTAATTATTTCTGCTTTTATACTTAGTACCCTCATTCAACATTTAAATGATCGTTTAACTGATCATTAAACTTTAAATACTTATGTAAATTCAAAACTTCATTTTCCAAGCAACTTTGAATTTTAATAAGATTCCTTATTCGACTGCGTTTCATTTTTTATAACAATTTGGTAATCCGACGTTCTTTCGTATACAATAATAGGAAGCACTAATAGGAAATATGAGAAGCAATTTCGCGAAAGTAGCTCCTAGGGGGATAGAAAATTGAAGATTACTGTTGATATTGTACTTTCTAAGGAAATTACTATTCTAAGCTATTTTGCTATACGATACATCAAAAAGTACTTCATTCGATAAAGTAATGCCGTTTAAAAGTAATAACGAAGCAGAATCTCTCTCTCTCTCTCTCTCTCTCTGAAGTTAATGCCTGTGTGAGTGTGCGTTATGTGCTACTTTCTCTTCAACCAAAATCTTATACTATAGCGTGCATGAGATTCAAAGTGGATAGCATTTACCACGTAGGTTATTTAGTATAAAAAATAGAATACTGTAAAAGTTTTTACATTTCATGACAAATCCTCTATGTCGAATTATAGATCACATGCAATATTGAACGATAACTATAATATAAGATAAAGATTTAATAAAAAGGAGAAGTTTCCGTTTACGTCCATTCTCAGAATTCGATGAAATTTTTAAAATAGGTTCTTTTTTTACTAAAATGACGATTGCCAGAAGGATTTTTGCCGACTCGAAAAAATTTTTTTAATAATTTTAATGTCGCTCTCTTACTTACCGACTTTCTATTTTATATAGAATATCTTCAATTAATTGTAAAAATGAATCATCACCAGCCTAGTTCACCGCATAGCGCCACAAAAATTCACACATGTGATCTATAAGCGAATCCTCTTTAATTTAAACTGATACATAAGGAAGGTAAACTTTTAATTTTTAAAGACTACTCCTGGATTTTCGTATGCGTGGTCGGGCGGCCGTCAGGCCGGCCCTCTCCGCCCCCCCCCGCGACCTAACCACAACTCATTCTAATCGCATAAATAATAATATAACTAAATAATAAATAAACTTTTCGGGTTAACCTAACCCAAATAAATAATATTAATAATAATAATAATATTATTTACAATATTTCTGTAGAAATTAACCCAAGTTCGCACCCATTCTAGTGCTGAATTGAAATCATTCATTTTTTTACAATGTAAAACAAATTTAAATAACTCATTATAAAACTATACGACTTATACGACTCTAAAAGCAGTTGGCGAACTGTCGCATCATACTGAAGCATGCGCACAGCACGAACATAAAGTAGAAAGTCGGTAAGTCAGTAAGTAAGGTAGAGCGCGACATTGAAATGATAAAAAATTTTTTTTCGAGTCGGCAAAAATCCTTTTGGCAATCGTCATTTTAGTCAAAAAGGAACCTATTTCCAAATTTTCATCAAATTCTGAGAATGGACGTAAACGGAAACACAGCCAATAAAAAATTGAAAGTCATGTACCACTTGAAAATACGATTTTATTTTTCAATTTTTGATATAACTAAATTCCTGATTTAAATCGATACAATCCAGATAATATTTTTCCCACATCCTTTGGTATTTGAAATATTAAAAAACGTATTAAAAAACGTTTAAAAAACCTTCACTTCTGTGGACATGGTTTGAGGTGCGAAGCGTGATGTGAATGAGGCATAAGTATGACGATGTTTATTTTGACGTGTAAAAGGCGTTCTAAGTTGTGCGATAATCTGCGACTGCGTGTGTGGTGAGCGAGAGTCGAGACAACGAACGGAGACACTGTCGCGAGGTCGAGAAGATCGAGGGGAACACAATGTACACCCTCTCTGATGACCAGACCAGTCTACGGCACGGGCACCGTGGTCTACGGCAACTGCGAACAATATTCTTTGATCTCCTGCTGCTAGCTTCGAACGTAGAAAAGCATAAAGATTGAACAAAACATTAACACCAGGGTAACCTATCAGTGGGACAAAATACTAATACAACGATAAAACTTTCTTAACGCCTTATCCCACCATTTATTTTACGGTTTCAGTGATTAGATCATTTTTGTAGATCGTAATTTCCTAAAAGAATAGAAAACTTATATCTACTGTATGCCTATATAATTCTCCAATAGCTGTACATTAATAAAACCAAAATAGAATTTTATTTCTCGGTCATAGGAAACTATTGACATACATTTTTATTTAAACCTGTTCAGAATCTTCATCACATGTCACACACGATACTGTAAGGTAAGGGGATAATAATAATTGTTTTACAAAACATTTACTAACACATTCATCACTCACCTGATGAATCTGACACCAAATACGACACAATTTGGGTCATATTTACTTGTTTAATTCACGTTACAGTAGAACCTCAATTATCAATGCTAATCAGTGTAACATGAGTAATCGGATAATAGTTGTATCGCTGTAACGCGAAATGAAATTGTTACTCGCGTGTACATTGAATCACGTTGTACAACCCCTGGCAGAATGTTTCCGTTCGGTGGCATTGATACGGATTTTAGAGAAAACATTCACAATTTAGAAGTATAAAATATTACTTTATGAAGTTAAAATTTGTGAGAAATGTAAACGGGCTTATTAAAGAATGAAAAACAACAAAATAACATAAGTTTCCATTCATTATAACAAAGAAACGAGAAAATAAACAAAATGTTAGACGGAAAAATAATTATTGAAATAAAAATAAATTTTTTAAAAATTCCACTTTTTTAAAACGGACTAAAAAGTATAAAATAATTTTTCCTAGCCCCATACAGGTTCGTAACCCTATACAGATTGTGAATTTTTAATAGCTATGAAAGTATTTTCAAGTATTTACAAGTATTTGTAAGATTTAAAACGAAAAACGTGGGGCGCATGCAATAGATAATTATGACTAGTTCACCTAAGTCACTAACAATTTTATTGGACTGCAAATGATATGAACTGTTGTGTGAGTTTCCTCAACGGCAGCTACTCTCTACACTCCTTACTATTATCTTGCGCCCCACGTTTTTCGTTTTAAATCTTACAAGTATTTTCATAGCTATTAAAAATTCACAATCTGTATAGGGTTATGAACCTGTATGGGGCTAGGAAAAATTATTTTATACTTTTTAGTCCGTTTTAAAAACGTGGTATATTTTAAAAATTTATTTTTATTTAAATAATTATTTTTTGCTTTTTATTCTTGTGTGTGTGAAATTTTTCAATCGATTTTAAACACCATGATGAGATTACAGCAGAGACATGTAGTAAATTTCTGGCGGAATTGTGACCGCGTCATATCGAAACGCCGTGGTAAAATGTCAACGATAATGGTTCGCCGGAGAATCTCGGTGTACTTGATTTTTCGCTTGGTAAACAAACAGTATTGTCGTATAATAGTACGTAGTAACTATTATACACCGCACAAAGTTTGAAGGCACACTGAGCTCCAGTGATGCCATATGGGGTACCAAACGGTACCCAAATTCTCGGAAATCTCTCCTCCTTTTCCCCTTCCACTATTCACCTTCCCTATTCCACCGACACGTTGCGTATTGCCCCGTTGCGCTCTGATCATCAGAGAGGGGATACATCATATATCGTTGCTTTCCCCCCATCTGGCAACACTACTGAGCTCCAACAGTGCGAAGTGGGTCCGTGGAGTGGGGATGAGTCGGAGTGGGAGCGCGTAGGGGAATGGGAAAGGCTCTGTCGCGCGGATTGGCTATCGCTGAATCGATGACGTAAATACTACCTTTACCAAGCATATTTACTGAGGCTCGGGTTCGAATCCCGGTCCAGTTACTATCTCGTAAACGCACAGTTTTTAAAAAAAATTTTTTTGGAATATTACATTGTCATCCAGTTCGGAGCTATGTATAAAATTTCAAGTCTCCAACTCATTGGGAAGTTAGTTTAAAATCAATTGCAAGATTAGTACCGAACAGACAGACAAACAGACAAACAAACAAGAAAGCGAGCTAATAAAAACGTGGTAAACAGTTCCCGATTAATAGAACAGCTGGAAGAATGTTTCCGATTCGATTTACACTGTTCAACACCAAGTTTGTTCAACAATTACTGATGGATAATTCTGCCCTTAATTTTTCCCCTAGACGCACAGTTTTTGAGAAACTTGAGTTTGAAAAAAAACATATTTTCCAACTGTTAACAAATATTGTGTGATGTTACTTATTATAAAAGATATTGGATTGTTCTTTGCAGCAAAAGATTCTGTAGGCTTTCGCGAATACAGTGATAGCCAATATTAATAAATTATGAATGTTTATACATGTTTAAACAATCGTTAAAGATGGAGAGACACCACTTTTGCACCAATTGTTGATGATATTTTTCAGTTTATCTTAAAAAATGAGGGTCCAGAGTAAAATCGAACAATATCACGCGATAGAGCAGACTTTCGTCTTGAGAAACCACCCTTTGCGACGACGAAGTTTTTTCGAACCAAAAAGCAAAATATCTTCGCCCGATATGAGTTGCCGCCGCGCCAATGACGGCACGGCGCACAGTTGTCTGAGAGCGGCAAAATCCCCATATTTTCAAGTGTCTTAAAAAACCAAATTTTTTATATTTTTGACTAGTAGGAGTAAATCAAAACATTTCCAGTTCAAAATCCAAATTCACTTTGTTGTAGAACTGCTTAAAGTTGGCCATGCTAAGCATACCAAGATTTCAGATAAATTCAAGCGCATGTTTGAAGAAACCGTATGCGCCTGTAAAAATACAATAGTAATGTAGAAAATGTTTTTTTTGTGGCTTCCTTCAAGTACGAAGACCCGGAATAAGTCGCGAAAAATGATTATTTTTAAATTTTTCGAGCAGTTTTACAGATAATGCTATTAAACGTGGAAAAGAGCAACGTTAATGAAGTTTTAAAGACGATATCTCTCTTGCGCCAACGTGCGCCAACGTACCCATGGAAAAATAATGTTTGTTGATATGTAAGTAAACAATAACTGCAAGGTTGAACTGCGGTAACCTGCGGCTTTGGGTTTTATCTCATGAAATGTGGGTGAGAACGCGTCAAAGACCGCTCCGCTTTTTGGAACATTTGACGGTCCGTCGTGCGTTATAGTTATATTGCATTTTAAATTTATTTTTTATATTCAATTTAAGTGTAAAATTTATTTATTATGTTTATGTTTATGTATTTATTATTTTTCGTGCCCAGGAACGGTTACAAACACTTTTTATCCAGATTTTCTCCGAAATAGAGCTTTCCTAGGGTTTTTGCCGTTTTCTGCCGCTCTCAGACCACTGTGCGGCGCGGCGCGGTGCGGCGAACGGCCGTTCTAGTGGTGAGCGCCACTGGCGCTTTCTTAAGATGAAAGTCTGCTCTGTAGGAAGTGTTAAAGTCCAGTGAAGGAGAGCTTGTATCAAGACGAACTATCTGTTTTAATGAACTGCCTGCTTGGTTAGGACAAGACTGAAGTCGCCTAACATTACAAAACAAACGTAAGACGAAAAATACATCTTTTTCGCCGATAGGTGGAGTTACTTTGCACCCCCACTCTCGTGAACACTTTTCTAAGGAGTGGGAAATTCACGAGAGTGACGTGTCGCGAGTTTGACCCTGTAGCGGAATTTCCACGGGCCCCACACCCTCAGCGTGCCTTGTGCATCTTCAGGTAACGGTCCTTTTTACCTTTGCGGAGTCCCGTACCCTCGACTTGAGCTTTTAGAAATTCGGGATTTTATCGGGACTCTTTGCGAGAGCTATGGAGACTGTCGGTAATAAACCTTATGGCAACCCTAGCAGATGTCTTAATGAACCTACCTGACAGTTTCCTAAAAAAAAATAGCTTCCATTGTCGCGTGAGTCCTAAAATCTCTCCAGCATTTGCACAGCACATGTTAATTTTACTGTATACAGCTGGCCGCTACTGCTCTATCGCATGATATAGTTCGATTTTACTCTAAACTGAAAAATAGATAGTATATAGTGGTTACCACCTATAGTGGTTATAGGTGTTTATAGGCAAACATTTCTGATTACTCAAGAAAAAGAGCAGCCGCGAGCTGCGCTAATCCAATCAATTGGGCACGTGCACGACTAAACAGTGGGTGACAGCAGGAATCAAAGCCTGGGAGTTTGAAGAAGCAGTAAGGGACAGCGAGGGAAGAGTACTAGTGAAAGAGTGCATAAGAGCAAAAAGGAGGGAATAAGGTACAGACTGCAAGTGGGAAGGAAAGAGAAGATTACCTAAAAATAGGTGGGCTAAGTCAAGCAGGAGTGGAAGAAATGAGAAGAGGAGGATATAACAGATAGCTTATGAAGAAGGGATATAGAAATACAAGGACAAAAGCAGTACAACAAAGTAGAATAATGAAGATACAATAGCAGGTACAAATACATAGGACTCACAAGTCCTACCCGAACATTTGAACAAGGCAGGAAGGGGACAGATATTAATTGCCTAGCCACATTGCGAAAGTCTAGAAAACTGGAACAAATATTGCGAGGTAGAAGAAAGTAGGAGCTGCAATTTTTGCGGAGATAGATTTGGCAATGTAGAACATTTAATAAGGGATTATATATAAAGAAACCGATAGAAGTATCAGGCATAGCAGAGATAGTGAGCGGAAGAGAGGACAAAAAGTTTATAAATTGGCTGGAATGGCTGCAAAATAAAAAGGAAGAGAGAAAGGAGGACAAAACCAAATAGTTCTAAAGTGAGCAACAGATCGGGCACATAGGTTAAGTAAGGCAATTAGGCATAGGAGAAATGGCGAGAAAGAAGGAGTGACTGGTAAAACCAAGTACAGTTCCGAGCCATGAGGCTAAATATATAAAGATTATTATTATATTATTAATATCTCCAAAATTTTTATGATCGAATATATAATAACTGTTAAAATTGAGCTTTATTATTGAAATGAAGGCATTGAAACAGGGAAGAAATAATTTCAAAGTTAAACGTTTACTAAATAACTGTTTTCTATAAAACTTTACAGTTTCATTCGATCCCTGCTTTTCACACATATCGAGACATTACTGTAATTACGTTCCCACTCCATTCCACCTGTGCATCCGTCGCTCGCGTTGTCTCCATTGGCCGAGAACGGTGCGTGTGATGGCAAGGGAGGTGGGATAGAATGAGAACGTAAATACTTTGCCGCACCAAGAACTTGATCTATCCCCTGTGGCGAACCACTATTGTCCCTGAGAGCTCTCTGTCCTAGAAACTGTGAGTGAAGCAGAGTTTCGCTATCCGAGTGGAGAAAATCAGGCCGCGGTGCAATTATTAACTCAAATTATCACCACCGCGTAACAGCAACAAGCTGTGGTCCGGCGGTACCAGCAACTTGTCTCCTATGCTCAAAGCTAACCAAACGTAGTCGACGTCTCCATTTCGTGATACAGTAAAGTCGTTATCTAGCTCCTATCGCCTGTTGCGAGCAGGGCACAGATCCTGAAGGGAAACTATATTTTTATGACTGCGTTGACCGTGCTGCGCCGACCGTGCCGAAAGTACAAAGCATGCTGAACGTAGAAAAAGACAGCATGTAAACACGAACCGTGTGGCCGAAGGCGCAACGACAGAAAGCGTATCGGTGAGACAATTCTAGTGTAGCTCGAGCTTCTTGCTCCCGCGCGGGGATGCCCCCCAGTGGAAGGAATAGGCGAAGGGACAGTAATCGTGCAAATTCTCAGGAAGCTAGATCGCAACTTTAGGTCGCTATTAGACTAGGCCACTGGTGGCGCAACTTCGTGGAGCAACTTGATGGCGCCACCGAATTGAAGAGCTTTTATGAATCGGTAACAAGTGGTACCACCAAACGGTCATTCCCGCTGTCGATGCAACGTTTGTGTCGTGCTATTGTTTTTACAATAGGAAAATGTCATCAAACGAAAGTTTGCTTCTCCTTGCTCTATTATTATGTTATTATCAAGAGAAGACAAAGGATTATTGCTATAATCTTTTGTTCGGCTATCCCATATCGGCGGATACTTCTCAATTTCAAAAATTAGATCTTCGGTATTAATTTTTCTACCAACTAGTTGTGACCCCTCTTTCATATGATTTTCCGGTTGTGTGCATGTCCTTGCAACTTCCTGCAATTGCTCATCCTTTTTCTCACATGAAACATTTATTTCCATGATGAGACGATAAATTTGGTGGTACTTTGAACGTCAATGTCGTCAATTGTTCATGTTTTGGCGATGCTGATGGCTCAACTTGGTGGCTTTGTCTAATGAGCTACATTCAAATCAATGCCCTGGCTGGTGGCGGCGCCACCAAATGTTGCCCGGCCGGCTGCCAATGCCGTCCACCAGATCGGCAACAATATTTGGTGGCACCACCAGTTACCGTAGTCTAATAGGTTACATTTGTTTCAATGCTCCACTACGTGCGGAGCCACTGGTGGCGTAACCAAGTTGCGCTAGTCTAATAGCGGCCTTACTGTACATACAACACTCACACGCAACGTCGTTTGTTTCCCCCCTCCTACTACTTGTAATGATAAGCCTTGGCTTTGCAGATGAGGAGAAGGTCCGGGATACAGATACAGGTGCTCAGATAACTATGGACAAAAATCAAGACGCTGGTGCAGACACGTGTATTTTCGATAAAAGTTAAAGAACGCGTGGTGGTTTTATAATACCGAATTTGATGAGTCGTGAGACTCTTCATCGGTCATTGATGCGTGACACATTTTGCAGGACTGATGAATTGGCACCAGCCGACCGTGGTCTTATCGATCATTGATGCAAGACTGATGAATTGGCATTAGCTGAGTGTGATCCTCCAGGGCCGCGCGGAACAGTAAATAAAACATGCTTAAATTTAGAGAATTGGCGAAGCTTTTATTGGAAATTATAGTACGATCTGTCAGTACGATCTGTTATTCTAAAATTTTCCACGATAAAAATCATTAATAAAAAATTTATTATTATTCATGTTTAAGATATTCTACACAAAATATAAAGAAAAAACATCAAAGAACAAAATGGTTAAAAATATCGATTTTTATACATTTTGGTTACACAAGTAAAAGTTATCAATGAGAGAAATTTATTTCGATCGCTCATAACTGTTATCGTTGAGAGAAATTTATTTCGATCACTCATAAGAATTATCGATGAGAGAAATTTATATCGAACTCTCATAACAGTTATCAAGGAGAGAAATTTATTTCGATCGCTCATAACAGTTATAAATGAGAGAAATTTATTTCGATCGCTCATAACAGTTATCGATGAAAGAAATATATTTCGAACGCTCATAACAGTTATCGGTGAGAGAAATATATTTCGATCGCTCATAAGAATTATCGGTGAGAGAAATTTATTTCGAGCACTCATAACAGTTATCGATGTTCGAATTTCTTTTCACTTGTTCATAATAATTAATGACGAGAGAAATTTACTCCGGTTACTTATTTAATTATTGAGTTGTCTACTCTTTTTCGGATGGAGCAAGCCTGTGAAATTGATTGAGAAGGTTTCGTACAACAAGACGAATCAACTGACCATAAGAACAACACAAAATCTGTTTGTTGACTGTCTTTGTACACTGACGATTATGTTCCACTCGTACATGGATGTAGAACTGTTTTATGAATAAACAATTTATGAAATAATTGATTGTCTACCATTTGAAAGTTGTACTATTTAATAATAACTATTATAAATTTCCTTCATCAATAACTGTTATAAGCGATCGAAATAAATTTCTCTCATCGATAATTGTTATGAGTGATCAAAATAAATTCGCCATAATGCATGGAATAAAATACAATAAAATAAAATTGACCTTGAATTTCAAGGTCAAGGACAATTTTGCGGCAGCTTGTTTTTGCCAATCTTCATCAATGCTAAAATGTGGAATACGCCTATGGCAGCCAGCACCAATCATTTGTTTACACCCTATACAGTTTGTTGTGCAGTTGAATACAAATATTTCTACTGTCGAGCTTTGAATTTTCAATGAAATATTGCTGTTTGTGCAAATATTCGGTAGTCGGCATTCTACGAGCTTCTAAATACAAGTTACAAAAGTATCTATGTAATAATTAGAAGTATTATGTAATGACATAACAGTCGAATACAATACCCAAATACACTTCTCGCATTAACCTAAATGCATACCAGGCATTGAAAGTATCTGGTCAATGTTGCCTTGTAAAAATGACAGCACTATTCAGATTATTTGTATTTTTTAATATAATAGAGATGCTTGAACAGGGAAATTTATTCCACCATTTTCCATAAATGAATTTTCATAATTATAATAATTGTCAAATATAAAACCGATCATTAGACCATGGTAGGTTCAGTGATAAAAGGAAACTAAATTAGAAGTTGGCAATGGATTTGTCATTCGAATATTTTCGAAAATATTTTTTGACCATGACTGCTGTCAACCGGCTGCACACGAACGCGTTTGGAGCGCCAGAGCACTTCCAAAGACTTTTCCTTAAAATTGACGTAGTCAGAAGTGACAGGACATGATTTGAATTTACATACCGTATTTAGTAATGTCTAAAGTTTCCTTTGTAAAAAGTCTTGTGCCTATCACTGTTAAACATTTTCTTGAAAACACCTTGTCAAGTCTCTCTCAGTCGACTGGGAAGAATATCGACGAAAACGCAGGCTAAATTCATCTCGCGGGCTCAGGTCAAAAGTTCGAGACACCATCCGCGAACGAAGTCCGTTATACTTGGGACGACTTTATAACAACGGTATCGTCGTGAAAGCTTCATGCCCCGTAACAGGATCAAGCGGAGATCTTATCGCCGTTTTTACAGTCTGGAGCGGGCTCAACCGCATTTTCTGATTTCGCCGACGGATAAGCCTCTTCAGACGTTCGTAACAGGGTGGCTGGGTGGGTTGGACGAAGCCGACATTGCGTTCGGCCCGGCTACAAACTGTCTGTTTACGGCCGAAACTTTTGCGCCTTCATTTTCCGCGGGCGTACGCGAGCGCGAACGTTCGTTCTATCGATTTTCCGTAGTCGGCCTCCGTCCCTCTTACGAGCACCCTCTATTTCCTCTGTTCCACACGCTCTGAACTCTCCCGCAACCTTTCTCTTTCTGTCGCTTTGGCCCGCAGCAACTCCGAGCTTGCCGTCGGCCACTTGCGATCAGTAACCCCGCTAGTAATGTCCAGTTGGTATTCAAACAACGACGCGAGCTTCTCGACTGCGGCGAACAGAGTTCTTTTCTCTGCTACCCACTTCTTTCTTCGCGTTATTTTACGCTTTGATTTGCCGACACCCTTGCTCTGTGCGTGCCAACAACCGAAAGGCACTACCGATGAAACGTGTTGGGATCGTATTCTGATCGTAATTAACCCATTCGGAACGCGAGAAGTGTCACGTGAACTGGACCAAACCGTATCTAACGAATGAACGTACCGACTTTATAGATCAATTTGAGTTTGACGTTCTAGAACGTCATCGGTGACTACGGTCCAGTTTCATTCCAGTAAGAATCAAAGCGGCACTTATCAGGTGACACTGTCTTGGTCACACGCAGAAGCACATTGTGTGACTCGATGATAGGTGGCGTATAGGTTTCAATAGTTGAATTGGATATGTTGTTGGATGCGTTTATTTGATGGTTAAGGCTAGTATACGTTGTACAGAAATTCTCTCTGTACTAAAATGGGATACACTTAAGCGGCCAATCAGCATCGTCGGTAATGACCGCGGTACATCCTGGTCAGGTGCAGTAGCGCTCACTTAAATTTGCTAAATCTGTTACATTTACAAAGTCAGTACTACTGTACCTACATGTCGGTCTGCCGGTAGATTTCTAGCGCATCGTTTATTAGGGTATTCGGAATCATAAAAGCTTGTTACGTCCCGGAGTCTGGTTTACGCGAAATTATCGTTCCACGACCCATTCCCCTTACTGGACGCTCAAATGCTATACAACCTTTTGTCCACGTGGCACGTACTTCCGGCGTCTGACTGGGAACCACGACTTTTGGGGACACACGTATACTACTTAACGCTTACAGGTAGTAGATTCGCCCGAAGCGGCGGACGAGAGCGAGATAATTCAGACGGCGCGAATCTTCGCAGGGAAATGTTTAACGACTTATCGGACAATTGTATGAGAACTGCTCTCGTTGCTCGTTGACGGCTGCAATCGAATCAGGCTGGGTCCTTGTAGGGAGAACGATGATCCATACTCGTCCTGGGAAGATCACGTAGGTGGTAGTCCTCGGTTGACGGGAACACCCCGTAGCTGCTGTCCTTCGTTTCGCGTTCATTGACGCGCACGAGCTTCCGTGATTGAAAATGAGAGTATCCAAGCGCGAGGATGTAGGGAGATGAACTAAGTGAGACTCACTTATTAAATTAGTAACTGGGAATATATTTGTAGTGTACGAAATGAGATTACAATGAACTAGAATTATTATAAGAACTTGGATTAGAAGCGCGTGATATAGTAAGACCGCTCGAAGGCAGATGAGAGTGAGGACTCGTCGAAGTCCTGAACGGGACGTCCAGGAGGCGGCGAGCCTCACTGGAGTCAGGACGAGAGTGACAGACTGACTGTCTGAATTGAACTGAATAACTGAACTCGTTTTTGGATCGTGAGGTCGAATATATAGGTGTCTTATCGTCTACGCTATGTGTCGGATGTTATGAGATATGCGATTAATAATTGCGGGGAATGCTATGCGATACGGCTACGGAGAATACGTTAAGATATGATTATTATACAAGGGTTAAGATAAGAATGAAGGTGTGGTATGACGTAAGAATTGGATGTACTACCCTACTCTTATTAACTATGCTTATAACCTATGGCAACACGTCGGCAGACGTGTCAGCCGAGCTGAGATACACCTCCGTATCACACCTTTAAGCAGTAGGACTGAAAATAAGTCACTTCGAAGGGCACGTCCCGAGTCACGCGTATTTTCGGCTTTAGCAAAATATTGGTTAGGAGGTCACGCTCGACCTAGTCTCACACGCATTTTCAATATTGTCTTACTATTGGCCTAGACTGTCACATAAAACCAGTCGGTAATATAGAGCGCAATCTGCAATTTTAGAAATCTTACGCCTACGCTAATAGGCGCTACCAGGACATTAGACTTAGACAGACGCGTCGAAGGTAGCAACAGGCGGAGCTACCACTTGTTCCAATTGACCAGCAAAAACCCCAGTCGCCGTGCTGTCAGTTCTGAATAATACTACACGGTGTGTCCCAACCTTAGACCGTATGCAAGGTGGTTCACCAGATATTACCACCTCGATTTTCGTCATTATTATTATTCGTAGCGAACAATGTTTATACAAGGTTGAATGGTTTCGAACGATGCACACTTTGGTGTTGTGAGATTTTTCGTAGGTGAATGCGTAGAAGAGATATGAGTGTCAACAGTATTTTTTAAATGGAGTCGTATGTTTTTTCTTGCACCAATCGATGAAGCTTCATATTATCTACAAACACGAGTATTACCTACTAATATCAAAAAACCATTAGTTAAGGATATAATTTATTTTTAGTGTTATTACGAAATCATCACAGATATACGTTTGGGGAAAAAGTTTCCTCGTATCCTCCCGATAGATGGTCATAACTCTGTCAATCTTAATCGGATATCCATTACTTGAGCGAGTCTGAAAGGTGATATATCATAGAGTAATTACAAACAAGAAATTGTGATATTTGTATATTTAGTCAAAAGTTATTACGTCTTGAAAATGAGTGAAAATAAAGAAGAAATTCGATACATTTCTAAGTTTTATTATACAAAAAAGGAAAGAATGCGACTCAAGCTGTTAAAAAAAATTTGTGATGTTTATAGACGTGATATAGTATCAGTACGTGTAGCACAAAGTTGGTTCAAGATTATTAAACATGGAAATTTTTACATCAAAGACACACTTCATTCTGGTCGACCAGTCACTGGAAAAGTCGATGAAATCATGCAAACAGTTGAGCAAGACCGGCACATTAGCAGTCGTGATATTGGTAAACAGTTCTAAACCATTTAAAGAAGGCAGAATACAAAAAACAGCTAGATGTTTAGGTGCCTCAAGAATTAACATTGAAAAATGTAATGGAATGGAGTGTCGCCAGATGAGAGGAATCACGGTGAGATGATCACTGGTTTCGGCACTTTCTGGCAATATTGGTTCAGCTAGGCGCCACGAATAGCGAGTATGGACACGGGGAGCGAGACGCGCGGCCGGGCCGGGGGGGGCGTAACCTTCGAAACTCGGCTGTCGCGAGTAAGTAAATCTGAGCGCTGCTTTAGCATATAGCTGTCACAGCTTTATGAAAATAGCTACATGCTTTGTGCTTCCGAATAACAGAAATTACGCTGCCTAATAATGTAAGTTACGCCTCGTAAACATAACAATGCGACTTTTGAGAGCGATCGCGGCCTAGATTGATCTTTTATCTAGCTCTTTTCACTACTGAAAAACCCCATCTTTGCAGTATCGAGAAATAAGAAAACGCATGCCGCACCCTTGCAATCCTGGAGACGAGAGTCGAACGAACAGTACGCAGTTATATTCACAATTGTTAGCTGAATTATCTGAAGCTGAACAGAAACGATTTGTCAAGCTTTCGTCCAGTTTTATATGCACCCTGTTCACCGTGCACGCGGGCAATTTTAGTTGAACAGGAATTTCACCACTCGAGATCCTCGATTCCGATAAGACCATGCTGCTAAAAGACACGAACTGCTCTCGTTTTTGTAGGAAACACTTTGTTAGAACGCCGCGCCGTTGCCAGCACCTCGGTTAACCGACGTCAAACGGACAGGTAAATAGAGTCGGTACCACGTGAATGATTTTTTCGAGCGAGAAACACGAATACCCTTTATTGATGTCCGCGAGGGTGTGAGTGTTGCTCGGATTTATGAGTATCGGAGTCTGGGAATACAACCTGCTGAACTTGGGTACAACTAGTCGGATGCGGAAGCGGCGCGGCGCGGCGCAGCGCCGCTGCGGCACGGGCGAACTTTATCTAACCTGTTGACGCGATAACTACGCCAAGGGAGCCATTTGTAACCGGTGCGGTGACGCAACTGTTGATTAAAAATTTGCATGAAGCAACCAGTGATATTCGAAAATACTTCCGTACTATCGCACAAGTCGTGTTGGTAATGACACTCTTGTATTAACACCATCATCTGTTGCTTCTTCATTTACACTCGGAAAGGAACTCCGGTGACTGATACACGCACACGTGTTCATTAGACACATTAGACAAGTGTTCGTTAGAGACAGTGGCGTGCGCGTTTTCTATTTTAAGGGAGAAACCAACCGTTTTATTTGAATCGGCCCATAATGGGGTAAACCGATGAATTTTCTGTCGAAATCAAAGAACAAGAAAATATTGCAGAATATGGGAAAAATAAAGAGATTATGATACGAACGTTTTCAGCCTTAAAACTATGTGTTGAACTTGCAGATTTTCAAGAAAATTGTGGTTCATCCAATGCCACGTACGGATAGACTTTTTTGTTGACGTGCTATACATCATTTTCAAAAATTGTAAAATCTTCATCGTTGTAAAATTTGTCTACCACCTTAGGATTTTACAAAAAATCGATTTTCATAAAAAAAAAAAATAGTGAAACCATTTTTGTATTAAAATGATTTGATAACCCACTAGTTTGAAGGTATTGTATAAGTGTAATCCCATATACGGGAGTTCAAAGCGTTTTTCTTGTAAACAGTAAAAAAATGAAAGAGGAAAAAGTGGTAGTTGGTATTGAACATTTACTGTAGCCTCGCCAATAAAGAATACTTGTAAACACATTGGTATGAAACATTCAAAATGTTTCTTCCATTTCTGACATTGCATGATCTCGAAGGTTGCCTTCATATAAAAAAAATGTACATACGTCATTGTGTTACGGATAAAAAACAGTACTACTTTTTCCTCTTCCATTTTTTTCTAATATTAACGATTTAGAAGAAAAACGCTGGCTAGTAGTAGTGTGAACACCCTGCATATTAAACTTTGATTTGATTTAATATTTCCTTTTTGCATCCATTCACGTAGCTCAGTGGTCTGCAAACTTGAGTGCGGCTCTTCCACGAATGACGTGTGTGTTTAAAATAAAATCTTATTTCAATGTAATGGTATTCTAAATTAAAATAAAGAGCAATTTCTACTCTATTTTGATCAATAAATAAGATTATTATAAAGTATGATGTCTAGTTTTATTCAGAGCATCTAGTTCAAACCTACAGCTGTGACTTAATTTGAATTATTATTTCAATAATAATTTATTGTTATAATAATTGTTTAAACAAATAAATTTTTATAATTTGTTTCTGTATTCACTCATTCAAAAATTTATTTATTTAAACAATTATTTTATCAATACATTATTATTGAAAGAATAATTCAAATAAGGAATATAGAAACAAATTCTAAAAATTTATTTGTTTAAGCAGTTGTTCTAACAATAAATTATGATGGAAATAATAATTAAAATAGTGAATGTAGAAACAAATTATAAAAATCTATTTATTTAAACAATTATTTTAACAATAAATTATTATTGAAATAATTCAAATAATGAATATAGAAACAAATTATAAAAATTTGTTTGTTAAAACAATTATATCCAGCAGGGAAAAAAATCATGGAATAACAAGTATCGATGAGAGAAATTTATTTCGATCGTTCATAACAGTTATCGATACAAAAAATTTATTTCTTTCGCTCATAACAATTATCGATAAGAAAAATTTATTTCGATCGCTCGTAAGAGTTATCAATGAGTGAAATTTATTTCGATCGCCCATAACAATTATCGATGAGAGAAATTTATTTCGATCGCTCATAACAGTTATTGATAAAGGAAATTTATAATAGTTACTATTAAATAGTACAACTTTCACACAAATGGTAGACAATAAATTATTTCATAAATTGTTTATTCATAAAACAGTTCTACATCCATGTACGAGTGGAACAGAGTCGTCAGTGTACAAAGACAGTCAACATACAGATTTTGTGTTGTTCTTATGGTCTGTTGATTCGTCTTGTTGTACGAAAGCTTCTCAATGAATTTCACAGGCTTGCTCCATCCGAAAAAGAGTAGACAACGCAATAATTAAATAAGTAACCGAAGTTAAATTTCTCTCGACAATAATTATTATGAACAAGTGAAAAGAAATTCGTTCATCGATAACTGTTATGAGTGCTCGAAATATATTTCTCTCACCGATAACTGTTATGAGTGATCGAAATATATTTCTCTCACCGATAACTGCTATGAGCGATCGAAATATATTTTTCTCATCGATAACTGCTATGAGCGATCGAAATAAATTTCTCTCATCGATAACAGTTATGAGCAATCGAAATAAATTTCTCTCATCAATAATTCTCATGAGTGATCGAAATAAATTTCTCTCAACGATAACTGTTACTTGTGTAACCAAAAAGTATAAAAATCGATATTTTATAACCATTTTGTTCTACGATGTTTTTTCTTTATATTTTGTGTAGATTATCTTAAACATGAATAATAATCCACTCTTTGTTGATGATTTTTATCGTGGAAAATTTTAGAATAACTGTTATTTTTGGTCCCTGATTTCTAGAATACATTATTACTGAAATAATAATTCAAATAATGAATATAGAAACAATACATACAAATAAAATTGTGTACAATTGTGTACAAATAAAATACATAATAATATAAATTTTTGTTATTATTTGTTCAAAATGTTGATTTGTATAACATAATAAAAAATCATCGAGATCAGTGTAGTGATAGAGATATCGATAATTGCCCGATTATGCCGAACAATTTTTATGTTTTGCGAGTCGAATAGAATACAGAATGACAGGACCGAATCGTAATCGAAATTCAGCTCGGGTAGTAATAAGTCTAGTATTTAGCCAGTTCTGGGATCTCATGAAATGCTTGTGCACCCAGGTAACCGGGTACTCGGCTGTCTCATGAGATACCGGGTAAATACCCGGGCACTCAGTTATCTCATGAGATACCAGGGGGTATTTTTTCTCTACCCGGATGTCTTATGGGTAATACCCGAGTACCCGGGTATCTCATATACTCGAGTAAAGGTACTAGCTCCAAAACTTCTAACCGACTTCTAAAAACAGAGTTCTTGTAAAGAAATTTGGCTGTGAAAAGGAATCTAAATCGTTGTACTGCTGATATTGGCTCTTTTGACTAAAGAGTTTACCGACCGACTAACACAGCTACACAATCTTTTCTCCTCATCCGTCACGTTATAGCTTTTATTGGCGAGTGAAAAGTCGATGTGTTACTCCGGCGGAATGAAGCGAAATGTTTGAATGTACCGCGGTGAGTTGGTTCGGCGGCTCCTCGATGAAAATTTTCTTAGTTCCCACCGCTCAGGATCGATTCGAAGCACTCGAATGAGCATCGACTAAACACTCAACCCTCCTCATCCGCACGCCTACCAGAAAAGAAGCTTTATCCAAACATTTGCTTATTACGCCTGGCGATTCTATGAACATACAATCACTATTATTCGATAAAAGAAGAGATATGATTGAGATTATTACATTCATTTATAAACAAATAGGAACTAAAACGTTCAAGATTCTCGAACATACGTATCTGCTCCAAGCAAGGAGAATAGTTTGTACACAATATACAGTGTTCCCTCAGATGATGTGAGAACCTCGGGAGTATCGAGTCTCAGAAAGCGAAATGGTACTACGTTCTTTGACGTGTGCCGAAGATAGAGAAAGACTGAACGTGGAGGCTGCCAGCACAGTTCAAGAGTCTGCGTATCAAATACAAGGGCAATGCAAATAGGAAAGTTTTTTATTTTTCATCCGTTTTTACAGAACTTTCACCAACGTATTTGTGAGATTTTTATAATTAAAATGAGTCTAAATACGGCATAATTCGGACCATATTTACTGATTTAAAGCGTGATAATAAGTCACTGTGATATCGATAAATATGATTGAAACTATGTCGAGTTTGGTCTTTTTTAACCAAGAGAATCTCACAAATCTGTTGATTACAAGTGGAACTAAAAATGAAGAAATTATGAATGAAACTAACTACGACTTGTTCAGTGATCGGTTCTTCAAAAAATTCACATAATGCAATACCTCAAAGCGAATTCGGGTCTTCAAATCTCAATATGCGAGACCTGAAAGCGAATTTTGATCGCTGAACATGGTGTAGGTTATTCAGTAGGTCTTTAAAAAGCTGTGTTTATATTCATTACTTATGGAGCAGTGAAGAAGCATCATGCATTACTCAACCTGTAACACACACTTTTACTTTTGTCACAAAATAAATGTAAGAAACGACAGGAAATGTAGGTAACGAACGATAACGGTTTTGTTGTACGTGTCGATGGCTGCTACAACACTTTTCTTGGATAACTTTTCCAAGTGTAAACTATTCCACACCTGAGTATGATACATCAACTATCATGGGAACAGAGTTGGGCAAAAAATTAATCAACGATTGACGACTAAATTTCTACTCCAACGGTTAATCGTAATTAACAATTAATCTCCTAGTTTAGTCGTTAATTGCGGTTAACGATTAAATACTTATTAATCGTTAATTGCGGTTAACGATTAAATTTCTGCATTAGTCGTTAAATGCGATTAACGATTATTAATCGTCAATCGGATAATTGATTAATGATTAACTGCTGAAATTTCGAAATGAAATACGTAATCAAAACTGTATGAATACTGAAAAAAAATGTAAACTGAGTTTTTAGGTGTATTGTCATTTGGTCTGTAATACAAACTCTGTTTACGTGCTTTTATGTTTGAAGTTAATATTTCTGGAAAGCTACATTAAACATTACTACATTAAACAAAGTTACTGTAATGTACTATATGTTGTAATAAATCTCATATAAGAGATTTCCTAAAAAAAAACTATTGAAAATAAACATGTTTTTGTTGAAATATATTATTATTTCTGTCAATTCTCCATCCGCTCTCTGCTCCCTCTCTCTGTCCCTCTCTCCCTCCTTATTACAATTTATGGATAAACCGTGTGGCGATTAACTTTAACAATTGATTAAATCAATCGCCGATTTTTCGATGATTTCTTTTTTTAATCTTACACATTAATCAATCAATCATGATTAAAGTTTTAATCGATTAATGCCCAACTCTGCATGGGGACTCTGGGGACTCCGACACTTCCTGGAGGTTGGAACGGCTCCAGGAGCCAGTGTATAAAACATTTTACCCTGCACTTTAAACAATAAAAAAATCCAAATTACGTCATGTTACCTCATTTTAATCAGAAAAATCTTACGAATATGTTATTGTGGTAAACGTTCTGGAAATAAATAACAAAGAATAGAAAAGTTTTGTATTTGCATTACCATTGCAATCGATACGTAGGCTATACGTAGGATCTATGTCGAATGCTACGACTCTGCGCGTCGCTTTCTTTCCACATGCTGTCCTGTTTTGCGTTCGAAAGTTTCATCGCTTATTAAAGAAGTACATATAACAGCAATTTTATCGTGTTTGGTCCCGTTTTAATCAGAAAAATTTCACGAATCCGTTGTTTAAAGTTACGTAACGAAATAACTAAAATTACGAAAGTTTCATCATTGCATTAGGACTGCCTCACCGATATTCGAGCTCGGATCGTGTTTCTTTGTAACGCGATCGAGCGCCCAAGGGGAAACCCCTTGTAGTGCGGATAAGAAAGTCCCATCATCCGCATACCCGAAAGTCACATCATCCGAGGGAGCACTGTAATTTGTTTCAAAATTCAAGGATGATATATTCAAAGTTTAACACTTTGAATGCATCAAATACAAATGTATTCTATATATTCAAAAAAATGAAATGAAAATAAGTTCAACTCGTCGAAAAATCGATTCTATGCTGTGAGTATTTTAAAAAAACCCTGCATTGTTGTATTGTATTAGATAAGTTAAAAGAAAGAAAGAAAGTATGAAATCCAATTCTTTTAACCTTGACAATAATTTGAGATCAATAATTTGAGTTCTTTTAAATTAAAAATGTTTCAATTGCGGACAATAAATAATGTGATTAAAACAAATAGTATATGACATAGTATATGGAAATAAGTAACAAACATAAGTTGTTGTTTAAAAAGGTTTTACAGGAAACATTCATTCACTTTCAACCATTAAGGTGGTTAGACATAAGTGGCTCATCACCATTCATATCTGTACAGTGATTAATTCTATATAATTTACATACATTCAAGGATTAAAATATTCACTACGGCACATTCTAATTCTATTAAGCTCTTGCATATAGAGTAGCTAGTTTCACTAATTGCTATGTACATATTCCATAATTGTCAAAATGGATTATTACAACCATATAAAATAACAACTTACACTCTGTTCACTACGAAGAATTTTTTATTGTAATAATAAAATTCAGAAGTTATCAAACACGTAGGAAACCGTGTATCCGTTTTCTTTTTTTTTAATTTTTACTTTGGAGAAGAATTTTATTTAGATAGTAGAAAAATAATTATTTATCTCTCTCAGTTTATGCTTGATTGAAAAGTTATATTCGAGCCAAATAAAATCAGTACTGACAACAGGATTAATAATAAAGGACAGCACAATAGGAACACTACTTACTCGCAATTTATGTGAAACAAGGGATTTCCAAATATTGGATGACAGTACATGATAAATTGAGTTTTAAAATCATTATTGTCAGCTCTATGAATGTTTAATAACGCAATATTTCAGTGTATCAATCAGTCATTTACTATTTTATGTCGAACTTAATATTGATTTTTCAAAAAAATTGAAGCTCGTGCTATTTCAATATGATTTACCTTGATTTTCCAATACTCTCCGCCATTTCGAAAATATTTGAATTCAGATAATGATTTTTTATTTATAAATGAGTCGTTCGAATGTAACGTCGATTAACTGTCTTCCGAGTTTTCTTAAATTTTTCAGCTGAAACACTTGATTGATGCTTAAATTTTACCACTTCAATGTAAATTTCCTTAACACTTTACCTACCGAAAGCCTATAAATAGGGTTTTCAATAATTGTGCTGTACCAAAAGAAAGCATAGAAATTTTGTTTTACATTACAATCTTAAATGAAAGTATTAGATGACGTTGTTGAGGGCGATCTATTAGTTCACAACGAAAATTGCTGTCACTCTTGAAGGTTCCACTAAAAAGTGTTTAGTCCTGAACCATAGATTTTTAATGTGTTAATAATTAAGCCCAATACAATTCGCTGAAAGAAATTGACTGTTAAAAATGAATGTGTATGTCGGCAATCAATAGAGAGTGACGGCAATGAATCGATACGAATATCACTTTGTTTGTGCAGTGCGTCCAAAATATGTTGCGTTTCTTCGAAAGGGATGTTTTTGCGAAAATGTCCTCCATGTCCACCTTATTCCAGGATTGCAAGGGTGCGGGATTCGCGTTCTCATTTCTCGATAATACAAACAATTATTCAAATAAAAATTATTAAATTTTTTAAAAATACCACGTTTTTAAAACGGACTAAAAAAAGTATAAAATATAATTTAAATAAAAATAAATTTTTAAAAACGGACTAAAAAGTATAAAATATATATATATTTAATTTTTGCTAGCCCCATACTGGTTGTGAATTTTGAATAGCTATGAAAATACTGTTGAGATTTAAAACGAAAAACGTGGGGCGCATGCAATAGATACTTGATGCATGAGTAGTTCACCTAAGTCACTAACACACACAATTTTAGCTCGCTTTCTTTTATTACACTGCAAATGATATGAATTGTTGTGTGAGTTTTCTCAACAACAACTACTCTCGACACTCCTTACTATTATCTTGCGCCCCACGTTTTACGTTTTAAATCTTACAAGTATTACCATAGCTATTAAAAATTCACAAACACAAATATTCAGGACAATCTCATTTCTTATTATTGAAATTTACATTTACATATATATTTTTGTTTAGAAGTAAATTGCCACCTTTGATAAAGGTTCAAAACAGAACCGAAACGTCAGGAAAGTAAATGTTTTGCAAAATTGCTATATTATTAATTGATCGAAACGGTAGCGCCGAAAGCATCTTCAAATTTGATAGTCAACATTTACGATCGATAATTGGAATTATTTAATCTCTATAGGGTTAGCAGTTTGTATGCGGCAAGGAAACATTATTTTATACTTTTTAGTCCATCTTAATTATACTTTTAGTCCGTTTTAAATTATACTTTTTAGTCCGTCTTAATTATACTTTTTAGTCCGTCTTAAAAACGTGGTTTGTAAAAAAAATTTTTTTTACAGGTACATTATGAATAATGCAAATTACGTCTCGTAATTGTAGACGTCTCTAATTTCGACCACACAGATTCCTGGACCTCTTTCGTACTGTCATCACGATTTTCAGACATTTCTGATGTGATTTGACAAACAAATATTTCAGATAAAAGTTAATCAGTATTCAAATTTCTACTTTCAATACACATTTTTATATATAATTATATATTTTTGACTTCGAAATGTCATACCTGACATCAAGACGAATTCAACGACGTACTTTACTATGCCCCAGCTAGCACTCGGATGTCCGACGAATGTTCAAAGTAAATACGTCCGTATCGGACCTCTGTTTGTCCCACGGACGTCCGATTTATAAGTCCCATTTAGAAAGTGGGACGTACGTACATACGGACATACAGACATACGAACATATCTGGGACAATTCAGAACGTTAAAAGGACATTGACAGGACGTTTATAGGACATTAAAATTTAATTTTAATTGAATAAAAGTTTCATATATTACAGAAACATTAGGTACATAGTAAATCGCGGTACAATAGGTACAATACAATCGCGCATATAACACTAATATATATACATATATATATATTTTATATATATATAAAATATATTTATGTTTATAACAATATATTTATTTATATATAATTATAAACTATATAAATTTTTAATTCTATTATTAAAAATCAGTTGAAACTGTTTTGTTTCTTCCCATGGTCCTCCGCTAATGTAATACACATCCGTATGAAACATTTGTTTTATTCTGATGAATTGTGGTTTTGGATATCTTCGCTGCATCTAAAAATTAGAATTTCTTGGTGAAAAGCATTGTTCAATAAACGGGAAGATTTTTTAGTATGAATATATTAGGTTGGAAGGAAAGCTATGTTGTATTTATTTTAAAGAAGCAGGTAATTTTGATTGTAAATCAAAAACTAATGTTAACTATAATAATAAGTCATGGGAAAACAGGAATTGACAGGTTATCTGAAAAATGGTAACATATTATTACAAATAATGGAAATTATATAATTGAATAATATTAAACATGTATTTTTATAAACTGATATACAAATGTTTTCTTTAAAATACAATACAATAGAATTTTCCCTCCAACCTAATAATATTTTTGTATTTTCCTTTTGCCGGTAATGTTTCAATGACTGAAAATGAATATAAAATAAAAGCTTGCCTGAAATCGTAGTGACAAGTTTCACCAACACAATCCTGACAAGAGGCTGAAGTCATCGAATCACTCACACACGCTTTTTATTAATTGGAATATTACAAACACGTGCACGAGGAACACGTGCTAAACTAACCTCACTTCACGTAAACGCACGACGCACGATGATGCGACGTGACGCGACGGCCGAGTTAATTCTGACTGGTTCTGATTCTGACTCTGTCATTCAGCTCACATATTATACAACTCTCATATTTATAAAGAAATATTGTTATAAATTTATAAATTTAAATAACAAAAATATATATTACTATAAATATATGTATATGTATATGTATTGTGTAATATATAAAAGTGTCTTATGCATGAGAAGTGAGCATCCTAGTATGTACGAAACTCCCGAGCACGGCTACAAGACTTAAAAAATACACGTATTGGGACATCTGAAATTCAAGTCCCACCGAAGTACCTGGGACGAAAAAAAATGGACGTCCCTGTGACAACCGAAATTTAGGTCCCACGGACATTCTAGGGACATACGCAACGGACGTCGGATGTATGGACGTAAACTGGACATAAACGGACGTCCACTGGATGTACGGTGCTAGCTGGGTGGACGTAAGTCTTGAAGTAACACTAAAATAATTTTGGTCACGAGAAGTGAGTTCCTGGACCACTGTAGCGCGGTTGGCGAGGTCACAAAGAAATGGTAGGATCTAAGTAACAGCACGGACCCAAGGGTTTTTCTTACATCAAAACTTTGCTGTACCCGACTAGTTGAATTGACAAATGAGCGGCTCAAATATTGTAACGATGCTGGGACTGATAGAGTACAGTAATCGCCCCTTCGTTGTCCGGCATCGTGGGCACCGTCGTTGACGAGTGCCTACCCATTCCACTGCCTGTCAACGTCGCGTCGCTCCGCAGGCTCGCAGGGCGGCGTCGATTGATGTCGGCTCGGGTATATCGGTGTGAACACCACACATTGACTCGATTGCATCGAATTTTCAAACTTCTTAATTTTCATTATTTTTTTATGGGACTTTCACTAACTTCTTTCTGGCATTTCTCTGATTAAAATGATACCAAACACGATATAATTCCAACTGTATTTAGTGGTGTAATCGATGGTGAAAAAATCGAACGCAACGAAGAACAGCAACATTGTGGGCCTTTGAATTGTGCCGGCGACGGGGACACACTTCGGTCACGCGATCCGTATTTCATTCTGTCCTTCTCTATGTTCGGCTCTCTATTGAAGTCTCGCTCGCGCGGTCGACGCAATATCTAGACGCAGTCATAAATCAAAAATGCTGTCTAGGCACTGTTGTTGGGTCTGGATACACCGGCTTTTGGACAACGAAGGGGCGATTACTGTAGTTTGTAAGCTACAGTAAAGTCGCGATATATGTCCATCGGCTGTGTTCTGCACGTAGACATATCGTGTAGAGACATTTTTTTATGACTGACATGCGTCGAGAGTACAAACGAAGCCGAACGTAGAAAAGGACAGCATGTAAATACGGATCGCGTGGCCGAAGTGTATCGGTGTGAACCACTATTAATCCAATTACAAAACTTCTGTGGTTTTCATAATTTTTTAATGGGACTTTCACCAACTTATTTCTGACAAATAACACCAAACACGATATAATTTCAACCAAAAACTGTAACTGTTACCAACAAAAAGAACAACACGTATTTGTTACAAATAAGGATTATAAGTACGAAAATTTGTTCTCTTGTTGGTAAATGTTATCGTTGTGTGTGTGTGTGTGTGTGTGAAATTCATTTCTATCGCTCATAACAGTTATCAATGAGAGAAATTCATTTCGATCGCTCATAACAGTTATTAATTATGGATATTTGTAATAGTCAATATTAAATAGTACAACTTTCGCAAAATTGGTAGACAATAAATTATTTAATAAACATTTTATTCATAAAATTAACTGCTACAATCAAAATTTAATGTGAAACAAAAAACAGATTTTGTGTTGTTCTTATGGTCTGTTGATTCGTCTTGTTGTGCGAAACCTTCTCAATGAATTTCACAGGCTTGCTCCATCCGAAAAAGAGTAGACAACTCCATTAATAAGCAACCAAAATGAATTTTCTCATCAATAATTATTATGAACAAGTGAAAAGAAATTCGATCATCGATAACTGTTATGAGCGATCGAAATTTTCTCTCATCGATAATTGTTATGAACGATCGAAATAAATTTCTCTCATCGATAACTGCGTTACGAGAGATCGAAATTAACTTCTCTCATCGATGACTGCTTTGAGCAGTCTAAACAGTTTTTCTGCATCGATAAGAGTTATTGAGCAGGACCCAGTTTTTTGGACACTGATGACTGTTATTTGTAACCAAAATGTATAAAAATCTATATTTTTTAATCATTTCGTTCTTCGAATGTTTTTCTTTATATTTTGTCTACATTATCTTAAATTTCAATAATAATCAACTTTTTATTCATGACTTTTTTGTCGTAGAAAATTTTAGAATAACTGTTATTTTTGGTCCCCGATTTCAATCGTATTTAGTGGTCTAATCGATGACGAAAGTTTCCTGCCATACGCTGTCCTGCCTTGCGCCCGAAACTTTCATCGTCGATTAAACCACTAAATGCAGTTGCAATTATATCGTGTTTGGTCTTTTTTAATCAGAAAAATGCCACAAATAAGTTGGTGAAAGTCCCATAAAAAAAAATAATGAAAAATAAAGAAGTTTTGTAATTGGATTAATACTGGTTCACACTGATATACCCGAGTCGAGATCAATCGCCTGCGGCGTTGGCCGGCAGTGGAATGGGTAGGCACTGGATAAATTCTGGGTAGAAGGTCGCAGAAAAATATCGCGACTTTACTGTAGTTCGGATGGTCATTGCAGAAAACACCACGTGTTCAGAAACATAAAATGTGGCTAAACACGTAGAATACCATCGTGTCGCTCGAACGACTACGCCATTACGTGACATTTCTTAAACAAGCTTACGCTCACGGAGAAGATCACTACATATAGTAAGTGTATGTAAGAACGTGATTTGCAGTTTTCAACGTCGGAAGTCAAGTGAATCCAGTTCTCTGCTCTACCAGAACGTCGATGGTTATATCTTTTATATCTTAGGTGCTGCAAACATTGATCATTCCGGGAAGATATTATTCTAGCCATAACTCTTAACTACCACAAAGAGTCTTCGCCATCGAATATTCTAATATTCAAATATTCTAATAAGTTTCTGCATGTGAAATGTCATCCTTACTTACACTTTATTACATTCTTACTTTATTTTTAACCTTTAATTTTATTATTAACCCCTTGCACTCCGGATAGTTTTTCAATTTTGTTGCCAACAACTCCCTACTATTTGAAGTGTTTCATTTGAAATTTACTTTAAAGGACAGTTCCTCTCGACTGCTACTTATTTTAAACAATTTTGTTTAGTAATTATATTACATATAGCTCTGAAATTTTATATTTGTAATTGTAAATTTATATTTATGGAAGTTATATTTGTTTTTAACTAAAAAATAAAAATTAACTAAATAAAAGAAGAACCAAATACATATAAAAACCCGTTTCATTTATATTTTTCTTTCTCCGATGTCGAGTCACACTCGACAAAGGAGTGCAAAGGGTTAATACTTTTAAAATAATTCTATTTTTAAAAAATGATGTAATCTTCTAAAGTAAAAAACTAAAGTAAACCCTGTATTTACCACATCTAATGAGATGTGGTAAATACAGGGAGTCTATGTACACTCAAAATAATCTGTTTCAGGTTTCTAGTTTCATAACTATTATTTTGATTAATAATTTTAAATATAATTAATTATTCCTGCTTTTATAATTAGTACTCTCATTCAACATTTAAACGATCGTTTATCGTAAGAAAGAGGTAAATTTCAAAATGTTTAGTTATGGATTGTTGTTATGAATAGTTATGGATAGTTATGAATGAATAGTTATGACAGCGGATCTTTATGTAAAATATAAATTTTCTACCTTCATTGGAACAAACTGAAGTGACTTAGAAATTTAGTTTCTTTCTGAATGTGTTTACTAGGTTGAACAGAATATAACAGTATTTTAAAATTCTTCTAATTGCTACTGTTTCGAATAACACCTACTCATTTTTGTCATAAATGCATAAAATCCGCCGTCTAGTTATGAAGGAAGTATTCTTTCGACCTTGAAGGCGAAAACATCAAATTTAGCTTTTCTCGTTGCAAATACGACTACTAACAATTTTTAAAACAATTATTTATACATTAGCTAGTAAATTAATCGTTCTAACATCTTTAAAAAATTCAAGTTGTTCGGTCCACATTTAACAAAACTATTTTACACTGACTGTATATGGGTCACGAAACAACGGATACAGTGGGTGTACAACAGCTTGAGTTTTTTTGAGCCGTTAGAAGGATTAGTTTACTAGCTAATATGTAAATAATTTTTTTTTATTGTTGTATTTTGAAAATGTAAGTAAATTACACAAAGTTTCATTGCAATAAGTTGACGCATAAAAAAGCTTTGGGCATTGTAAGATGTAAAAATTTTTGAATTTAGGGCTTGCGATTCATATATTTAAATCACAATGACAATTTAAAAAGAAAATTATTTACACATTAGTTAGTAAACTAATTCTTCTAATGTCTCTAAAAAAATTGAAACTGTTGGGTTCGATTTTGAAAAAGTTATTCGTTTTTAAAAGGTGTACGAATACTTTGTACACCTACATCGATAGAGATTTTTAATAACATTTCGTAAATTGTTTTTATCTTTACAAAGAGAGAGAGAGAGAGAGAGAGAGAGAGAGAGAGAGAGAGAGAGAGAGAGCTCCAAACAAAAAGACTCACATTCTTTTCTAATCTGAATTTCCTACGTTGGAATTAAACAAGTAAAATTTGTGTGGATATATGTACGGCTCAGTAATTAGTCCGAAAGTATTTTATTTACAATGCATACGGAAAACTTTGTCAATTTGATTTGATTGTCCTGATTGTTACCGAGTACTATAAACTACGGATCGGATTATGCAAAATAAAAATTGTTTGCATTAATTACAAGAAACTGGAACCAAACAGGAATTTATTTCTCTGTTCAATGGTTTTGTTAAGTTGTAAGCGATGTATGATTGATATTTCAGTAGGTATACATATACAAAAAAAGATAGGCATGTGTATTGAAATATTGAAATTTTTTATGAGCTGATTTCACTCCTTTATTGCAAAAAGTAGCACGAAAAAGAAGGGTTGTATATTATTAATATAGGTTTTGCACTCCGAATTCACCATTTTGCAAGTCAAATTCAACTATATGCAAATCAATTTCACCTTTTTTTTTAAATTGAACTTTTCAAAAATCAATTTCAACCTTTTATAGGTTTTGCAAATCAATTTCCTCCTTTTGCAAAACAAATTATCCCTTTTGCAAATCAATTTCCCCCTTTTGCTAATCACATTGAACCTTTTGCAAATCAATTTCACTCACTAAGAATATTTAAAATTAATTATTTATTCATTTAGAATAAATTATATATATATATATATATATATATTTATTTGGACACACGTGAACGGTGTCATTATTGCGAGAGAAACATAAGAGTCGATACTCAATACGCTTTCATAAATACATATGTATTTACGTACTTTCATTTTTCAAATTTATCAATCAGGAAATGGCTACAGTGAATATATATACATACATAATATGTGTCCATAATTGTAAAAGTGGTCTAAGTAATATATTTCTTGTTTCGAGATATTTAAATACTGAAATTTTAATTTTGAATTAATAAGTACTATCTAATGGTTAATTTTTGACAATATCGTAAAAATTATCATCGAATTAACGAAATTTTTAGTTTGAAATAACTGCGATGAACTGATTTTATTTTTAATTTCCACTTCGACCACTTTTCACACATTACAAAGTTAATGAATTGGTAATTATTTTTAAATAAGTACATATTTCACGTACATCTTTGCAACAAATGAAATTTTGAATTTATTAACAATTAACTTACATTTGATTCGATTTTTTTTTTACAAAAGGTTAACTAAAAATACTGTATTTGCAAAAGGATAAATTGGAGTGCAAAACCTGTATAACTTCCTCTACTTGTGTGCAAAATATCATAATTCTTTGAATTTACGGGTTCGATAAATTCCCTTGAGAGTACAAATCAGTATTTTACGAGTATACTACAAGAAAAGCATAGGGCAGTCAGCAGGCAAGTACTCAAGTTACGTATTGTACAATCTACGTACTCGTTTAAAAACAAAACGCCCATGGGAACCACCTTCCACCTTAGTAGCAATATATCTTCCGAATACCTCTGGAAAAATAGAGAAAACGAATGTGGAAAGGAGAAAGGGTAATATATCAGGGGCTAAGACCAAAAACAATTTCACCTGTGAAACGAGTGCAGGCGAGAACGAGCGTTTCGGAAATATATGTATATCGTAGAGTGAACGATTTTAAATCTTTCCTTGAACCCGCAAAACCCATTAAGAAAACCAAGGTAATAAGTTCGTCTTTTTACACGTCTTTTTACGTTGCAATTATATTCCTTCCTGTTAAATTGAAATTCTCGCCCTATGGCGCGGACTCGATTTGGTCAGAGTAACTATTTCACCAGCGGAGAAAGCAAATAAACATACGCGATGATGACAGTCGAATTATTTGCATTTTGAAGTGAGATTGGTGGGAATGCTGCGCGTATCCAACTTGCTCGTAAGTAAAGACTCAAGAACAGGCGACTAGTTCGGTTAGCAAACGGTTAGGGAACTCTACGAAATTAAGTGAATGCTGCGGCTCCCTAGCGCATGGTGCGACGCGAATAGAATAAACTGTTTCGTAGACGGAACACAAATCACACGCCTGGGAAATCTCGCATGATTTAATTTTGCATTCTTCGTGGTGGATAACGTTAAAGGGGCGATATCAGACCTAATTGACTGTACGATATTTTTCTATGTTCTTCATATACGTCGTGGACAAAATTAAGTGAACAAGTTTAATGATCAACAAAAACTCAATGCTATTTAAAACATAATTTTAATAAACCAGAATTGTGTGTATGGAACATTCAAGTTAACAAGGTGTACTTTAATGAAATGAACAACAATATCTCACAATAATAAAGGTGAATCAATTCGGGTGATGTTTTTAACACTATAATTCTGTTAAACTTTAAAGTGCAATAATGATTATTAAAATTGTTAAAAAAAATAAACGATTTTTAGCTCCAAATGGACTTATTCCACTTTTTTTAATAATAACATATTATAAGAAATAAAAACAAGAGGAAAATTAAGTCCATATTTTTATACACATTGGCTTTAATGAAATGGATTTTTTAATGTAAAAAATGATAATTAAATGTAGACGTGTAAATACACGGATAATTAAGTTTATTGATAATAATAATTAATTTCAGTTATATTAAAAAAGAGAATATAAATAAACAAGTGTAAAATATAATTACTTCGTCAAGATAACATAAAGTAAAAAATATTTCTTTTTTAAAATTATTTCTCCTTTACAGTTAGTATAGTGAGGTATTCATGGTAAATAGGTGGTATGTAAGGCAGTGAACTCATCATATCGCTGTACAGGGTGGCACGAAATTATACACTACGGCCACCATAGCGTGATTCTACACCTACGATTTAGTGGAAATTGACATACAAAATTCCCCGCAAAATTTACCTTGACCTTGAAAATCATGGTAAAAAAAAACAAAATTTTTTGTTTAATCGGGTTCTACTCGTCATAAGGACCAACTTTGTGAAAGAAACCATGGGTAGCATCTCAACCGTTCTTTTAAAAAATGATGTTGCATTTCTTATAATTATTGCAGCTTCTTTATTTGCAAAATTTTTACATTCAGCAACGATATATAAGTAAATAGCGTACTAATCTCGTTGCTTAAGTGAACTGCAGGCTGCAGGCCAACATCTCAGATCAGGTGAACAATTGCTGGCGATTAAAATGGTGGAAAAAAAACATTTTCTTAAGGAATACCCTGAAATTTGTGCCACAATTAACATTTTTACATGACATAAAGGACAGCGCGTAAACGTCAAAGAGAGACTGAACGTCGAGGCAGCCGGCACAGTTGAAAAGACTGCGTGGCGATTACAATGTCAATGGAAATTGGAAAGTTCTTATTTTACAAAACAAAATATTTACTGATTTAAGGGTAAATCTGCTGTGATATCGGTGTGATATCGGTAAATATGATTGAAACTATGTCGAGTTTGGTCTTTTTTAACCAGGAAAATCTCACAAATCTATTGATGAAAGTTTCGTCCAAGAGGAACTAAAAATGAAGAAATTATGAATAAAACTAACAACCTGTTGTTCAGTGATCAGTTCTTCAAATAGCTCACATAATGCGATACCTCGAAGCGAATTCGGGTCGTCAAGTGTCCAAATGCGAGATCTGGAAGCGAATGCGGCACTGGGCCTTTTTGAACTGTTGTGTGTACATAGCTCCGAGCACCAAGAAGGGAATTCGGGTCTTTAAATCTCAACATGCAAGACTTTGAAGGGAATTCTGACCGCCGATCAGGTGTAGATTATATAAATATAATCGCAATTCTATCGTGTTTAGACTCATTTTAATAAGAAAAATCTCACAAATACGTTGATAAAAGTTGTGTAACAAAAGAATGAAAAATTAAAGATTTTGTATTTGCGTTACCATTGCAATCGATACGTAGGCCTTAGATCTATGCCGAACGCTGCGACTCTACGCGTCTCTTTCTTTCCGCATGCTGTCCTCCTTTGCGTTCGAAACTTTCATCGCTTATTAAACGAATACATATAATCGCAATTATATCGTGTTTGGTCTTGTTTTAATCAGAAGATTTTCACAAATACGTTGGTGAATGTTCTGTAAGAAAATAATGAAGCATAAAAGTTTTTGTAAATACAAAATTTCTTTCCGCATGCTGTCCTTCTAGTCCAGTCAACGAAAAGTTGTAGAGGGAAATGGAAGGAACACAATTTTTAACGTCGTGATTTTGTTTGGACTAGTTAGGAGGTAAACATACTAAAAGTCCCCACTCAAAGGAGGTGAGCGGGGTGCAGGGGGGCACGTAGAAGGTCCCCCTTTTTCGGTTTTCCGCTTATATCTCGAAAACTATGCGTCCTAGCGATAAGATCATTCTATACAAAATTAAAGTTGACAAAATGTACCACAAGATTGATTGTATTCAGTTTTTCGTTATCTCGCATAGTTTCCGAGATATCAGCGCCCAAAAGAAATGTTTGTCTCACGTGTTTTGCATTATTTGACTAGCTAACTCTTCAGCACAATTAGTGAACTTTGAGCGCTGATATCTCGGAAACTATACGAGATAGTGAAAAGCTGAATGGAATCAATCTTATGGCACATTTTGTCAGCTTTAATTTTATATAGAATGATCTTATTGCTAGGACGTATAGTTTCCGAGATATACCATAAGCGAAAAAGCGAAAAAGAGGACCATCTACGTGCCCCCCAGCACCCCGTTCACCTCCTCGAAGGGGGGCTCTTAGTGTGTTTACCTCCTAACTAGTCCAAACAAAGTCCCAATGTTAAAAATTGCGTTCCCTCCATTTCCCTCTACACCCCCCTTATAAGCATTCATTGACTGGACTATTCTTTGCGTTTGAAACGCAACGCGTTTGTATCGTGTTTGGTCTTATTTTAATCAGAAGATTTTCACAAATACGTTGGTGAAAGTTCTGTAAGAAAAGAATGAAGAATAAAAGTTTTTGTAAATACAAAATGGTAGGCCTTTGACCTATGCCGAACGCTGCGACTCTGCGAGCTCGGATCGTGTTTTCTTTGTAGCGCGCCCAAGGGGGAACCCCCTAGTAGTGGGGATAATCGAAATCTTGTAGTGATTGATTTGTTTGAAAACTTGCAAGACAGGGTATAATTCATACGCCTCTCTTGCAATCCCAATATATTAAACAGTGAAACGAGATTTTCATTTTATTCGATGTCTGCAAAGCAGTCTTTTAACCTTTTGACTGCGACGTACTCTCGGAGAGAATCATAAATACAATTGCCGATATTCAATTGCTATGCTACATAATACGATAAATTCCACGTTGAAACAATTGGAAAACAGAAAAGGTGTTACAGTAAGAAAAATGTAGAGGGCGTATATTACCACGTTTTTATTAGCTCGCTTTCTTGTTTGTCTGTTTGTCTGTTTGTTCGGTACAAATCTTGCAATCGATTTTAAACTAACTTCCCGATGAGCTATATATACTTGAAATTTTAAACATAGCTCAGAACTGGATGACAATGCGATATTCCAAAAAAAATTTTTTTAAAAACTGTGCGTTTACGAGATAGTAATTAGAAAAATCGTAGTAACTGGACCGGGATTCGAACCCGAGCCTCAGTAAATATTCTCGGTAAAGGTAGTACGTCATCGATTCAGCGATAGCCAATCCGCGGGACAGAGCGTTTCCCATTCCACTATGCGTTCCCACTCCGACTCATCTCCACTCACAAAGAGGAGCATATCAGATTTTAAAGTTTGTAGCTATTTTTCAATGAAGTACTGCGGATTATAATCAATATTTAACGTTATTCGTCTATTTTATGTACACTATCGAAAAGTATAATCATTTACATTTAAAATATCTTATTAAAATATTTATTACAAAGATTGCTGTTTTTTAAATATACAGGGCGAGTCACCTAACGTTTGCACCTCAAATATCTTTGTTGTTTCTAAAGATACGTAAAATATGGTAAGGACACGGTTGAATGGTACAATTGGACTGACAGGATGCCAAAAAAGATTTTGCTTTTCTCTAATTTTTTTAGAGATATCAAGGTCACCTTAACTTTTTTAAATGGAATGTTCTAGTTTTTATACCATAGATCGATAGAGTATCAAAGTCTATAAAAGTCTTGACCTTCATATGACCTAAACCTAATAGTTAACGAGATAATATCCAAAAAATATAGAAAATTTCTTGGATAATATCTCGTAAACTATTAGATTTAGAACATATGGAGGTCAATATATTTTTACTCAGAATTCGACAGTTTATCGATTTATGATACAGAAAGTAGGTGTTTCCAGTAAATAAATCAAGATGACCTTGAAATGTCCTCTATGCCTCCACCCACGCAGAAAATGTTTATTTTTCATCACTGAAATTAAATATCTTGGTAATTATTTACTTTAGGGGCTTCCTCACCGATTTTGATGACGTTGAAATATGTTGTCAAGGTCATTATTCTGAACAACTTTTTCCTATACATGTTACCGCCGCTCGATTTTAGTTTTCGAGATATTCGCAAAAGACTATCGCTAATAGTGTATTGAATTTTTCGTATTTCTGTACGCTCTGCGGCAACGTAAGGCTGTCCCGGCGCGGCATTTGTTCACATTTTGCTTCTACACACGCTGTGGAGATGAAAGAAAACAGGGTCTCACTCTCATAATATATATTATATATTATATATCATATATTATATATTATATATTACATATTATATACTATATATAATATTATATATTGTATATTATGTATTGTATGTATACATTGTATATTATATATTATACAGGGTGTCCCAGAATAAGTGTAACTCCCGGAAATGGGAGGTTCCTTGGGTCATTTGAAGCGATATTTTCCTTTGCAAAAATGGCGTCCGCAGCTTTGTTTAGCAGTTATTAACGGAAAACACGGACCAATCAGAGCGCGCCCTCGCTCGCCGCGCCGGCAAGCGAGTGTCGGTGGTGCGCCGTGACATCGCAACGAACAAGAGTCTCTCGATTATGTAAATCTTCTACAATTTCGATGAGCTTTGGCTATGTTGTCAAGACCATGATTCTGAACAGCATTTCGCTTTAAACTTTTTGGCGATCGGCTTTAGTTTACGAGATAATCGTAAAAAAAGAGAAGAAGCAGAAACCGATTGAATTAAAAACTCACGTATTCAGCCGTAAATCCATTTGCAGCTTCGAAATGTGTCACTGGGTCACTCGGTGACGAACTGCACAGATGTCTTCAGGTATACGACAGTACTGAAAGCTAAGGGACGTACGGTCAGGTCGACGAACTGCACAGCTGGTGATAGATTGTTGGTGTACTAAAACCTAAGACCTAAGGCGTAAATGATGCGCGGTTAAGTCGACGATCCAGAATTTCACTTTCAGTTTCGAATCGATAAATAATTCGTATGTTTCTTTCACACAGATGCCTTGCAATTTTTCCAAACTCACGCGATCACAGCTCACATTTGTCAACACGTCAACGCATAATTATGCACTAATAACAATTGCCATATCCCTTGTAATGCTGCACAAATCACAACAATCAGGTAATGCGATCACTAGACTGCGGATTTCGTGCATTTGTAGCAAAAATGAGTAGGTGCATTTATCTCTATTTAAAACAGTGGAAAGATTAAAATAATTTGAAAACACCAATGTATTATTTTTAACTTGTTAAAATGATTCCAGTAAGAATCAAATGTCTGTCTGACTCCTGTCCCTTGTAACGGCAGCAGCCAACATTCATTTTGCATAACTATCATATACTTGGGGCGCTTGCCTTAATTGATAATTGATGCATGAATAGTTCACCTAAGTCACTAACAATTTTATTCCACTGCAAATTATGTGAACTGTGGTATTTTCCCAACGGCAGCTACTCTCTACACTGCTTACTACAATATTATCTTGCGCCCCACGTTTTTCGTTTTAAATCTTACAAGTATTTTCATAGCTATTAAAAATTCACAATCTGTATGGGGTTAGGAACCTGTATGGGGCTAGAAAAAATTATTTTATACTTTTTAGTCCGTTTTAAAAACGTGGTATTTTTTAAAAATTTATTTTTATTTAAATAATTATTTTATTATTAGCTGAAATAATACATTTTTAACATTTAAACATAGTTTGATGTGTTGAAGTCAGGAAAATTGAAAGAAATTCTTCAGTACTAACTTTTTAATAGAGATAAGAAAATTTTCTTATATTCTCCACTTTTTCTGGTCTGTTCATTGTTGTGTAGAAAATACCCTCTCAAACTAGCTGGAGGTTATCTTTAAATTTTGAACGACTTTGTTTAGCTTTTCTTTTCAACCAATTCCAGAGAAGCTACGCAACTACCAAACGAAATAAACAAGCTTCACAGCAAAATCTTTTTAAATGGATATAACTAAAGAAATATATAATTCGGACTAGAGTTGTTTTATCGTTTTTGCCGTTTGTGTTTTTTATATTTATACGTTTCGTTAGAACACTTTTCTCATTTGAATTAATATCAAAGATAACCATAAATTGAAATTATCTCTGATTTTTTGTATAGATGAACGCATGCTTGAATGAACAGTATACATGATAACCAACTCACCACTTCTACTAATTTTTGGAACTATGTATGCGGAAAGAAATCTATTGTATATTTTTTGATACCCTACGGAGAGGGTGGCCAAATTATTATACTCGAACTCATATTTTGTAATGTTTTAATTAGACTGTGGATCTTTACGGATTTAAGGCTTCTGAAAATTTTCAAAACAGGATAGAATATAGAACTCGACAGAATTTAGTACAATTTTTTTTTATTTCAGATCTGCAGGGGCTTCTCTCTCTCTCTACCACCGGTAATAAGATTCTATTTTATTCCACTTTCTTAAAATTCGTCTACAAAAATTGCAAATTCCATACATATTCGCTGGCTACTTATAATACTTTTTAATAATAATGTATGTAATTTAAAAATACAAATTAGACACGTTTACTTGGGTTGAAAATTATATTCTAGTCAAAAATAAAATTATTCAAAATTTCGTCACACTCCGCCTTTATCTTTTATGAGCGTTGAGATTCTCCGAATCAAGTATAAAAAAATATAAAAATAAGATTTAAGAATTAAGAATATAAAAAAAATATGATTTATGCGTTAACATTGGGTTGGGAACAAAGTTTCTTCGTATTTTAATGCAGAAATGGATCAAGTTTTTTTCCATATTTTGAACGAAGTTTATTAAATCAAGTATACAGTGGGTGTAGAACGTATTCGTACACTGAGAAATTTCAAACAAAACTGTAAAATTATTGTTTATTAACTATTTTTGCTGGAAACAATGAATATGTGGATTACCATGGGTTCGTCGACAACTCATTTCACCGACACCGTTTTCATGGACATGATTTGACCGACAGTAACTTTCGTCGTCACTATGTTTTCATCGACATTGTGAAATCGTCAACAAATGATTTGACCAACACAATGTTTTCATCGACATGGTTAAATTGTCGACATATGTTTTCATCGACAGTCCGTGTTTTGCGACAAGTATGAGTTCATTCGTTTCCACGAACTGATAGCTACATAACAAATTTCCGTTATATTATACACCCCGATTGAATGCGATAAAATCTATATTTCCTCATGCAAAATTAAAAAGCATGCGTTTTTCATTTGTGTCAAAATGTGTACAGAAAAATTCAAAGAAGTAGATTGGTGAAAAAATACGGTTCGGATGAAACATTTAGTGTTCTTGTGAGGCAAATTCCATGCCTAGCATACTTGCGACCGAAAGAAATTCCAAATGCATTCAGTAACTTAAAACAATTATTCCCATCTGAACCTACATCATTTATACCAGGTATGTAAATATGAAACTGGAATTTTTGTATAGAAAATACACGTTTATTGTATGACAATGATACAAAATATTTTATTCGAAGTATTGCCTATCGGTAGCTACACATTTTTCCCATCTCTCTGACAATTTGTGGATGCCACGCCAAAAAAACCGTTCCTCTTTTGAGGCAAACCAATCATCGAGCCATTTTCGTACATTTTCGTAAGATGTGAAGCGCTGCTGAGCAAGTGCGTGTCCCATCGATGCAAATAAGTAATAATCGGATGAAGCCAAGTCTGGTGAGTAAGCCACATGCGAAACTACAATATTTCCTAACTAAACACCTCAATCTTCCCCAAATTCACCTAACTTGACCACCTTGGATATCTTTGTTGTTTTTAGAGATACGTCAAATGTCCGAAGGACAAAGTTGAATGGTAAAATGGGGCTCATACGAAACCAAAAGAATTTTTGTGTTTATGTAATTTCTTTTAGAGGTATGAAGGTCAGCTTCATTTTTTTAAATGGAATTAGGTATTTTTAACTTCCCGATTTTTTATAGGGAAGTTACTGTAATGACCCCCGAAAATCTAAAATCGATATTTTATCGATGTATGTGTGTGTGTGTATGTTTGCGCGTATGTATGTCCGTTAGTATGTTATCAAATTTTTCGTTGACGTTTTCTGAAAAATTAAAAACGCTATCAGAATGATGAATGATGCAATCGATTTTCCCCGCTATAACTTAGAGCTGATTAGATTTTGGTCCAGTTTGGTCCAGTAGTTTTTTAGTTTCTTCGAAAGAAGTTGATTCAACAATGCAATTTATTCGAGAGGACGGAAATTTTCCACGTAAGAAACAAACGTAATTATATATATATATATAATTATATTAAATATATTTTTAATAGAAAATTAATGAAAAATTTTAATAAAAAATTTTTTCTTGAAAAATCAAAAGGCTACATACGTCATGTGGTTGAGCATACCCTATATGCTACGGCTTGGACTTTTTGAAAATTTCGTTATTTTTGCGGTAGGACGCACCGTTGCCGAGATACAGCAATTTTTAATTTTTTTTTTAAATTCAAAAGACTACATATACGTCATGTGGTTGGGCATACCTTATATGTCTTGGGTTGCGCCTTTTGAAAATTTCGTTACTGCTGCGGTAGGATGCACCGTTCCCAGACATTAGCGTTTACTTATTAGTGTAACGTCTTAGTACGATAGTAATGGCGTTTTAGCATTATTTACATTGAAATATCTCCTGAACTACTAACTTTTCGACATACATAGTTTTGTACTTTTTTATAGCGACTGTCCAGCTGCATCGATTGATGTATTAAACTATGCTTTAGTAACAGCCGAATGTAAAGAAGTCGTAAAACCTGATTGTTATTTACAAGCTAAACATATTAATTTATTTCACGAAATTATAAACAGAAATCTAAACGGCGGCGTGGAATAACACGGGCGTGGAATATACAACTTTGCTCAAGATACTGCTTATGTTCGAGGTTGTTTTAGTAATTTACATAAGATCCCAGAACATGAGACGAATATTCAGATAATATACACTGGTGAAATTGGAGAAAAGGTAGTAGGACATTGGATTATGCACAAGATCTGATGGTAACGGCAATGTACCCATTTATGATAGTTTTAATGCTAATCATTTGAACCATGATGCAATAGATTATTTGAAAAAAATGCCCTTTCTAAATATAATAAGAAATATAATACATTTCACAGAGTACAATACCAAAACAATGCGTTTGATTGTGGAGTGTTACGTCCTAAGGTGGACGTAATTATAGATTTGAAGAGATTGTTGATAGATTTTATATAAATTGAGAATAAAACGCAGTTTTGAACCTACCTGCATTCACCGGCTTCTCGGTTCGGGTAATTGAGGATTTGTTAAATACTAAGTGACTTTGATCTTGGAATTGGAACGAAAAAATCGAAGATGGGTAAACTCTTTAAAAATTATTTGAAGTATTGATTTTGTATAAAAATTAACAATATATATTCTATTGAACACACAAATTTAGGGTACGTTGAGTTATTAAAATCTTATAATAAATTGTTAGTAATTACCGCACGCAGTTTTCGACCGGAGATGGTTCTATTGGATTACTGGCTCCGCAGCGAGAATGATGATGATGATGATTATTACTCCTGCGGGTTATCACGCCAATTCACCTTTTTGGTTATCACGTCAATTCACTTTTCCTATTTTGTTACACTATCTTGATTTTGTTTTACCGAGGGTTGATTGATGTATTTTTTTATATAATTGACTAAACGTATCCAATTGAGATTGAACTGTGACTATTAACTTTTACTTTTAACGTCTAACTTTCAACTTTCAACTGAGCTCCTGATGATGAGCTGTCCCTTTTATAGATTGATCAATCCATTGTTCTCGTAGGTGAGTGCGTCTTCACCAATTCCGTTTTCTAATCACTTTTCTTCTTAGTCTCTTTCTTCTTAATCGTATGCATTGCATCTTTTATCTTTCTCTTGGCCGGATCTTATTACTCTGTGCGTCTTCCTAAATTAGGGGAACGAACCATTTTCTTAGATTTATTAGTCATGAGGTGACTACATCATCACCGATTCTTTTTAATCGTTTTCTTCGTAATTGATTTCTTCTAAATCGTGCACATTGTATTGATCGGAGAACATTGCTCATCAATTCTGCCGAAAAAACTAACACTCTTCAGTGATGAACAGACTTCAGCGAATATTCGCTCACGATTTATTTTTAGAACTTGACACACTAAAATAAGTGATGATGTTTTAGAGTTATTTAAATAGAAATATCTCCTGAACTACTAACTGTTCGACATACATAGGTTCGTACTTTTTTATAAAGAATGTCCAGCTGCATCGATTGATGTATTAAAAAATACCTCGTTCTATTTAAAAAAATGAAGGTGGCCTTCATACCTCTAAAAAAAAATTACATAAAAACAAAAATTTTTTTAGTATCGTATGAGCCCCATTTTACCATTCAACTTTGTTCTTCGGACATTTGACGTATCTTTAAAAACAACAAAGATATTCAAGGTGGTCAAGTTAGGTGAAATACCCGGTATGTATTACACATAATGGTGCCAACAATGAAGATTGCAATAACCCCGTTGAGTGCTACTTTTATTGCTGTAGTTAGTCAATTACTTGGAGTATGTTAAGACATTCGGAGAGATTATGCTGACACATCAATCTACATTTTCTGAGAACGTCGAAAGATTATGACTTTAGTAGGTGTGAAAGAATTTCTTGGTGTTGCAAAACAGAAATGATACCTAATGACGCGGTATTAAAACGGACTCGTATAAAAGAGGGTTGAGCTATGCAAACGAGACGTAAGTACGAAAAACGAATGCAAGTAGCACAAACATCTCTGTCGAGAAAGAGTTGTTTCGTTTCAGGTAAGCCGAGAAAAGAGCATCTTTCTTTCTGAGCCGGCAGATAGAGATAAACAGAGCAGGAGTTGAATAAGTAGTGGGGGAACAGCGACGAAGGAAATCAGGGAAGAGAAGAAAGGAAGGCGACTGTCTAAGAGACTTGTCTTCGAGAATGTTTTCAATTTCCTTGGTTCTTATATCATCCGCCGACTCTCTACCTCTAAATAGGACAGTTTCGTCTCGAACAGTACCGTTCTCTTTATCTTTCTCAATTTATCGTTTCTCGATGAAGCATTCTTTCAGACCAAATATTTCCGTGGTTGACTTTTCGTTTCATTTTTCTGTACAATGGGTGCTCCACAAATTGGTAGGAAAAACGCTACACGCCATTAAAACTTACTCCCGAGCAACAGTGTCCGAAGGATTTAATTTTATTCCATTGTGTCAGCAACACGACCGTTGGCGATGCAGCCCTTCGTTATGCGTCGGGCGTTTAATTATAGAAAATAAACAATAATGGTTAGAAACTTTTTTTTCGTATTTCCAACTCCCCTACAGCGACGTCGAGAACAGATTTTAATTCCAGTGAATGAACCGCTGTACGAATCCACCTTAATTTTAAATTTATAATTGGATGGTTCGGAATTGTTAAAAAATTGGTATCTCATAATTTAATCCGCTTTCGCGTGTGTATTAATTGATCTTGACCTACCACTGCGAACCGAAGAATTTTTCACGTAAAATTAATTTCATGGCGAAAAATGATACGGATTGTAGATAATTGTGGAATGGTTAACGTTTACAACAGTTAGACATGGAAATTATGAATAGAATGTGGTATTAACAAGTGTTATTACGCCGTTTGAATGCGGAGCACGTTATTACTTGTACGTTTTTCTTTTAAATTTGTTGAATTAACGGTGTATCCCAGGCCTAGGCAACTTACGGCTCCCGAGCCGCAGACGACTCCTTTCCCTACTCCTGGGTCCTGCCCATCAAACTCCTGTGAAGTGTAGGAGGAGCTTAGGGAGATCAGGAATCTATACATATACAGTGTCACAAAAATGTTGCAATTCCTTGAAATAGGAGTGATGATGAAAATAATAAAATAAGGTATCACCAATATTTAACCAATAAGGTTAAAAAATTCGTTGATGAGAAGTAAGTTAAAAAGATTAAATACTTACCTCACTCCCTGTGTAAATGAAAACATAATTATGGAAAATAGATATCTAATTCAAATTACATTACAGTCACGCATAGCCTATAAGGAGTGCCAGGACAATCGCAGCGATACGTCAAGTAAACGTTCAAATGCTTCGGTATATTTATTTTTATTGTGTTTTATATATGAGAATACAATACACCTTCAAAATAGTGAGTTATTAAATCATTTCAACGAAAAAATCATTTCATTAGCTTTGTTCACAAAAATCGATTTTTTGGAAAATCCTGAGGTCGTGGACAAATTTTGAGACCAGATTTGAAATCAGCGTGAAAAGAATCTACGGGAAATCATGTAGAGAATGTAAAAAAAAAAATTTCCATGCGTGGTATTGGACAAACCACAATTTTCTTGAAATTGTGCAAGTACAACGAATTTTTTCAAGGTTACAAAACGGTCGTAACATAATCTCTCTATTTTTCACATATTCTGCAATATTTCAGCTTTAATTTTAAAAAATCATCGCTCTTTGAAGCATTCTTTGATTTTGACACAGATTGGGCCGTCTTTGACAGCACGCATCTTGGTCGCGCTCTGATTGGTCCTTGTTTTTCGTTAATAACTCCTTAACAAAGTCGTGGCGGCCATTTTTGCAAAGCAAAATGTCGCTTCAAGTGACCTCAGGTACCTTCCATTTTAAGGAGCCGCAACATTTTTGAGACCATAGGGCCAATAGTGTTGGGATATTGGGCGGGTTGCACGCGCATGCGCGACCAAATACAGGAACGTATGTGCGTCCTACAGTCCTAAGCAACGGCCGCAATGCTTCAAAACATCATTAAACCATGCAACACTATGTACCTTGGCCTTCGTGGGCAATACCGAACAACTGTAATCGCTAAACTGTTGTAATTGCTCTTCCCCAGAAACCCTGCGCATCTGGGAACTTTCCATAAAAAAAAACAGTTTTGCGAAATTATGCAGGGTGATCAAGGTACCCCAACTTTGTACTTCACTGACGCTAGAATCATCGCGGATGCGCGTGCAACCCGCCCAATAACCCAACACTGCCATAGAAGGCCGTATCCTTGCTGTCGCGAGAAGCAAATCACGGTAGAGGCAATATAATGTAGTTGACAGCGGCCAAATAAGGTGAGACAGCACGAATTGAGGGGAAAAAGTTACCCTCTCTCTGCCAGTACCGGATCAGTCACGTGATATTGTGACACACAGAGACAAAAGTGCACGACAGAGACAAAAGGCGGAAACGTGGGGAATAGCGTCGTAGAAGGGGAAGGAGACAGAAGGCTAACCTGGCGACTCTGACTGAGTCGGAGTCGTAAAGCGGCAGCGGGGAAGATATTGCCCGTTGCTGGTAGATTCTATCTTTTCGTCCCTGACTATAAACTGAGAAAGTTTATATAAAGTTACATTTTTCAAACAAGTTAGGACTGCTGTAAGTTAAATAACATGACAATTTCCTCATGAATGGAAACATTCGATCGAAAATACGATGAAAATGCAAGTAATGGAACTAATTGTTGCATCAGTTTCGAATTTATACAGGGTGTATCAAAATTTCTTCAACATCCGGAAATGGGAGATTCCTGAGATCATTTGAAGCAACATTTCCTTTGCAAAAATGGCGTTCCCGGCTTTGTTAAGGAGTTATTGACGAAAAACACGGACCAATCAGAGCGCGACCTAAACACATGTTGGCACAGTCGACCAATTGACAGTTGGCGCGCCGAGCCGAGTCCTTAACAAAGCCGCGGAGGCCATTTTTGCAAAGGAAAATGTTGCTTCAGATGATTTCAGGAACCTCCCATTGCGTAACCAAGTTGCTCCACCAGTGGTTCAACACGTCTTGGGGCATTGAAACAAATGAAACCTATTAAACTATGATAACTGGTGTAGCCACCAAAAATTGTTGCCGATTTGGTGGACGGCATCGGCAACCGGCCGGGCAACATTTGGTGACGCCGCCACCAGTCGGGGCATAGTTTTGCATGTAGCGTATTAGACTATAACCCACCAGTTGCGCCACCAGCATCGCGAAAACATAAACAATTGACGTGAAAAATTTCCTGGACGTGTGATTTCTCGAAATAGTGCCTTCAATTGGCTGCCGAGATTGTGTGATTTGACATCATTAGACATTTTTATTTGGGGCTCTGTTAAAGATAAAGTCTACGCCAATGCTCCAGCAACAATACCAGTTATTCATGAAATACAGCCGCAATTATGCGAAAACGTGATGAAAAATTTCCTCAAAAGAATGACCATTTTTAAGATGAGCCGAGGCGGACATTTGGCAGATATTGTGTTCCATTATTAATCTCAGAGTTTGTACTTTGGATTAAAATAGAAATATCACCACTTTTCACAAAAATATTGCGTTTTTCTGTTGATTTAAAATGACAGCTCTTGTTGAAAGACCCTTTATAATCCTTTGCCTTTCCTTGAAACTAACATTGGATGTATATGCATTTTCCAATTCCTTCTTCTCCTCTTCTTTAATAATAGAGCAAGGAGAAGTGTGATGCCATTTTCTTTCTATGTACAATAGCACAGTACAGCGTTGCATCGGCAGCGGGAATAACCGCTTGGTGGTAGCACCAGTGGCCGATTTATTAAAGCTCTTCAATTCGATCGCGCCACCAATGTGCCCTCGGCGCGGCGTTGCGCCACCTGTGGCCTAGTCCAGACGTCCAGACCTGGGCTACGGTGGCTCGAAAAACACATGTTGCTACTACTCTGGACTGTCTTACCGAGCAAGAGAAGGAAAGAAACAGCAACATGTGTGTTTCGTGCTAGCGTCGCCCAGGTCTGGCCTAGTCTAATAGCGACCTAACGGTACAGTTTATGAAAATGTTGAAACATGAAATTTAAATGGCATTGGAGAGCACACATCTTATGAGGTGCGTGCTTCTTTTCGTGGATGGAGGCATTTCAGAGATTTCAAGGTCACCTTGATTTTTAAAATGGAATGTTCTATTTTGTATACTATAGATCGATAGAGTATCAAATTCTGAGTGTGAAAGTGTTGACCTTCATATGTCTTATCCCTAATAGTTAACGAGATATTATCCAAACAATTTTCAATACGTACCTGCTATGTATCGGGAATTTATTAGGTGCTCGAGCTGACGTCCCTGAACTAGAATGTGGTAAGTACATATAGAAAATGATTTCAATATTGTCTCGTTAACTATTAGATTTAGGACATATGGAGGACAATAAATTTTTAGTCTAGAAAGTAGGTCTTTCCATGTAGAAAAATCAAGGTGACCTTGAAATCTCTGAAATGCATCCATCCACGGAAAAAGCACGCACTAAGGTGTAAGGAGCACATCTTATAAGTAAGGTGTGCTCCCTCTAATGCCATTTAAATTCCATGTTTCAACATTTTCATAAACTGTACCGTTAAGCCATTATTCAAAGTGATCAGGTTAGGTGCCTCCACAAAAGAAGGTGCCTTCTTTTCTTTCTATTATATAAAATAGTTCTGTAGTTCTGTCACGCAAAAACTTCGAGCGGCGAAGCCTTCTGACGGGAACCGACAATTGAGCTTCGTGATAGTGTGTATTTTTCAGAGAGAGAGAGAGAGAGAGAGAGAGAGAGAGATACGATACACAATACACGATATACGATACGCGATACACGATATATCTTTTCTATTATATATGTTGATATATGACGTCATGATACAGAAATGAATACTGTTCCGGGAACTATTGTTTCCACATTCCAGGGACCATATCTGCGGGTCCTGTTACATTAAACTTTGTGTTATGTTTATGTTTGAAATAAGAGATAGAGCGGCGGCCCTTTGAGACCGCATGCCGACATGACTCACGTTTTTAGTATAAAATGGACCGGCAAGCTCCGGCCATATTCAGTCTAACCAGGAGACCCCGCGTATTGCTACACCCGGATCGCAACAAATTTTTGTGTGAACGTAGCCTAGACATACCGTCAACGCGTACCGGTTTTCGAGATAATCGATATATAATATTGAAATGCGACGTGTACATCATATTCCATGAGTGAAAGCCTCTTGTCACGGCGGTCGGTTGAGCGAATATCTACCACGAGATTGGTCGGGGTCCGCGTCCCGATTAGATACTGTGTTGGGGGTTTTTTTTTTAAATTCTTTACCTGTATTAAACTTAACGAGCGACAAGACTGACTTATGTATAAGCGTCGATTCAACCCTTATTGTATTACCTTTATTATTATAGTCACGAAGCGATGAGAGAACCATATATCTTCCTACTTTACCAAAGTTAGATATCCTAAAGTAGTTTTTAGTATTTTTATTTGCCCCTGCTGTAAATATTATAAATAATAAGCAAATAAAAACTTTTTCAAAAAAAAAAAAGAAAAATGTTCGCGTCCCGTGTCCGGCATTTTTTAAAAATATTTTTTTTCACTTTCTTTTTTATTTTTCTACGTGCTACACATTATTTCTAATATAATAAATGACAAGTAATCTAGTTTTATGATGGACAAGATATGTTTCCGTGCGGGGAAATTTTTTTTGTTTCTTTTTCGAAGTTTTTGCAATAACGTACAAAAAAGATACTGTTTTATGGTAATTTATTAGAGTCTTCGTATTTTGGCTAAAGGCCTCATTGTCAATAGCCATTCAATATCATTTATCGTTAGTAATCGACTTGGTCTCGCTTATACCATCCTTACACAAGAATGCTTTGCTAATGCAAAATTGCTTTGAAAAGGAGCATCGTTAAGACAATCGTTGGCGATAGGCCCGCGCAGGTATATCTCGTTTTATGGTTAAAACCGTTACAGAACTCTCTTTCGTACAGCGTGAAGAAATACACAGCAAAAATAATTCGCGTTATGTTATAATACTTACCACAATGAATATGTTAGATTTTTATCAAACATATATCTTGTCCATCGTAAAACTAGATTACTTGTAATTTATTATATGAGAAATAATGTGTAGCACGTAGAAAAATAAAAAAGAAAGTAAAAAAAGATATTAAAAAAAAATTCCGGACAAGGAACGCGAACCCCGATCAATCTCGTGGTAGACATTCGCTCAACCGACCGCTGCTGTGACAAAAGGCTTTCACTCATGGAATATAACGCACATGTCGCATTTTAATATCAATTATCTCAAAAGCGGGTACGCGTTGGCGGCTAAAACCAATTGGATAGTTCATGAGGGTGTCTAAGCTACGTTCACACAAAAATTCGTTGCGATCAGAGTGTAGCGATACGCGGGGTCTCCTTGTAAGCCTAGCTTTGGAAGGCAGAGAGCATCTATATAAATACCGTTTAAAAGATATCTGCCTTCTTCTTTATTACAGAAAATTACCTTGCTTCCCAAAAACCAACAATATAAAATGAGTGACAGTGTGTATTTTTCAGAGAGAGGGAGAGAACAGGGGGCGCAGCCCCCTAATTAATGAACAATTTTCGTAGGAATATGATTGATATAATGATCTATTCTCAACCTATTTCAGTCACTATAGGGAGATACAACTTTCTATAATGTCTGGTTTAAAAAAGCTCTAAATGTTTCCGACTCTGTATATAAAATTCTGTTAGTCTTTATTCCACATATGTTTCACGGCGCTCCTGTGTATTATACAGTGTCAGTGCAGTTGTGATGTGCAAGATGCACGGTTAGGATATGTATGTATGTACATGTAAATACAATATAAGCGAATATAAGGAAGACGCATACGAAAACGTTGTGTTGTATGGCAACACAAACAATGCGACACACCAGCTTACAATGCCGCGTTATGCTGTAGACAGAATGGAAGCAAATCGCATCTTCTGGCAGAGAACGAAAATCTCCCTCTTTTCCCTACAGAAAAATACATCGCCGTGACAGCCCCATTGGAAGTTTGAAAGTGTGGATATAAAAATAAATGTGATCTCAAGGTAAACAAAATTCAGTCAAAAATAAACTGCTGCAGAATATTGTAATTTTTTATGGGGAAAAACGTAGACATAGACTTTTGCTTGTTGTGTCTGAATTATGTAAATAATAGTTATACGCTTTTTTATTCCACCGAGTGCTTTTAACAATTTTAACTGTAAGGACCAGCGGCGGATCTAGGCATGGGCTTTATGAGCGCAGATGAGGGCCCCAAATTGGGTTGGCCCCCAAACAGTGTAGCCCAGAGTCCCAAAATTAACGGTCTGTCCCTGGTGAGGTCATAAAAACAAATATTAATACGTGGAAATTCATTGTGACTAGACTGTGGATGTTTATCCAATTTTCAATTTTTGTAGACAAATTTTAAGAAAGTGGAATCCAATAAAATAAAAGCGTGAAGCGCTAAACTATATTGACGTAATCTTCGGGATTAACATCAAATTTATATTGAATTTTTGGGAGAACCAGGAAAAATATTATATTCTCCTTAGTGCATTTTAATATAAGCGTGGTTTTTAAAAAGTTTTGTTTTATTATTTATTATGAATACACATATCTAACACTTTGCATGCCCAGTCACGATGTGCATGTCTATACGTACGGTATGTCTACAGCATCTTATATACTTTTCTTGTGAATTATTCCTGTTTGAGGTATACTCGAATCCCGCCGAGATAGGTCTGAAAAGTTGTCACAGAAACTCCAAGAAATATATGCGATACTTTCGAGTAATAGTCTGAACAGATTAGAACATTTCTTAAACAACAATTCCACCAAAAGAAAAATGTAGTTTTCAATTCATAAGTAGAGTTTTAGTAGAGTTGTATGTATTGTATTGTAGAGTTTTATGTAAAATACGATATTGTCGGTGTTACTTCTAAAGATTGAAACAAAGCAGAAGTAGGCAACACACATACAGTCAGTAACACCATTGATGACATTAGCTTGGCAGAAAAATTGACGTGTTTGTCATATTAAGAATAACGATTGATTTAATTGAATTTTCATTCAACATCCGGAAATGGGAGGTACCTGATGTCATTTAAAGCGACATTTTCCTTAGCAAAAATATTATCCGCGGCTTTGTTTAGGAATTATTAACGAAAAACACGGACCAATCAGAGCGCGACCTAGACGCGATTTGACACACTCGTTTTAACACATTAAAATCTCGTAACAACCGATCTGAAATATGGTCAACCAAATTTGTAAAAGAATTTAAATATTAATGGTGGAAATGCATACTAGCATTCTGTACATTTAGGCCACGTTTCCTCATGTAACTACGTCTTTGCGGGCTATATTTAGCGAAGGAGACGAGTAGACGGTTTAAACACGCCCCAAATGTTTCCACGTGATACAAATGTCAAACATCTGCTGATTCAGAGTGCCGCCCCGCAAATTTATATCTCGTGTGAATACCGTATTTATGTAAATGGTTATCCCTCTTTCGTTTTTCTTCAAGGAATCAGTACTTCATTCAATAAAATGTTTTCAGTCGACACAGCTTCCTCTATTTTGCTAACTTTTAAAAAGCTGACTTGAGATATGATTCTGTTATCTAGGGACGTTTCCTGCCAGACACGATCTCGAAGAGATTTTCGTGAGAAAGTCAAAAGAGATCGGTTCTGTAACCGTCACAACATAAGTACATATCTGAATGTGAAATTTCGAGCTCTTTCAGAATCCTTAGTCAAAGGTACGGGTTCCCATTTTAAAAATACGTACTGACATCCACATAACCTTGAAAATGGATCCGAAGGTCAAATACAAGGTCATGGAGATATGTCCTCCATTAATCCCTGCAACTTTTATTCCAAACATTTTTACCGAGTATGCGTATTTGAGAAGTTAACACCCCTGGACGGGTGGTTTTGGACACCTTGTATACTGTAAACGAAGTTTATATCGTAAAAGAATTTCCGACGCTAACAGAATGTAAACAAACAATTACCGACGCTCACGGAATGGAAACGAACATTGCTTAGTTCACTAGCAATCAGTCCAGGCGAAACAGTATTAGAAATTTCTGTTACAATTTACTTATAAACACTATAACCAAATGAGTCGCAAGAAATCCGAAACAAGCAAGTCAATCATAGAATTAATAATAAAATGGTACAAGGAAGACAAATCATACAGTGAAATTGCAAAACTTGTAAGCAGAACTATGTCCACGAGTCATTATTGTGAAGAAATTTAATACGCAATGTTTAAACATGTTTAAACAATCATTAAAGACGGAGAGACACCACTTCTGTACCAACTTTTGAGGATATTTTTGAATTTATTAAAAAAAAATAAGGGTTCAGCGGAAAAGCGAACTATACCACGCGATAGAGCAGACTTTTATCTTGAGAAACCACCCTATTAAATTTGAAACGTCGACGTTTTTTTCGAACCAGAAAGCAAAATATCTTTGCCCGCCTCAAAAATTGGTGCAAAAGTGGTGTCTTTCAGTCTTTAATGATTGTTTAAACACGTTTAAACATGTTGTCTACAGAATCTTTTGCTGTAAAGAACAATTCAATATCTTTTATAATAACAGCACAATATTTGTTTAAGATTGAAAAATATGTTTTTTTTTTCAAAGTCATGTTCCTCAGAAACTGTGCTTATAGGAGAAAAATTAAGGGCAGATTCGGAATCAGAGCACAAAACTCTATAAGAAGGACCCAACAGTAATTTGGGAACATAAAAAAAGTTGAAAGTTGGACAGTGTAATTGGAAGAGATCGAGTTCTTTACGCAAAACAATAGAGTTCGAGCGCAAGCTTGAAAAGCTAGACAAATTTATCGTTCTTCGACAATGACATTTCGATAGAAACAAAGAGACGAATGGTCGAGGCGTTAAATAACACTAATAGGTGATTATGATAAAAAGTTTGTCCTTCTACCAAGTAATGATGCCGACCATATGGAGAAGGATATTTCAGATTTTATATCAGACGAAAATTGGAAGTTTTTTAGTCTTGTAGTTTCCGTATATCGGCAGAATTTTTAGAAAAAGATCCTATAGTTTGGCAAGATGAACCATCTTATAAAATAGGTTTAGATTGAAGCTTTACCAGTGGTTAACGATAAAGCAGAAAGAGCTGTTAAGTTAATGCAGGACTTTAATCAAATTTTAGCGCGTAGTGAGGAAGAAAAACAGATGATACTACAAATTGTAAAAGATTTCCGCCAGCAATATCCTGATGTAAATAAAACTACCTTAGCAAAAAATATGTAAATATTACGTATAGCTTCTTTGGAATATAAGAAATAGTTCCTTATTACTATCTTGTAGAATATATTCATTTACAATTGTAATGTGTTATTTTACTTGTACAGGATAATACATATGTCCCACCATCAGTCAAAATATGCTACATTTTGATGTAGATATTAAAATATCACTGTTATTTGTGATTATACGAAAAAATGTCAGAGGAGAAATTTCTCCTGTTCAATAAAGTAAATATCATGGCAAAATAAAAAAACTTTTTGGAAATCATATTTTCGAAATTTCAGAGTCATTGTTATTTTCATTTAAAGGAGGTCATATAATTTTGCCATGTTCCTATTCAATAAAAAAATACAAATCCAACGATCTGCAATGTTCCATAGTTGAGGTGAATTTCAAAATTTTCAAAATTTTCAATCGAAATTAGGCACGGGATACTTTTATCCAATCGAGCTCAAGCTTTGCACAAATTTTTTTCTCACCTAAAGGAACAATTCTGGGGCGCGGTGCATTTTATTCGTTGGTCAAAAATTAAGAAGTACCCTAATAAACATTCGTCGCCACGAATAATAATATTGACGAAAATCGAGGTGGTAATATTGTATAATATGTATCTGGTGAACCACCCTGTATAAATATACATATGTATATGTATAATGGTAATTGTTCTATCGTGGGAGTTGACGCGGTCAAATAAACAATACTGAGTTTCTGTAACAAAGAGGTTAATGGATTTGTAACTGATGACTCCTATTTACATATATATTACTTATATCATTCCTACCTGTAACAAAGAGAAACAACATTAAATTTTTTTCTATCCTTGATGTCAATTCCCTTGTACAATTTTATTAATCTGGTGCACTTCTTTATTCTATGTGTTATGCTTGCGTGTGATCGCGTGGTGTGTATGTCAGCTTGTTTGAGGTACTCCTAGGCCGCGTTCGTAAGTGAGCGGCAAATTCAAATTAAAGAAATGCACTTATGTACTTTCTTTACATATGTACAGACCATCTCAAAACAATGCAACGAATATTTCTGGTGGTAGGGAAATGCAGTTTTCCTTGAAAATCACAGACTTTTTATTTAGCATTGCCACTGGTTTAATAATTTCGTTAACTGCGAAGGTGAAGTCGCAGAGAAAATCGTTTCAACTGATTGTATGTAGTATGACCGTACATGTTCGACATCGTGATATGTCCAAGCTGTCGTACGAGAGATTTTACGGCTCTGTCGTACTGCGGTCAAACGCGATCGCTTTGTACAGGCCCCACGACAGTTGCACGCGCGCGTTACGATTATCGTTGAAACAGTCGTATCCAATAAAGCTTCATAACTGGTCATACGATAATATTATTAGACTGTAACGTATGAAATGGTCATTTTCCTCCATGAAAGTAAATACAGCCGCATTATTTATCGTGACAGCTTTACGAGTATACATGTAGATTGTATATCGGGTTGCACAAAAACTCGATAGGTCTGTCCTTATGATGTCGTTCATGTTATATTGTGTCCTCAATATATGTAGGAAGTAAGTACTCATTTTCAAAGTTTATTTATACTTTTCAACTTTGTTTAAATCAAATATTAATATGAGGACTACTGTAACCCATAACTAACGTATGCGTGGGCGAGGTTGCTCAACTATAAATGTAAAAATACAAGAACAAATATAAAAATTTGGCCACCTTAAATAAACCAACTTAAAAAAAATATATAAAAATTAATTTAAAGGTTATGGTGGGGAAAAAAGCAAATGATTTGATAACGATGAAGCGGAAAACGAGTGTACTATTTGCTAACAATTTGGCCTTGATATTTTTTCAAACCAAAGTTGGTCAGTAATTAGTAGACTGGGGATCTTTATGCAAAATAAAAGATGTTTGCATTGATTGCAGGACACAGGAGCCAAATAAAAATGATATTCTCCTTTTAATTGTCCTATTAATGGTCGGTATCGATCTAGGTATACTAGATATAGGCTATAGAGGCTCCTAGATCCGATCAGTGGACATTTCTATGCATGTATAATGTATAGAATTATACATCATAATTTTAAATATATGAATAATATATTAAATATATTGACTGTCATTACACACCCATAATATGACTAAAGATAGCACAATTGTTTACGAGTTTACTCGGTTTGAAAATTGCCATTACTTCTGTATTCAATATTGTTGGAAACAAACTTGATCCAGGGACGATAACACTTGGATATAACCTTTATTCTGTAAAAGTTGTTTAAAATAAAGAACACACCCTTTACGCATATACTTTATTATAAATGAGAATGCTACTTATTCAACGACACAGTGTATCCGCGTGATTCATAGTATAATGCATAAACAGTAAACAGTACAGTGCGATAGGACTTTAACGTGGGACTAGGCCTTATCGTGATCCGCTCGCGCTAGCTTCTGTGGCAGGACCAGTGTTGCCAGATGGGGGGAAAGCAACGATATATGATGTACCCCATCTCTGATGACCAGAGCGCGACGGGCATTACGCAACGTGTCGGTGGAATAGGGAAGGTGAATAGTGGAAGGGGAAAGGGAGGAGAGATTTCCGAGAATTTGAGTACCGTTTAGTACCCCATATGGCATCACTGGGCAGGACTGACTACGGTTTCGACTTTACGCCCCCGGCTGGGTCCCACTGTCCCTTATACCTGAACCCTTATGCCATCCCTTATACCTATGGTCGTTATGGCATCGTTGAATTCCAACAAATATGTATACTTGACATATATGGTGTATATTTAATTGGACTTTTTCATGTTGGGTTATGACAGTCTACTTTATCTTCCATTTTTATGCATCTGTGTAAATGTGGTAAGAATTAGTGATGGGCACTATCGACTAAATTCAACTATCGACTACTTACTATTTAGTCGCACTATACAGTCCTCGATAAAATAATAAGACACCTACCATATTTGTAAGTTTCTTATATTTAAAGGTAGAAAATGTACACTCCAATTTATCCTGTATATCACATACTATTTCCAAAGTGAACATGTGAAATCTTAGGATTGTATCGCGTACCATAGCAAAATTAGAGAAAGATATGTAAACACGGTCTGACATTAATTCGACAAAAGTATAAGACACTAACAGGAAAATGTTTGATTAAGCAAATAAAAATACAAAATTAATACTTTGTGATTCCTCCCTTGAATTGAATTACGACTAGTAATCTCTTTCGGATAGTTTTATATAACTTTTTGATTCGTTTTTGTTGTAAATGTGTCCAATTGTGATTTATACTTTCTTTTAGTTCATTTACGTTATTATATTGTCTCCCATTCGCGTAGACTCGTCTTAACAAATCTCCCCACACATTTTCTATAATATTTAAATCGGGAGAACGAGTGAGCCATTCAAAAATAGTAATATTTTCTGAAGAAAAGAATTTGTTCACAGATTTTGCTGTATGGATTGCTGCATTATCTTGTTGAAAAATATAGTCATCGCGCGTGATATGAGTTGCAGGCTTGTTTAACTGATCAGTTATTAGTTAAATATATTTATTACTATTATTTAATTACTGGTATTTAATTTTGTCTTTCGATAGTAACCAATAGTGGCCCATACCATAACACTGCCACCACACATTTAACGGCAACTTCAATGAAGTTCTTCCTTTCTGCAATCATGAAAGTAGTAGGCCCAGCCGTCTGGGCTATCTAGATTGAATTTTTTCTCGACACTAAAAATGACTTTTTTCCAATTTTCGATCCAGTGGACGTGTTCACAAGCGAACTTTAGTCGCGCTGCTTTGTGTTTCTCCATTAAAGGTGGCCGTTGTTTTAATTTCTTCCGTTTAACGTGTTTGCTTCCTTGTAAAATGCGATGTACATTTCTTAAATTTGTTTTCACACCTGCTTCTTCGGCTATTTGTTTTGCTGTTCCCTTAAAATTCGACGCAACACGCAAAATTGCACGTTCGGAAGTAACGCTAGGTCATCCACTTCCTTTTGTTTTTCGATAAGCCCTTGGATTTTTTAACAAATTTCGCAATTTTATTAATACTGTACTTTTCCGAGCGCAACAGAACGATTCGATCCACCTCACTTTAATCTAAATGCTTTCCTCGACCCGTTATTTATTTTTCGTTTTAATAAATGTATTTATACTGTAAGAAAATCACAAGATTCAACGTCTGAATATACGTTCTGAATAATATCTGAATACGTTCACACTAGAAAACTTAATGGTAACAGTCACATGAGTGGAAAATAAGCCAAATTTCTTATACTTTTGTCGAAGCAATGTCAGTCCGTGTTCACATATCTTTCTCTAATTTTGCTATGGTATGCGATGCAATCCTAAGATTTTGCGTGTTTACTTTGGAGATAGTATGTAGTATTCAGGATATAACGGAGTGTACATACTAAGTATCTTATTATTTTGTCGAGGACTGTACTACCGACTATTTAGTTAGTGGGTAGTTTTCAGCCGACTGAATTACTTTACTGGTTATGTTCTCGATGTTCGACGATTTTTATGAAACTTAGCTTTTGTATATCTATTACATTGCCTGATTGTTAACTTTCAATTAGTTATTATTTAGTATTGTTAGGTTCCTAAAATCTAAGAAATGTTTAATTCTAAGTTAATGTTTGAAGCGTCCGAAATACAGCAAGTCCGTATGCCGAACTTCGCGGGGTCGTAAGTCCCGTTCCGCTTGCTCGCGACGATACTCGGGGCTTTGTTGTATTCCGGATGAGGGTTAATAAACGTTGTCGGTTTATGATAACAAAACCGTAGTTTACTAATAAAACTCCTCAACTATAACTCCGGTCACAAAGTACGAAAAGCGCGTTACGAAGTATGATTCGTCGGAAGTCTGACAACTCGGGATAGACAGAAAGAGCGTGATCTTAGGTGCGCTGAGGTTTCTACTACAAAAAGCCTGGTTCAATCTTTTGCGCGAACTTAAATAGAAGTCCCTTAAAGGGAAAGGTAGATAACTACAATGATGTGTCATAGTGCTGATTTCTGTGTGACTAAGGATAGTGACCGGTCGAGCTTCAGTGTCGAAACATCTACAGTGACTCCCACAAATACTCAGACACTATTAAAAAGCCGATAATTTTTTTACAATTGGACTATACGATTCAAACTTTTTTGGGAAGCTAGAGCAATTAGTTTACTACAGGATGTGAAAAGAAATTTTTTAAAAAATTGCAATTATTCGGAATTGTGTACAAAGTACTAAAAGTTGCATTTTACAACTTTTTAATATGGGCCTATATTGAAAATTTAAAAAATACGTTTTGTAGATCCGTGTCAATTATATGCACTGTGAAAGTTTAATCGAAATCGGTTGATGCGGAAAAAAGCGACAGGCATTGAAAGATGTAAGAATCTGCAGTTATAGGCCGAAAATCTGCAATTTTTACCTTCTTTAAACGTTTCTAGTTCATTGCAACGTCGACCGATTCTGACGAAATTTTCAGAATATGTTTAAATCACAAAGATCTACAAAACCTATTAAAAAATTTTTTTTTCGATATATGTCCGCATAAAAAAGTTGTAAAATGCAACTTTTAGTATTTTTTCTACAATTCCGAACAAATTCAATTTTTGTAAAAATTTTTTTTCACATCCTGTAGTGAACGAATTGCTCAAGCTTCCCTAAAAAGTTCAAATCGTAGAGTAGAATATTAAAAAAGTTATCTCTTTTTTAAGAGTGTCCGAATATTTGTGGGAGTCACTGTATCTTACAATTAGTCACTATTAATCATAAAGTAAATAGTTGGTCATACAACACTGCTTGAAATGAGTTCGACTCTTTGGAAGTTAACACACTTTAATATATATTTAAAAACTTAACTAGATACAATAAACGATGAGGTTCGAGGTAAAAGTAAAGGTTGCTTTCGGTTCGAGTGGTTTTCGTGATCTGATTTTCGGTGTCTCGTCGTGTATAAAGTCAGCTCGGAATCTTTACTTATCGGCTTATCTTGAAATGTGTGGGAATGACAAAATGATTTCTATTGGTGAGTGGGTGATGCATTTTGGTCGTAGGAGTAGGGGCGCTTTGGTACAACTATGTTTAGGCTATGGAATTAATTGGGTGTGAGATACATATATGGGACAACGATACGGGAACTAAAGTATTTGCTTATACAATAAGATTGCCCTGTCAATGGGTTTCGCTCACGCGGCGGTCTCGAAGTGGTGTCCGATGACACTCAAATCGTTCTGGGACCGTCGCGTCGCGTCGAGTGTCTCGACCTGTTGCAGCGGACCGTGTCTAAATAAATACATATATCTCACGTTCGGTCTGCTTGAGACCGAACAATGTTTAATTCTAAGTTAATGTTTAACTATAATTTTCTCTATTGCGATTAATTCCTTAATACACATTCTATGTTGCTGTAAAACTAGTAAAATTTAAAATAAACCAACCTGTTATATTATACTATACTATAATAATCTGCATGTTATTACAGATTATTAACTTTTATTACATTATAATAACTTCCATCGCCCAAATAATAGCAGTTACAAGTCAAGTTGTTTCGAGCATTTTCGCACGAGCGCGTTCGTTTTGAACGTCTGATTAATAATACATAGAATCAATGAATCCAACAGGAACATTAATTTTTCGGTTATGGCTCACAAGACCAATTAAATTGTAATTATTCATGTCGGTGTTCAATATTTACTGTTCTTTGTGTCATATTTTGTGGGAACTTTCTTCTCGAACGTTAACTGGAAACAGGGGAAATTCAGAGGCGACAAAGGGATATAACAATTTTTCATACTAAAATGCGTCCTGTGCCGCGGTGTCTGGAAATACCCCAATACGCAACGAGAGGAACGTGTGCTGCCGTGAGCCCGTATTTTTACAGGAAATAGTGCTCCGGTAGTTTTCCATCTTCCCCTTTGTGAGACATGTTCACTGGAACTATTGCAATGGATTTCTTAATCACTTGTTTCTTTACAGAAGCTTGCTGGTTAATCTCTCATGTCAGCTAGATATGTATGTATGTACAGGATGTTCCAAAAATGTTGTACTACCTTGAAAGGGGCGATTCACGGACAATAACACGGGAGAAAAACACGGACCGATCAGAGCGCCACTACGACAGGCTCCGCTGAGCGTGGTGTTGACATTCGCCGAGCCATAATCCGTCTACTGTAACCGCGTTCTGATTGGTTCATGTGTTTATCGTTAACAACTCTTCAACACTAACCGTACCGGGTAGAAAATGTATCGGATACACTCATTGTTTTATAAAAATAACAAGATTGAACTAATTTAGATTTTTCATAATTTTTATAATAATACGTGATTAAATAAATAAATATATTGAATAATTTCTGGTAAAAAAAAAAGAAAATACCAATCCCCTTTTTTTAACAATGAATTTCCGTTCGTTTATTCGAAGAAATGAATATCCTAATAAACTTAGATACTAATAAGCTAGCCGAATTCTTAATCTAACGATTTTGCCGCAAATAAAAACAAAATTTAAAGCATTGGAAATTAATAACTGTTTCTTAGCACGAAATTTTCGCACACGTTCTGTTGAAGTTTTTGTTGGATTTTTCGTCACGAATTCGTTTTGACGTTCTGCATTTGTTTTCGGCATTATTATTTGTATATATATATATGTAGGATGGGTTATCAGGAAGAAATAATTTTAGAAATACGGAGATCGCGACTCTTTACAGGAAAATGAGGTTTATTGGGAGAACATGCGACGCATCCGCCGACGACTCGTCCAAGACTGCCGTTTTCTGTCGCGTCTCTCGTTCGATCGCCTTTTGGCGTTCGTCATCTTTTCGTTCGTCGTATTTCTGCGTTTTTCGTTTCATTGCGCTCGTCGGTTTTCTCCTTCATCGCATACACACGCACACGTACACACACACACGCGCGCTGCGATCAAGCGTCGATAGATCGCTATGCGCCGTTTTCATTTCCACATCTGGGGGTTCGTCCGGGTTCTTCAGTCCCTGAAGATACATCTCTCGCTTGATCGTTACATTCGTACGGTTTCATATAGTCGGCGGCTGTACTTGTTATCATAGGACTTTCGCTGTCCCCAACTCGTGCTACTTCGTAATGATCGTTTCCCTTTATTTTGGTAATCGAGTACGGACCTAAATATTTTTGTCTAATTTTTAATGCCGGGCCGAATTGGGTTCTTTTGATAAATACTAAATCGCCATCTTTATACTGTCTCGCCGGTTTACAATATTTATTATATTGGCGCTTATTCTCTTCTTGTATTTTCAGTATGTTTTGCTTCGCTAATATCCTTAATTTATCGCGGTCCTCGTCGTACGATTGAATTGTTTCCTGCTCTATAAGATTGATGATATCATGGTCTTGTTTGCATTTCATTTTTATACCGAAGAGGACTTGGAACGGTGACATTCCTATCGCTCTTTGAAATGTGCTATTAATACATTTTTGAACTTTACCTACGTGTTTGTACCATTGATCTGGGTTGGCTAACGATAATTTTGCCAATATCGGAATTATCGTGCGTATTGTTCTTTTGGCTTGTCCCTTTCCCCGTGGAACTCCTGTCGTGATTTGTATCGTTTTTATATCTTCCTCTTCGCAATATTTTCGAAATTCTAATGACGTGAACGCGACGCCTCTATCGGAGATGATACGATCCGGATTTCCAAAGATTATCTGTTGATTGTCTAATTTGTTAATAACTTCTTTGGCATTGGTTGTTTTTGTCGGATACAATCATGTAAATTTTGAGAATCCGTCTACTACTACGAAAATGTAGCGATATGCTTTGCCCGTTGTCGCCATTGGACCTACGTGATCAACATGATATGTATCTAAGGGTCTTGACCCTTTCGGAATTGGTGTTAATTCGCCTTCGCGTTTCCCTAGCTTTTTCTCCGATACTACACATTGAATGCAACAGCTAATGAATTTCTTCAATTTTTCTTCTAGTGTGGGAATGTAATATTTTTCGTAATAGTTTTCGTGCGCGTTCCTTATTATTTCCATGTGCATGCAAGAAGGTACGACAATTAACTTTGTACCGTTTCTATGTTTAATTAATATGTCGTTTTCTACAAAGTAATCGTCGTATTCCTCGCTTTCTAGAATACGCTTGATTATACGAAATCTTTCTACTTCGCCCTGTTTATTCTTTAGCATCGCTAACATTGTATCTTTTATGACTAACACTGGGAATCGGCTGAGCGCGTCGACGTGTTTAACTCGTGTGCCTTTCCTATGCTCGACAATGTATTCAAATTCTTCGAGGCTCAATGCCCAACGCGCGACCCTAGGACACAAGTCTCTTTTCGATAATGTTTTCTTTAACGCTTCGCAGTCTGTTACTAGCTTAAACGGTATACCTAATAAGTAAACACGAAATTTTTTCACTGCATTTATCACGGCTAATACTTCGAGCTCGTATGAATGATATTTTCGTTCCGCGTCCGTTGTCTTTTTGCTATAATAAAATACTTCCGTTCCGGCTTTCGGATCATAGATTCGTAACACCGGATTCGTGGATAATATGGATTTTAATGTTAAAAATGCTGTTTTCTGTTCTTGGTTCCAAGTAAATGGTCTATTCTGTTTGGGTAAGTCTGATAACGGTGTTGCGATTTTTGCATAATCTTTGATAAATTTCCGAAAATATCCGGTCAGCCCGAGGAGAGATTGTAATTGTTTTCTATTCGTAGGTTCAGGAAATTTTTGTACAGCTTTAATTTTTGCGTTTCCTGGATAAACGTTTCCATTTTCTATTTC